>CM075769.1:78205189-79405189 GCA_037974665.1 Ehretia macrophylla
GGGGTTTGTTGCATGTATCAGCTCTAGAATTACTACGGTTATCCGAGTAGTAAATACCATCAAACAAACTATAACTGATTTAATGAGCCATTCACAGTTTCACAGTCCGAATTAGTTCATACTTACACATGCATGGCTTAATCTTTGAGACAAGTATATAACTACTAGCAAGATCAACCAAGTAGCATTCCTCACCGATGCCGATGTTGCACGAGGCACATCATCCCCTAAGGGTCGACGACTCAAGACGAGCGCACGACCGTCGTATGCAATTAGCGACAAACGCTAATTTCGGTAAAAGAAAGGCCAAGGACCCCATACCGTCATGGTGTGCCGCATCTGAGAGATCGAGCGACGCCCCACGGGCCACGTGTGCCTCACTTGTTGGAGTGAGCAGCGTGGACCACGTGACATGCTTAGGGGTTTGCCCTACGTCGTCCACGGACGCAGATGCAAGGCAAAAGATGGATATGACCTTAGACTGCCTTCTTTGTAGGTACGTAACACAGGAAACTGACCTACCGACCGAGGCAACTTAAGAACTCGGCCCTTGAATGAAGAGGCAAGCAGTGACGGACGTCGCTGCTCAAGCAGGGATCCAACCGACCCACACAAGTCGAACACCACTCACGCACTATCACGTTCGCTATGCCTAGACCAACAAGCCGGTAACCGCCCCACCATCTAGGCAAACGAAGCCCTTCAGGCAAACGGAACCGACGAGATGGCCCGAGCACCCACCGCTAGGCACGAAGAATTTCTGAGGGACACGGGACGGGACCAGCACGAGGTGCATGACCAAGCCGCACATCGCAAGCTTAAGGGCCTACTTCGTGGTGCCCGACCATGCACCGATTGCAAAAAACTGAGGTACCAACCGAAAGCGGACTTCTTGCCCACGCGGTGCTTGGATCGCTACGACACTAGACCAATTCCGTCATATTACGACTCAGTGAGGACCATGGCGTCATGTGCTAGGCAATTCGCGCATCGCGCAGGCCAATGGGAATACACTGGGGGACGCCTTCGAGGCAGCACGGTGCTTGGATCGTCACGACATTGAAGCATCAACAATCGTCTTATCGCAACGCTCGTGTCGTCACTTAACGAAAGCCAATGCCACATGTGGTAGGCGATTCACGCATCACGCTTGCCCCCCCACCTTCCCCCTGTATAGACACGTATGCACGGAACGGGACAAGAAAACTACCTTCCTACCCACACGGTACTTGGATCGCCATGACACTAGACCACGTCCGTCACATTACAACTCAGCGAGGACCATGGGGTCGTGTACTAGGCGATTCACGCATCGCGCAGGCCTATAGAAACACTCCGGTGGACGGCTTCGAGGCTGCACGGTGCTTGGATTGCCACATCATTGAAGCATCAGCAATCGTCTCATCGTAACTTTTGCGTCGTTGCTTAATGAAAGCCAATGCCACATGTGCTAGGCGATTCGCGCATCACGCATGCCCCCCACCATCCACCTGTATGCACCTGTATTCACGGAACATGACAAGCAAACTACGTTCCTGCCCACGCGGTGCTTGGATCGCCATGACACTAGACCACGTCTGTCGCATTACGACTCAGCGAGGACCATGGCGTCGTGTGCTAGGCGATTCGCGCATCGCACAGGCCCGTCGGAACCATCTCGGGGATGGCTTCAAGGCCGCATGGTACTTGGATCGCCACGACATTGAAGCATCAGCAATCATCTTATGGCAACGCTTGCGTCATCGTTTAATGAAAGCCAATGGCACATGTGCTAGGCGATTTACGCATCACGCATGCCCCCCGCCGTCCCCCTGTATGCACCTTTATTCACGGAACGGGACAAGCAAACTACTTTCCTGCCCACAGTGCTTGGATCACCACGACACTAGACCACGCCCGTCGCATTACGACTCAGCGAGGACCATGGCGTAGTGTGCTAGACGATTCACGCATCACACAGTCCCGTCGAAACCAACCGGGAGACGACTTCAAGGTCGCATGGTACTTGGATCGTCACGGCATTAAAGCATTAGCAAACGTCTCTTCGCAACGCTCACATCGTTGCTTAACTAAAGCTAATGCCACATGTGCTAGGAGATTCACGCATCACGCATGCCCCCCACTGTCCCCCCGTATGCACGGAACGGGACTAGCAAACTACCTTCCTGCCCACGCGGTGCTTGGATCGCCACGACACTAGACCACCTCCGTCGCATTACAACTCAGCGAGGACCATGGCGTCGTGTGCTAGGCGATTCGCGCATCATACAGGCCTGTCGGAACCAACTGGGGGATGGCTTCAAGGCAGCATAGTGCTTGGATTGCCACGACATTGAAGCATCTGCAATCGTCTCATCGCTATGCTCGCGTCGTTGCTTAAAGAAAGCAAATGCCATATGTGCTAGGTGATTCGCGCATCACGCATGCCCCCCACCATCCCCCCGTATGCACGGAACAGGACAAGCAAACTACCTTCCTGCCCACGCGGTGCTTGGATCGCCACGACACTAGACCACCTCCGTCATATTACGACTCAGCGAGGACCATGGCGTCGTGTGCTAGGCGATTCGCGCATCGTATAGGCCTGTCAGAACCAACTGGGAGACGGGTTCAAGGCCGCATAGTGCTTGGATCGCCATGACATTGAAGCATCTGCAATCGTCTCATCGCAATGCTCGCGTCGTTGCTTAACGAAAGCCATTGCCACATGTGCTAGGCGATTCGCGCATCACGTATGCCCCCCCACCGTCCCCCCGTATGCACGGAATGGGACAAGAAAACTACCTTCCTGCCCACGCGGTGCATGGATCGCCATGACACTAGACCACGTCCGTCGCATTATGACTCAGCGAGGACCATGGCGTCGTGTGCTAGGCGATTCGCGCATCGTACAGGCACGTCAGAACCCACCGGGGGACGGCTTCAAGGCCGCATGGTGCTTGGATTGCCACGACATTGAAAAATTAGCAATCGTCACATTGGAACGCTCGAGTCATTGCTTAATGATAGCCAATCCCACGTGTGCTAGGCGATTCGCACATCACGCTTGCCCCCACCGTCCCCCAAGAGCTACCTAAACCCACGCGGTGCTTGGATCGCCACTACACTAGACCATGGCCGCGCGCATCCACTTGGCAACAACCATGGCTTCGTGTGCTAGGCGATTCGCATATCGCGCAGGCCCAATGACACGTCAGGGGACGGGAATGTCCCCCAACTTGTACCTAGCCGGCAACACGGGGATGGCTAGTTTTGTGCTTGGGCAACCACTCGCCCCCTCATTAGCCATCCTAATGACGTCGACGGTGTTGCAGCACTAAGATGGATAATGAGGGGCTAGAGAAGCCACCACGTTCCTCATTAGCCATCCTGGTGCCGCACCGAGGGACATGCCTGGAGACGTAGGGCGGGGGTGGCACGGCCCCAATGCACGGGTATGCAATGCAATACCTCGGCGTGATTCACTCGGTAGGCATTCCCGCCCATAATATAGCCCACGATATAGCCCACAATGTGCCACGAAGTGCCCACAATGTTCCCCCGCATGGACCTCGACCAGGAGGCTTGACACTACATACCCCCCTATAGTACATTTAGATGCAAAAACCCAAGTGATCGCAGTAGCGTACATTTTGCCAAAGATTCAAAATGGCTGTTTTACACTATAAAAGGCCCCATATGGCATGATCTTCACACCTAACATGCTCCTTATTGATATCATATGATATCCAAATGCTTCAAAAAAAAGATTTCCAATTTTTTTAAATATTTAATAATTGCAAAAAATCAGAAAAAATAGTGGAAAATTCAGAAAAAATATATTATTTCATACATTAATTTGTTAAATGATATGCAAAAATATTTTTTTCAAAAAATTAATTTTTAATATTTAAAAATTACAAAAATAGGAAAAAGTCACAAAAAATACTAAAAAATTCAGAAAAATTTATATTAATTCATAAATTAATTAGTTTACATGATATTTGGCGTTACAATTTGTTTTGGATGGATTGGGAAACCGATTAATCTATTTCGCCTCACAAATGTGATGAACTGTTTGTCGGACAAGGCAAAGGTTAAGACTACTTCGTAGATTCGGAAACCACTTGTACAAGAATATCAATGTCAACATTCGTGTCATAATATATTTCGCATGCCCAATTCCCCCGAATGATTAACATTGCCCGTCGTGCCCAACGTCCCCTACTAGTGCCAAAGCCGTCCCCCAACATCCCCCATCATCCCCCAAGTGTACCCCCACCGTCCCCCAGCCATGCCCCAGCCGTGCCCCAACAATGCCCTAACAGCGCCCCTTGAGCGCCTCGCGCGTACCACTTGCGCGTACCATCGTGCGGCACGGGAGCCCCAGGTGCGCACTTTCATGTTGCATGCGGGCCACATGCGTACACCATCGTGCAGCATAGGCGCCCCATGCGCGCACTTTCGTGCGGCATGCGGGCCACATGCAAGCACCATCGTGAGGCATGCGCGCCCGATACGCACACCATCTTGCGACATGGGCGTAACAAACGCGCACCTTCGTGCGGCATGCGGGCCACATGCAAGCACCATCGTACGGCATGCGCTCCCGATGCTCACACCATCGTGCGGCATGCCCGCCCGATGAGGGCACCATAGTGCGGCATGGGCGCCCCACGCGCGTACTTTTGTGGGGCATGCGGGCCACATGCGTACACCATCGTGCGGCATACGCGTACCATCGAGCGGCATGGGCGCCCCATGCCCGCATCTTCGTGGGACATGTGCATACCATGGTGCGGCATGGGCGCACCTTCGTGCGGCATGAGTGCCCCATACGCACACTATCGTGTGGCATGGGTGCCCCATACGCGTACCTTCGTGCGGTATATGGGCCGCATGCATGCACCGTCGTGCAGCATACGCGCCCCATGCACGCACCTTCGTGCGGCATGGGCACCTCGTGCGCGTACCTTCGTGCGGCATGCGTGCACCATCGTGCAGCGTGGGCGCCCCAAATACGTGCCCCATTCGAGGCCCAATCGTGCGCTGTCGTGCAACACCGTAGGGAGTTGTGCCACAAACGTTCACCAACTTGCCCAGCCGTGCCGAAGATAGGGGCAACATAACCTCAGTTACCGTTAATGATAAGGGAAGAATGTTAGGCACCTATGCTGGTCGGCATCACACAAGGTCATATTTAAATTTTTTGTCATCTCTTACCAAGCAAGCATAGGTTGTCTAACACTTGGGTACTCGAGGGGATGAGCGGGGTCAACCAGCACTAGGTCTGTTCACACGTAGCACTTGGGCATTATTAGGCATAGTGCTTGGGCATAGCGGTTGGGTGCACATAGCACTTGGGCATCATTGGGCATAGCAGTTGGGTATAGCACATAGCACATATGCACATAGCACTTGGGTAGGCATACTTGGGCATAGCATCGTTGGGCATAGCACATAGCACTTAGGCATAATTGGGCATCATCGTTGCCTCGAAATCTCAGGACACTTGCGGCGGCACTATTGCAGGCAGCGAGCGTGTCAAACTAACTTGGGCTAATGTTATTCGGACTTGGGCGCAGAGCACTTGGCAACACTTGGGTTACAACTTATGACTTACTTAGGCACTTGGAGACACACTTGGGGAGTGTCATAGGGCGTCGAACCTCTTGGCCCATTTGGGGAAAATAGTGTTGTGGGATGGGATTGGATTGCGGAAGGGGCGGAGATAGGTGAGGAGGGGGGAGGGATAAATCGGAGTGACAAAGGGCTGAATCTCAGTGGATCGTGGTAGCAAGACCACTCTACCACTTACAATACCTCTTCGCGTATTTAAGTCGTCTACAAAGGATTCTGCCTGCCGCTTGATGGGAATTATACTTCAAGGCGACTGGCGCGACGCTTTCGTTGCGACGGCTTGGCCAACGACACGTGCCCTTAGGGACCGGAGGCCCCTACTGCGGGTCGGTGAACGGACGGCGGGCGAGCGCGTCGTTTCTAGCCCAGATTTTGACTAAGAGGCGTTCAGTCATAATCCAGCGCACAGTAGCTACACGCCACTGGCTTTTCAACCAATCGCGATGACCAATTGTATGAATCAATGGTTCCTCTCATACTAGGTTGAATTACTATTGTGATACTATCATCAGTAGGGTAAAACTAACATGTCTCACGACGGTCTAAACCCAGCTCATGTTCCTTATTGATGGGTGGACAATCCAACACTTGATGAATTCTGCTTCACAATGATAGGAAGAGCCGACATCGAAGGATCAAAAAGCAACGTCGCTATGAACGCTTGACTGCCACAAGCCAGTTATCCCTGTGGTAACTTTTCTGACACGTCTAGCTTCAAATTTCGAAGGTCTAAAGGATCGTTAGGCCACGTTTTCATGGTTCGTATTCATACTGGAAATCAGACTCAAACGAGCTTTTATCCTTCTATTCCACACGAGATTTCTGTTCTTGTTGAGCTCATCTTAGGACACCTGCGTTATCTTTTAACATATGTGCCACCCCAGCCAAACTCCCCACCTGACAATGTCTTCCGCCCATATCGGCCTACAGAGCGGGCCTTGGGTCCAAAAAGAGGCTCCGATTCATGGAATAATTAAAATAACGTTAAAAGTAGTGTTATTTCACTTTTGCCTTTCGGTTCCCACTTATCCTACACCTCTCAACTCATTTCACAAATTCGGACTAGAGTCAAGCTCAACAGGGTTTTCTTTCCCCCGGTATTCTGCCAAGCCCGTTCCCTTGGCTGTGGTTTCGCTGGATAGTAGACAGGGACAGTGGGAATCTCGTTAATCCATTCATGCACATCACTAATTAGATGACGAGGCATTTGGCTACCTTAAGAGAGTCATAGTTACTCCCGCCATTTACCCGCGCTTGGTTGAATTTCTTCACTTTGACACTTAGAGCACTGTGCAGAAATCACATTGCGTGTGCATCCGTAGGGACCATTGCAATGCTTTGTTTTAATTAAACAGTCAGATTCCCCTTGTCTGTACCAGTTCTGAGATAGCTGTTCGATGCCTGGGGAAGGCCCCCGAGGGAGCCGTTCCCAGTCTGTCCCTCGGCCGGTACGCGGGGACCATCTCTCACCGTGGGAGCAGCTCGAGCAGTCCGCCGACAGCCGACGGGTTCGGGACTGGGGCCCCCGTGCCCAGCCCTTAGAGCCAATCCTTTTCCCGAATTTACGGATCCATTTTGCCGACTTCCCTTGCCTACATTGTTCCATCGACCAGAGGCTGTTCACCTTGGAGACCTGATGCGGTAATGAGTACGACCGGGCGTGGATGGTACTCGATCCTCTGAATTTTCAAGGGCCGCCAGGGGCGCACCGAACACCGAGCAACGTGCGGTGCTCTTCCAACCGTTGGACCCTACCTCTGGCTAAGCCGTTTCCAGGGTAGGCAGTGTCAGGCCCCCAACCCGGCCTATAAGGTTAGATTAGGGTGTGAACTAACATTCAAGTGATATCATGTACTTAGCTGTTTATGAAGATTAACACCTAATGATTTAGTCTAGACTCCAAAGTTTTCCTGGAAAACCGGCAACACAACGGTTGTAATTGGCCATCTGGTTTAACCTAATTCTATAAACGCCTCAAAATTTACCATCACAAATTCATTTCCAACTAAGATTACTAGTTTACCATCAATTGAATTGCCTATTGGTTATTTCGACGTCCTGTATGTTTTATAGCCTAGCATGATGCTATGTCTCGTTTGTTTATTTGTCCTCGTTACAAATATACCTGTTGATCTTAGCTCAATAGCAAGTACTTGTTAAGATTGGATAAGTTCATTTACTTAGATCTTAACTAAAGCGTCATAACCTAAGATAGATACTATTGGTGATAAAAGAAAAACGATCACAGTAGTGTTATGTCTAGCATCAGTTTACTTAATATAAGTACAAACCAAAATTAGACCCCAAATTACAACGGGGATCTTTTACATTAGCAACAACAAGCAACATAAAATAAATGGTCTTCAAGCAGCACAAAGTACACAAGTAGTCACGTTCATGCAAAACAACAATGACAGGAAATTACTCCAGGGGTTCATCATTAGGCACATTGTCCTCGGGTTCCTGTACCTGTTCTTCTTCACCTGAGATGATAAAAGAGGGTGAGTCCTTATGAACTCAGCGAGGGTGAACGAGAAATAAGTTTTGAAACTCATTTTCCAGTTAAACTTATGAAAATCCCTTTCTCAAACATGAATACAACAGAAATACAAGTACAGAGATACAAGTACCGAGACAGGAATATAGGTCTTTCCTCCCCGAGGTTCTCTAGAACCAAGCGAGAGTACTTATACACATATTAAAAAGGATACAGTGAGCTTTTGCTCTAAGATTAGTTCCAGGATCAATTGTTGTGGCCGACTTCAAATCATCCCCCAAACACGCCAGGTGGGTGTACTACGGATGTACCCCGAAATCCTACGACCTAACTCTTTGAGTAAATCTAGCCCCCAAGAGAGAGAGGGAATGGGACCATGGTAGTCACGGGTGCACGGGCAAGCCCGACGCCGACCAGTGTGCGTGATCACTACCATGCCAACAGGAAAGGTTGCAACCTTGTATGCAATGCACATTCATGACAGATAATATATCACAGTAGGAGGACAACAAAGTAGGTTGCCTCCGGACAGTCATAAGATTGCACATTGACAGGTAAACAAGCAGGACACGATAAGACATGAAATTTCACTTTAAAGGCATATAGAGTTATATGAAAATTAAACGGGCAGCCATGTAACACATGTAAAATAGGCCATATAACTTATTAAGAAGCCCACGTAATCAAGTGATAAGATTATTCAACATGCAGTGAAATTAACATGGGTTCGGTAGCAAGAAAAGCTTATTTGACAACATGCCATGGTCAAATTCACATTTGAAGTTATAAAACATTTACGGGCAGCCCACTAAGCATATAATTTCCACACAATAAGCAAAAGATCAACACTTAGCAAAACTACCTAGTCATTAGGGTTTCCATTTCATGCTTAAGTGTGTGATTAAAACCCTAAGTCAACTCAAAATCATTCTCAAGTCATGCATCATTCAATTCAAGCATCCTCAAGTACTCAAAACAGTCCACATAACATCCCAACACCACATTTCCACACAAATAGAACCACAAGGGAAGTTACAACAATTTCCCAAGCACGTAGCTAAATGAAACTTTTACTGCAATAGGCTGTTTTCCAACAATCAATAGCATACACAAACAATATCCAAATTCAGTGAATAAGATGTCAAATTAAATCTTAAGAAGTTAACTAAAATCAGAAACAAGCCTTGCATCAATTGGAGTTCAGAATCATTAGTTATAGCCGAAACAGTGAGGTAGCACAAATCTGTTCAGATTTGCACATTTTTCAGAAATTGACGTTTGTGAGGTCCTTAGGGTCAGTTTTAGCTTTGGTGCATTTCTGACAAAATTGTTCAGAACTGAAAAATATAGCGGCACACCAAATTTCATGCATTTTGGACAACATTTACTAAGTCAAATATGGTTCGTTCCACAAGGTCAGTGCATCTGCTAAAACCTGCTTCATTTCTCCAGATTTCCAGATTTGGTCACATCTTAATGATTTACCATTTTGAGGACTTTAGAGTCAAAATTAGCTTCGGCATATTTCTGGGGAAAATTTTCAAAACTGTCCAAAATAGTCAGCTACAAATTTTCAAACATTTTCAACATCATTTGCTTATCTAAACGTACCTCAAACAGACTGGTCAGAGAGCTGTCAACAATTTCGACTTCACCTAGCATCATTTTCAAGCCAAGATCTTGCCATGCATGGTTGTTTAAGATTATGAACGACCATATATCTCAAGTACAGAAGCAAATACACACATTTATGAGCATGCATGTGAAATTTTGAAGAGTTTTCAAAAGGTTTTAACCTTCACCTTTGCAATCAACCAAAAGATGCTCAAAAACCTTGTTGGAGCTCAAATCTTCTCCTTTCCTTTGCCTAGCCGAAATCCCACTAGCTTTTCTCTATTTTTCCTAGCTTAGTGATCAATCTCTTAGTGCATGCATGTAGTTAGGACTTGAAGAAAAGAAATGGAAGCTTAGTAACTCACCTAGGCTGAAAATGAAGCTTCAATGCACATGCATGTGAGATTTTCAAACTCTAGCTAGCTTGCTCGACTTTCTTGATGGTTGCTTGACTTTGCTCAGCTAAGATGTGAAGAAGACAAGCCAAGGAGGTAGAGAACTCAGCCAAGGCCGAGTATGAGAGAGAATATGAGAGGTAATTGAGAGAAAGAAAGAGAAACAAAAGAGAAGTGAATGTTTTGAGCACTTGGTCGGCTATTGCTTTGTAAAATTCTGATTTTTGTGTTGTCTTTGGTGTGTTGTTTGAATTGTTAGTGGAAAATGGTGATGTGGCCGAGATGGTGGCGTAGTATTTAGCAAAGTGTGGCTTTGATGCTAGCAAAAGGTAGGACAATGTGAAGGTTTGTCTCAAGGATGCATGAGTAAATTATGGTGCTCAAAAGAACATGGTATGGCCGGCCAAAGGGCTTGCAATTGCTGAAAATTCAGATTCTATTTAATGCATTTTAGATTATAATAAGGGTGAAATTTGAGGTGCATTGGTTTTGGGTGAGAATAAAGAATAAAGAATGTTTAATGTTTGGTGCTATTTCGTCTTCTAGTGAGTTGAATGGAGATTATTATATTGATAGTGGATTTTGTAAGATTGTTTAATAGTCTAGTGCTCCGTGAAAGATGCTTTCTTGATTAGCGTGAAGGCACGCTTTCCTTGGTCTACGGCACGTACTACGAGGCAAGACATGAACTACGAGATGAACGCACATTTTCAAGTAAATGCACGCAACCGTAAATGAATGCACGTAATTCAATGCATGGCACATAAAATGAACTCATTTCTTAAACCTAGGTCATGGCATGCAAATCTAGGTTAGGGCACACGAAGCTAGGTTTCGCACGCAAATCGGGGTCGGGCCTCACATCCTCCCCTCCTTAAGAGAATTTCATACCGAAATTCAATATTACCTTGAAATAATGTTGGATACTGCTGCTCCATCTGGTCTCGCCTTTCCCACGTTGCTTCTTCGACTCCATGATGATCCCACAGCACTTTTACCATAGGTATAGTTCTGTTGCGCAACTCTCGATTTTGCTGGTCTAGGATCCGAATGGGCTTCTCCTCGTAAGACAAGTTTTCCTGAAGCTGCAACGGCTCTGGCTCCAAGATATGCGACGGGTCAGGATGATACTTCCGCAACATCGAAACATGAAAGATGTCGTGAATATTGGAGAGGTTCTGGGGTAGTGCTAGGCGATACGCCAACTTGCCAACCTTCTCAACTATCTCAAATGGTCCCACAAATCTCGGGCTCAACTTTTCACCCTTGCCATGCTTAATTAGTCCCTTCCGGGGTGATATATTCAAGAACACTTTCTCGCCAACCTCAAACTCGAGACTCCGTCTCCGTCAGTCTGCATAACTTTTCTGCCTACTCTGGGCGGTAAGCATCCGTTTCCGGATGAGGTGGATATTATCAACAGTCTTCATCAGTTCAGGTAAAAGGGTTGGGTCAAAAGTCTTCGTCTCACCTACTTCATCCCAGTAGATTAGGGATCGACACTTACGTCCATACAGCGCCTCAAAAGGGGCCATCCCGATCGTGGCCTGATAACTATTGTTGTAGGCGAACTCCGCTAGAGATAGATATTTCTCCCAGCCTTTCCCGAAGTCTAACACATATGCCCTCAGCATATCCTCCAAAATCTGAATAGTTCTCTCCGATTGACCATCCGTCTGAGGGTGATAAGCCGTGCTAAAACTCAATTTCGTCCCCAAAGCTTCTTGCAATCTCTTCCAAAATCGGGAAGTAAAACGAGGATCTCTATCTGATACAATACTCACAGGCATCCCGTGCAATCTTACAATCTCCGCCACATACATATCTCCCAGTTTCTCAGGACTATCCTCCTTGTTGATTGGTAAGAAGTGCGCCGACTTAGTCAATCTATCCACTATAACCCAAACAGCGTCACGACCCTTTTGTGATCTGGGCAAGTCCATAACAAAATCCATAATTATATGTTCCCATTTCCATTGAGGAATCTCCAACGGCTAAAGTAAACCTGCGGGTCGTTGATGTTCTGCTTTGACTCTCTGGCAAGTCAAACACCGTGCTACAAACTCCGCAATTTCTCTTTTCATGTTATTCCACCAGTAGTGTTGCTTCAAATCCCAATACATCTTTGTTCCACCAGGGTGAATAATATATCTTGAATTATGCGCTTCCTCAAGAATCTTCTTTTTTAGCTCTAGCTCATTGGGAACACAAACCCGGCTCCTAAACCTCAAAACACCATCCTCGTGAAACTTGAAATCTGCGTTGCTTTCCTTAATCTTCTGAAATTGTTGGTCCTTCTATTGAGCCTCTCGTAACTCAGACAACAAGGTCGATTGAACTTGGGTAGTGGCAAAAAGTAACCCTTTCTGAGTCAATTGTGGTTTCCACAGAAATGTTTCCTCCAACAACTCCTGCACCTTGACTTCCAGTTTCACCATGCTTGCTTTTCTGCTTAATGCATCTGCAACTACATTCGCTTTACCGGACACATAATTGATTGAGCAGTTATAATCATCCAAAAGCTCCATCCACCGCCTTTGCCTCATATTCAACTCCTTTTGAGAGAATAAGTATTTCAAGCTCTTATGATCAGTAAATACTTCAAACTTGTTACCCCACAGATAATGCCTCCATTTCTTAAGTAAAAACACAATGGCCGCTAACTCCAAATCATGTGTCGGGTAATTCATCTCATACGGCTTTGGTTTCCTAGAAGCAAATGCAATCACTCTTCCATTTTGCATCAATACACATCCCAGTCCTTCTTTCGAAGCATCGCTATAGATTACAAAACCTTGACTCCCTTCAGGCAATGCAAGAACTAGTGCGGTAGTCAATCTTTTCTTCAACTCTTGGAAGCTGCTCTCACACTTATCATCCCACACGAACTTGGTTTTCTTTTGAGTGAGCTTTATAAGCGGTCCTGCAATCTTAGAGAAATCCTTCACGAACCTCCGATAATAGCCTGCTAGACCAAGAAAACTACGAACCTCTGTAACATTTTCCGGCTTCTTCCAAGACATCACTGCATCAATCTTTGCTGGATCTACCGTTATTCCCTCTTGGGATATGATATGCCCCAAAAATGCAATCTGTTGCAGCCAAAATTCGCACTTGCTAAACTTTGCATACAATTGGTGCTCCCGAAGTTTTTGCAGTACCAACTGTAGATGTTGCTCTTGCTCCGCCTCCGATTTCGAGTATACCAAAATATCATCAATGAAGATCACCACAAATTGGTCCAAGTAGGGTTGAACACCCTATGCATCAAATCCATAAAAGCTACAGGGGCATTAGTTAGTCCAAAAGGCATCACCACATATTCATAATGCCCATATCTCGTCCTGAAAGCCGTTTTAGGCACATCTGCCTTCTTGATTCGCAACTGATAATACCCTTGCCTCAAGTCGAGTTTCGAATACATTTTGGTTCCTTGCAGTTGATCAAATAATTCGTCAATTAGGGGAAGTGGGTATTTATTCTTGACAGTCACTTGGTTCAATCCTCGATAGTCAATAGATAGCCTCAACGTTCTGTCTTTCTTCTTCACAAATAGAACTGGCGCACCCATGGTGAAGAACTCGGTTGTACAAACTCCTTCTTCAGCAATCCTTGCAATTGGTCTTTCAATTCTTGTAGCTCGGCCGGTGCCATACGATAGGGAGCTTTAGATATCGGCTGGGCGCCAGGCAGCAACTCTATAACAAACTCGATCTCCCGATTCGGGGGTAAACCGGGTAATTCTTCTAGGAACACATCTGCATAGTCTTTGATCACAAGCATCTTCGCCAATTTAGCTTTATCCGACGGCTTGTTGATAAGGTAAGCCAAGTATCCGCTGCACCCTTTCCTCAAGGACTTCACTGCTTTTGTAGATGAAATGATGGAACTCCCGGTGAATTCTCTTCAACCCAAAATCTCCAGTATCGGTTGATCAGGTACCCGGAACGTTATAATCTTTGCCCGGCAATCCAGTTGGACATGATGTTTTGCCAGCCAGTCCATCCCTAAAATGACCTCGTAGTCTCGAAAAGGTAATACAATAAGATTGGCTGAGAATTCCCTATCCTTAATTTGGATTTTACATGCTTTACAAGCTGAACTAGTTACAAGTTTAGAACCCATTGGAGTACCAACTTCTACTTCATATGGCAAACATACAACTTTCAATTTCACACGCTCCACACATAAGGGAGTAATAAATGAATGAGTAGCACCCGGATCAATTAACACCTTAACAGGTTGATTCAGTATGAAGAATGTACCTTCAACAACAGCGGTCTCATTTGGAATCTCCTCGCACTCGATAGCATAGGCTCGAGCCTGGACCCTAGGAACTGGAGTCTTGCCTCTACCGGCTGGTTTACCCTGATTCTGTCCTGCCTGACGTTTAGGGCAATCTTTGATCTGATGCTGATCACTGCCGCACCTCATACATCGTCCCAACTTCCTCCAACACTGGGCCTCGGTATGCCCCTTCCTGTCACAATATGAACAGCTAACGGACTAAGTAGCAAGTGAACTACCTGTGGATCCGCGGGCGGAAGAGGCTGATGACGCTTTCGTCGGGCCACGGTTATTCCCTGCTATGTTCTGGCTCTGGCCCTGACTGCAACTCTGACTTTGAAATTTCCTCTGCTGACGTGGAGGCTGGTACGGTTTCTTGTTGGGCTGACTCGAACCGGCTCCATCTAGTTTCCACTTCTCAACTCGAGAGGCAACAGCAAAGAGGGCAGAGTAAGTAGCGAAGTCATGAGAAGCTAACTAGTCCTAAATTTTTGGCCTCAATCCAATAGTAAATTTCCACATCTTTGCCTCCGGAGTACAAACCATATATTGAGCATAACGGGACAGTCGGTCAAAATGAGCCTCGTACTGGGCCACCGTCATATTACCCTGGGTCAAGTGCATGAACTCCTCGATTCGCCTCTGCATGGAGACTGCATGTACATATTTCTCCTTAAATGCCTTAACGAAATTACGCCACAAGCGAAATGTCTGATCAGCCTCCCACAGTGCCTCTACAGTGTGCCACCAATGCTCGGCATCCCCGTGTAACAGAAATACAGCAAACTCCAATTTCTCTTTATTTGTATAATCAAGTGGCCTGAAAATCTTCTCGATCTCGGACAGCCAAGCCTCGGCTTTCTCATCATCAGCTTCCCCGTAGAATTTAGACGGGCGAAAGTCAAGGAACTCCTTCATTCTGCTATGTCTCCCATGGTTACCATCATTCCTGTTGTTGATGTTGTTGTTGCTGGCTTCACGAGCATCCTGACGTTCCATCACACGTGATACATGATCCATGGCATTTGCCATCATATTAAACATAGCCATACCGGGATTAGTCTGATAGGCATCCCCGGTCTCTTGAGGTTCACCGCTCCTATTAGTAGTACGGGTACTAGGGCCAGCCATCTAAAGGCACAGATTACAATACACACTTTATTGAAATATGACAATTAAGAGTCTAATGCATATGATATGCAACATAATATAACTTTTGATCTGTAAAGAGTTACGCAGCGCACAGCATACCGTTGCAAAGCACTCTGAGAGCTCTACGACAAAGGTAGCTAGCTTGCTCATTTTGCCCTTTTTAGAGTCCAAAATCAAAAGCTTTCATCAGTTTCTGGCCACTTTTCTATTTTTGCTTTGTTTTTCTGTCTTGTATCTTACATCGTGAGTTGTTAAAAAGATGACAACCTTACTTGCGGGATATTAGCGGGCCCTACAACGCGACGATATCACGTCTTGTGAGGAAGCTGCGTTATAGAAGGGGATGGGTTGTCGTTAAGCCCATTGGGCCTTCTGAATGGGCAATCTCACTAGGCTGGGACTGTGAACCGTTAACACATAAAGGAATTGTGCCCTCAACATGACAGGTGCGATCATACCAGCACTAATGCACCGGATCCCATCAGAACTCCGAAGTTAAGCGTGGTTGGGCGAGGGTAGTACTAGGATGGGAGACCCCGTAGGAAGTCCTCGTGTTGTACCCCTCTTTTCAATTTTTTTTGCCCCGGTTAGGGTTGCCAAGATACTTTATCCACCACATTTCTATTATCGAATCCCACAGCACCATGGGCAAGACAACTTCGGTTCACGCTGAGGTTGGGCCAACAAACTGAGGGTCTAGGGCTTGTGACCAGGTCTCCGTCGCTCCGGTGCCCATAACTTTTGATCCGTAAGGAGTTACGCGGCGCACAGCATACCGTTGCAAAGCTCTCCGAGAGCTCTACGACGGAGGCAGCTGGCTTGCTCGCTGTACCCTTTTTGGAGCCCAAAATTGAACAATTTCATCAGTTTCGGGACACTTTTCTTCTTTTGCTATATTTTTCCATCCCGGATCGTACGTCGTGAGTTGTTAAAAGGACGACAACCATACTCGCTGGACATTTGAGGGCCCTACAACTCGTTGATATCACGTCTTACGAGGATGCTGCGTTGTTGAAGCGGATGGGTTGTCATTAAGCCCATTGGGCCTTCTGAATAGGCCAACTCTCTAGCCTGGGATTGTGAACCGTTAACACATAAAGGAATTGTTCCCTCAACATGACAGGTGCGATCATACCAGCACTAATGCACCGGATCCAAGCAGAACTCCGAAGTTATGCGTGCTTGGGCGAGAGTAGTACTAGGATGGGTGACCCCGTGGGAAGTCCTCGTGTTGTACCCCCCTTTTCGATTTTTTTTGCTCCGGTTAGGGTTGCCAAGATACTTAATCCGCCACATTTCTATTATCGAACCCCACGACAACTTGGGTAAGACAACTTCGCTTTATGTGGAGGTTGGGCTAGCAAACCGAGGGTTTAGGGCCTGTGACCAAGTCTCCATCGCTCCGGTGCCCATAACTTTTGATTCGTAAGGAGTTACGCGACGCACAACATTCCGTTGAAAAGCTCTCTGAGAGCTCTACGATGACGGTAGCCAGCTTGCTCGCTGTACCCCTTTTTGGAGCCCAAAATCGAACGTTTTCATCAGTTTCAGTAAACTTTTCTTCTTTTGCTCTATTTTTTTGTCCCGGATCGCACGTCGTGGGCTGTGAAAAGGACAACAACCTTACTCGTGGGACATTAGAGGGCCTTATAACGAGTTGATATCACGTCTTGCGAGGATGCTGCGTTGTTGAAGCAGATGGATTGTCATTAAGCTGATTGGGCCTTCTAAATGGGCCATCTCTCTAAGATGGGACTGTGAATCGTTAACACATAAATGAATTGTGCCCTCAACATGACGGGTGGGATCATACCAGCACTAATGCACCGGATCCCATCAGAAATCCGAAGTTAAGCGTGCATGGGCGAGAGTAGTACGAGGATGGGGGACCCCTTAGGAAGTCCTCATGTGGCACCGCCCTTTCCAATTTTCTTTGCGCCGGGTAGGGTTGGCAAGATGCTTTATCCACCATATTTCTATTATCAAACCCCATGGCACCTTGGGCAAGATAACTTCGCTTTACATGGAGGCTGGGCCAGCAAACCGAGGGCGTAGGGCTTGTGACCAGGTCTCCATCGCTCTGGTGCCCATAACTTTTGATTCGTAAGGAGTTACGTGGCGCACAACATTCCGTTGGAAAGCTCTCCGAGAGTTCTACGATGAGGGTAGCCAGCTTGCTTACAGTACCAGTTTTTGGAGGCCAAAATCAAACATTTTCATCAGTTTTGGGCCACTTTTCTTCTTTGCCAATGTTTTTCCGTCCCGGATTGTACATTGTGAGTTGTTAAAAGGGTGACAACCTTACTCGCGGGACATTAGAGGGTCCTACAACGTGTCGATATCACGTCTTGCAAGGATGTTGCGTTGTTGAAGCTGATAGGTTGTCGTTAAGCCCATTGGGCCTTTTGAATAAGCCATCTCTCTAGGTTGGGACTGTGAACCGTTAACACATACAGGAATTGTGCCCTCAACATGAATGGTACGATCATACCAGCACTAATGCACCGGATCCCATCAGAACTCCGAAGTTAAGCGTGCTTGGGAGATAGTAGTATTATGATGGGTGACCCCCTGGGAAGTCCTCATGTAGCACCCCCTTTTTCAATTTTTTTTGCTCCGGTTAGGGTTCCCAACATACTTTATCCACCACATTTCTATTATCGAACCACACCAGACCTTGGGCAAGACAACTTCACTTCACATAGAGGCTGGGCCCGCAAACCTAGGGTGTATGGCTTGGGACCAGGTCTCCGTCGCTCCGGTACCTATAACTTTTGATTTGTAAGGAGTTACGCTGCGCACAGCATACTGTTAGAAAGCTCTCCGAGAGCTCTACGATAGGGGCAGCAAGCCTGCTCGCAGTACCCTTTTTGGAGCCCAAAATCGAACGTTTTCATTAGTTTTGGGCCACTTTTCTATTTTTGCTCAATTTTTTCGTCCTGTATCGTACATCGTGAGCTGTTCAAAGGACGACAACCTTACTCGCGGGACATTAGCGGGCCCTACAACGCGTCGATATCACGTCTTGTGAGGATTCTGCGTTGTAGAAGCGGATGGGTTGTCTTTAAGCGCATTGGGCCTTCTGAATGGGCCATCTCTCTAGGCTGGGACTGTGAACCGTTAACACATAAAGGAATTGTGCCCTCAACATGAAAAGTAAGATCCTACCTGCACTAATGCACCGGATCCCATCAGAACTCTGAAGTTAACCGTGGTTGGGCGAGAGTAGTACTAGGATGGGAGACTCCCTGGGAAGTCCTCGTGTTGTACCCCCCTTTTCAATTTTTTTTGCCCCGGTTAGGGTTGCCAAGATACTTTATCCACCACATTTCTATTATCGAATCCCACGTCACTTTGGGCAAGACAACTTCGGTTCACGTGGTGGCTGGGCCAGCAAACCGAGGGAGTAGGGCTTGTGACCAAGTCTACGTCGCCCAGGTGCCCATAACTTTTGATCCGTAAGGAGTTACACAGCGTACAGCATACCGTTGCAAAGCTCTCCGAGAGCTCTACGACGGAGGAAGCTAGCTTGCTCGCTGTGCCCTTTTTGGAGCCAAAATCGAACCTTTTCATCAGTTTCGGGCCATTTTTCTTCTTTTGCTCTATTTTTTCGTCCCGGATCGTACATCGTGAGCTATTAAAAGGACGAAAACCTTACTCGCGGGACATTAGAGGGTTCTTACAACTCGTCGATATCACGTTTTGTGAGGATGCTACGTTGTTGAAGCGGATGGGTTGTCATTAGGCCCATTGGGCCTTCTGAATGGGCCATCTCTCTAGGCTGGGACTGTGAACCATTAACACATAAAGGAATTGTGCCCTCAACATGATGGGTGCGATCATACCAGCACTAATGCACTGGATCCCATCATAACTACGAAGTTAAGCGTGCTTGGGCGAGAGTAGTACTAGGATGGGTGACCCCCTGCGAAGTCCTTGTGTGGCACCCCCCTTTTCAATTTTTTTTGCTCCAGTTAGGGTTGCCAAGATACTTTATCCACCACATTTCTATTATAGAACCCCACGGTACCTTGGGCAAGACAACTTCACTTTATGTGGAGGCTGGGCCAGGAAACCAAGGGCGTAGGGCTTGTGACCAAGTCTCCATTGTTCCGGTGCCCATAACTTTTGATTCGTAAGGAGTTACGCGATGCACAACATTCCGTTGCAAAGCTCTCCGAGAGCTCTACGATGAGGGCAGCCAACTTGCTCGCTGTGCCCCTTTTTGGAGCCCAAAATTGAACATTTTCATCAGTTTTGGGCCACTTTTCTTCTTTACCAATGTTTTTTCGTCCCGGATTGTACATTGTGATTTGTTAAAAGGACGACAACCTGACTCGCGGGACATCAGAGGGCCCAACAACGTGTCGATGTCACGTCTTGCATGGATGTTGCGTTGTTGAAGCGGATAGGTTGTCGTTAAGCCCATTGGGCCTTTTGAATTGGCCATCTCTCTAGGTTGGGACAGTGAACCGTTAACACATATAGGAATTGTGCCCTCAACATCACTGGTGCTATCATACTAGCACTAATGCACCGGATCCCATCAGAACTCGGAAGTTAAGCGTGCTTGGGAGATAGTAGTATTATGATGGGTGACCCCCTGGGAAGTCCTCATGTACCACCCCCCTTTTCAATTTTTTTTGCTCCGGTTAGGGTTCCTAACATACTTTATCCACCACATTTCTATTATCGAACCCCACCAGACCTTGGGCAAGACAACTTCACTTCACCTGGAGGCTGGGCCAGCAAACCGAGGGCGTAGGGCTTATGACCAAGTCTCCATCGCTCTGGTACCCATAACTTTTGATTTGTAAGGAGTTACACGGCGCAAAGCATACAGTTGTAAAGCTCTCCGAGAGCTCTATGACAAGGGCAGCTAGCTTGCTCGCGGTGCCCTTTTTGGAGCCCAAAATCGAACGTTTTCATTAGTTTCGGGCCACTTTTCTATTTTTGCTCAGTTTTTCCGTCCTGTATCGTACGTCGTGAGCTGTTCAAAGGATGACAACCTTACTCGCAGGACATTAGAGGGCCCTACAACGCTTCGATATCACGTCTTGTGAGGATGCTGCGTTGTAGAAGCGGATGGGTTGTCTTTAAGCGCATTGGGCCTTCTGAATGGGCCATCTCTCTAGGCTGGGACTGTGAACCGTTAACACATAAAGGAATTGTGCCCTCAACATGACAAGTAAGATCCTACCTGCACAATTGCACCGGATCCCATCAGAACTCTGAAGTTAAGCGTGGTTGGGCGAGAATAGTACTAGGATGGGAGACTCCCTGGGAAGTCCTCGTGTTGTACCCCCCTTTTCAATTTTTTTTGCTCCGGTTAGGGTTGCCAAGGTACTTTATCCATCACATTTCTATTATCGAATCCCACGACACTTTGGGCAAGACAACTTCGGTTCACGTGGTGGCTGGGCCAACAAACCGAGGGAGTAGGGCTTGTGACCAAGTCTACGTCGCTCCGGTGCCCATAACTTTTGATCCATAAGGAGTTACACAGCGTAAAGCATACCGTTGCAAAGCCCTCCGAGAGCTTTACGACGGAGGAAGCTAGCTTGCTCGCTGTGCCCTTTTTGGAGCCAAAATCGAACATTTTCATCAGTTTCGGGCCATTTTTCTTCTTCTGCTCTATTTTTTCGTCCCGGATCGTACGTCGTGAGCTATTAAAAGGACGACAACCTTACTCGCGGGATATTAGAGGGTTCTTACAACTCGTCGATATCACGTTTTGTGAGGATGCTCCGTTGTTGAAGTGGATGGGTTGACATAAAGCCCATTTGGCCTTTTGTATTGGTCATCTCTCTAGGTTGGGACTATGAACCATTAACACATAAAAGAATTGTGCCCTCAGTATGACGGGTGCGATCATACCAGCACTAATGCACCGAATCCTATAAGAACTACGAAGTTAAGCGTGCTTGGGCGAGAGTTGTACTAGGATGGGTGACCCCTTGGGAAGTCCTCGTGTTACACCCCCACTTTTCAATTTTTTTTTGCCCTGGTTAGGGTTGCCAAGATACTTTATCCATCACATTTCTATTACTGAATCCCACTGCACCTTGGGCAAGACAACTTTGCTTCACGTGGAGGCTGGGCCAGGAAACCGAGGGCGTAGGGCTTGTGAACAAGTCTCCATTGTTCCGGTGCCCATAACTTTTGATTCGTAAGGAGTTACGCAACGCACAACATTCCGTTGCAAAGCTCTCCGAGAGCTCTACGATGAGGGCAGCCAGCTTGCTCGCTGTACCCTTTTTTGGAGCCAAAAATTGAATGTTTTCATCAGTTTCGGGCCACTTTTCTTATTTAGCTCTGTTTTTTCATCCCGGATCGTACGTGGTGAGCTGTTAAAAGGACGACAGCCTTACTCGAGGGACATTAGAGGGCCCTACAACGCGTCGATATCATGTCTTGCAAGGATGCTGCATTGGTAAAGCGGATGGGTTGTAGTTAAGCCCATTGGGCCGTATGAATGGGCCATCTTCCTAGGCTGCGACTGTGAACCGTTAACACATAAAGGAATTGTGCCCTCAACATGATGGGTGCAATCATACCAGCACTAATGCACCGGATCCAATCAGAACTCCGAAGTTAAGCATGCTTGGGCGTGAGTAGTACTAGGATGGGTGACCCCCCGGGAAATCCTCGTGTGGCACCCCCCTTTTCAATTTTTTTTGCTCCTATTAGGGTTGCCAAGATACTTTATCCACCACATTTCTATTATTGAATCCCACGGCACCTTGGGCGAGACAACTTCCCTTCACGTGGAGGTTGGGCCAGCAAAGTGAGGGCGTAGGGCTTGTGACCAGGTCTCCGTCGATCCGGTGCCCATAACTTTTGATCCGTAAGGAGTTACGCGGCATACAGCATACCATTGCAAAGCTCTCTGAGAGCTCTATGACTGGGGCAGCTAGCTTGATTGCTGTGCCCTTTTTGGAGTCCAAAATCAAACGTTTTCATCAGTTTCAGGCCACTTTTCTTCTTTTGCTCTATTTTTTTCATCCCGGATCGTACATTGTGAGCAGTTAAAAGGACGACAATGTTACTCGCGGGAGATTAGAGGGCATTACAATGCGTCGATATGACGTCTTGCGAGGATGCTGCGTTGTTAAAGCGGATGGGTTGTCATTAAGCCCATTGGGCCTTCTAAATGGGCCATCTCTCTAGGATGGGACTGTAAACTGTTAACACATAAAGGAATTGTGCCCTCAACATGACGGGTGCAATCATACCAGCACTAATGCACCGGATCCCATCAGAACTCCGAAGTTAAGCTTGCTTGGGCGATAGTAGTACTAAGATGGGTGACCCCATGGGAAGTCCTCGTGTTGCACCCCTCTTTACAATTTTTTTTGCTTCGGTTACGGTTGCCAAGATACTTTATCCACCACATTTCTATTATCGAATCCCACGGCACCTTGGGCAAGACAACTTCACTTCACGTGGAGGTTGGGCCAGCAAACCGAGGGCGTAGGGCTTACGACCAGGTCTCCATCGCTCCGGTACCCATAACTTTTGATCCATAAGGTGTTACTCTGCGCACAGCATACCGTTGCAAAGCTCTCCGAGAGCTCTACGACAGGGGAAGCTAGCTTGCTCGCTGTACTCTTTTTGGAGCCCAAAATCGAACGTTTTCATTAGTTTCGGTCCACTTTTCTATTTTTGTTCTATTTTTTCATCCCGGATCGTACGTTGTGAGTAGTTGAAAGGACGACAACCTTACTCGTGAGACATTAGAGGGCCCTGCAATGCGTCGATATCACGTCATGCGAGGATGTAGCATTGTTAAAGCGGATGGGTTGTTGTTAAGCCCATTGGACCTTCTGAATGGGCCATCTCTCTAGGCTGGGACTGTGAACCATTAACACATAAAGGAATTGTGCCCTCAACATGACTGGTGCGATCATACCAGCACTAATGCACCGGATCCCATCAGAACTCCGAAGTTAAGCGTGCTTGGGCGAGAGTAGTACTAGGATGGGTGACCCCCTAGGATGTCCTCGTGTTGCATCCCCTTTTTCAATTTTTTTTGCTCAGGTTAGGGTTGCCAAGATACTTAATCCGCCACATTTCTATTATCGAACCCCACGACAACTTGGGTAAGACAACTTCGCTTTATGTGGAGGTTGGGCTAGCAAACCGAGGGTTTAGGGCCTGTGACCAAGTCTCCATCGCTCCGGTGCCCATAACTTTTGATTCGTAAGGAGTTACGCGACGCACAACATTCCGTTGAAAAGCTCTCTGAGAGCTCTACGATGACAGTAGCCAGCTTGCTCGCTGTGCCCCTTTTTGGAGCCCAAAATCAAACATTTTCTTCAGTTTCGGGCCACTTTTCTTATTTAGCTCTGTTTTTCCATCCCTGATCGTACATCGTGAGCTGTTAAAAGGACGACAACCTTACTCGCAGGACATTAGTGGGCCCCACAACGCGTTGATATCATATCTTGCGAGGATGCTTCGTTGTTGAAGTGGATGGGTTGTTGTTAAGCCCATTAGGCCTTCAGAATGGGCCATCTCCCTAGGCTGGGACTGTGAACCGTTAACACATAAAGGAATTGTGCCCTCAACATGACGAGTGCGATCATACCAGCACTAATGCACCGGATCCCATCAGAACTCCGAAGTTAAGCGTGTTTGGGCAAGAGTAGTACTAGGATGGGCGACCTGCTGGGAAGTCCTCTTTTTGCACGCCCTTTTTCAATTTTTTTTGCTCCGGTTAGGGTTGCCAAGATACTTTATCCACCACATTTCTATTATCGAATCCCACGGCACCTTGGGCAAGACAACTTCGCTTCACGTGGAGGCTGGGCCAACAAACCGAGGGTGTATGGCTTGTGACCAGGTCTCCGTCGCTTCGGTGCCCATATCTTTTGATCCGTAAGGAGTTACTCGATGCACAGCAAATCGTTGCAAAGCTCTCCGAGAGCTCTACGACAGGGGCAGCTAGCTTGTTCGCTGTGCCCTTATTAGAACCAAAAATTGAACGTTTTCATCATTTTCGGTCCTCTTTTCTTCTTTTGATCTATTTTTCCATCCCGGATCGTATGTCATGAGCTGTTAAAAGGACTACAACCATACTCGCGGGACTTTAGAGGGCCCTACAACGCTTCGATATCACGTCTTGCGTGGATGCTGAGTTGTTGATGCGGATGGGTTGTCGTTAAGCCCATTGGGCCTTTTGAATGGGCCATCTCTCTTGGCTGGGACTGTGAACCGTTAACACATAAAAGAATTTTGCCCCCAACATGACGGGTGCGATCATACTAGCACTAATGCACCGGATCCTATCAGAACTCCGAAGTTAAACGTGCCTGGGCGAGAGTAGTACTTGGATGGGTTACCCCCTGTGAAG
Organism: Ehretia macrophylla; assembly: GCA_037974665.1. Lineage (NCBI taxonomy): Eukaryota > Viridiplantae > Streptophyta > Magnoliopsida > Boraginales > Ehretiaceae > Ehretia > Ehretia macrophylla. Next base: position 78,230,109 of record CM075769.1, read on the forward strand.
TCCTCGTGTTGCACCCGTCTTTTCAATTTTTTTTGCTCGAGTTAGGGTTGCCAAGATACTTTATCCACCACATTTCTATTATCGAATCCCACGGCACCGTAGGCAATACAACTTCACTTCACGTAGAGGCTGGGCCAGCAAAGTGAGGGCTTAGGTCTTGTGACCAGGTCTCAGTCACTGCGGTGCCCATAACATTTGATCCGTAAGGAGTTACACGGCGCACAGGTTATAGTTGCAAAGCTGTCCGAGAGCTCTACGACGGGGGCATCCATCTTGCTCGCTGTACCCGTTTTTGGAGCCCAAAATCAAACATTTTCATAAGTTTCGGGACACTTTTCTTATTTAGCTTAGTTTTTTCATCCTGAATCGTACATCGTGAGCTGTTAAAAGGATGACAACCTTACTCGCGAGACATTAGAGGGCCCTACAACGCGTCGATTTCACGTCTTGCGAGGATGCTGCGCTGTTGAAGCGGATGGGTTATTGTTAAGCCCATTGGGCCTTCTGAATAGGCCATCTCACTAGGCTGGGACTGTGAACCGTTAACACATAAAGAAATTGTGCCCTCAACATGGCGAGTTTGATCATACTAGCACTAATGCACCGGATCCTATTAGAACTCCGAAGTTAAGCGTGGTTAGGCGAAAGTAGTACTAGGATGGGTGGCCCCCTGGGAAGTCCTCGTGTTGCACCTCCCTTTTTAATTTTTTTTGCTCCGGTAAGGGTTGCCAAGATACTTTATCTACCACATTTCTATTATCGAATCCCACGGCACCTTGGGCAAGACAACTTCGCTTCACGTGTTGGCTGAGCCAGCAAACCGAGGGTGTAGGGCTTGTGACTAGGTCTCCGTCACTCCGGCGCCCATAACTTTTGATCCGTAAGGAGTTAAGCGGCGCACATCATACCGTTGCAAAGCTCTCTGAGAGCTCAACGACGGGGGCAGCTAGCTTGCTCGCTGTGCAGTTTTTGGAGACCTCAATCGAACATTTTCTTCAGTTTCGGGCCTCTTTTCTTCTTTTGCTATGTTTTTCTGTCCCGAATCGTATGTTGTGAGTTGTTAAAAGGATGACAACCTTACTCGTCGGACATTAGAGGGCCCTACATCGTGTCGATATCACGTCTTGCGAGGATGCTGCGTTGTTGAAGCGGATGGGTTGTCGCTAAGCCCATTGGGCCTTTTGAATGGGCTATCTCTCTAGGCTGGGATTATGAACCGTTAACACATACAGGAATTATGCCCTTAACATGACGGGTGCGGTCATACCAGCACTAATGCACCGGATCCCGTTAGAACTCCGAAGTTAAGCGTGCTTGGGAGAGAGTAGTACTAGGATGGGTGACCCCCTGTGAAGTCCTCGTGTTGCTCCCCCATTTTCAATTTTTTTTGCTCCAGTAAGGGATGCGAAAATAATTTATCCACCACATTTCTATTATCGAATCCCACGGCACCTTTGGTAAGACAACTTCGCTTCACGTGGAGGCTGGGCCAGCAAACCGAGGGTGTAGGTCTTGTGGCTAGGTGTCCGTCGCTGCGATGCCCATAACTTTTGATCCGTAAGGACTTACGCGGCGCACAGCATACCGTTGCAAAGCTCTCCAAGAGCTCTACGATAGGGGCAGCTAGATTGCTCGTTGTGCCCTTTTTGATGCCCAAAATCGAACGTTTTCATCAGTTTCGGGCCACTTTTCTGATTTTGCTCTGTTTTTCCATCCTTGATCGTACGTCATGAGCTGTTAAAAGGACGACAACCTAACTCGCGGGACATTAGAGGGCCTTACAACGCGTCGATATCACATTTTGTGAGGATGCTGCGTTGTTGAAGCGGATGGGTTGTCATGAAGCTCATTGTGCTTTCTAAATGGGCCATCTCTCTAGGATGGGACTGTGAACCGTTAACACATAAAGGAATTGTGCCCTCAACATGACGGGTGCAATCATACCAGCACTAATGCACCGGATCCCATCAGAACTCCGAAGTTAAGCGTGCTTGGGCGAGAGTAGTACTAGGATGGGTGACACCTTGGGAAGTACTCGTGTTGTACCCCCTTTTCAATTTTTTTTGCTCCGGTTAGGGTTGCCAAGATACTTTATCCACCGCATTTCAATTATTGAATCCCATGGCACCTTGGGGAAGACAATTTCACTTCACGTGCAGGCTGGGCCAACAAACCTACGGTATAGGGCTTGTGACCAGGTCTCCTTCGCTCTGGTGCCCATAACTTTTGATCCGTAAGGAGTTACATAGCGCACAACATACCGTTGCATAGCTCTCCGAGAGATCTACGACCGGGCCAGCTAGCTTGCTCACTTTGCCCATTTTGGGGCCCAAAATCTAATGTTTTCATCAGTTTCGTGCCACTTTTCCTCTTTTGCTCTATTTTTCCGTTCCGGATCATACGTCGTGTGCTGTTAAAAGGACGACAACCTTACACGCGGGACATTAGAGGGTCTTACAATGTTTCAATATCACGTTTTGTGAGGATGCTGTGTTGTTGAAGCGGATGGGTTGTCATTAAGCCCATTGGGCCTTTTGAATGGGCCATCTCTCTAGGCTGGGACTGTGAACCATTAAAAAATAAAGGAATTGTGCCCTCAACATGACAGGTGCGATCATACCAGTAGTAATGCACTGGATCCCATCAGAACTCCGAAGTAAAGCTTGCTTGGGCGAGAGTAGTACTCAGATGGGTGACCCCCAAGGAAGTCCTCGTGTGGTACCCCCCTTTTCAAATTTTTTTGCTTCGGTTAGGGTTGCCAGGATGCTTTATCCACCATATTTCTATTATCGACCCCCACGGCACCTTGGGCAAGACAACTTCGCTTCACAAGGTGGCTGGGCCAGCAAACCGAGGGTATAAGGCTTGTGACCAGGTCTCCGTCGCTCCGGTGCCCATAACTTTTGATCCGTAAGGAGTTACGCGGCGCACAGCATACCGTTACAAAGCTCTCCGAGAGATCTACGATGGAGGTAGCTAGCTTGCTCACTCTGCCCTTTTTGAAGCCCAAAATCGAACGTTTTTATTAGTTTCAGGCCTGTTTTCTTCTTTTGCTCTATTTTTTCATCCCGGATTGTACGTCGTGAGCTGTTAAAAGGATGACAACCTTACTCGCGGGAGATTAGAGGGCCCTACAAAGCGTCGATATCATGTTTTGCGAGGATGCTGCATTGTTGAAGCGGATGGGTTGTCGTTAAGCCCATTGGGCCTTCTGAATGGGCCATCTCTCTAGGTTGGGACTGTGAACCGTTAACACATAAAGGAAATGTGCCCTCAACATGAAGGGTGCGATCATACCAGCACTAATGCACTGTATTCCATCAGAACTCTGAAGTTAAGCGTGCTTGGGCGAGAGTAGTACTAGGATGGGTGACCCCTGGGAAGTCCTTGTGTGGCACCCCCCTTTTCAATTTTTTTTGCTCCGGTTAGGGTTGCCAAGATACTTTATCCACCACATTTCTATTATCAAACCCCATGGCACCTTGGGCAAGACAACTTTGCTTTACGTGGAGGCTAGGCCAGCAAACCGAGGGCGTAGGGCATGTGACCTGGTCTCCATCGCTCTGGTGCCCATAACTTTTGATTCGTAAGGAGTTATGCGACGCACAACATTCCGTTGCAAAGCTCTTCGAGAGCTCTACGATGAGGGCAGCCAGCTTGCTCGCTGTGCCCTTTTTGGAGCCGAAAATCAAATGTTTTCATCAGTTTTAGGCCACTTTTCTATTTTTGCTCTGTTTTTTCATCCTTGATCGTACGTCGTTAGCTGTAAAAAGCACGACAACCTAACTCACGGGACATTAAAGGGCCCTACAACTCGTCGATATCACGTCTTGTAAGGATGCTGCATTGTTGAAGCGGATGGGTTGTCGTTAAGCTCATTGGGCTTTCTAAATGGGCCATCTCTCTAGGATGAGACTGTGAACCGTTAACACATAAATGAATTGTGCCGCCAACATGACGGGTGCGATCATACCAGCATTAATGCACTGGATCCCATCAGAACTCCGAAGTTAAGCGTGCTTGGGCGAGAGTAGTACTAGGATGGGTGACCCCTTGGGAAGACCTCGTGTAGCACCCCCATTTTCTATTTTTTTTGCTCCTGTTAGGGTTGCCAAGATACTTTATCCAAAACATTTCTATTATCGAACCCCACGGCACCTTGGACAAGACAACTACGCTTTACGTGAAGGCTGGGCCAGCAAACCGAGGGCTTAGGGCTTGAGACCAGGTTTCCATTGCTCTGGAGCTCATAACTTTTGATTCGTAAGGAGTTACGCGGCGCACAACATTTCGTTGCAAAGCTCTCCGAGAGCTCTACGATGTGGGCAGCAAGCTTGCTCGCTGTGCCCATTTTTGGATCCCAAAATCAAACGTTTTCATCAGTTTTGGGCCACTTTTCTTCTTTAGCTATGTTTTTTCATCCCGGAATGTACGTCGTGAGTTGTTAAAAGGACGAAAACCATAGTTGCGGGACATTAGAGGGCCCTCCAACGCGTCGATATCACGTCTTGCAAGGCTGCTCTGTTGTTGAAGCGTATGGGTTGTCTTTAAGTCCATTGGGCCTTCTGAATGGTCCATCTCTCTAGGCTGGGACTATGAACCGTTAACACATAAAGGAATTATGCCCTCAACATGACGGGTGCGATCATACCAGCACTAATGCACCGGATCCCATCAGAACTCCGAAGTTAAGCGTGCTTGGGCGAGAGTAGTACTAGGATGGGTGACCCCATGGGAAGTCCTCGTGTTGTACCCCCCTTTTCAATTTTTTTTGCTCCGGATAGGGTTGCCAAGATACTTTATCCACCACATTTCTATTATCGAATCACACGGCACCTTGGGCAAGACAACTTCGCTTCACGTGGAGGCCGGGCCCACAAACCGAGGGCGTAGGGTTTGTGACCAGGTCTCCGTCGCTCCGGTGCCCATAACTTTTGATCTATAAGGAGTTACACGGCACACAGCATACCGTTGCAAAGCTCTCTGAGAGCTCTACGACGGGGGCAGCTAGCTTGCTTGCTGTGCCTATTTTTGGAGCCCAAAATTGAACGTCTTTATCAGTTTCATGCCACTTTTCATCTTTTGCTCTATTTTTCCGTCCTGGATCATACGTCGTTGGCTGTTAAAAGGACGACAACCTTACATACGAGACATTAGAGGACCTTACAACGCGTCGATATCATGTTTTGTGAGGATGCTACGTTGTTGAAGCGGATGGGTTGTCATTAAGCCCATTGGGCCTTCTGAATGGGCCATCTCTCTAGGCTGGGACTGTGAACCATTAAAACATAAAGGAATTGTGCCCTCAACATGACGGGTGCGATCGTACCAGTACTAATGCACCGGATCCCATCAGAACTCCGAAGTTAAGCTTGCTTGGGCGAGAGTAGTACCCAGATGGGTGACCACCAAAGAAGTCCTCGTGTGGCACCCCCCTTTTCAAATTTTTTGCTCCGGTTAGGGTTGCCAAGATGCTTTATCTACCATATTTCTATTATCGAACCCCACGGCACCTTGGGCAAGACAACTTCGCTTTACGTGGAGGCTGGGCCAGCGAACCAAGGGCGTAGGGCTTGTGACCAGGTCTCCATCGCTCTGGTGCCCATAACTTTTGATTCGTAAGGAGTTACGCGGTACACAACATTCCATTGCAAAGCTCTCTGAGAGCTCTACGAAGAGGGTAGCCAACTTGCTCGCTGTGCCCATTTTTGGAGCCCGAAATCAAACGTTTTCATCAATTTTGGGCCACTTTTCTTCTTTAGCTATGTTTTTCCGTCCCGAATCGTACGTCGTGAGTTGTTAAAAGGACGACAGCCTTACTCGCGGGACATTAAAGGGACTTACAACGCTTCAATATCACGTCTTGCGAGGATGCTGCATTGTTGAAGCTGATGGGTTGTCGTGAAGCCCATTGGGCCTTTTGAATGGGCCATCTCTATAGGTTGGGACGGTGAACCGTTAACACATACAGGAATTGTGCACTCAACATGACGGGTGCGATCGTACCAGCACTAATGCACCAGATCCCATCAGAACTCCGAAGTAAAGCATCCTTGGGCGAGAGCAGTACTAAGATGGGTGACCCCCGGGGAAGTCCTAGTGTGGCACCCCCTTTTTCAATTTTTTTTGCTCCGGTTAGGGGTGCCAAGATACTTTATCCACCACATTTCTATTAGTGAATCCCACGGCACCTTGGGCAAGACAACTTCACTTCACGTTGTGGCAGGGCCAGCAAACCGAGGGCGTAGGGCTTGTGACTAGGTCTCCATCACTCCGGTGCCCATAACTTTTGATCCATAAAGAGTTACGCGGCGCACAACATACCATTGCAAAGATCTCTGAGAGCTCTGCGACTGGGGAAGCTAGCTTGCTCGCTGTTCCCTTTTTGGAGCCCAAAATCGAACGTTTTCATCGGTTTCGGGTAACTTTTCTTCTTTTGATCTATTTTTCCATCCCGGATCATATGTCATGAGCTGTTAAAAGGACGACAACCTTACTCGCAGGACATTAGAGGGCCTTACAACGCGTCGATATTACGTCTTGCGAGGATGCAGTGTTGTTGATTCGGATGGGTTGTCATTAAGCCTATTGGGCCTTCTAAATGGGCCATCTATCTAGGCTGGGACTGTGAACCGTTAACACATAAAGGAATTGCACCCTCAACATGATGGGTGCGATCATACCAGCACTAATGCACCGAATTCCATCAGAACTCTGAAGTTATGCGTGCTTGGGCGAGATTAGCACTAAGATGGGCGACCCCCTGGGATGTCCTCGTGTTGTTCCCCCCTTTTCAATATTTTTTGCTCCAGTTAGGGTTGCCAAGATACTTTATCCACCACATTTCTATTATCAAATCCCACGGCACCTTGGGTAAGACAACTTCGCTTCACGTGGAAGCTGGGTCAGCAAACCGAGGGCGTAGGGCTTGTGACTAGCTCTCCATCGTTACGGTGACCGTAACTTTTGATCCGTAAGGAGTTACGCGGCGCACAGCATACAGTTGCAACGCTAGCTTGCTTGATGTGCCCTTTTTGGAGCCCAAAATTGAACATTTTCTTCAGTTTCGGGCCACTTTTCTATTTTAGCTCTGTTTTTCCATCCTGGATCGTACGGTGTGAGCTGTTAAATGGAAGACAACCTTACTCGCGGGACATTAGAGGGCCCTACAATGCGTCGATATCACGTCTTGCAAGGATACTGCGTTGTTGAAGCAGATGGGTTGTCGTAAAGCCCATTGGGCCTTCTCAATGAGCCATCTCTCTAGGCTGGGACAGTGAACCGTTAACAAATAAAGGAATTGTGCCCTCAACATGACGGGTGCGATCATACTAGCACTAATGCACCAGATCCCATCAGAACTCCGAAGTTAAGCGTGCTTGGGCGAATGTAGTACTAGGATAGGTGACCCCCTGGGAAGTCCTCGTGTTGTACCCCCCTTTTCAATTTTTTTTGCTCCGGTTAGGGTTGCCAAGATACTTTGTCCACCACATTTCTTTTATCGAATCCCGCGGCACCTTGGGCAAGACAACTTCGCTTCACAAGGTGGCTGGGCCAGCAAACCGAGGGTATAGGGCTTGTGACTAGGTCTCCGTCGCTCCGTTGCCCATAACTTTTGATCCGTAAGGAGTTACGCGGCGCACAACATACCGTTACAAAGCTCTTCGAGAGCTCTATGACGGAGGAAGCTAGCTTGCTCACTCTGACCTTTTTGGAGCCCAAAATCAAACGTTTTCATCAGTTTCGGGCCACTTTTCTTCTTTTGTTCTATTTTTCCATCCCAGATCGTACGTCGTGTGCTGTTAAAAGGAAGACAACCTTACTCGCGGGACATTAGAGGGCCTTACAAAGCGTTGATATCAAATTTTGGGAGAATGCTGCGTTGTTGAAGCGGATGGGTTATCATTAAGCCCATTGGGCCTTCTGAATGGGCCATCTCTCTAGGCTGGGACTGTGAACCGTTAACACATAAAGGAATTGTGCCCTCAACATGACGGGTGCGATCATACCAGCACTAATGCACTGGATCCCATCAAAACTCTGAAGTTAAGCGTGCTTGGGGGAGAGTAGTACTCGGATGGGTGACCCCCTGGGAAGTCCTCGTGTGGCCCCCCCCTTTTCAATTTTTTTTGCTCCGGTTAGGGTTGCCAAGATACTTTATCCACCACATTTCTATTATCAAACCCCACGGCACCTTGGGCAAGACAACTTCGCTTTACGTGGAGGCTAGGCCAGCAAACCGAGGGCGTAGGGCTTGTGACCAGGTCTCCATCGCTCCGGTGCCCATAACTTTTGATTCGTAAGGAGTTACGCGACGTACAACATTCTGTTGCAAAGCTCTCCGAGAGCTCTACGATGAGGGCAGCCAGCGTAGTCGCTGTGCCCATTTTTGGAGCCCAAAATAGAAGGTTTTCAAGTGTTTCGGGCCACTTTTCTATTTTTGCTCTATTTTTTCGTCCTGGATCATTCGTCATGAGCTATTAAAAGGACGAAAACCCTACTCGCGGGACATTAGAGGGCCCTACAACGCATCAATATCACGTCTTACAAGGATGTTGCGTTGTTGAAGCGGATGGGTTGTCATTAAGCCCATTGGGCCTTCTGAATGTGCCATCTCTCTCGACTGGGACTGTTAACCATTAACACAAAAAGGAGTTGTGCCCTCAACATGATGGGTGCGATCATACTAGCACTAATGCACCGGATCCCATCAGAACTCCGAAGTTAAGCGTGCTTGGGCGATAGTGGTACTAGGATGGGTGACCCCATGGGAAGTCCTCGTGTTGTACCCCCCTTTTCATATTTTTTTGCTCTGGTTATAGTTGCCATGATACTTTATCCACCACATTTCTATTATCGAATCCCACGGCACCTTGGGCAAGACAACTTCACTTCACGTGGAGGCTGGGCCAGCAAACCGAGGGTATAGGGCTTGTGACCAAATCTACATCGCTCCGGTGCCCATAACTTTTGATCCGTAAGGAGTTACGCGGCGCACAGCATACCGTTGCAAAGCTCTCTGAGAGCTCTACGACAAAGGTAGCTAGCTTGATCGCTGTGCCCTTTTTGGAGCCCAAAATCGAACGTTTTTATCAGTTTTAGGCCACTTTTCTTCTTTTGCTCTCTTTTTCCATCCCGGATCGTAAGTCGTGAGTTGTTAAAAGGACGACAACCTTACTCGCGAGACATTAGATGGCCTTACAACTCGTCGATATCTCATCTTGTGAGGATGCTACGTTGTTGAAGCAAATGGGTTGTCGTTAAGCCCATTGGGCCTTCTGAATTGGCCATCTCTCTAGGCTGGGACTGTGAACCATTAACACATAAAGGAATTGTGCCCTCCACATGATAGGTGCTATCATACAAGCACTAATGTCCCGGATCGCATCAGAACTCCGAAGTTAAGCGTGCTTGGGCAAGAGTAGTACTCGGATGGGTGACTCCTTGGGAAGTCCTCGTGTGGCACCCCCCTTTTCAATTTTTTTTGTTCCAGTTAGGGTTGCCAAGATACTTTATCCACCACATTTCTATTATCGAACCCCACGGCACCTTGGGTAAGACAACTTCGCTTCACGTGGAGGCTGGGCCAGCAAACCGAGGGCGAAGGGCTTGTGACCAGGTCTCTATCGACCCGGTGCCCATAACTTTTGATTCATAAGGGGTTACGCGGTGCACAACATACCGTTGCAAAGCTCTCCAAAAGCTCTATGAAAAGGGTAGCTAGCTTGCTCGCTGTGCCTTTTTTGGAGCCCAAAATCGAACGTTTTTATCATTTTCGGGCCACTTTTCTATTTTTGCTCTATTTTTCCGTCCTGGATCGTATGTCGTGAGCTATTAAAAGGACGACAATCTTACTCGCGAGACATCAGAGGGCTCTACAATGCGTCAATATCACGTCTTGTGATGATGCTGCATTATTGAAGCAGATGGGTTGTCGTTAAGCCCATTGGGCCTTCTGAATGGGCCATCTCTCTCGGCTGGGACTGTGAACCATTAACACATAAAGGAGTTGTGCCCTCAACATGATGTGTGCGATCATACCAGCACTAATGCATCGGATCCCATCAGAACTCCGAAGTTAAGCGTGCTTGGGCGAGAGCAGTACTAGGATGGGTGACCCCCAGGGAAGTCCTCGTGTTGTACCTCTCTTTTCAATTTTTTTTTCTCCGGTTAGGGTTGCCAAGATACTTTATCCACCACATTTCTATTATCGAATTCCACGGCACCTTGGGCAAGACAACATCGCTTCACGTAGTGGCTGGGCCAGTAAACTGAAGGTATAGGGCTTGTGACCAGCTCTCTGTCGTTCCGGTGTCTATAACTTTTGATCCGTAAGGAGTTACGCGGTGCACCGCATACCGTTGCAAAGCTCTCCAAGAGCTCTACGACGGAGGCAGCTAGCTTGCTCGTTGCGCCCTTTTTGGAGCCCAAAATCGAACGTTTTCATCAGTTTTGGGCCACTTTTCTTCTTTTGCTCTATGTTTCCGTCCCGGATCGTACGTCGTGAGCTGTTAAATGGACGACAACCTTACTCGTAGGACATTAGAGGCCCTTACAACTCGTCGATATCACGTTTTGTGAGGCTGCTGCTTCGTTGAAGTAGATGGGTTGTCCTTAAGCCCATTGGGCCTTCTGAATGGGCCATCTCTCTAAACTGGGAATGTGAACCGTTAACACATAAAGGAATTGTGCCCTCAACATGACGGGTGCGATCATACCAGCACTAATGCACCGGATCCCATCAGAACTCCGAAGTTAAGCTTGCTTAGGCGAGAGTAGTACTCGGATAGGTGACGCCCTGGAAAGTCGTCGTGTGGCACCCCTATTTTCAATTTTTTTTTTGCTCCGGTTAGGGTTGCCAAGATATTTTATCCACCACATTTCTATTATTGAACCCCACGACACCTTGGTCAAGACAACTTCGCTTTACGTGGACGCTGGGCCAAAAAACCGAGGGCGTAGGGCTTGTGACCAGGTCTCCATCGTTCCGGTGGCCATAACTATTGATTCGTAAGGAGTTACGCGACGCACAACATTCTGTTGTAAAGCTCTCCGAGAGCTCTACGATGAGGGCAGCCAGCTTGCTCGTTGTGCCCATTTTTGGAGCCCAAAATCGAACATTTTCATCAATTTCGGGCCACTTTTCTTCTTTTGCTCTATTTTTTCGTCCCGGATCATACGTGGTGAGCAGTTAAAAGGACGAAAACCTTACTCGCGGGACATTAGAGGGCCTTACAATGCGTCGGTATCACGTCTTGCGAGGATGCTGCGTTGTTAAAGCGGATGGGTTGTCATTAAGCCCATTGGGCCTTTTGAATCGGTCATCTCTCTAGCCTAGGACTGTGAACCGTTAACACATAAATGAATTGTGCCCTCAACATGACGGGTGCGATCATACCAGCACTAATAAACCGGATCTCATCAGAACTCCGAAGTTAAGCATGCTTGGGCTAGAGTAGTACTAGGATGGGTGACACCTTTGGAAGTCCTCGTGTGGCACCCCCCTTTTCAATTTCTTTTGCTCCGGTTAAGGTTGCCAAGATACTTTATCCACCACATTTCTGTTATCGAACCCCACGCCACCTTGGGCAAGACAACTTCGCTTCACGAGGAGGCTGGGCCAGCAAACCGAGGGCGTAGGGCTTGTGACCAGGTCTCCGTTGCTCAGGTGCCCATAACTATTGATCTGTAAAGAGTTACGCGGCGCACATCATACCATTACAAAGCTCTCTGAGAGCTCTACGACTGGGGCAGGTAGCTTGCTCGCTGTGCCCTTTTTGGAGTCCAAAATCGAACGTTTTCATCAATTTCGGGCCAATTTTCTATTTTTGCTTTGTTCTTCCATCCTGGATCGTACGTCGTGAGTTGTTAAAGGGATGACAATGCGTTGATATCACGTCTTGTGAGGATGCTACGTTGTTGAAGCGGATGGGTTGTTGTTAAGCCCATTGGGCCTTCTGAATGGGCCATCTCTCTAGGCTGGGACTATGAACTGTTAACACATAAAGGAGTTGTGCCCTCAAATGATGGGTGCGATCATACTAGCACTAATGCACTGGATCCCATTAGAACTCCGAAGTTAAGCGTGCTTAGGCGAGAGTAGTACTTGCATGGGTGACCGCCAGGGAAGTTCTCGTGTTGTACCCCCTTTTTCAATTTTTTTTGCTCCGGTTAGGGTTGCCAAGATACTTTATCCACCACATTTCTATTATCGAATGCCACGGCACCTTGGGCAAGACTATTACGCTTCACGTGGAGGCTGGGCCAGCAAACCGAGGGCGTAGGGCTTGTGACCAGGTCTCCGTCGCTCCGGTGCCCATAACTTTTGATCCGTAAGGAGTTACGCGGCACACAACTTACCGTTACAAAGCTCTCCGAGAGCTCTACGACGGAGGCAGCTAGCTTCTCGCTGGGCCATTTTTGGAGCCCAAAATCGAACATTTTCATCAGTTTCAGGCCAGTTTTCTTCTTTTGCTCTATGTTTTCGCCCTGGATCGTACGTCGTGAGCTGTTAAAAGGACGACAACCTTACTCGCGGGACATTAAAAGGCCTTACAATGCATCGATATCACGTTTTGTGAGGATGCTGCGTTGTTGAAGCAGATGGGTTGTCATTAAGCCCATTGGGCCTTCTGAATAGGCCATCTCTCTATGCTGGGACTGTGAACCGTTAACACATAAAGGAATTGTGCCCTCAACATGACGGGTGCGATCATACCAGCACTAATACACTGGTTCCCATCAGAACTCCGAAGTTAAGATTGCTTGGGCGAGAGTAGTACTCGGATGGGTGAACCCCTGGGAAGTCCTCGGTGGCACCCCCCTTTTCAATTTTTTTTTGCTCTGGTTAGGGTTTCCAAGATACTTTATCCAACACATTTCTATTATTGAACCCCACGGCACCTTGGTCAAGGCAACTTCGCCTTACGTGGAGGCTGGGCTAGCAAACCGAGGGCGTAGGGCTTGTTACCAAGTCTCCATCGCTCCATTGGCCATAACTTTTGATTCGTAAGGAGTTACGCGATGCACAACATTCCGTTGCAAAGCTCTCCAAGAGCTCTATGATGAGGGCAGCCAGCTTGCTACCTGTGCCCCATTTTGGAGCCCAAAATCGAACGTTTTCATCAATTTCGGGCCAGTTTTAATCTTTTGCTCTATTTTTCCGTCCAGGATCTTACGTGGTGAGCGGTTAAAAGGACAACAACCTTACTCGCGGGACATTAGAGGGCCTTACAATGCGTCGATATCACATCTTGCGAGGATGCTGCATTGTTGAAGCGGATGGGTTGTCGTCAAGCCCATTGGGCCTTTTGAATGGGCCATCTCTCTAGGTTGGGACTGTGAACTGTTAACACATAAATGAATTGTGCCCTAAACATGATGGGTGCGATCATACCAACACTAATGCACCAAATCCCATCAGAACTCTGAAGTTAAGCGTGCTTGGGTGAGAGTAGTACTAGGATGGGTGATCCCATGGGAAGTCCTCGTATGGCACCCCCCTTTTCAATTTCTTTTGCTCTGGTTAGGGTTGGCAATATACTTTATCCACCACATTTCTATTATCGAACCCTATTGCACCTTGGGCAAGACAACTTCACTTCACTTGGAGGCTAGGCCAGCAAACCGAGGGCGTAGGGCTTGTGACCAAGTCTCCGTCGCTCCAGTTCCCATAACTTTTGATCCGTAAGGAGTTACGCGGCGCACATCATACCATTGCAAAGCTCTCTGAGAGCTCTACAACTGGGGCAGTTAGCTTGCTCGCTGTGCCCTTTTTGGAGCCCAAAATTGAACATTTTCATCAGTTTCAGGCCACTTTTCTTCTTTGGCTCTATTTTTCCATCCCGGATCATACCTCGTGAGCAGTTAAAAGGATGACAACCTTACTCGAGGGACATTAGAGGGCCTTATAACGCGTCAATATCACGTCTTGCGAGGATGCTGCGTTGTTAAAGCGGATGGGTTGTTGTTAAGCCCATTGGGCCTTCTGAATGGGCCATCTCTCCAGGCTGGGACTGTGAACCATTAAAACATAAAGGAATTGTGCCCTCAACATGACGGGTGCGATCATACCAGCACTAATGCACTGGATCCCATCAGAACTCCAAAGTTAAGCGTGCTTGGGCGAGAGTAATACTAAGATGAGTAACCCCCTGAGAAGTCCTCGTGTTGCACCCCCCTTTTCAATTTTTTTTTCTCCGGTTAGGGTTGCCAAGATACTTTATCCACCACATTTCTATTATCGAATTCCACGGTACCTTGGGCAAGACAACTTCGCTTCACGTGGAGGATGGGCCAGCAATCCGAGGGCGTAGGGCTTGTGACCAGGTCTTTGTCGCTCCGCGGCCCATAACATTTGATATGTAAGGAGTTACTCGGTGCACAGCATACCCTTGCAAATATCTCTGAGAGTTCTACGACAGGGGCAGCTAGTTTGCTTGCTGTCCTCTTTTTAGAGCCCAAAATCGAACGTTTTCATTAGTTTCGGGCTATTTTTCTATTTTTGCTTTATTTTTTCAACCCGGATCGTACGTCGTGAGCTGTTATAAGGATGACAACCTTACTCGCGGGACATTAAAGGGCCCTACAACGCGTCGATATCACGTCTTACGAGGATGCTGCGTTGTTGAAGTTGATGGGTTGTTGCTAAGCCCATTGGGCCTTCTGAATGGGCCATCTCTCTAGGCTGGGACTACGAACCGTTAACACATAAAGGAATTGTGCCCTCAACATGACGGGTGTGATCATACCAGCACTAATGCACTGGATCCCATCCGAACTCCGAAGTTAAGCGTGCTTGGGCGAGAGTAGTACTAGGATGAGTGACCCACTGGGAAGTCCTCGTGTTGTACCCCCATTTTCAATTTTTTTTTGCTCCGGTTAGGATTGCCAAGATACTTTATCCACCACATTTTTATTATCAAATCCCACGGCATCTTGGGAAAGACAACTTCGCTTCACGTGGAGGTTGGGCCAGCAAACCGAGGGTGTAGTGCTTGTGACCAGGTCTCCGTCACTCCAGTGCCCATAACTTTTGATTCGTAAGGAGTTACGCAGTGCACAGCATACAGTTGCAAAGCTCTCCGAGAGCTGTACGACGGGGGCAGCTAGCTTGCATGCTGTGCCCTTTATGGAACCCAAAATCGAACATTTTCATTAGTTTCGGGCCTCTTTTCTTCTTTTGCTCTATTTTTTCATCCCGGATCGTACATTGTGAGTTGTTAAAAGGACGACAACCATACTCGCGGGACATTAGAGGGTCCTACAATGCGTCGATATCATGTCTTGCGAGGATGCTGCATTGTTGAAGTGGATCGGTTGTCGTTAAGCCCATTGGGCCTTTTGAATGGGCCATCTCTCTTGCCTGGGACTGTGAACCGTTAACACATAAAGGAATTGTGCCCTCAACATGACGGGTGCGATCATACCAGCACTAATGCACCGGATCCCATCAGAAGACTGAAGTTAAGCGTGCTTGGACGAGAGTAGTACTAGGATGGGTGACCCCCTGGAAAGTCCTCGTGTTGCACCCCCTTTTTCAAATTTTTTTTGCTCCGGTTAGAGTTGCCAAGATACTTTATCCACCACATTTCTATTATCGAATCCCATGGCACCTTGGGCAAGACAACTTTGCTTCACGTGGAGGCTGGGCCAGCAAACTGAGGGCGTATTGCTTGTGACCAAGTCTCCGTCGCTCAGGTGCCCATAACTTTTGATTCGTAAGGAGCTACGCAGCCCACAGCATACAGTTGCAAAGCTGTCCGAGAGCTCTACGATGGGGGCAGCCACCTCTCTTGCTGTGCCCGTTTTTGGATTCCAGAATCAAATATTTTCTAACAGCCTCAAAATTTACCATCTCAAATTCAATTCCAGCTAAGATTACTATTATTCCATCAATTGAATTGCCTATTGGTTAATTTGACGCCCCTTTTGATTTATAACCTAGCATGATACTATGTCTCATTTGTCCATTTATCCTCATTTCAAAATATACCTGTTGATCTTAGCTTATTAGCGAGTACCTGTTGAGATTGGATAAGTTCATTTACCTATTTCTTAACTAAGCATCATAACCTGTGATAGATACTAGCGGTAGTAAAAGCAAAACGATCATAGTAGTTTCATGTCTAGTATCAGTCTAGTTAAAATAAGTACAAACCAAAATTAGACCCCAAATTACAACGGGGGTCTTTTACATTAGCGACAACAATAACATAAGATAAATAGTCTTCAAGCAGCACAAGGTACACAAGTAGTCACGTTCAAGCAAAACAATAATAACAGGCAATCACTCCAGGGGTTCATCATTAGGTACATTATCCTCGGGTTCCTGTACATGTTCTTTTTCGCCTGAGATGATAAAAGAGGGTGAGTCCTTATGAACTCAGCGAGAGGGAATGAGAAATAAGTTTTGAAACTCATTTTTCGGTTAAACTCATGAAAATCCCTTTCTTAAACATAAATACAACAAAATTACAAGTAGAGAAATACAAGTACAGAACAGGAATACCCGTCTTTCCTCCCCGAGGTTCTCTAGGAACCAGGCGAGAGTACTTATACACATAGTAAAAAGGATACGGTGAGCTTTTGCTCTCAGATCAGTTCCAGAATCAGTTGTTACGGCTGACTTCAAATCATCCCCCAAACACGCCAGGTGGGGGTACTTCGGATGTACCCCGAAATCCTACGACACAACTCTCCGAGGAAGTCTAGCCCCCAAGCCTGAGAGGGAATGGGACCATGGTAGTCACGGGTGCACTGGCAAGCCCGATGCCGCCCGGTGTGCGTGATCGCTACCATGCCAACAGGAAAGGTTGCAACCTTGTATGCAATGCACATTCATGATAGGTAATATCTCACAGTAGGAGGGCAACAAAGTAGGTTGCCTCCGGACAGTCATAAGATTGCACATTGACAGGCAAACAAGCAGGACACGATAAGACAGGAAATTTCACTTGAAAGGTATATAGAGTTATATGAAAATTAAATGGGCATCCATGTAACACATGTAAAATAGGACATATAACTTATTAAGAAGCCCACGTAATCAAGTGATAAGATTATTCAACATGCAGTGATATCAACATGGGTGCGGATGCAAGAAAAGCTTATTTGTCAACATGCAACGGTCAAGATCACTTTTGAAGTAATAAAACATTTACGGGCAGCCCACTAAGCTTATGATTCCAACACAATATCCAAATGATCAACACTTATTAAGACTACCTAGTCGTTAGGGCTTCCATTTCAAGTATATTCGTGCAATTTGAGCCTCAACCCAACTCAATGTCAATCTCAAACCATACATCATTTAATTCAACATCCTCAAACATTCAAAACAGTCCACACCATATCCCAATACCACATTTCCATACAATTAGTACCACAAGAGAGGTTACAACAATTTCCCAAGCACGTAGCTAAATAAAACCTTCACTGCAATAGGATGTATTCTCACAATCAATAGGATAATCAAACAATCTCCAAATTCAGAGAATAAGATTTCAAATTAAAGCTTAACAAGTTAACTAAAATCAGAAACAAACCTTGCATCAATTGGAGTTCAGAATCATTAGTTATAGCCAAAACAGTGAGGTAGCACAAAACTGTCCAGATTTGCATACTTTTCAGAAATTGACGTTTTTGAGGTCCTTAGGGTCAGTTTTAGCTTTGGTCCATTTCTGAAAAAATTGTCCAGAAATGAAAAATCTAGCAGCATACCAAATTTCATGAATTTTGAACAATATTTACTAAGTCAAATATGGTTCGTTCCACAAGGTCAGTGCATCTGCGAAAACCTGCTTCATTTCTCCAGATTTCCAGATTTGGTCACATTTTAAGGATTTGCCATTTTGAGGACCTTAGATCCAAATTAGCTTCGGCATATTTCTGGGAAAAATGTTCAAAACTGTCCAAACTAGTCACCCACCAAGTTTCAAGCATTTTCAACATCATTTGCCTAGCTAAACTTACCTCGAACAGACTGGTCAGAGAGCTGTCATCCATTTCGACTTCACCTAGCTTCATTTTCAAGCCAAGATCTTGCCATGCATGGTTGTTTAAGCTTATGAACAACCATATATCTCAAGTACAGAAGCAAATACACACATTTATGAGCATGCATGTGAAATTTGAAGAGTTTTCAAAAGGTTTTAACCCTCACCTTAGCAATCAACCACAAAAATGCTCAAAACCTTTGTTGAAGCACAACTTTCTGCTTCTCCTTGCTTAGGCGACAACCCAACTAGCTTTTCTCTATTTTTCCTAGCTTAATGATCAATCTCTTAGCACATGCATGAGATTAAACCATGAAGAAAATAAATGGTTGTCAAGAAGTTTACCTAGGGCCGAAATGAAGCTTCAATGCACATGCAAGAGTGATTTTCGAACTCTAGCTTGTTTGCTTGAGTTGCTTGGATGATTTGCTTGCCTTGTTCGACTAAGGGATTATGAAGAGGAGCAAAGATGGTGAGAGCTCAGCCAAGGACCGAAATGGAGAGAGGAAATGAGAGTGAGAGAGAGATGTTGAGAGAAAATGAGTGAAAATGAAAAAAAAAAAAAAAGACAAAGCCTTGCAACTTGTTGAAGCATCCTCGGCCTTGGGCAGCCAAATTCTGATTTTTTTTGTCTTCAAAATGTTATTTTTTGAATTCTAGCATGGGCATGCAAGGGCTGGTCGGATATGGTGAGGATTTGACGGGATTTGAGCAATTTTTTTAATGCCTTGTGCTAAGTGGTTGACTAAGCATGCACAATAACTTATGTTGTTCAAATTTTCTTGCTCAAAACATGATATGGCCGGCCAAACATGTGCATAATTCTGAATTTTGTCTTGGTTGAGTGTTATTTTAATGGTATCTTGAAAGTGCAAAAGGAATAATGAATAAAGAATAAGGAATGTTTTGTGTTTGGTGCATTTTTGTCTTCTGGTGAATGAAATTTGGATTATTATATTGTTAGTGGATTTTGTAGGATTGTTTAATAGCCTAGTGCTTTGTGGAAGATGCTTTCTTGATTAGCGTGAAGGCACGCTTTCCTAGGTCTAGGCATGCACTACGAGATAGGACACGACTACGAGATGAAAGCACGTTTTTAAAGTAAATGCACGCAATCCCAAACTAATGCACGTAATTCAATGCACGGCACATAAAATGGGCTCGTTTCTTAAACCTAGGTCATGGCATGCAAATCTAGGTTAGGTCACACGAAGCTAGGTTTCGCACGCAAATTGGGGTCGGGCCTCACATCCTCCCCTCCTTAAAAGAATTTCGTCCCGAAATTTAATATTACCTTGAAATAAAGCTGGATACTGTTGCTCCATCTGGTCTCGCCTTTCCCACGTTGCTTCTTCGACTCCATAATGATCCCACAGCACCTTCACCATAGGTATAGTTCTGTTGCGCAACTCCCTATCTTGCTGGTCTAGGATCCGAATGGGCTTTTCCTCGTAGGACAAGTTCTCCCGAAGCTGCAATGGCTCTGGCTCCAAGATGTGCGACGGGTCAGGATGATACTTCCGCAGCATCGAAACATGAAAGACGTCGTGAATATTGGAGAGATTCTGGGGTAGCGCTAGGCGGTACGCCAACTTGCCAACCTTTTCAACTATCTCAAATGGTCCTACAAATCTCGGGCTCAGCTTTCCACCTTTTCCATGTCTAAGTAGTCCCCTCCGGGGTGATATCTTTAAGAGGACCTTGTCGCCGACCTCAAACTCTAGGCTCCGTCTTCGGCGGTCTGCATAACTCTTCTGCCTGCTTTGGGCGGTAAGCATCCGTTTCCGGATGAGGTGGATGTTATCAACAGTCTTCATCAGTTCAGGTAAAAGGGTCGGGTCAAAAGTCTTTGTCTCACCTACTTCATCCCAATAGACTGGGGATCGACACTTACGTCCATACAGCACCTCAAAAGGGGCCATCCCGATTATGGCCTGATAACTATTGTTGTAGGTGAACTCCGCTAGAGATAGATATTTCTCCCAACTTTTCCCCAAGTCCAACACACATGCCCTCAGCATATCCTCCAAAATCTGAATGGTTCTCTCCGATTGACCGTCCATCTGAGGGTGATAAGCCATGCTAAAACTCAATTTCGTCCCCAAAGCTTCCTGCAATCTCTTCCAAAATCGGGAAGTAAAACGAGGATCCCTATCCGACACAATACTCACAGGCATCCCGTGCAGTCTTACAATCTCCGCCACATACATATCTCCCAATTTCTCAGGACTATCCTCCTTGTTCATCGTTAAGAAGTGCGCCGACTTAGTCAATCTATCCACTATAACCCAAACGGCGTCATGACTCTTTCGTGATCTAGGCAGGTCCATAACAAAATCCATAGTGATATGTTCCCATTTCTATTGAGGAATCTCCAATGGCTGAAGTAAACTTGCGGGTCGTTGATGTTCTGCTTTGACTCTCTGGCAGGTCAAACACCGTGCTACAAACTCCGCAATTTCTCTTTTCATGTTATTCCACCAATAGTGTTGCTTCAAATCCCGATACATCTTTGTTCCGCCGGGGTGAATAGTATATCTTGAATTATGTGCTTCCTCAAGAATCTTCTTTTTCAGCTCTGGCTCATTGGGAACACAAATCCGGTTCCTAAACATCCAAACACCATCATCATGAAACTTGAAATCTGCGTTACTTTCCTTAATCTTCTGAAATTGTTGGTCCTTCTGTTGAGCCTCTCGTAACTCAGACAATAACGTCGATTGAACTTGGGTAGTGGCAAAAAGTAACCCTTTTTGAGTCGATTGTGGTTTCCACAGAAATACTTCCTCCAACAACTCCTGCACCTTGACTTCCAATTTTGCCATGCTTGCCTTTCTGCTTAAGGCATCTGCAACTACATTCGCCTTACCAGGCACATAATTAATTGAGCAGTTATAATCATCCAAAAGCTCCATCCACCGCCTTTGCCTCATATTCAACTCCTTTTGAGAGAACAAGTATTTCAAACTCTTATGATCAGTAAATACCTCAAACTTGTTACCCCACAGATAATGCCTCCATTTCTTGAGTGCAAACACAATAGCCGCTAACTCCAAATCATGTGTCGGGTAATTCATCTCATATGGCTTGGGTTTCCTAGAAGCATATGCAATCACTCTTCCATTTTGCATCAATACACATCCCAATCCTTCTTTCGAAGCATCGCTATAGATTACGAAACCTTGATTCCCTTCAGGCAATGCAAGAACTGGTGCGGTAGTCAATCTTTTCTTCAACTCTTGGAAGCTGTTCTCGCACTTATCATCCCACACGAACTTGGTTTTCTTTTGAGTGAGCTTTGTAAGCGGTCCCGCAATCTTAGAGAAATCATTCGCGAACCTCCGATAATAGCCGGCTAGACCAAGAAAACTCCGAACCTCCGTAACATTTTTCGGCTTCTTCCAAGACATCACTACATCGATCTTTGCTGGATCTACCGCTATTCCCTCTTGGGATATGATATGCCCCAAAAATACAATCTGCTACAACCAAAATTCGCACTTGCTAAACTTTGCATACAATTGGTGCTCTCGAAGTTTCTGCAGTACCAACCGCAGATGTTGCTCATGCTCCGCCTCCGATTTCGAGTATACCAAAATATCATCAATGAAGATCACCACAAATTGGTCCAAGTAGGGTTGAAACACCCTATGCATCAAATCCATAAAAGTTGCAGAGGCATTAGTTAGTCCAAAAGGCATCACTACATATTCACTACATATTCACTACATATTCATAATGCACCCTTTCCTCAAGGACTTCACTACTTTTGTAGATGAAATGATGGAACTTCCGGTGAAATCTCTTCGACCCAAAATCTCCATTATCGGTTGATCAAGTACTCGGAACGTTATAATCTTTGCCCGGCAATCCAGTTGGACATGATGTTTTGCCAGCCAGTCCATCCCTAAAATGACCTCATAGTCTCGAAAAGGTAATACAATAAGATTGGCTGAGAATTCCCTATCCTTAATTTGGATTTTACATGCTTTACAAGCTGAACTAGTTACAAGTTTAGAACCCATTGGGGTACAAACTTCTACTTCATATGGCAAACATACAACTTTCAATTTCACACGTTCCACACATAAGGGAGTAATAAATGAATGAGTAGCACCCGGATCAATTAACGCCTTAACAGGTTGATTCAGTATGAAGAATGTACCTTCAACAACAGCGGTCTCATCTGGAATCTCCTCGCACTCGATAGCATAGGCTCGAGCCTGGACCCTAGGAACTAGAGTCTTGCCTCTACCGACTGGTTTACCCTGATTCTGCCCTGCCTGACGTTTAGGGCAATCCTTGATCTGGTGCTGATCACTGCCGCACCTCATACATCGTCCCAACTTCCTCCAACACTGGGCCTCGGTATGCCCCTTCCTGTCATAATATGAGCAGCTGACGGACTGAGTAGCAGGTGAACTACCTGTGGATCCACGGGCGGAAGAGGCTGATGGCGCTTTCGTCGGGCCACGGTTATTCCCTAACCTGCTCTGGCTCTAGCCCTGGTTACGACCCTGACTCTGGAATTTCCTCTGCTGACTTGGAGGCTGGTATGGTTTCTTGTTTGGTTGACTCAAACCGGCTCCATCTAGTTTCCTCTTCTCAACTCGAGAGGCAGCAGCAAAGAGAGCAGAATAAGTATCGAAGTCATGAGAAGCTAACTGGTCCTGAATCTCTGGCCTCAAACCAACAGTAAATTTCCACATTTTTGCCTCTGCAGTACAAACCATATATTGAGCATAACGGGACAGTCGATCAAAACGTGCCTCGTACTAGGCCACCATCATATTACCCTGGGTCAAGTGCATAAACTCCTCGATCCGCCTCTGCCTGGAACTGCAGGTACATATTTTTCCTTAAATGCCTTAACAAAATTACTCCACAGACGAGGTGTCTGATCAGTCTCCCATAGTGCCTCTACAGTATGCCACCAATGCTCGGCATCCCCGTGCAACAGAAATATAGCAAACTCCACTTTCTCTTCATCTGTATAATCAAGCGGCCTGAAAATCTTCTCGATCTCGAACAGCCAAGCCTTTGCTTTCTCATCATCAGCTTCCCCGTAGAATTTAGATTGGCGAAAGTCAATGAATTCCTTCATTCTGCTATGTCTCTCATGGTTACCCTCATTCCTGTTGTTGATGTTGTTGTTGGCTTCACGAGCATCCTGACGCTCCATCACACGTGATACACGATCCATAGCATTTGCCATCCTATTAAACATAGCCATAATAGGATTAGTCTGATAGGCATCCCCGGTTTCTTGAGGTTCACTACTCCTATTAGTAGTACGGGTACTAGGACCAGCCATCTATAGGCACAATTTATTGAAAATACGACAATTAAGAATCTAATGCATAAGATATGCAACATACTATAGGTACAATTCTAAAAACATTTAAGGCACGTAAGTCACTTAACCATATAGAACATAGAAGACACATTTAACACAAAAACAAAACATAAACAAGTCATCCTAATTATCTTAGGGCTCTACCCACAGTCTGAGAGTTAAACCCAGCTTAAGCAATCTAAGCTCTGATACCATTCTTCTAAGGTGTCACGCCCCAACTAGGCCTATAAAGGTTAGACTAGAGTGTGATCTAAACATTCAAGTCATTTGACATTCTTAATCATTCTAGGAGGTTTAACACTTAACGTTTTATTCTAGACTCCAAAATTTTTTGGAAATTCGGCAGCATAACAGCTGTAATTAGGCTCTTTGTTTTGACCTAAATTTTCTAACAGCCTCAAAATTTACCATCTCAAATTCAATTCCAGCTAAGATTACTATTATTCCATCAATTGAATTGCCTATTGGTTAATTCGACGTCCCGTTTGATTTATAACCTAGCATGATACTATGTTTTGTTTGTCTATTTATCCTCGTTTCAAAATATACCTGTTGATCTTAGCTTATTAGCGAGTACCTGTTGAGATTGGATAAGTTCATTTACCTATTCCTTAACTAAGCATCATAACCTGTGATAGATATTAGCGGTAGTAAAAGCAAAACGATCATAGTAGTGTCATGTCTAGTATCAGTCTAGTTAAAATAAGTACAAACCAAAATTAGACCCCAAATTACAACGGGGGTCTTTTACATTAGCGACAACAACAACATAAGATAAATAGTCTTCAAGCAGCACAAGGTACACAAGTAGTCACGTTCAAGCAAAACAACAATAACAGGAAATTACTCCAGGGGTTCATCATTAGGTTCATTATCCTTGGGGTTGTGTACCTGTTCTTCTTCACCTGAGATGATAAAAGAGGGTGAGTCCTTATGAACTCAGCGAGGGGGAATGAGAAATAAGTTTTGAAACTCATTTTCCGGTTAAACTCATGAAATTCCCTTTCTCAAACATGAATACAACAGAATTACAAGTACAGAAATACAAGTACAGAACAGGAATACCAGTCTTTCCTCCCTGAGGTTCTCTAGGAACCAAGCAGGAGTACTTATACACATAATAAAAAGGATAAGGTGAGCTTTTGCTCTCAGATCAGTTCCAGGATCAGTTGTTGCGGCCGACTTCAAATCATCCCCCAAACACGCCAGGTGGGTGTACTCTGGATGTACCCCGAAATCCTATGACCCAACTCTCCGATGAAGTCTAGCCCCCAAGCGAGAGAGGGAATGGGACCATGGTAGTCACGAGTGCACCGGCAAGCCCGAAGTCGCCCTGTGTGCGTGATCGCTACCATGCCAACAGGAAAGGTTGCAACCTTGTATGCAATGCACATTCATGACAGGTAATATATCACAGTAGGAGGGCAACAAATTAGGTTGCCTTCGGACAGTCATAAGATTGCACATTGACAAGAAAACAAGCAGGACACGATAAGACAGGAAATTTCACTTGAAAGGTATATAGAGTTATATCAAAATTAAACGGGCAGCCGTGTAACACATGTAAAGCAGGACATATAACTCATTAAGAAGCCCACGTAATCAAGTGATAAGATTATTCAACATGCAATGATATCAACATAGGTGCGGATGCAAGAAAAGCTTATTTGTCAACATGCAACGGTCAAGATCACTTTTGAAGTTATAAAACATTTACGGGCAGCCCACTAAGCTTATGATTCCAACACAATATCCAAATGATCAACACTTATTAAGACTACCTAGTCGTTAGGGCTTCCATTTCAAGTATATTCGTGCAATTTGAGCCTCAACCCAACTCAAAGTCAATCTCAAACCATACATCATTTAATTCAACATCCTCAAACATTCAAAACAGTCCACACAACATCCCATTACCACATTTCCATACAATTAGTACCACAAGAGAGGTTGCAACAATTTCCCAAGCATGTAGCTAAATAAAACCTTCAATGCAATAGGCTGTTTTCTCACAATCAATAGGATAATGAAACAATCTCCAAATTCAGTGAATAAGATTTCAAATTAAGCTTAAGAAGTTAACTAAAATTAGAAACAAACCTTGCATCAATTGGAGTTCAGAATCATTAGTTATAGCCAAAACAGTGAGGTAGCACAAAACTGTCCAGATTTGCACACTTTTCAGAAATTGACGTTTTTGAGGTTCTTAGAGTCAGTTTTAGCTTTGGTCCATTTCTGAAAAAATTGTCCAGAACTGAAAAATCTAGCAGTACACAAAATTTTATGCATTTTGGACAACATTTACTAAGTCAAATATGGTTCGTTCCACAAGGTCAGTGCATCTGCCAAAACCTGATTCATTTCTCCAGATTTCCAGATTTGGTCACATTTTAATGATTTGCCATTTTGAGGACCTTAGAATCAAAATTAGCTTCGGCCTATTTCTGGGAAAAATGTTAAAAACTGTCCAAACTAGTTACCCACCAATTTTCAAGAATTTTTAACATAATTTGCTTAGATAAACTTACCTCGAACAGACTGGTCAGAGAGCTGTCATCCATTTCGACTTCACCTAGCTTCATTTTCAAGCCAAGATCTTGCCATGCATGGTTGTTTAAGCTTATGAACGACCATATAGCTCAAGTAAATAAGCAAATACACACATTTATGAGCATCCATATGAAATTTGAAGAGTTTTCAAAAGGTTTTAACCCTCACCTTAGCAATCAACCACAAAAATGCTCAAAACCTTTGTTGAAGCACAACTTTCTCCTTCTCCTTGCTTAGGCGACAACCCAACTAGCTTTTCTCTATTTTTCCTAGCTTAATGATCAATCTCTTAGCACATGCATGAGGTTAAACCATGAAGAAAATAAATGGTTGTCAAGAAGTTTACCTAGGGCCGAAATGAAGCTTCAATGCACATGCAAGAGTGATTTTCGAACTCTAGCTTGTTTGCTTGAGTTGCTTGGATGATTTGCTTGCCTTGTTCGACTAAGGGATGAACAACAGGAGCAAAGATGGTGAGACCTCAGCGAAGGACCCAAATGGAGAGAGGAAATGAGAGTGAGAGAGAGATGTTGAGAGAAAATGAGTGAAAATGAAAAAAAAGACAAAGCCCTGCACCTTGTTGAAGCATGCTCAGCCTTGGGCAGCCAAATTCTGATTTTTTTTGTCTTCAAAATGTTATTTTTTGAATTCTAGCATGGGCATGCAAGGGCTGGTCGGATATGGTGAGGATTTGAGGGGATTTGAGCAATTTTTTTAATGCCTTGTGCTAAGTGGTTGACTAATCATGCACAATAACTTATGTTGTTCAAATTTTCTTGCTCAAAACATGATATGGCCAGCCAAACATGTGCATAATTCTGAATTTTGTCTTGGTTGAGTGTTATTTTAATGGTATCTTGAAAGTACAAAAGGAATAATGAATAAAGAATAAGGAATGTTTTGTGTTTGGTGCATTTTTGTCCTCTGGTGAATGGAATTTGGATTATTATATTGTTAGTGGATTTTGTAGGATTGTTTAATAGCCTAGTGCTTCGTGGAAGATGCTTTCTTGAATAGCGTGAAGGCACGCTTTCCTAGGTCTAGGCACGCACTACGAGGTAGGACACGAACTACGCGACGAATGCACATTTTTGAAGTAAACGCACGCAATCCCAAACTAATGCACGTAATTCAATGCACGGCACACAAAATGGGCTTGTTTCTTAAACCTAGGTCATGGCACGCAAATCTAGGTTAGGGTACACGAAGCTAGGTTTCGCAAGCAAATCGAGGTCGAGCCTCACATGGAGGCTGGGCCTGCAAACCGAGGGTATAGGGCTTGTGACCAGGTCTCTGTCGCTACGGTGCCCATAACTTTTGATCCGTAAGGAGTTACGCGGCGCACAACATACCATTGCAAAGCTCTCCGAGAGCACTACGACGGGGGCAGCTAGCTTGCAAGCTTTACCCTTTTTGGAGCCCAAAATCGAACGTTTTCATCAGTTTCGAGTCACTTTTCTATTTTTGCTCTATTTTTTCATCTCGAATCGTACGTCGTGAGTTGTTAAAAGGACGACAACCTTGCTCGCTGGACATTAGAAGGCCCTACAACGCGTCGATATCACGTCTTGCGAGGATGCTGCGTTGTTGAAGCAGATGGGTTGTTGTTAAGCCAATTGGGCCTTCGGAACGGGCCATCTCTCTAGGCTAGGACTGTGAACCATTAACACATAAAGGAATTGTGCCTTCAACATGACGGGTGCGATCATACCAGCACTAATGCACCAGATCCCATCAGAACTCTGAAGTTAAGCGTGCTTGGACAAGAGTAGTACTAGGATGGGTGACCCCCTGGAAAGTCCTGGTGTTGCACCCCCCTTTTCAATTTTTTTTGATCCGATTAGAGTTGCCAAGATACTTTATCCTCCACATTTCTATTATCGAATCCCACGGCACCTTGGGCAAGACAACTTCGCTTCACGTGGAGGCTGGGCCAACAAACCGAGGGCGTAGGGCTTGTGACCAGGTCTCCATCGCTGCGGTGTCCATAACTTTTGATCCGTAAGAAGTTATGCGGCACACAGCATACCGTTGCAAATCTCTCAGAGAGCTCTACGACAGGGGCAGCTAGCTTGTTTGCTGTGCCCTTTTTAGAGCCCAAAATTGAACATTTTCATCAGTTTCGGGCCTCTTTTCTTCTTTTGCTCTATTTTTCTGTCTCGGATTGTACGTCCTGTGCTGTTAAAAGGATGACAACCTTACTCGCGGGACACTAGAGGCCCCTAAAATGCGTCGATATCACGTCTTGCGAGGATGCTGCGTTGTTGAAGCGGATGGGTTGTTGTTAAGCCCATTGGGCCTTCCGAGTGGGCCATCTCTCTAGGCTAGGACTATTAACCGTTAACACATAAAGGAATTATGCCCTCAACATGACGGGTGCGATCATACCAGCACTAATGTACTGGATCCCATCAGAACTCCGAAGTTAAGCGTGCTTGGGCGAGAGTAGTACTAGGATGGGTGACCCCTTGGGAAGTTCTCGTGTTGCACCCCCATTTTCAATTTTTTTTGCACCGATTAGGGTTGCCAAGATACTTTATCCACCACATTTCTATTATCGAAACACACGGTACCTTGGGCAACACAACTTCGCTTCGCGTAGAGGCTGGGCCAGCAAACCGAGGGTGTAGTGCTTGTGACCAGGTCTCCGTCACTCCAATGCCTATAACTTTTGATTCGTAAGGAGTTACGCGGCGCACAACATACCGTTGCAAAGCTCTCCGAGAGCTCTACGATAGGGGCAGCAAGCTTACTTGTTGTGCCCTTTTTGGAGCCCAAAATCGAACGTTTTCATCAGTTTCGGGCCTCTTTGCTTATTTTGCTCTATTTTTTCATCCTAGATCGTACGTCGTGAGCAGTTAAAAGGGTGACAACCATACTCGCGAGACATTAAAGGGCCCTACAACGCGTCGATATCACGTCTTGCGAGGATGCTGCGTTGTTAAAGCGGATGGGTTGTCGTTAAGCCCATTGGGCCTTTTGAATGGGCCATCTCTCTTGCCTGGGACTATGAACCATCAACATATAAAGGATTTGTACCCTCAACATGACGGGTGTGATCATACCAGCACTAATGCACCGGATCCCATTAGAACTCTGAAGTTAAGCGTGATTGGGTTAGAGTAGTACTAGGATGGGTGACCCCCTGGAAAGTCCTCGTGTTGCACACCCCTTTTCAATTTTTTTTGCTCTGGTTAGAGTTGCCAAGATCCTTTATCCACCACATTTCTATTATCGAATCCCACGGCACCTTGGGCAAGACAACTTCGCTTCACGTGGAGGCTGGGCCAGCAAACTAAGGGCGTATTGGTTGTGACCAGGTCTCCGTCGCTCCGGTACCCATAACTTTTGATCCGTAAGGAGTTACATGGCCCACATCATACAGTTGCAAAGCTGTCCGAGAGCTCTACGACAAGGGCAGCCACCTTGTTCGATGTGCCGAATTTTGGATTCCAAAATCAAACATTTTCATTCGTTTTGGGCCACTTTTCTTATTTAGCTCTGTTTTTCCGTCCCGAATCGTACATCGTGAGCTGTTAAAAGGAAGACAACCTTACTCGCGGGACATTAGTGGGCCCTACAATGCGTCAATATCACGTCTTGCGAGGATGCTGCGTTGTTGAAGCGGATGGGTTGTTGTTAAGCCCATTGGGCCTTCTGAATGGGCCATCTCTCTAGGCTGGGTTTGTGAACCGTTAACACATAAAGGAATTGTGCCCTCAACATGACGGGTGCGATCATACCAGCAGTAATGCACCGGATCCCATCAGAACAATGAAGTTAAGAGTGCTTGGGCGATAGTAGTATTAGGATGGGTGACCCCCTGGGAAGTCCTCGTGTTGCAACCCCATTTTAATTTTTTTTGCTTCGGTTAGGGTTGCCAAGATACTTTATCCATCACATTTCTATTATCGAATCCCACGGTACCTTTGACAAGACAACTTCGTTTCTTGTAGAGGCTGGGCCCAAAAACCGAGGGTGTGGGGCATGAGACCAGGTCTCCGTAACTCCACTGCCCATAACTTTTGATCCGTAAGGCATTACGCAGCGCAGAGCTTACCGTTGGAAAGCTCTCCGAGAGCTCTATGATGGGGCATCTAGCTTGCTCGATGTGCCCTATTTGGAACCCAAAATTGAACGTTTTCATCAGTTTCGGGCCACTTTTCTAGTTTTGCTCTATTTTTTCATCCTGAAACGTACGTCCTGAGCTGTAAAAAGGATGACAACCGTACTCGTGGGACATTAGAGGGCCCTACAACTCAACGATATCATGTCTTGCAAGGATGCTGCATTGTTGAAGAAGATGGGTTGTCGTTAAGCCCATTGGGCCTTCTGAATGGGCCATCTCTCTAGGCTGGGACTGTGAACCGTTAACACATAAAGGAATTGTGCCCTTAACATGACAGGTGCAATCATACCAGCACTAAAGCACCGGATCCCATCAGAACTCTGAAGTTAAGCGTGGTTGGACGAGAGTAGTACTAGGATGGGTGACCCCCTGGGAAGTCCTCGTGTTGCATACACCTTTTCAATTTTTTTTGCTCCGGTTAGAGTTGCCAAGATACTTTATCCACCACATTTCTATTATCGAATCTCACGGCACCTTAGGCAAGACAACTTTGCTTCACATGGAGGCTGGGCCAGCAAACTAAGGGCGTATTGCTTGTGACCAGGTCTCCGTCGCTCCGGTGCCCATAAATTTTGATCCGTAAGGAGTTACACGGCCTACAGCATACAGTTGCAAAGCTGTCCGAGAGCTCTACGATGGGCGCAGCCACCTTGCACGTTGTGCCTGTTTTTGGATTCCAAAATCAAACATTTTCATCCGTTTCGGGCCACTTTTCTTATTTAGCTCTGTTTTTCCCTCCCAAATCGTACATCGTGAGCTGTTAAAAGGAAGACTACCTTACTTGCGGGACATTAGAGGGCCCTACAACGAGTTGATATCACGTCTTGCGAGGATGATGCGTTGTTGAAGCGGATGGGTTGTTGTTAATCCCATTGGGCCTTTTGAATGGGCCATCTCTCAAGGCTGGGACTGTGAACCGCTAACACATAAAGGAATTGTGCCCTCAACATGATGGGTGCAATCATACCAACACTAAGGCATCGAATCCTATTAGAACTCCGAAGTTAAGCGTGCTTGGGCGAGAGTAGTACTAGGATGGGTGACCCCATGGGCAGTCCTCGTGTTACACCGCCCTTTTCAATTTCTTTTGATCCGGTTAGGGTTGCCAAGATACTTTATCCACCACATTTCTATTATCGAATCCCACGGCACATTGGGCAAGACAACTTCGCTTCATGTAGAGGCTGGGCCAGCAAACCGAGTGTGTAGGGCTTGTGACCAGGTCTCTGTCGCTCCGGCACCCATAACTTTTGATCCGTAAGGAGTTACACGGCGCACAACATACCGTTGCAAAGCTCTCCGAGAGCTCTACGACGGGGGCAGCTAGCTTGCTTGATGTGCCCTTTTTGGAGCCCAAACTCGAACGTTTTCATCAGTTTCGGGCCACATTACTTTTTTTGCTCTGTTTTTCCATCCCAGATCGGACGTCGTGAGCTGTTAAAAGGACAACAACCTTACTCGCGGGACATTAGAGGCCCTTACAGCGCGTCGATATCAAGTCTTGCAAGGATGCTGCGTTGTTGAAGCGGATGGGTTGTTGTTAAGCCCATTGGGCCTTCTGAATGGGCCATCTCTCTAGGCTGGGACTGTGAACCGTTAAAACATAAAGGAATTGTGCCCGCAACATGACAGGCGCGATCATACCAGCACTAATGCACCGGATCCCATCAGAACTCCGAAGTTAAGCGTGCTTGGGCGAGAGTAGTACTAGGATGGGTGACCCCCTGGGAAGTCCTCGTGTTGCACCCCCATTTCAAATTTTTTTCCTCCGATTACGGTTGCCAAGATACTTTATCCACCACATTTCACTTATCGAATCCCACGGCAACTTGGGCAAGACAACTTCGCTTCAAGTGGAGGCTGGGCAAGCAAACCGAGGGTGTAGTGCTTGTGACCAGGTCTCCGTCGCTCTGGTGCCCATAACTTTTGATCCATAAGGAGTTACGCAGCGCACAGCATACCGCTGCAAAGCTCTTCGAGAGATCTACTACGGGGGCAGCTAGCTTGCATGCTGTGCCCTTTTTGGAACCCAAAATCGAACGTTTTCATTAGTTTCGGGCCTCTTTTCTTCTTTTGCTCTATTTTTTCATCCCGGATCGTATGTCGTGAGCTACTAAAAGGACGTCAACCATACTTGCATGACATTAAAGGGCCCTACTATGCTTCAATATCACGTCTTTCGAGGATGCTACGTTGTTACAGAGATGGGTTGTTGATAAGCCCATTAGTCTTTTTGAATGGGCCATCTCTCTTACCTGGGACTGTAAACCGTTAACACATAAAGGAATTGTGCCCTCAACATGACGGGTGCAATCATACCAACAGTAATGCACCGGATCCCATTAGAACTCTGAAGTTAAGCTTGCTTGGACGAGAGTAGTACTAGGATGGGTGACCCCCTGGAAAGTCCTCGTGTTGCACCCCCCTTTTCAATTTTTTTTGCTCCGGTTAGAGTTGCCAAGATACTTTATCCACCACATTTCTATTATCGAATCCCATGACACCTTGGGAAAGACAACTTCGCTTCTCATGGAGACTAGGCCAGCAAACTGAGGGCGTATTGCTTGTGACCAGGTCTCCGTCGCTCCGATGTCCTTAACTTTTGATCCGCAAGGAGTTACGCAGCCCACAACATACAGTTGTAAAGCTGTCCGAGAGCTCTACGATGGGGGCAGCCACTTTGCTCGCTGTGCCAGTTTTTGGATTCCAAAATCAAACATTTTCATCAGTTTCGGGCCACTTTTCTTATTTAGCTCTGTTTTCCGTCCCGAATCGTACATCGTGAGCTGCTAAAAGTAAGAAAACCTTACTCGCGGGACATTAGAGGGCCCTAGAACGCGTCGATATCACGTCCTGCGAGGATGCTACGTTGTTGAAGCGGATGGGTTGTTGTTAAGCCCATTGGGCCTTCTGAATGGTCCATCTCTCTAGGCTGGGATTGTGAACTATTAACACATAAAGGAATTGTGCCCTCAACATGACGGGTGCGATCATACCAGCACTAATGCACCGGATCCCATCAGAACTCTGAAGTTAAGCGAGCTTGGGCGAGAGTAGTAGTAGGATGGGTGACCCCCTGGGAAGTGCTCGTGTTGCACCCCCCTTTTCAATTTATTTTGCTCCGGTTAGGGTTGCCAAGATACTTTATCCACCACATTTCTATTATCGAATCCCACGGAACTTTGGGTAACACAACTTCGCTTCACGTAGAGGTTGGGCCCGCAAACCAAGGGCGTAGGGCTTGTGACAAGGTCTCTATCGCTCTGGTGCCCATAAGTTTTGATCCGTAAAGAGTTATGCGGCCCACAACATACCGTTGCAAAGCTCTCCGAGAGTACTACGATGGGGGCAGCAAGCTTGCTCGCTTTGCCCCTTTTTGGAGCCCAAAATCAAACATTTTCATCGGTTTCGGCCCACTTTTCTATTTTTTCTCTATTTTTCTGTCCTGAATTGTACGTCGTGAGTTGTTAAAAGGATGACAACGTTACTCACTGGACATTAGAGGGCCCTACAACCCGTCGATATCACGTCTTGCGAGGATGCTGCGTTGTTGAAGCGGATGGGTTGTTGTTAAGCCCATTGGGACTTCTAAACGGGCCATCTCTCTAGGCTGGGACTGTGAACCGTTAACACATAAAGGAATTGTGTCCTCAACATGACGGGTGCGATCATACCAGTACTAATGCACCGGATCCCATCAGAACTCTGAAGTTAAGCGTGCTTGGACGAGAGTAGTACAAGGATGGGTGACCCCCTAGGAAGTCCTCTTGTTGCACCCCACTTTTCAATTTTTTTGGTCCGGTTAGAGTTGCCAAGTTACTTTATCCACCAAATTTCTATTATAGAATCCCACGGTACCTTGGGCAAGACAACTTCGCTTCACGTGGAGGCTTGGCCAGCAAACTGAGGGCGTATTGCTTGTGACCAGGTCTCCGTCGCTCCGGTGCCCAAAAATTTTGATTCGTAAGGAGTTACGCGGCCCACAGCATATAGTTGCAAAGCTGTCCAAGAGCTCTATGAGGGGGGCAGCCACCTTTCTCGCAGTGCCCATTTTTGGATTCCAAAATCAAACATTTTCATTAGTTTCGGGCCACTTTTCTTATTTAGCTCTATTTTTTCATCCCGAATCGTACATCGTGAGCTGTTAAAAGGACGACAACATTACTCGCGGGACATTAGAGGGCCCTACAACGCATCGATATCACGTCTTGTAAGGATGCTGCGTTGTTTAAGCAGATGGGTTATTGTTAAGCCCATTGGGCCTTCTTTATGGGCCATCTCTCTAGGCTGGGACTGTGAACTGTTAACATATAAAGGAATTGTGCCCTCAACATGACGGGTGCGATCATACCAGCACTAAGGCAACGGATCCTATTAGAACTCCGAAGTTAAGCGTGCTTGAGCGAGAGAAATACTAGGATGGGTGACCCCCTGTAAAATCCTCGTGTTGCACCCCCCTTTTCAATTTTTTTTGCTCTGGTTAGGGTTGCCAAGATACTTTATCCACCACATTTCCATTATCGAACCACACGACACCTTGGGCAAGACAACTTCACTTCACGTGGAGGCTGGGCCAGCAAACCGAGGGTGTAGGGCTTGTGACCAGGTTTCTATCGCTCCGGTGCCCATAACTTTTGATCCGTAAGGAGTTACGCGGCACATAGCATACCGTTGGAAAGCTCTTCGAGAGCTCTACGATAGGGGCAGCTAGCTTGCTCGCTGTGCCCTTTTTGGAGATCAAAATCGAACGTTTTCATCAGTTTCGGGCCAGTTTTTTTATTTTGCTACGTTTTTTCATCCCGGATCGTACGTCGTGAGCTGTTAAAAGGACGACAACCAATCTCGCGGGACATTAGAGGGCCCTACAACGCGTTTATTTCACGTCTTACGAGGATGTTGCATTGTTGAAGCGGATGGGTTGTTGTTAAACCCATTGGGCCTTCTGAATAAGCCATCTCTCTAGGCTGGGACTGTGAACTGTTAACAAATAAAGGAATTGTGCCCTCAACATGACGGGTGCGATCATACCAGCACTAATGCACCGGATCCAATCAGAACTCCGAAGTTAAGCGTGCTTGGGCGAGAGTAGTATTAGGATGGGTGACCCCCTGGGAAGTCCTCGTGTTGCACCCCATTTCCAAATTTTTTTGCTCCGGTTAGGGTTGCCAAGATACTTTATCCACCACATTTCTTTTATTGAATCCATGGCACCTTGGGCAAGACAACTTCGCTTCCCGTGGAGGCTGGGCCAGCAAACCGAGGGTGTAGTGCTTGTGACCAAGTCTCCGTCGCTCCGGTGCCCATAACTTTTGATCCGTAAGGAGTTACGCGGCACCCATCATACCGTTGCAAAGCACTCCGAGAGCTCTACAAAGGGGGTAGCTAGCTTTCTCGCTGTGCCCTTTTTGGAACTCAAAATCGAACGTTTTCATCAATTTTGGGCCTCTTTTCTTCTTTTGCTCAGTTTTTTCGTCCAGGATCGTACGTCATGAGCTGTTAAAAGGACGACAACCTTACTTGCAGGACATTAGACGACCCTACAACGCATCGATATCACGTCATGCGACGATGCTCCGTTGTTGAAGCGGATGGGTTGTCGTTAAGGCCATTGGGCCTTTTGAATGGGCCATCTCTCTTGCCTGGGACTGTGAACCTTTAACACATAAAAGAATTGTGCCCTCAACAAGACGGGTGCGATCATACCAGCACTAATGCACCGGATCCCAACAGAACTCTGAAGTTAAGCGTGCTTGGATGCGAGTAGTACTAGGATGGGTGACCCCCTGGACATTAGAGGGCCCTACAACGCGTCGATATCATGTCTTGCGAGGATGCTGCGTTGTTGAAGCGGATGGGTTGTTGTTAAGCCCATTGGGCCTTCTAAACGGGCCATCTCTCTAGGCTGGGATAGTGAACCGTTAACACATAAATGAATTGTGCCCTCAACATGACGGGTGCGATCATAACAGCACTAATGCATTGGATCCCATTTGTACTCCGAAGTTAAGCGTGCTTGGGCAAGCGTAGTACTAGGATGGGTGACCCCCTGGAAAGTCCTCGT
Source organism: Ehretia macrophylla (assembly GCA_037974665.1). Lineage (NCBI taxonomy): Eukaryota > Viridiplantae > Streptophyta > Magnoliopsida > Boraginales > Ehretiaceae > Ehretia > Ehretia macrophylla. Next base: position 78,266,201 of record CM075769.1, read on the forward strand.
GTTGCACACCCCTTTTCAATTTTTTTTTCTCCGGTTAGAGTTGACAAGATCCTTTATCCACCACATTTCTATTATCGAATCCCACGGCACCTTGGGCCAGACAACTTCGCTTCACGTGGAGGCTGGGCCAGCAAACCGAGGGTGTAGGGCTTGTGACAAGGTCTCTGTCGCTCCGTTGCCCATAACTTTTGATCCGTAAGGAGTTACGCGGCGCACAGCATACCGTTGCAAAGCTCTCCGAGAGCTCTACGACGAGGGCAGCAAGCTTGTTCGCTGTGCCCTTTTTGGAGCCCAAAATCGATCGTTTTCATCAGTTTCGGGCCACTTTTCTTATTTTGTTCTATTTTTCCGTCCCGGATCGTACGTCATGAGCTGTTAAAAGGACGGCAACCTTACTCGTGGGACATTAGAGGGCCCTACAACTCGTCGACATCACGTCTTGCGAGGATGCTGCGTTGTTGAAGTGGATGGGTTATTGTTAAGCCCATTGGGCCTTCTGAATGGGCCAACTCTCTAGGATGGGATTGTGAACCGTTAACACATAAAGGAATTGTGCCCTCAACATGATGGGTGCGATCATAACAGCACTAATGCATTGGATCCCATTTGTACTCCGAAGTTAAGCGTGCTTGGGCAAGAGTAGTACTAGGATGGGTGACCCCCTGGGAAGTCCTCGTGTTGTACCCCTATTTTCAATTTTTTTTGCTCCGGTTAGGGTTACCAGGATACTTTATCCACCACATTTCTATTAACGAATCCATGGCACCTTGGGCAAGACAACTTCGCTTCACGTGGAGGCTGGGCCAGCCAACCGAGGGTGTAGTGCTTGTGACCAAGTCTCTGTCGCTCCGGTGCCCAAAACTTTTGATCCGTAAGGAGTTACGCGACGCACAGCATACCGTTACAAAGCTCTACGAGAGCTCTACGATGGGGGCAGCTAGCTTGCTCGCTGTACCCTTTTTGGAGGCCAAAATCGAACGCTTTCATCAGTTTCTGGCCACTTTTCTTCTTTTGCACTGTTTTTTCGTCCCGGATCGTACGTCGTCAGATGTTAAAAGGACGACAACCATACTCGCAGGACATTAAAGGGCCATACAACTGGTCGATGTCACGTCTCGCGAGGATGCTGCGTTGTTGAAGCGGATGGGTTGTCGTTAAGCCCATTGGGCCTTTTGAATGGGCCATCTCTCTTGCCTAGGACTGTGAACCTTTAACACATAAAAGAATTGTGCCCTCAACAAGACGGGTGCGATTATACCAGCACTAATGCACCGAATCCCAAGAGAACTCTGAAGTTAAGCGTGCTTGGATGCGAGTAGTACTAGGATGGGTGACCCCCTGGACATTAGAGGGCCCTACAACACGTTGTTATCACGTCTTGCGAGGATGCTGCGTTATTGAAGCGGATGGGTTGTTGTTAAGCCCATTGGGCCTTCTAAACGGGCCATCTCTCTAGGCTGGGACAGTGAACCGTTAACACATAAATGAATTGTGCCCTCAACATGACGGGTGCGATCATAACAGCACTAATGCATTGGATCCCATTTGTACTCCAAAGTTAAGCGTGCTTGGGCAAGAGTAGTACTAGGATAGGTGACGCCCTGGGAAGTCCTCGAGTTGTACCCCCCTTTTCAATTTTTTTTGCTCCGATTAGGGTTGCCAAGATACTTTATCCACCACATTTCTATTATCAAATCCCGCGGCACCTTGGGCAACACAACTTCGCTTCACGTGGCGGCTAGGCCAGGAAACCGAGGGTGTAGGGCTTGTGACCAGGTCTATGTCGCTCCGGTGCCTATAACTTTTGATCCGTAAGGAATTACGTGGCGCACAGCATATCGTTACAAAGCTCTCTGAGAGCTCTACAACAAGGGTAGCTAGCTAGATAGCTTTGCCCTTTTTTCAACATAAAATTGAACGTCTTCATCAGTTTCGGGCCTCTTTTCTTCTTTTGCTCTATTTTTCTGTCTCGGATCGTACGTCGTGAGTTGTTAAAAGGACGACAACCATACTCACGGGATATTAGAGGGCCCTACAACGCGTCAATATCACGTCTTACGAGGATTCTCCGTTGTTAAAGCAGATGGGTTGTCGTTAATACCATTGGGCCTTTTGAATGGGCCATCGCTCTTGGCTGGGACAGTGAACCGTTAACACATAAAGGAATTGTGCCCTCAACATGACGGGTACGATCATACCAGCACTAATGCACCGGATCCCATTAGAACTCCGAAGTTAAGCGTGCCTGGGCGAGAGTAGTACTAAGATGGGTGACCCCCTGGGAAGTCCTCGAGTTGCACCCCCATTTTCAATTTTTTTTGCTCCGGTTAGGGTTGTCAGGATACTTTATCCACCACATTTCTATTATCAAATCCCACGGTGCCTTGGGCAAGACAACTTCACTTCACGTGGAGGCTGGGCCTGCAAACCGAGGGTGTAGGGCTTGTGACCAGGTCTCTATCGCTCCGGTGCCCATAACTTTTGATCCGTAAGGAGTTTCGCGGTACACAGAATACCGTTGCAAAGCTCTCCGAGAGCTCTATGACGGGGGCAACTAGGTTGCGCGCTTTGCCTTTTTTTGGAGCCCAAAATTGAATGTTTTCATCAGTTTTGGGCCACTTTTCTATTTTTGCTCTGTTTTTCCGTCCCAGATTATACGTCGTGAGTTGTTAAAAGGACGACAACCATACTCGCTAGACATTAGAGGGCCCTACAACGTGTCGATATCACGTCTTGCAAGGATGCTGAGTTGTTGAAGCGGATGGGTTGTTGTTAAGCCAATTGGGCCTTCTGAACGTGCTATCTCTCTAGGCTGAGACTGTGAACCGTTAACACATAAAGGAATTGTGCCCTCAACATGACGGGTGCGATCATACCAGTACTAATGCACCGGATCCCATCAGTAGTCCGAAGTTAAGCGTGCTTGGGTGAGAGTAGTACTGGGATGGGTGACCCCCTGGGAAGACCTCGTGTTGCCGCCCCCCCCCCCCCTTTTCAATTTTTTTTTTCCGGTAAGGGTTGTCAAGATATTATATCCACCACATTTCTATTATCGAATCCCACGGCTCCTTGGGCAAGACAACTTCACTTCACGTGGAGGCTGGGCCAGCAAACCGAGGGCGTAGGGCTTGTGACCAGGTCTCCGTCGCTCCGGTGCCCATAACTTTTGATCCGTAAGGAGTTACGCTGCGCACAGCACACCGTTACAAAGCTCGCCGAGAGCTCTACGACGGGGGTGGCTAGCTTGCTCGCTGTGCCCTTTTTGGAGCCCAAAATCGAATGTTTTCATCAGTTTCAGGCCACTTTTCTTCTTTTGCTCATTTATTCGTGCCGGATCGTATGTCGTGAGCTGTTAAAAGGACGAAAACCTTACTCGTGGGACATTACAAGGCCCTATAATGCGTCGATATCACGTCTTGCGAGGATGCTGCGTTGTTGAAGTAGATGGGTTATCGTTAAGCCCATTAGGCCTTCTAAATGGGCCATCTCTATAGGCTGGGAATGTGAACCTTTAACACAAAAAGGAATTGTGCCCTCAACATGACGGGTGTGATCATACCAGCACTAATGCACCGGATCCAATCAGAACTCCGAAGTTAAGCGTGCTTGGGCGAGAGTAGTACTAGGATGGGTGACCCCCTGGGAAGTCCTCGTGATGCAACCCCATTTTCAATTTTTTTTGCTCCGGTTAGGGTTGCCAGGATACTTTATCCACCACATTTCTATTAACGAATCCATGGCACCTTTGGCTAGACAACTTCGCTTCACGTGGAGGCTGGGCCAGCAAACCGAGGGTGTAGTGCTTGTGACCAAGTCTCCGTCGCTCCAGTGCCCATAACTTTTCATCCGTAAGGAGTTACGCGGCACACATCATACCGTTGCAAAGCACTCCGAGAGCTCTACGATGGGGGTAGCTAGCTTTCTCGCTGTGCCCCTTTTTGGAGCCCAAAATCGAATGTTTTTATCAGTTTTAGGCCACTTTTCTTCTTTTGCTCTATTTTTTCGTCCCAGATCGTACGTCGTGAGCTGTTAAAAGGACGACAACCTTACTCGCAGGACATTAGAGGGCCCTACAACGCGTCGATATCACGTCTTGCTTGGATACTGCGTTCTTGAAGCAGATGGGTTATCGTTAAGCCCATTGGGCCTTTTCAATTGGCCATCTCTCTAGGATGGGACTGTGAAACGTTAACACATAAAAGAATTGTGCCCTCAACAAGACGGGTGCGATGATACCAGCACTAATGCACCGGATCCCAACAGAACTCTGAAGTTAAGCGTGCTTGGATGCGAGTAGTACAAGGATGGGTGAACCCCTGGACATTAGAGGGCCCTACAACACGTCGATATCACGTCTTGCGAGGATGCTGCGTTGTTGAAGCGGATGGGTTGTTGTTAAGCCCATTGGGCCTTCTAAACGGGCCATCTCTCTAGGCTGGGACAGTGAACCGTTAACACATAAATGAATTGTGCCCTCAACATGACGGGTGCGATCATAACAGCACTAATGCATTGGATCCCATTTGTACTGCAAAGTTAAGCGTGCTTGGGCAAGAGTAGTACTAGGATGGGTGACCCCCTGGAAAGTCCTCGTGTTGCACACCCCTTTTCAATTTTTTTTGCTCCGGTTAGGGTTGCCAGGATACTTTATCCACCACATTTCTATTAACGAATCCCACGGCACCTTGGGCCAGACAACTTCGCTTCACGTGGAGGCTGGGCCAGCGAACCGAGGGTGTAGGGCTTGTGACCAGGTCTCTGTCGCTCCGGTGCCCATAACTTTTGATCCGTAAGGAGTTACGCTGTGCAGAACATACCGTTGCAAAGCTCTCCGAGAGCTCTACGACGGGGACAACTAGCTTGCTCGCTTTCCCTTTTTTGGAGCCCAAAATCGAACGTTTTCATCAGTTTCGGGCCTCTTTTCTTCATTTGCTCTATTTTTTCATCCCGGATCATACGTCGTGAGTTGTTAAAAGGACGACAACCTTACTCAATGGACATCAGAGGGCCCTACAACTCGTTGATATCACGTCTTGCGAGGATGTTACGTGGTTGAAGCGGATGGGTTGTTGTTAAACCCATTAGGCTTTCTTAACGGTCCATCTCTCTAAGTTGGGACTGTGAACTGTTAACACATAAAGGAATTGTGCCCTCAACATGACGGGTGCGATCATACCAGCACTAATGCACCGGATCCCATCGGTACTCCGAAGTTAAGCGTGCTTGGGCGAGAGTAGTACTAGGATGGGTTACCCCGTGGGAAGTCCTCGTGTTGCACCCCCCTTCTCAATTTTTTTTGCTCCGGTAAGGGTTGCCAGGATACTTTATCCACCACATTTCTATTATCGAATCCCACGACACCTTGGGCAAGACAACTTCACTTCACGTGGAGGCTAGGCCAGCAAACCGATGGTGTAGGGCTTGTGACCAAGTCTCCATCGCTGCGGTGCCCATAACTTTTGATCCATAAGGAGTTACGCAGCGCACAACATACCGTTACAAATTTCTCCAAGAGCTCTACGACGGGGGCAGCTAGCTTGCTCGCTGTGCCCTTTTTGTAGCCCAAAATCGAACGTTTTCATTAGTTTCGGGCCTCTTTTCTTCTTTTGCTCTATTTTTTCATACCGGATCGTATGTCGTGAGCTGTTAAAAGGATGACAACCTTACTCGCGGGACATTAGAGGCCACTACAACGCGTCGATATCACGTCTTACGAGGATGCTGCATTGTTGAAGCGGATGGGTTGTCCTTAAGCCCATTAGGCCATCTAAATGAGCCATCTCTCTAGGCTGGGACTGTGAACCGTTAACACATAAAGGAATTGTGCCATCAACGTGACGGGTGTGATCATACCAGCACTAATGCACCGGATCCAATCAGAACTCGGAAGTTAAGCGTGCTTGGGCGAGAGTAGTACTAGGATGGGTGACCCCCTTGGAAGTCCTCATGTTGCTCCCCTATTTTCAATTTTTTTTGCTCCGGTTAGGGTTGCCAGGATACTTTATCCACCACATTTCTATTATCGAATCCCACGGCACCTTGGGCAAGACAACTTCGCTTCACGTGGAGGCTGGTCCAGCAAACCGAGGGTATAGGGCTTGTGACCAGGTCTCTGTCGCTCCGGTGCCCATAACTTTTGATCCGTAAGGAATTACGCAGCGCACAGCATACCGTTGCAAAGCTCTCCGAGAGCTCTACGACGGGAACAACTAGCTTGCTCGCTTTGCCCTTTTTTCAACCCAAAATCGAACGTCTTCATCAGTTTCGGGCCTCTTTCCTTGTTTTAGTGCTATTTTTTCATCTCGGATCGTACGTCATGAGTTGTTAAAAGGAAGACAACCTAACTCGCGGGACATTAGAAGGCCCTATAACGCGTCGATATCACGTCTTGCGAGGATTCTGCGTTGTTAAAGTGGATGGGTTGTCGTTAATACCATTAGGCCTTTTGAATGGGCCATCTCTCTAGGCTGGGTCTGTGAACCGTTAACACATAAAGGAATTGTGCCCTCAACATGACGGGTGCGATCATACCAGCACTAATGCACCGAATCCCATCAGAACTCCGAAGTTAAGCGTGCTTGGGCATGAGTAGTACTAGGATGGGTGACCCCCTGGGAAGTCCTCATGTTGCACGCCCTTTTCAATTTTTTTTGCTCCGGTTAGGTTTACCAAGATACTTTATCCACGACATTTCTATTATCGATTCCCACGGCACCTTGGGCAACACAACTTCGCTTCACGTGGAGGCTAGGCCAGCAAATTGAGTGTGTACGGCTTGTGACCATGTCTCCGTCGCTCCGGTGCCCATAACTTTTGATCCGTAAGGAGTTACACGGCGCAAAGCATATAGTTACAAAGTTGTCCGAGAGCTCTATGACAGGGGTAGCCACCTTGCTCGCTGTGCCCGTTTTTGGAGCCCAAAATCAAACATTTTTATCAGTTTCGGGCCAGTTTTCTTATATAGCTCTATTTTTCTGACCCAAATCGTACATCGTGAGCTGTTAAAAGGACGACAACCTTACTTGCGGGATATTAAAGGGCCCTACAACAGGTCTACATCACGTCTTGCGAGGATGCTGCGTTGTTAAAGCGGATGGGTTGTTGTTAAGCCCATTGGGCCTTCTGAATGGGCCATCTCTCTAGGTTGGGACTGTGAACCGTTAACACATAAAGGAATTGTGCCCTCACCATGACAGGTGCGATCATACCAGCACTAATGCACCGGATCACATCAGAACTCCGAAGTTAAGTGTGCTTGGGCGAGTGTAGTACTGGATGGGTGACCCTCTGGGAAGTCCTAGTGTTGCACTCCCCTTTTCAATTTTTCTTTGCTTCGGTTTGGGTTGCCAAGATACTTTATCCACCACATTTCTATTATCGAATCCCACGGCAACTTGGGCAAGACAACTTCGCTTCACGTGGAGGCTGGGCCAGCAAACCGATGGTGTAGGGCTTGTGACCAAGTCTCCGTCGCCCCGGTGCCTATAACTTTTGATCCGTAAGGAGTTATGCGGCACACAACATACCATTACAAAGCCCTCCGGGAGCTATACGACGGGGGTAGCTAGATTGCTCGCTGTACCCTTTTTGGTGCACAAAATCGAACGTTTTCATCAGTTTCGGGCCACTTTTCTATTTTTGCTCTATTTTTCCGTACTGGATTGTACGTCGTGAGTTGTTAAAAGGACGACAACCTTAATCGCTGGATATTAGAGGGCCCTACAACACGTCGATATCACGTTTTGCTAGGATGCTACGTTGTTGAAGCGGATGGGTTGTTGTTAAGCCCATTGGGCCTTCTAAACGGGCCATCTCTCTAGGCTGGGACAGTGAACCGTTAACACATAAAGGAATTGTGCCCTCAACATGACAGGTGCAATCATACCAGCACTAATGCGTCGGATCCCAATAGAACTACGAAGTTAAGCGTGCTTGGGCGAGAGTAGTACTAGGATGGGTAGCCCATTGAGAAGTCCTCGTGTTGCACCCCTCTTTTCAAAATTTTTTTGCTCCGGTTAGGGTTGCCAGGATACTTTATCCACCACATTTCTATTATCGAATCCCACGGCACCTTGGGCAAGACAACTTCGCTTCACGTGGAGCTGGGCCAGCAAACTGAGGGTGTAGGGCATGTGACCAGGTCTTCGTCACTCCGGTGCCCATAACTTTTGATCCGTAAGGAGTTACGCGGCGCATAGCATACGTTACAAAGTTGTCTGAGAGCTCTACGACGGAGGTAGCTAGCTTGCTCGCTTTACCCTTTTTTGAACCCAAAATTGAACATTTTCATCAGTTTCTGGCCTCTTTTCTTCTTTTGCTCTATTTTTCTATCACGAATCGTACGTCGTGAGCGGTTAAAAGGACGACAACCATACTCGCGAGACATTAGAGGGCCCTACAACGCCTCGATATCACATCTTCCGAGGATGCTGTGTTGTTGAAGCAGATGGGTTGTCGTTAAACCCATTGGGCCTTTTGAATGGACCATCGCTATTGGCTGGGACTGTGTACCGTTAACACATAAAGGAATTGTGCCCTCAACAAGACGGGTGCGATCATACCAGCACTAATGCATCGGATCCCATTAGAACTCCGAAGTTAAGCGTGCTTGGGCAAGAGTAGTACTAGGATGGGTGACCCCCTGGGAAGTCCTCGTGTTGCACCCCCCTTTTCAATTTTTTTTGCTCCTGTTAGGGTTGCCAAGACACTTTATCCACCACATTTCTGTTATCGAATCCCACGGCACCTTGGGCAAGACAACTTCGCTTCACGTGGAGGCTGGGCCAGCAAATTGAGGGTGTAGGGCTTATGACCAGGTCTCCGTCGCTCCGGTGCCCAAAACTTTTGATCCGTAAGGAGTTACACGGCGCACAGCATACAGTTGCAAAGCTGTCCGAGAGCTCTATGACGGGGGCAGCCACCTTGCTCGCTTTGCCCATTTTTGGAGCCCAAAATCAAACATTTTCATCAGTTTCGGGCTAGTTTTTGTATTTAGCACTGTTTTTCCGTCCTGAATCGTACATCGTGAGCTGTTAAAAGAACGACACCCTTACTCGCGTGACATTAGAGGCCCCTTAAACGGGTCGATATCATGTCTTACAAGGATGCTGCGCTGTTGAGGCGGATGGGTTGTTGTTAAGCCCATTGGGCCTTCTAAATGAGCCATCTCTCTAGGCTGGGACTGTGAACCGTTAACACATAAAGGAATTGCACCCTCATCATGATGGGTGCGATCATACCAGCACTAATGCACCGAATTCCATCAGAACTCTGAAGTTATGCGTGCTTGGGCGAGATTAGTACTAAGATGGGCGACCCCCTGGGATGTCCTCGTGTTGCTCCCCCCTTTTCAATATTTTTTGCTCCAGTTAGGGTTGCCAAGATACTTTATCCACCACATTTCGATTACCGAATCCCATGCACCTTGGGCAAGACAACTTCACTTCACGTGGAGGCTGGGCCCGCAAACCGAGGGTGTAGATCTTGTGACCAGGTCTTCGTCGCTATGGTGCCCATAACTTTTGATCCGTAAGGAGTTATGCGGCGCACAACATACTGTTGCAAAGCACTTCGGTAGCTCTACGACGGGGGCAGCTAGCTTGCTCGATGTGCCCTTTTTGGAGCCCAAAATCAAACGTTTTCATCAGTTTCGGGCAACTTTTCTATTTTTGCTCTGTTTTTCCATCCCAGATCGTACGACGTGAGTTATTAAAAGGACAAAAACCTTACTCGCTGGATATTAGAGGTCTCTACAACGTGTCGATATCACATCTTGTGAGGATGCTGCGTTGTTGAGGCGGATGGGTTGTTGTTAAGCCCATTGGGCCTTCTAAACGGGCCATCTCTTTAGGCTGGGACTGTGAATCGTTAACACATAATGGAATTGTGCCCTCAACATGACGGGTGCGATCATACCAGGACAAATGCACTGGATCCCATTTGAACTCCGAAGTTAACCATGCTTGGGCGATAGTAGGACTAGGATGTGTGACCCCCTGGGAAGTCCTCGTGTTGCACCCCCCTTTTCAATTTTTTTTGCTCCGGTTAGGGTTGCCAAGATACTTTATCCACCACATTTCTATTACCGAATACCACGGCACCTTGGGCAAGATAACTTCGCCTCACGTGGAGGCTGGGCCAGCAAACCGAGGATATAGGGCATGTGACCAGGTCTCCGTTGCTCCGGTGCCCATAACTTTTGATCTGTAAGGAGTTACGTGGCGCACAGCATACCGTTGCAAAGCCCTCCAAGAGCTCTATGTCGGGGGCAGCTAGCTTGCTTGCTTTTCCCTTTTTGGAGCCCAAAATCGAACGTTTTCATCAGTTTCGAGCCACTTTTCTATTTTTGCTATGTTTTTCTATCCTGGATCGTACGTCGTGAGCTGTTAAAAGGACAACAACCTTACTCTCGAGACATTAGAGGGCCCTACAATGCGTCGATATAATGTCTTGCGATGATGCTGCATTGTTGAAGCGGATGGACTATAGTTAAGCCCATTGGGCCTTCTGAACGGGCCATCTCTCTAGGCTGGGACTGTGAACCGTTAACACATAAAGGAATTGTGCCCTCAACATGACGGGTGCGATCATACCAGCATTAATGTACCGGATCCAATCAGAACTCCAAAGTTAAGCATGCTTGGGTGAGAGTAGTACTAGGATCGGTGACCCCCTATGAAGTCCTAGTGTTGTACCCCCTTTTTCAATATTTTTTGCTCTGGTTAGGGTTGCCAAGATACTTTATCTACCCCATTTCTATTATCGAATCCCACGGCACCTTGGGCAAGACAACTTCGCTTCACATGGAGGCTGGTCTAGCAAACCGAGGGTATAGGGCTTGTGACCAGGTCTCCGTCTCTCCGGTGCCCATAACTTTTGATCCTTTAGGAGTTACGCGATGCACAGCATACCGTTGCAAAGCTTTCCGAGAGCTCTATAACGGGGACAACAAGCTTGGTTGCTGCGCCCTTTTTGGTGCCCAAACTCGCACATTTTCATCAGTTTCATGCCTCTTTTCTTCTTTTCCCCTATTTTTCCGTCCCGGATCGTACGTCGTGAGTTGTAAAAAGGACAACAACCTTACTCGCAGGATTTTAGAGGGCTCTACAACGCGTCGATATCACGTCTTTCGAGGATGCTGCATTGTTGAAGCGGATGGGTTGTCGTTGAGCCCATTGGGCCTTTTGAATGGGCCATCTCTCTAGGTTGGGAATGTGAACCGTTAACACATAAAGGAATTATGCCCTGAACATGATGGGTAAGATCATACCAGCACTAATGCACCGGATCCCATTAGATCTCCGAAGTTAAGCGTGCCTGGGCGATAGTAGTACTAGGATGGGTGACCCCTTGGGAAGTCCTCGTGTTGCACCCTCCTTTTCAATTTTTTTTGGTCCGGTTAGGGTTGCCAAGATACTTTATCTACCCCATTTCTATTATCCAATCCCACGGTACCTTGGGCAAGACAACTTCATTTCACTTGGAGGCTGGGCCCGCAAACCGAGGGCGTAGGGCTTGTGACCAGGTCTCCGTCGCTCCGGTGCCCATAACTTTTGATCCATAGGGAGTTACGCGGTGCACAGCATACCATTGGAAAGCTCTTCAAGAGCTCTACGATGGGGGAAGCTAGCATGCTTGCTGTACACTTTATAGAGCCCAAAGTAGAACGTTTGCATCAGTTTCGGGCCACATTTCTACTTTTTGCTATGTTTTTCCATCCCGGATCGTACGTCGTTAGTTGTTAAAGGGACGACAACCTTACTCGCGGGAAATTAGAGGGCCCTACAATGCGTCGATATCTCGTCTTGCAAGGATGCTGGATTGTTGAAGCGGATGGATTGTTGTTAAGCCCATTGGGCCTTATGAATGGGCCATCTCTCTAGGCTGGGACTGTGAACCGTTAACACATAAACGAATTGTGCCATCAACATGACGGGTGCAATCATACCAGAACTAATGCACCGGATCCCATCAGAACTCTGAAGATAAGCATGCTTGGAGAGAGTAGTAATAGAATGGGTGACCCCTTGGGAAGTCCTCGTGTTGCTCCCCCTTTTTCAATATTTTTTGCTCTGGTTAGGGTTGCCAAGATACTTTATCCACATTTCTATTATCGAATCCCATGGCACCTTGGGCAAGACCACTTCACTTCACGTGGAGGTTGGGCCAGCAAACCGAGGGTGTAGGGCTTCAGACCAGGTCTCCGTCGCTCCGGTTCCAATAACTTTTGATCCGTAAGGATTTACGCGGTGCACAGCATACCGTTGCAAAGCTCTCTGAGAGCTCTACGACAGGGGCAGCCAGCTTGCTCGCTGTGCCCATTTCTGGAGCCCAAAATCGAACATTTTCATCAGTTTCGGGCCACCTTTCTTATTTAGCTCAGTTTTTTGGTACCGGATCGTACGTCGTGAGATGTTAAAAGGACGACAACCTTACTCGCGGGACATTAGAGAGCCCTACAACACGTCGATATCATGACTAGCGAGGATGCTACGTTGTTGAAGCGGATGTGTTGTCATTAAGCCCATTGGGCCTTCTGATTGGGCCATCTCTCTAGGCTGGGACTGTGAACCGTTAACACATAAAGGAATTGTGCCCTCAACATGACGGGTGCGATCATACCAGCACTAATGCACCGCATCCCATCAGAACTTTGAAGTTAAGCGTGCTTGGGTGATAGTAGTACTAGGATTGGTTGCCCAGTGGGAAGTCCTCGGGTTGCACCCCCCTTTTCAATATTTTTTGCTCTGGTTAGGGTTGCCAAGATACTTTATCCACATTTCTGTTATCGTATCCCACGGCACCTTGGGCAAGACAACTTCACTTCACGTGGAGGCTGGGACAGCAAACCGAGGGTGTAGGGCTTCTGACCAGGTCTCCGTCGCTCCGGTGCCCATAACTTTTGATCCGTAAGGATTTACGCGGAGCACAGCAAACCGTTGCAAAGCTCTCTGAGAGCTCTACGACCGGGGCAGCCAGCTTGCTCGCTGTGCCCATTTATGGAGCCCAAAATCAAACATTTTCATCAGTTTCGGGCCACCTTTTTTATTTAGCTCAGTTTTTAGGTACCGGATCGTACGTCGTGAGCTGTTAAAAGGACGACAACCTTAATCGCGGGACATTAGAGAGCCCTACAACACGTCGATATCACGTCTAGCTCATCAGTTTCGGGACACTTTTCTTATTTAGCTCTGTTTTTCTGTCCCTAATCGTACATCGTGAGCTGTTAAAAGGACGACAACCTTACTCACGGGACATTAGAGGGCCCTACAATTCGTCGATATCACGTCTTGCGAGGATGCTGCGCTGTTGAAGTGGATGGGTTGTCGTTAAGCACATTGGGCCTTCTGAATGGGCCATCTCTCTAGGCTGGGACTGTGAATTGTTAACACATAAAGGAATTGTACCCTAAACATGACGGGTGTGATTATACCAGCACTAATACATCGGATCCCATCAAAACTCCGAAGTTAAGCGTGCGTTGGCAAGAGTAGTACTAGGATTGGTGACCCCTTGGGAAGTCCTTGTGTTGTACCCCCCTTTTCATTTTCTTTTGCTCCGGTTCGGGTTGCCAAGATACTTTATCCACCACAGTTCTATTATCGAATCCCATGGCACCTTGGGCAAGACAACTTCGCTTCACGTGGAGGATGGGCCGGTAAACCGAGGGCGTAGGGCTTGTGACCAGGTCTCCGTCGCTCCGGTACCCATAACTTTTGATCCGCAAGCAGTTACGCGGCACACAGCATACTGTTGCAAAGCTCTCCGAGAGCTCTACGTCAAGGGCAGCTAGCTTGCTTGCAATGCCTTTTTTGGAGGCCAAAATCGAACGTTTTCATCAGTTTAAGGCCACTTTTCTGATTTTTGCTTTGTTTTTTCGTCCCGGATCGTAAGTTGTGAGTTGCTAAAAGGACGACAACCTTACTTGCTGGAAATTAGAGGGCCCTACAACACGTCGATATCTCGTCTTGCGAGGATGCTGGCTTGTTGAAGCGGATGGGTTGTCGTTAAGCCCATTGGGCCTTCTGAATGGGCCATCTCTCTAGGTTGGGACTGTGAACTGTTAACACATAAAGGAATTGTGCTATCAACATGACGGGTGAGCGATCATACCACCACTAATGCCCCGGAGCCCATCATAATTCCGAAGTTAAGGGTGCTTGGGCGAGAGTAGTACTAAGATCGGTGTCCCCCTGGGAAGTCCTCGTGTTGAACCCACTTTTCAATTTTTTTTGCACTGGTTTGGGTTGCCAAGATACTTTATCCACCATATTTCTATTATCGAATCCCACGGTACCTTGGGCAAGCCAACTTCGCTTCACGTGGAGGCTGGGCCATCAAACCGAGTGTATAGGGCTTGTGACCAGGTCTCCGTCGCTCCGGTGCCTATAAATTTTGATCCGTAAGGAGTTACGCGGCTCACAGCATACCATTGCAAAGCTCTCCGAGAGCTCTACGTCGGGGGCAGCTAGCTTGTTCGTAATGCCCTTTTTGGATCCCAAAATCGAACGTTTTCATCAGTTTCTGGCCTCTTTTCTTCTTTTGCACTATTTCTCCATCCCGGATCGTACGTCGTGAGCTGTTAAAAGGACGACAAACTTACTTGCTTGACATTAGAGGGCCCTACAACGCATCGATATCACATCTTGTGAGGATGCTGCGTTGTTGAAGCGGATGGGTTATTGTTAAGCCCATTGGGCCTTCTGAACGGGCCATCTCTGTGAAGCCCGACCCCGAATTGCGTGCGATACCTCGTTTTGCGTGCCCTAACCTAGATGTGCGTGCCATGACCTAGGTTTGAGAATTGTATTTAGTTTGTGTGCCTTGCATTGAATTTTGTGCATTCATATAGGGTTACGTGCGTTTACTTGAAAAACGTGCGTTCGTCTCGTAGTTCGTGTCCTACCTCGAAGTGCGTGCCCTAAACCTAGGAAAGCGTGTCTTCACGCTAATCAAGAAAGCATCTTTCACGAAGCACTAGACTATTAAACAATTCTACAAAATCCACTAACAATATAATAATCAAAATTCCATTCACTAGAAGACAAAAAGGCACCAAACACTAGACATTCCTTATTCTTTATTCTTTGTTCTTTTTGCAAATTCAACACACAACAATCAACACCCAAAAGATGACACAAATTCAGCCATTTTATTAGCCTTGGCCGACCATACCATGGTCTTGCACAAGGTTTGAGCAAAAAATTCTTTATTCTAATGCATGCCAAGACAACTTATGACACAAAGCCATTAAAAAATTGCTCAAAATCCTTCCACTTGCACAAATTTTCGACCACTTCATCCTTGCCCATCCTAACAATTTCAAAATATCACATTGGAGACACAAATTGCAGAATTTTGAAGCCCAATGCCGACATACACCTCAAAAAATGCCAAGACCTTCATTTCTTTGTCATTTCTTTCATTTCCTCTCACAAACTCTCTCTCCTCTCATTCTTCTCTCTCCATTTCGGTCCTTGGCTGAAATCTCATCATCTTTGTTCATCTTCATCACACCTTGGTCGAACAAGGCAAGCAAACCATCAAGAAAACCAAGCAAACAAGCTAGAGTTCGAAAATTTCTCTTGCATGCGCATTTGGAGCTCCATTTCGGCCTAGGTGAGTTACTAAGCATCCATTTCTTTTCTTCATAGTTTAACATCATGCTTGTGCTAAGAGTTGAACATTAAGCTAGGAAAAATAGAGAAAAACTAGTGAGGTTCTCGGCTAAGCAAGGGAAAGGAGAAGGTTTGAGCTTCAACAAAGGGTCTTGAGCATTTTGTGGTTGATTGCTAAGGTGAGGGTTAAAAGCTTTTGAAAACTCTTTGAAATTTCACATGCATGTTCACAAATGAGTATGTTTGCTTCTGTACTTGAGTTATGTGGTCGTCCATGAGCTTAAACAACCATGCATGGCAAGAACTTGGCTTGAAAATGATGCTAGGTGAAGTCGAATTTATGTGACAGCTCTCTGACCAGTCTGTTCGAGGTAAGTTTAGCTAAGCAAATGGTGTTGAAAATGCTTCAAAATTGGTAGGTGACTAGTTTGGGCAGTTTTGAACATTTTTCCCAGAAATAGGTCGAAGCAAATTTTGACTCTAAGGTCCTCAAAATGGCAAATCATTAAAATGTGACCAAATCTGGAAATCTGGAAAAATGAATCAGGTTTTGGCAGATGCACTGACCTTGTGGAACGAACCATATTTCACTTAGTAAATAGTGTCCAAAATGTATGAAAATTGGTGTGCTGCTAGACTTTTCAGTTCTGGACAACTTTGTCAGAAATAGACCAAAGCTAAAAACGACTCTAAGGACCTCAAAAACGTCATTTTCTGAAAAGTGTCCAAATCTGGACAGTTTTGTGTTACCTCACTGTTTCGGTTATAACTAATGATTCTGAACTCCAATTGATGCAAGGCTTGTTTCTGATTTTAGATAACTTCTTAAGCTTTAATTTGACATCTTATTCACTGAATTTGGAGATTGTTTGATTATCCCATTGATCATGAGAAAACAGCCTATTGCAGTAAGTGTTCCACTTAGCTATGTGCTTGGAAAACTATTGTAACCTCTTTTGTGGCACTAGTTGCTTGGAATTGTGGTGTTGGAATATTATGTGGACTGTTTTAAGCACTTGAGGATGTATGAATTGAATGATGTATGACTTGGGAATGATGTTAAGTTGACTTAGGGTTTGATCGCACGATTATGCATGACATGGAAACCCTAATGATTAAATATTCTTGCTAAGTGTTAACCATTGGATATTGTGAGGAAACTGTACGTTGCGTGGGCTGCCCGTAAATGTTTTATAACTTTAAAAGTGATCTTGACCATTGCATGTTGACAAATAAGCTTTTCTCGCATTTGAACCCTTGTTGATATCACTACATGTTGAGTAATCTTATCACTTGATTGCGTGGACTTTTAATGAGTTATATGGCCTGTTTTACATGTGTTACATGGCTGCCCGTTTAATTTCCATATAACTCTATATGCCTTTCAAGTGAAATTTCCTGTCCTATCTTGTCCTGCCTGTTTATCTGTCAATGTGCAATCTTATGACTGTCCGGAGGCAACCTACTTTGTTGTCCTCCTTCTGTGATATATATTACCTGTCATAAATGTGCATTGCATACAAGGTTGCAACCTTTCCTGTTGGCATGGTAGTGATCACGTACGCCGGGGGGCATCGAGCTTTCCCGTGATACCGTGACCACCATGGTCCGATTCCCTCTCTCGCTTGGGGGCTAGACTTCCTCGGAGAGTTGGGTCGTAGGATTTTGGGGTACATCCGGAGTACACCCACCTGGTGTGTTTGGGGAATGATTTGAAGTCGGCCGCAACAGTTGATCCTGGATCTGATCTGAGAGCAAAAGCTCACCGTATCCTTTTTATTATATGTATAAGTACTCCCGCTTGGATCCTAGAGAACCTCGGGGAGGAAAGACTGGTATTCCTGTTTCTGTATTTGTATTTCTGTACTTGTACTTCTGTTGTATTCATGTTTGAAAAAGGGATTTTCATAAGTTTAACCGGAAAATGAGTTTCAAACTTATTTCTCGTTCCCCCTCGCTGAGTTCATAAGGACTCACCCTCTTTCATCATTTCAGGTGAAGAAGAACAGGCACAGGAACCCGAGCTCAATGTACCTAATGATGAACCTCTGGAATGATTGCTTGTTATCGTGTTTTGCTTGAACGTGACTTCTTGTGAACTTTTGTTACTTAAAGACTATTTCCCTTATGTTGTTGTTGCTTGTGATGTAAAAGACCCCCGCTGTAATTTGGGGTCTAATTTTGGGTTGTACGTAATTTAAGTAGACTGATACTAGACATGACACTACTATGATCGTTTTGCTTTTACTACTGCTAGCATCTATCACAGGTTATGATGCTTAGTTAAGAAATAGGTTAATGAACTTATCCAATCTTAGCAGGTACTCGCTAATAAGCTAAGATCAACAGGTATATTTTGAAATGAGGATAAATGAACAAACGAGACATAGTATCATGTTAGGTTATAAATCAAACGGGACGTCGAATTAACCAATAGGCAATTCAATTGATGGAATAATAGTAATCTCAGCTGGAATTGAATTTGAAATGGTAAATTTTGAGGCTGTTAGAAAATTTAGGTCAAAACAAAGAGCTCAATTACAGCCGTCATGCTGCCGAATTTCCGGAAAGTTTTGGAGTCTAGAATAAAACGTTAAGTGTTAAACCTCCTAGAATGATTAAGAATGTGAAAGGACTTGATTGTTTAGATCACACCCTAGTCTAACCTTTATAGGCCGGGTTGGGGCGTGACAATATCTCTAGGCTGGGACTGTGAACTGTTAACACATAAAGGAATTGTGCCCTCAACATGACGGGTGCGATCATACCAGCACTAATGCACCGGATCCCATCAGAACTCCGAAGTTAAGCGTGCTTAGGCGAGAGTAGTACTAGGATGGGTGACCCCCTGAGAAGTCCTCGTGTTGCACCCCCCTTTTCAATTTTTTTTGCTCCGGTTAGGGTTACCAAGATACTTTATCTACCACATTTCTATTATCTAATCCCACGGCTCCTTGGTCAAGACAACATCGCTTCACGTGGAGGCTGGCCCAGCAAACCAAGGGTGTAGGGCTTGTGACCAGGTCTCCGTCGCTCCGGTGCCCATAAATTTTTATCCGTAAGGAGTTACACGAAGCAGAGCATACCGTTGCAAAGCTCTCCGAGAGCTCAACAATGAGGGTAGCTAGCTTGCTCGCTGTGCCCATTTATGGAGCCCAAATTCAAACATTTTTATCATTTTCGGGACACTTTTCTTATTTAGCTCTGTTTTTAAGTCCCGGATCGTACGTTGTGAGCTGTTAAAAGGACGACAACCTTACTCGCGGGACATTAGAGGGCCCTGCAATACGTCGATATCACGTCTTGCGAGGATGCTGCGTTGTAGAAGCGGATGGGTTGTTGTTAAGCCCATTGGGCCTTCTGAATGGGCCATCTCTCTAAGCTGGGACTGTGAACCGTTAACACATAAAAGAATTGTTCCCTCAACATGACGGGTGCGATCATACCAGCACTAATACACTGGATCCCATCTGAACTCCGAAATTAAACGTGCTTGGGCGAGAGTTGTACTAGTATGCGTGACGCCCTGGGAAGTCCACGTGTGGCACCCCCCTTTTCAACTTCTTTTGCTCCGGTTAGGGTTGCTAAGATACTTTATCGACCACATTTCTATTATCGAATCTCAAGGCACCTTGGGCAAGACAACTTCGCTTCACGTGGAGGCTGGGTAAGCAAACTGAGGGCGTAGGGCTTGTGACCAGGTCTCCGTCGCTCTGGTACCCATAACTTTTGATCCGTAAGAAGTTATGCGGCGCACAGCATACCGTTGCAAAGCCCTCCGAGAGCACTAGGACAGGGGCAGCTAGCTTGCTCGTTGTGCCCTTTTTGGAGACCAAAATCGAATGTTTTCATCTGTTTTGGGCCACTTTTCTTCATTTGCTCTATTTTTTCGTTCCGGATTGTACGTCGTGAGTTGTTAAAAGGACGACAATCTAACTTGCGGGACATTAGAGGGCCCTACAACGCGTCGATATCACGTCTTACGAGGATGCCGTGTTGTTGAAGTAGATGGGTTGTCGTTAAGTCTGTTGGGCCATTTGAATGGGGCATCTCTCTAGGCTGGGATTGTGAACCGTTAACACATAAAGGAATTGTGCCCTCAACATGACGGGTGTGATCATACCAGCACTAATGCGCCGGATCCCATCAGAACTCCGAAGTTAAGCGTGCTTGGGCGAGAGTAGTACTAGGATGGGTGACCCACTGGGAAGTCCTTGTGTTGCCCCTCCCCTTTTCAATTTTTTTTGCTCCGGTTGGGGTTGACATGACTCTGTATCCACCATCTTTGTACTATCGAATCCCATGCCACCTTGGGCAAAAAAACATCGCTTCACGTTGGGGCTGGGCCAGCGCACCGAGGGTATATAGGTTGTGACCAGGTCACTGTCACTCTGGGGCCTATAACTTTTGATCCGTAAGGAGTTACGCGGCGAACAGCATACCGTTGCAAAGCTCTCCGAGAGCTCTACGATAGGGGTAGCTAGCTTGCTCGCTGTGCCCTTCTTGGAGCCCAAAATCGAACGTTTTCATCAGTTTCAGGCAACTTTTCTATTTTTCCAATGTTTTTCCATCCCGTATCGTACGTCGTGAGCTGTTAGAAGGATGACAACCTTACTTGCGGGACATTAGATGGCCCTACAATGCGTCGATATCACGTCTTCCGAGGATGCTGCGTTGTTGAAGCGGATGGGTTGTCGTTAAGCCCATTGGCCATTCTGAATCATCCATCTCACTAGGCTAGGACTGTGAACCGTTAACACATAAAGGAATTGTGCCCTCAACATGACGGGTGCGATCATACCAGCACTAATGCACCGGATCCCATCAGAATTTCGAAGTTAAGCGTGCTTGGGCGAGAGTAGTACTAAGATGGGTGACCCCTTGGGAAGTCTTCGTGTTGCACCCCCCTTTTCTATTTTGTTTGCTCCGGTTAGGGTTGCCAAGATACTTCATCCTCCACATTTCTATTACCGAATCCCATGGCACCTTGGACAAGACATTTCGCTTCACATGGAGGTTGGGTCAGCAAACAGAGGGCATAGGGTTTGTGACCAGGTCTCCGTCGCTCTGGTGCCCATAACTTTTGATCCGAAAGGAGTTACGCGGCACACAACATACCGTTGCAAAGCTCTCCTAGAGCTCTACGACGGGGGTAGCTAGCTTGCTCGATGTACCCTTTTTGGAGCCCAAAATCGAACTTTTTCATTAGTTTCGGGCCACTTTCCTCTTTTTACTCTATTTTTCCATCCCGGATCGTACGTCGCGAGTTGTTAAAAGGACGACAACTTTACTTGCGGGATATTAGAGGGCCCTACAATGCGTCGATATCATGTCTTGTGAGGATGCTACATTGTTGAAGCGGATGGGTTGTCGTTAAGCCCATTGGGCCTTCTAAATGGGCCATCTCTATAGGTTGGGACTGTGAACAGTTAACACAAAAAGGAATTGTGCCCTCAACATGACGGGTGTGATCATACCAGCACTAACGCTCTGGATCCCATCAGAACTCAGAAGTTAAGCGTGCTTGCGCGAGTGTAGTACTAAGATGGGTGACCCCCTGGGAAGTCCTAGTGTTTCATCCCCCTTTTCTATTTTTTTTGCTCCGGTTAGGGTTGCCAAGATACTTTATCCTCCATATTTCTATTACCGAATCCCACGGCACCTTGGAAAAGAAAATTCGCTTCACATGGAGGCTGGGTCAGCAAACAGAGGGCGTAGGGTTTGTGACCAGGTCTCCGCCGCTCTGGTGCCCATAACTTTTGATCTGTAAGGAGTTACGCGGCGCACAACATACCGTTGCAATGGTCTCTGAACGCTCTACGACAGGGGCATCTAGTTTGCTCGCTGTGCCTTTTTTGGAGCCCAAAATCGGAATTTTTCATCAGTTTCGGGCTACTTTTCTAATTTTACTCTGTTTTTTCGTCATGGATCGTACGTCGTGAGCTGTTAAAAAGATGACAACCTTACTCGTGGGACATTAGAGGGCCCTACAACACGTCGATATCACGTCTTGGTAGGATGCTACGTTGTTGAAGCGGATGGGTTGGCCTTAAGCCCATTGGGCCTTCTGAATGGGCGATCTCTCTAGGCTGGGACTGTGAACCGTTAACAAATAAAAGAATTGTGCCCTCAACATGACGGGTGCGATCATACCAGCACTAATGCACCAGATCCCATCAGAAATCCGAAGTTTAGTGTGCTTGGGCGAGAGTAGTATTAAGAGGGGTGACCCCCTGGAAAGTCCTCGTGTTGCACCCCCCTTTTCTATTTTTTTTGCTCCGGTTAGGGTTGCCAAGACACTTTATCCTCCATATTTCTATTACCGAATCCCACGGCTCCTTGGACAAGGCAATTCGCTTCACGTGGAGGCTGGGCCAGCAAACCGAGGGCGTATGGCTTGTGACCAAGTTTCCATCGCTCCGGTGCCTATAACTTTTGATCCGTAAAGAGTTACGCGGCGCACAGCATACCGTTGTAACGCTCTCCGAGAGCTCTACGACAGGGGCTGCTAGATTGCTCGCTATGCCCTTTTTGGAGCCAAAAATTGAACGTTTTCATCAGTTTCAGGCCACTTTTCTATTTTAGCTCTGTTTTTCCATCATGGATTGTACGTCGTGAGCTGTTAAAACGATGAAAACCTTACTCGTGGGACATTAGAAGGCCCTACAATGCGTCAATATCACGTCTTGTGAGGATGCTACGTTGTTGAAGCGGATGGGTTGTCGTTAAGCCCATTCGACCTTCTGAATGGGCCAACTCTCTAGGCTGGGACTGTGAACCGTTAACACATAAAGGAATTATGCCCTCAACATGACAGGTGCGATCATACCAGCACTAATGCAACGGATCCTATCAGAACTCCGAAGTTAAGCGTGCTTGGGCGAGAGTAGTACTAGGATGAGTGACCCCTTGGGAAATCCTCGTGTTGCACCCACATTTTCAATTTTTTTTACTCCGGTTAGGGTTGCCAAGATACTTTATCCACCACATTTCTATTATCGAATCCCACAGCACTTTGGGCAAGACAACTTCAATTCACGTGGAGGCTGGGCCATCAAACCGACGTTATAGGGCTTGTGACCAGGTCTCCGTCGCTCCGGTGCCGATAACTTTTGATCCGTAAGGAGTTACGCGACGCATAGTATACCGTTGCAAAGCTCTCCGAGAGCTCTACGATGGGGGTAGTTGGCTTGCTCGTTGTGCCCATTTTGGAGCCCAAAATCGAACGTTTTCATCAATTTCGGTCCATTTTTCTATTTTTGCTCTATTTTTCCATCCCGAATCGTACGTCGTGAGCTGTTAAAAGGTCGATAACTTTACTCACGGGACATTAGACGGTCCTACAATGCGTCGATATCACGTCTTACGAGGATGCTGCGTTGTTGAAGCGGATGGGTTGTCGTTAGGCCCATTGGGCCTTCTGAATGAGCCATCTTTCTAGACTGGGACTGTGAACCGTTAACACATAAAAGAATTGTGCCCTCAATATGACGGGTACGATCATACCAGCACTAATGCAACGAATCCCATCAGAACTCCGAAGTTAAGCGTGCTTGGGCGAAAGTAGTACTAGGATGGGTGACCCCCTGGGAAGTCCTCGTGTTGCACCCCCCTTTTCAATTTTTTTTGCTCCGGTTTGGGTTGCCAAGATACTTTATCCACCACATTTCTATTATTGAATCCCATGGCACCTTGGGCAAGAAAACTTCGCTTCACATGGAGGCTGGGCCCGCAAACCGAGGGCGTAGGGCTTGTGACAAGGTCTTCGTCGCTTTGGTGCCCATAACTTTTGATCTGTCAGGAGTTATGCGGCGCACAACATATCGTTGCAAAGCTCTCCGACAGCTCTACGACAGAGGCATCCAGCTTGCTCGCTTTGCCCATTTTTTGAGCCCAAAATCGAACATTTTCATCAGTTTCGGGCCACTTTTCTTTTTTAGCTCTATGTTTCAGTCCCGGATCGTACGTCTTGAGCTGTGAAAAGCAGGAAAACATTAGTCGCGGGACATTAGAGGACCCTACAACTCGTTGATATCACGTCTTGGGTGGATGCTATGTTGTTGAAGCGGATGGGTTGTCGTTAAGCCCATTGGGCTTTCTGAATGAGCCATATCTCTAGGCTGGGACTGTGAACCATTAACACATAAAGGAATTGTGCCCTCAACATGACGGGTTTGATCATACCAGCACCAATGCACCGGATCCCATCAAAACTCCGAAGTTAAGCGTGCTTGGGCGAGAGTAGTACTAGGATCGGTGACCCCTTGGGAAGTCCTCGTGTTCCACCCCCTTTTCAAATTTTTTGGCTCCAGTTTGGGTTGCCAAGATACTTCATCCACCACATTTCTATTATCGAATCCCATGGCACCTTGGGCAAGAAAACTTCGCTTCACGTGGAGGCTAGGCCCGCAAACCGAGGGCGTAGGGCTTGTGACAAGGTCTCTGTCGCTCCGGTGCCCATAACTTTTGATCTGTAAGGAGTTACGCGGCGCACAGCATACCGTTACAAAGCTCTCCGACAGCTCTACGACGCGTCGATATCACGTTTTGCGAGGATACTGCGTTGTTGAAGCGGATGGGTTGTCGTAAAGCCCATTGGGCCTTCTAAATGAGCTATCTCTCTAGGCTGGGACTGTGAACCATTAACACATAAAGGAATTGTGCCCTCAACATGATGGGTGCGATCAAACCAGCACTAATGCACCGGATCACATCAGGGGGTCCTATAACGTGTCGATATCACGTCTTGCGAGGATGCTGCGTTGTTGAAGCGGATGGGTTGTCGTTAAGCCCATTGGGCCTTTTGAATGGGTCATATCTCTAGGTTGGCACTGTGAACCGTTAACACATATAGGAATTATGCCCTCAACATGACGGGTGCGATCAGAGCAGCACTAATTCACCGGATCCAATTAGAACTCCGAAGTTAAGCGTGTTTGGGCGAGAGTAGTACTAGGATGGGTGACCCCCTAGGAAGTCCTCGTGTTGCACCCCCTTCTCAATTTTTTTTACCTTGGTTAGGGTTGCCATGATACTTTATCCACCAAATCTCTATTACCGAATCCCACGGAACATTAGGCAAGACAAGTTTGCTTCAAATAGAGGCCGGGCCCGTAAACCGAGGGTGTAGGGTTTGTGACCAGGTCTTCGTCGCTCCGGTGCCCATAACTTTTGATCCGCAAGGATTTACGCGGTGCACAGCATACCGTTGCAAAGCTCTCTGAGAGCTCTACGAAGGGGGCAGCCAGCTTGCTCGCTGTACCCATTTTTGGAGCACAAAATCTAACGTTTTCATCAGTTTTAGGCTACTTTACTTCTTTTGCTATGTTTTTCTATCCCGTATCG
Organism: Ehretia macrophylla; assembly: GCA_037974665.1. NCBI lineage: Eukaryota > Viridiplantae > Streptophyta > Magnoliopsida > Boraginales > Ehretiaceae > Ehretia > Ehretia macrophylla. The sequence continues at coordinate 78,291,163 of CM075769.1, forward strand.
TATGTCGTGTACCGTTAAAAGGATGACAACCTGACTCGCGGGACATCAGAGGGCCCTACAACATGTCGATATCACGTCTTGCGAGGATGCTGCGTTGTTGATACGGATGGGTTGTCGTTAAGCCCATTGGGCCTTTTGAATAGGCCATCTCTCTAGGCTGGGACTGTGAACTGTTAACACATACAGGAATTGTGCCCTCAACATGACGGGTGCGATCATACCAGCACTAATTTACTGGATCCCATCAGAACTCCGAAGTTAAGCGCGCTTGGGCGACAGTAGTACTAGGATGGGTGACCCCCTGGGAAGTCCTCGTGTTTCTCCCCCTTTTTATTTTTTTTTGCCCTGGTTAGGGTTGCCAAGATACTTTATCCACCAAATCTCTATTACCGAATCCCACGGAACATTGGGCAAGGCAACTTCGCTTCACGTAGAGGTCGGGCCAGCAAATCGAGGGCGTAGGGTTTGTGACCTAATCTCCGTCGCTCCGGTGCCCATAACTTTTGATCCGTAGGGAGTTACGCGGCGCACAGCATAACGTCGCAGAGCTCTCTGAGGGCTCTACGATGGGGCAACCAGCTTGCTCGCTGTGCCCGTTTTTGGAGACCAAAATCAACGTTTTCAACAATTTCAGGCCACTTTTCTTCTTTCGCTCTATTTTACCGTACCGGATCATACGTCGTGAGCTGTTAAAAGGATGACGACCTGACACACGGGACATCAGAGGGCCCTACAATGTGTTGATATCACGTCTTGTGAGGATGCTGCGTTGTTGAAGCGGATGGGTTGCCGTTAAGCCCATTGGGCCTTTTGAATGGGCCATCTCTCTAAGCTGGCACTGTGAATCGTTAACCCATATAGGAATTATGCCCTCAACATGATGGGTTCGATCATACCAGCACTAAAGCACCGGAACCCATTAGAACTCCGAAGGTAAGCGGGCGTGGGTGAGAGTAGTACTAGGATGTGTGACCCCTTGGGAAGTCCTCTTTTTGCACCCCTTTTTAAATTTTTTTTGCCCTGGTTAGGGTTGCCAAGATACTTTATCCACCAAATCTCTATTACTGAATCCCACGGAACATTGGGCAAGACAACTTCGCTTCAAGTAGAGGCCGGGCCCGCAAACCGAGGGCGTAGGGTTTATGACCAGGCCTCCGTCGCTCTGGTGCCCAGAACTATTGATCCAAAAGGTGTTACGCGGTGCACAGCATACCGTTGCAAAGCTCTCTAAGAGCTCTACGACTGGGGCAGCCAGATTGCTCGCTGTGCCCATTTCTGGAGCCCAAAATCAAACGTTTTCATCAGTTTCAGTCCACTTTTGTTCTTTTGCTCCATTTTTCTATCCCGGGTCGTACGTCGTGAGCTGTTAAAAGGACGATCAGATGACTTGCGGGACATCAGAAGGCCCTACAATATGTCGATATCACGTCTTGCGAGGATGTTGCGTTGTTGAAGCGGATGGGTTGTCGTTATGCCCATTGGGCCTTTTGAATGGACCATCTCTCTAGGCTAGGACTGTGAACCGTTAATACATATAGAAATTGTGCGCTCAACATGATGTGTGCGATCATACCAGCACTAATGCACCGGAACCCATCAGAACTCTGAAGTTAAGCGTGCTTGGGCGAGAGTAGTACAAGGATGGGTGACCCCATGGGAAGTCCTCGTGTTGCACCCCATTCTAAATTTTTTTTTGCCCTGGTTAGGGTTGCCAAGATACTTTATCCACCAAATCTATATTACTGAATCCCACGGAACATTGGGCAAAACAACTTCGCTTCACGTAGAGGCCGGGCCTGCAAGCCAAGGGCGTAGGGTTTGAGACTAGGCCTCCGTCGCTCCGGTGCCCATAACTTTTGATCCGTAAGGAGTTACGTGGCGCAAGCATACCGTTGCAAAGCTCTCTGAGAGCTCTACGACTGTGGCAGCAAGATTGCTCGCTATGCCCATTTTTGGAGCCTAAAATTGAACATTTTCATCAGTTTCAGTCCACTTTTCTTCTTTTGCTCTATTTTTCCATCCCGGATCGTACGTCGTGAGCTATTAAAAGGATGACAACATGACTCGCGGGACATTAGAGGGCCCTACAACGTGTCAATATCACGTCTTGCTAGGATGCTGCGTTGTTGAAGCGGATGGGTTGTCGTTAAGCGCATTGGGCCTTTTGAATGGGTCATCTCTCTAGGCTAGCACTGTGAACCGTTAACACATATAGGAATTGTGCCCTCAACATGACGGGTGCGATCATACCAGCACTAATGCACCGGATCACATCAGAACTCCGAAGTTAAGCGTGCTTGGGCGAGAGTAGTACTAGGATGGGTGACCCCATGGGAAGTCCTCGTGCTGTACCTGGTTTTCAATTTTTTTTGCCCTGGTTAGGGTTGCCAAGTTACTTTATCCACCAAATCTCTATTACCGAATCCCACGGAACATTGGGCAAGACAACTTCGCTTCTCGTAGAGGCCGGGTCTGCAAACCGAGGGCGTAGGGTTTGTGACCAGTTCTCCGTCGCTCTAGTGCACATAACTTTTGTTCCGTGAGGTGTTATGCGGCACACAGCAAACCGTTGCAAAGCTCTCTGAGAGCTCTACGAATGGGGCAGCCAGCTTGCTTGTTGTACCCGTTTTTGGAGCCCAAAATCGAACGTTTTCATCAGTTTCATTCCAATTTTCTTCTTTTGCTCTGTTTTTCCGTCCCGGATCGTACGTCGTGTGCTGGTAAAAGGACGATAACCTGACTCGCGGGACATCAGAGGGCCATACAATATGTCGATATCACGTCTTGCGAGGATGCTGCGTTGTTGAAGCGGATGGTTTGTCGTTAAGCACATTGGGCCTTTTGAATGGGTCATCTCTCTAGGTTGGCACAGTGAACCATTAACATATAAAGGAATTGTACCCTCAACATGACGGATGCGATCATACCAGCACTAATGCACCGGATCCCATCAGAACTCCGAAGTTAAGCGTCCTTGGGCGAGAGTAGTACTAGCATGGGTGACCCCTTGGGAAGTCCTCGTGTTGCACACCCTTTTCAATTTTTTTTGCCCTGGTTAGGGTTGCCAAGATATTTTATCCACCAAATCTCTATTACCGAATCCCACGGAACATTGGGCAAGACAACTTCGCTTCACGTAGAGGCCGGGCCCACAAACCGAGGGCGTAAGGTTTGTGACCAGGTCTCCGTCGCTCCGGTGCCTATAACTTTTGATCCCTAAGGAGTTACGCGGCGCACAGCATACCGTTGCAAAGCTCACTGAGAGCTCTACGACGGGGGCAGCCAGCTTGCTCAATGTGCCCATTTTTGGAGCCAAAAATCGAACATTTTCATTAGTTTCAGTCCACATTTCTTCTTTTGCTCTATTTTTCCATCCCGGATCGTACGTCGTGAGCTATTAAAAGGACGACAACCTGACTCTCGGGACATCAGAGGGCCCTACAACATGTCGATATCACGTCTTGCGAGGATGCTGCGTTGTTGAAGCGGATGGGTTGTCGTTAAGCCCATTGGACCTTTTGAATGTGCCATCTCTCTAGGCTGGCATTGTGAACCGTTAACACAAAGAGGAATTGTGCCGTCAACATGACGGGTGCGATCATACCAGCACAAATACACCGGATCCCATCAGAACTCCGAAGTTAATCGTGCTTGGAAGAGAGTAGTACTTTGATGGGTGACCCCGAGGGAAGTCCCCTTGTTGCACCCCCTTTTCAATTTTTTTTGCCCTGGTTAGGGTTGGCAAGATACTTTATCCACCAAATCTCTATTACTGAATCCCACGGAACATTGGGCAAGACAACTTCGCTTCACGTAGAGGCCGGGCCCGCAAACCGAGTGCGTAGGGTTTGTGACCAGGCCTCTATCGCTCCGGTGCCCATAACTTTTGATCCGTATAGAGTTACGCGGCGCACAGCATACCGTTGCAAAGCTCTCAGAGAGCTCTACGACGAAAGCAGCCAAATTGCTCGCCGTGCCCATTTTTAGAGCCCAAAATTGAACATTTTCATATGTTTTAGTCATTTTTCTTCTTTTGCTCTATTTTTCCGTCTTGGATCGTACGTCGTGAGCAGTTAAAAGGACGACAACATGACTTGCGGGACATCAGAGGGCCCTACAACGTGTCGATATCACGTCTTGCGAGGAGGCTGCGTTGGTGGAGCGGATGGGGTGGCGGTAAGCCCATTGGGCTTTTTGGAAGGGCCATCTCTCTAGGCTGGCACTATGAACCGTTAACACATATAGGAATTGTGCCCTGAACATGACGTGTGCGATCATACCAGCACTAATGCACCGGATCCCATCAGAACTCCGAAGTTAAGCGTGCTTGGGCGAGAGTAGTACTAGGATGGGTGACCCCATGGGAAGTCCACGCGCTGCACCCCCTTTTCAATTTTTTTTGCCCTGGTTAGGGTTGCCAAGATACTTTATCCACCAAATCTCTATTACTGAATCCCACCGAACATTGGGCAAGACAGCTTCGCTTCACGTAGAGGCCGGGACTGCAAACCGAGGGCGTAGGGTTTGTCACCAGGTCTCCGTCGCTCCGGTGCCCATAACTTTTGATCTGTAAGGAGTTACACGGCGCACAGCATACTGTTGCAAAGCTCTCTGTGAGCTCTACGAAGGGGGCATCCAGGTTGCTTGTTGTACCCGTTTTTGGAGCCCAAAATCGAATGTTTTCATCAGTTTCATTCCACTTTTCTTCTTTTGCTCAGGTTTTCCATACCGGATTGTACGTCGTGAGGTGGTAAAAGGATGACAACCTGACTCGCGGGACATCAGAGGGCCCTACAACGTGTCGATATCACGTCTTGCGAGGATGCTGCGTTGTTGAGCGGATGGGTTGTCGTTAAGCATATTGGGCCTTTTGAATGGGCCATCTCTCTAGGCTGGCACTGTGAACCATTAACACATAAAGGAATTGTGCCCTCAACATGATGGATGCGATCATACCAGCACTAATGCACTGGATCCCATCAAAACTCCAAAGTTAAGCGTGCTTGGGCGAGAGTAGTACTAGAATGGGTAACCCCATGGGAAGTCCTCGTGTTGCACCCACTTTTCAATTTTTTTTGCCCTGGTTAGGGTTGCCAAGATACTTTATCCACCAAATCTCTATTACCGAATCCCACGGAACATTGGGCAAGACAACTTCGCTTCACGTATAGGCCGGGCCCGGAAACCGAGGGCGTAGGGTTTGTGACCAGGTTTCCATCGCTCCGGTGCCAATAACTTTTGATCCGTAAGGAGTTACACAGCGCACAGCATACCGTTGCAAAGCTCCCTGAGAGCTCTATGACGGGGGCAGCGGGCTTGCTCGTTGTGCCCATTTTTGAAGCCCAAAATCGAATGTTTTCATCAGTTTCATTCCACTTTTTTTTTCTTTTGCCCTGGTTTTCCATCCCGGATTGTACGTCGTGAGCTGTTAAAAGGATGACAACCTGACACGCGGGACATCAGAGGGCCCTACAGCGTGTCGATATCACGTCTTGCGAGGATGCTGCGTTGTTGAAGTGGATGGGTTGTCGTTAAGCACATTTGGCCTTTTGAATGGGCCATCTCTCTAGGCTGGCACTGTGAACCAATAAGACATAAAGGAATTGTGCCCCCAACATGATGGATGCGATCATACCAGCACTAATGCACTGGATCCCATCAAAACTCCGAAGTTAAGCGTGCTTGGGCGAGAGTAGTACTAGGATGGGTAACCCCTTGGGAAGTCCTTGTTTTGTACCCCCTTTTCAATTTTTTTTGCCCTGGTTAGGGTTGCCAAGATACTTTACCCACCAAATTTCTATTACCGAATCCCACGGAACATTGGGCAAGACAACTTCGCTTCACGTAGAGGCCGGGCCCGTAAACCGAGGATGTAGGGTTTGTGACCAGTTCTCCGTCGTTCCGGTGCCCATAACTTTTGATCCGTAAAGAGTTACGCGGCACACAGCAAACCGTTGCAAACCGAGGGTGTAGGGTTTGTGACCAAGACTCCGTCGCTCTGGTGCCCATAACTTTTGATCCTTAAGGAGTTACGCGGTGCACAGCATACCGTTGCAAAGCTCTCTGAGAGCTCTACGAAGGTGGTAGCCAGCTTACTCATTGTGCCTATTTTTGGAGCCCAAAATCGAACGTTTTAATCAGTTTCAGTACACTTTTCTTGTTTTGCTCTGTTTTTCCTTCCCGAATTGTACGTCGTGAGTTGTTAAAAGGAAGACAACCTGACTTGCGGGACATCAGAGGGCCCTACAACGTGTCGATATCACGTCTTGCAAGGATGCTGCGTTGTTGAAGCGGATGGGTTGTCGTTAAGCCCATTGGGCCTTTTGAATGGGCCATCTCTCTAGCCTGGCACTGTGAACCATTAACACATTTAGGAATTGTGCCCTCAACATGACGGGTGCGATCATACCAGCACTAATGCACCGGATCCCTTCAGAACTCCGAAGTTAAGCGTGCTTGGGCGAGAGTAGTACCAGGATGGGTGACCCCTTGGGAAGTGCTCGTGTTGCACACCCTTTTCAATTTTTTTTCCCTGGTTAGGGTTGCCAAGATACTTTATCCACCAAATCTCTATTACCGAATCCCACGGAACATTGGGCAAGACAACTTCGCTTCACGTAGAGGACGGGCCGACAAACCGAGGGTGTAGGGTTTGAGACCAGGCCTCCGTCGCTCCGGTGCCCATAAATTTTGATCCGTAAGGAGTTACGCGGCGCACAACATACCGTTGCAAAGCTCCCTGAGAGCTCTACGATGAGGGCAGCGAGCATGCTCGCTGTGCCCATTTTTGAAGCCCAAAATCGAACGTTTTCATCAGTTTCAGTCCACTTTTGTTCTTTTGCTCTATTTTTCTGTCCCAGATCGTACGTCGTGAGCTGTTAAAAGGACAACAACATGACTCGCGGGACATCAGTGGGCCCTACAACGTGTCGATATCACATCTTGCTAGGATGCTGCGTTGTTGAAGTGGATGCGTTGTCGTTAAGCCCATTGGTCCTTTTGAATGGGCCATCTCTTTATGCTGGGACTGTGAACCATTAACACATAAAAGAATTGTGCCCTCAACATGACGGGTGCGATCATACCAGTACTAATGCACCGAATCCCATCAGAACTCTGAAGTTAAGCGTGCTTGGGCGAGAGTAGTACTAGGATGGGTGACCCCCTGGGAAGTCCTCGTGTTGCACCACCTTTTCAATTTTTTTTGCCCTGGTTAAGGTTGCCAAGATACTTTATCCACAAAATTTCTATTAGCGAATCCCACGGAACATTGGACAAGGCAACTTCATTTCACGTAGAAGCCGGGCCTACAAACCGAGGGCGTAGGGTTTGTGACCAGTTCTCCGTCGCTCCGGTGCCCATAACTTTTGAGCCGTAAATAGTTACGCGGCGCATAACAAACCGTTGCAAAGCTCTCTAAGACCTCTACGAAGGGGGCAGCCAGCTTGCTTGTTGTACGCATTTTTGGAGCCCAAAATCGAACGTTTTCATCAGTTTCATTCCACTTTTCTTCTTTTGCTCTATTTTTCCGTCCCGGATCGTACGTCATGAGCGGGTAAAATGACGACAACCTGACTCGTGGGACATCAGAGGGCCCTACAATGTGTCGATATCACGTCTTGCGAGGATGCTGAGTTGTTGAAGCGGATGGCTTTTTGTTAAGCACATTGGGCCTTTTGAATAGGTCATCCCTCTAGGCTGGCACTGTGAACCATTAACACACAAAGGAATTGTACCCTCAACATGACGGAGGCGATCATACCAGCACTAATGCACCGGATCCATTCAGAACTCCGAAGTTAAGCGTGCTTGGGCGAGAGTAGTACTGGGATGGGTGACCCCTTGGGAAGTCCTCGTGTTGCACACCCTTTTCAATTTTCCCTGGTTAGGGTTGCCAAGATACTTTATCCACCAAATCTCTATTACCGAATCCCACGGAACATTGAGCAAGACAACTTCGCTTCACGAAGAGGCCGGGCCAGTAAACCGAGGGCGTAGGGTTTGTGACCAGTTCTCCATCGTTCCGGTGCCCATAAATTTTGATCCGTAAAGAGTTATGCGGCGCACATCAAACCGTTGCAAAGCTCTCTAAGAGCTCTACGAAAGGGGCAGCCAGCTTGCTTGTTTTACCCGTTTTTGGAGCCCAAAATCGAACATTTATATCAGTTTCATTCCACTTTTTCTTCTTTTGCTCTGTTTTTCCTTCCCGGATTGTACGTCGTGAACTGGTAAAAGGATGACAACCTGACTCGCGGGACATCAGAGGGCCCTACAACGTGTCGATATCACGTCTTGCGAGGATGCGGCGTTGTTAAAGCGGATGGGTTGTCGTTAAGCAAATTGGGCCTTTTGAATGTGCCATCTCTCTAGGCTGGCACTGTGAACCATTAACACATAAAGGAATTGTTCCTTCAACATGATGGATGCGATCATACCAGCACTAATGCACTGGATCCCATCAAAACTCCGAAGTTAAGCGTGCTTGGGTGAGAGTAGTACTAGGATGGGTGACCCCATGGGAAGTCCTCGTGTTGCACCCCCTTTTCAATTTTTTTTGCCCAGGTTAGGGTTGCCAAGATACTTTATCCACCAAATCTCTATTACCGAATCCCACGGAACATTGGGCAAGACAACTTCGCTTCACGTAGAGGCCGGGCCAGCAAACCGAGGGCGTAGGGTTTGTGACCAGGTTTCCGTCGCTCTGGTGCCCATAACTTTTGATCCGTAAGGAGTTACGCAGCGCACAGCATACCGTTGCAAAGCTCCTTGAGAGCTCTACGATAGGGGCAGCGAGCATGCTCACTGTGCCCATTTTTTAAGCCCAAAATCGAACGTTTTCATCAATTTTAGGCCACTTTTCTTCTTTTACCCGATTTTTCCATCCCGGATCGTACGTTGTGAGCTATTAAAAGGACGACAACCTGACTTGCGGGACATCAGAGGGTCCTACAATGTGTCGATATCACGTTTTGCGAGGATGCTGCGTTGTTGAAGCGGATTGGTTGTAGTTCAGCCTATTGGGCCTTTTGAATGGGCTTTATCTCTAGGCTGCGACTGTGAACCGTTAACACATATAAGAATTGCGCCCTCAACATGACGGGTGCGATCAGAGCAGCACTAATGCACCGGATCCTATCAGAACTCCAAAGTTAAGAGTGCTTGGGCGAGAGTAGTCCTAGGGTGGGTGACACCCTAGGAAGTCCTCGTGTTGCACCCCCTTTTCAATTTTTTTTGCCCTGGTTAGGGTTGCCAAGATACTTTATCCACCAAATCTCTATTACCGAATCCCACGGAACATTGGGCAAGACAACTTCGATTCACGTAGAGGCTGGGCCAGCAAACCGAGGGTGCAGGGTTTGTGACCAGGTCTCCGTTGCTCCGGTGCCCATAACTTTTGTTCCGTAAGGAGTTACGCGGCGCAAACCATACCGTTGCAAAGCTCTCTGAGAGCTCTACGACAGGGGCAGCCAGCTTGCTCGCCATGCCTATTTTTGGAGCCCAAAATCGAACATTTTCATCAGCTTCAGGCCACTTTTCTTCTTTTGCCATGTTTTTTCGTCCCGGATCGTACTTAGTGAGTTGTTAAAAGGACGACAACCTGACTCGCGGTACATCAGAGGGCCCTACAACCTGTCGATATCACGTCTTGCGAGGATGTTGCGTTGTTGAAGTGGAAGGGTTGTTGTTAAGCCAATTGGGCCTTTTGAATGGGTCATCTCTCTAGGCTGGCATTGTGAACCGTTAATACATATAGGAATTGTGCCCTCAAATGACGGGTGCGATCATACCAGCACTAATGCACCGGATCTCATCAGAACTACGAAGTTAAGCGTGCTTGGGCGAGAGTAGTACTAGGATGGGTGACCCCCTGGGAAGTCCTCGTGTTGCACCCCATTTTCAATTTTTTTTGCCCTAGTTAGGGTTGCCAAGATACTTTATGCACCAAATCTCTATTACCGAATCCCACGGATCATTGGGTAAGACAACTTCGCTTCACGTAGAGGCCGGGCCCGCAAACCGAGGGCGTAGGGTTTGTGACCAGGCCTCCGTCGCTCCGGTGCCCATAACTTTTGATCCGTAAGGAGTTACGCGACGCACAGCATACCATTGCAAAGCTCTCTGAGAGTTCTACGACGGGGGCATCTAGCTTGCCCGCTTTGCCCATTTTTGGAGCCCAAAATCGAAAGTTTTCATCAGTTTCAGGCCACTTTTCTTCTTTTACCCTGTTTTTCCGTCCCGGATCGTATGTCGTGAGCAGTTAAAGTACGACAACTGGACTCACGGTACATCAGAGGGCCCTACAACGTGTCAATATCATGTCTTGCGAGGATGCTGCATTGTTGAAGCAGATGGGTTGTCGTTAAGCCCATTGGGCCTTTTGAATGGGCCATCTCTCTAGGCTGGCACTGTGAACCGTTAACACATATAGGAATTGTGCCCTCAACATGACGGGTGCGATCATACCAGCACTAATGCACCGGATCCCATCAGAACTACGAAGTTAAGTGTGCTTGGGAGAGAGTAGTACTAGGATGGGTGACCACCTCGGAAGTCCTCGTGTTGCACCCCTTTTCAATTTTTTTTGCCTTGGTTAGGGTTGCCAAAATACTTTATCCACCAAATCTCTATTATTGAATCCCACGGAACACTGGGCAAGACAACTTCACTTCACGTAGAGGCTGGGCCCGCAAACCGAGGGCGTAGGGTTTGTAACCAGCTCTCCGTCGCTCAGGTGCCCATAACTTTTGATCCGTAAGGAGTTACGCGGCGCACAGCATACCGTTGCAAAGCTCTCTGAGAGCTCGACGACGGGGGCATCCAACTTGCTCGCTGTGCCCATTTTTGGAGCCCAAAATCGAACGTTTTCATCAGTTTTAGGCCACTTTTCTTCTTTCGCCCTATTTTTACGTCCCGGATCGTACGTCGTGAGCTGTTGAAAGGACGACTACCAAACTCACGATACATCAGAGGGCCCTACAACGTGTCGATATCACGTCTTGCGACGATGCTGCGTTGTTGAAGCGGATGGGTTGTCGTTGAGCCCATTTGGCCTTTTGAATGGGCCATCTCTCTAGGCTGGCACTGTGAACCGTTAACACATATAGGAATTGTACCCTCAACATGATGGGTGCTATCATACCAGCACTAATGTACCGGATCCCATCAGAACTCCGAAGTTAAGCGTGCTTGGGCGAGAGTAGTACTAGGATGGGTGACCCCTGGGAAGTCCTCGTATTGCACCCCTTTTCAATTTTTTTTGCCCTGGTTAGGGTTGCCCAGATACTTTATCTACCAAATCTCTATTACGGAATCCCACGGAACATTGGGTAAGACAACTTCGCTTCACGTAGAGGTCGGGCCCGCAAATCGAGGGCGTAGGGTTTGTGACCAGGCCTCCGTCACTCTGGTGCCCATAACTTTTGATCCGTAAGGAGTTACGCGGCGCACAACATACCATTGCAAAGCTCTCTGAGAGCTTTACAACGGGGGCATCTAGCTTGCCCGCTGTGCCAATTTTCAGAGCCCAAAATTGAACATTTTCATCAGTTTCAGGCCACTTTTCTTCTTTTGCTCTGTTTTTCCGTCCCGGATCGTACGTCGTGAGCTGTTAAAAGGACGACAGCCTGACTCGCGGGACATCATAGGGCCCTACAACGTGTCGATATCACGTCTTGCGAGGATGCTGCGTTGTTGAAGTGGATGAGTTATCGTTAAGCCCATTGGGCCTTTTGAATAGGCCATCTCTCAAGGCTGGCACTGTGAACCGTTAACACATATAGGAATTGTGCCCTCAACATGATGGGTGCAATCATACCAGCACCAATGGACCGGATCCCAACAGAACTACGAAGTGAACCGTGCTTGGTCGAGAGTAGTACATGGATGGGTGACCCCCTGGGAAGTCCTCGTGTTGCACCCCATTTTCAATTTTTTTTGCCCTGGTTAGGGTTGCCAAGATACTTTATCCACCAAATCTCTATTACCGAATCTCACGAAACATTGGACAAGACAACTTCGCTTCACGTAGAGGCCAGGCCCGTAAACCGACGACATAGGTTTTGTGACCAGGTCCCCGCCGCTCCGGTGCCCATAACTTTTGATTTGTAAGGAGTTACGCGACGCACAGCATACCATTGCAAAGCTCTCTGAGAGTTCTACGACGGGGGCATCTAGCTTGCCCGCTTTGCCCATTTTTGGAGCCCAAAATCGAAAGTTTTCATCAGTTTCAGGCCACTTTTCTTCTTTTGCTCTATTTTTTCATCCCGGATCGTACGTCGTGAGTTGTTAAAAGGACGACAACTTGACTCGCTGTACATCAGAGGGCCCTACAAAGTGTCGATATCGCGTCTTGCGAGGATGTTGCGTTGTTGAAGCGGATGGGTTATCGTTAAGCCCATTTGGCCTTTTGAATGGGCCATCTCTCAAGGCTGGCACTGTGAACCGTTAACACATATAGGAATTGTGCCCTCAACATGATGGGTGCAATCATACCAGCACCAATGCACCGGATCCCAACAGAACTACGAAGTGAACCGTGCTTGGTCGAGAGTAGTACTTGGATGGGTGACCCCCTGGGAAGTCCTCGTGTTGCACCCCATTTTCAATTTTTTTTGCCCTGGTTAGGGTTGCCAAGATACTTTATCCACCAAATCTCTATTACCGAATATCACGGAACATTGGACAAGACAACTTGGCTCCACGAAGAGGCTAGGCCCGTAAACTGAGGGCGTAGGGTTTGTGACCAGGTCTCCGTCGCTCCGGTGCCCATAACTTTTGATCCGCAAGAAGTTACGCGGCGCACAGCATACCATTGCAAAGCTCTCTGAGAGCTCTACGACGGGGGCAGCCAGCTTGCTCTCTGTGCCCATTTTTGGAGCCCAAAATCGAACGTTTTCATCAGTTTCAGGTCACTTTTATTCTTTTGCTCTGTTTTTTCATCCCGTATCGTATGTCGTGTGCGGTTAAAAGGACGACAACCTGACTCGCGGTACATCAGAGGGCCCTACAACGTGTCGATATCACGTCTTGTGACGATGCTGCGTTGTTGAAGCGGATGGGTTGTCGTTAAGCCCATTGGGCCTTTTGAATGGGCTATCTCTCTAAGTTGGCACTGTGAACCATTAACACATATAGGAATTGTGCCCTTAACATGACGGGTGCGATCATTCCAGCACTAATGCACCGGATCCCATCAGAACTCTGAAGTTAAGCATGCTTGGACGAGAGTAGTACCGGGATGGGTGGCCCCCTGGGAAGTCCTCGTGTTGCACCCCCTTTTCAATTTTTTTTTTCCTGTTTAGTGCCAAGATACTTTATCCACCAAATCTCTATGACCAAAACCCACGGAACATTGGGCAAGAGAACTACGCTTCACGTAGAGGCTGGGCCCGAAAACCGAGGGCGTAGTGTTTGTGACTTGGTCTCCGTCGCTCCGGTGCTCATAACTTTTGATCCGTAAGGAGTTACGCGGTGCACAGCATACCGTTGCAAAGCTCTCTGAGAGCTCTATGATAGGGGCAGCTAGCTTGCTCGCTGTGACCATTTTTGGAGCCCAAAATCAAACATTTTCATCAGTTTCAGGCCACATTTCTTATTTTGCCCTTTTTTTCGGTCCCAGATTGTACGTCGTGAGTTGTTAAAATGACGACAACCGGACTCGCGGTACATCTAAGGGCCCTACAACCTGTCGATATCACGTCTTGCGAGGATGCTGCGTTGTTTAAGCGGATGGGTTGTCGTTAAGCCCATTTGGCCTTTTGAATGGGCCATCTCTCAAGGCTGGCACTGTGAACCGTTAATACATATAGGAATTGTGCCCTCAACATGATGGGTGCAATCATACCAGCACCAATGCACCGGATCCCAACAGAACTACAAAGTGAACCGTGCTTGGTCGAGAGTAGTACTTGGATGGGTGACCCCCTGGGAAGTCCACGTGTTGCACCTGATTTTCAATTCTTTTTGCCCTGGTTAGGGTTGCCAAGATAGTTTATCCACCAAATCTCTATTACCGAATCTCACGGAACATTGGACAAGACAACTTCGCTTCACGTAGAGGCCGGGCCCGTAAACCGAGGGCGTAGGGTTTGTGACCAGGTCTCCGTCGCTCCGGTGCCCATAACTTTTGATCCGTAAAGAGTTACGCGGCGCACAGCATACCATTGTAAAGCTCTCTAAGAGCTCTACGACAGGGGCATCTAGCTTGCTCGCTGTTCCCATTTTTGGAGCCCAAAATCGAACGTTTTCATCAGTTTCAGGCCACTTTTCTTCTATTGCTCTGTTTTTCCGTCACGGGTCGTACGTCGTGAGCTGTTAAAAGGATGACAACCTGACTTGCGGTACATCAGAGGGCCCTACAACGTGTCGATATCACGTCTTGCGAGGATGCTGCATTGTTGAAGCGGATGGGTTGTCGTTAAGCCCATTGGGCCTTTTGAATGGGCCATCTCTCTAGGCTGGCACTGTGAACCGTTAACACATATTGGAATTGTGCCCTCAGCATGATGGGTGCAATCATACCAGCACCAATGCACCGGATCCCATCATAACTACGACATTAAGCGTGCTTGGGCGAGGGTAGTACTTGGATGGGCGACCCCTTGGGAAGTCCTCGTGTTGCACCCCATTTTCAATTTTTTTTGCCCTGGTTAGGGTTGCCAAGATACTTTATCCACCAAATCTCTATTACGGAATCCCACGGAACATTGGACAAGACAACTTCGCTTCACGTAGAGGCTGGGCCCGATAAACCGAGGGCGTAGGGTTTGTGACCAGGTCTCCGTCGCTCCGGTGCCCATAACTTTTGATCCGTAAGGGGTTACGCGGCGCACAGCATACCATTGCAAAGCTCTCTGAGAGCTCTACGACGGGGGCAGCCAGCTTGCTCTCTGTGCCCATTTTTGGAGCCCAAAATCGAACGTTTTCATCAGTTTCAGGTCACTTTTATTCTTTTGCTCTGTTTTTTCATCCCGTATCGTATGTCGTGTGCGGTTAAAAGGACGACAACCTGACTCGCGGTACATCAGAGGGCCCTACAACGTGTCGATATCACGTCTTGTGACGATGCTGCGTTGTTGAAGCGGATGGGTTGTCGTTAAGCCCATTGGGCCTTTTGAATGGGCTATCTCTCTAAGTTGGCACTGTGAACCATTAACACATATAGGAATTGTGCCCTTAACATGACGGGTGCGATCATTCCAGCACTAATGCACCGGATCCCAGCATAACTCTGAAGTTAAGCGTGCTTGGACGAGAGTAGTACTGGATGGGTGGTCCCCTGGGAAGTCCTCGTGTTGCACCCCCTTTTCAAATTTTTTTGCCCTGTTTAGGGTTGCCAAGATACTTTATCCACCAAATCTCTATGACCGAAACCCACGGAACATTGGGCAAGACAACTACACTTCACGTGGAGGCTGGGCCCGCAAACCGAGTGCGTAGGGTTTGTGACCAGGTCTCCGTCGCTCCGGTGCCCATCACTTTTAATCCGTAAGGAGTTACACGATGCACAGCATACCGTTGCAAAGCTCTCCAAGAGCTCTACGACGGGGGGCAGCCAGCTTGCTCGTTGTGCCCATTTTTGGAGCCCAAAATTGAACATTTTCATCTGTTTCAGGCCACTTTTCTTCTTTTGCCCTATTTTTCCGTCCCGGATCGTACGTCGTGAGCTGTTAAATGGACAACAACCTGACTCGCGGTACATCAGAGGGCCCTACAACCTGTCGACATCACGTCTTGCGAGGATGCTGCGTTGTTTAAGTGGATGGGTTATCGTTAAGCCCATTTGGCCTTTTGAATGGGCCATCTCTCTAGGAAGGCACTGTGAACCGTTAATACATATAGGAATTGTGCCCTCAACATTACGGGTGCGATCGTACCTGCACTAATGCACCGGATCCCATCAGAACTCCAAAGTTAAGCGTGGTTGGGCGATAGTAGTACTAGGATGGGTGATACCCTAGGAAGTCCTCGTGTTGCACCCCTTTTTCAATTTTTTTTGCCCTGGTTAGGGTTGCCAATATACTTTATCCACCAAATCTCTATAACCGAATCCCACAGAACATTGGGAAAGACAACTTCGCTTCACGTAGAGGCCGGGCCCGCAAACCGAGGGTGTAGGGTTTGTGACCAGGTCTCCGTCGCTCCGGTGCCCATAACTTTTGATCCGTAAGGAGTTGCGCGGCGCACAACATACCGTTGCAAAGCTCTCAGAGAGCTCTACGATGGGGGCAGCCAGCTTGCTCGCTGTGCCCATTTTTGGAGCCCAAAATCGAACATTCTCTTCAGTTTCAGGCCATTTTTCTTCTTTCACCCTGTTTTTTCGTCCCGGATCGTACGTCGTGAGTTGTTAAAAGGACAACAACCTAACTCACGGTACATCAGAGGGCCCTACAACTTGTCGAAATCCCGTCTTGGGAGGATGCTGCATTGTTGAAGCGGATGTGTTTTCGTTAAGCCCATTGGGCCTTTTGAATGGGCCATCTCTCTAGGCTGGCATTGTGAACCGTTAACACATATAGGAATTGTGCCCTTAACATGACGGGTGCGATCAAACCAGCACTAATGAACCGGATCCCATCAGAACTCCGAAGTTAAGCGTGCTTGGGCGAGAGTAGTACTAAGATAGGTGACCCCCTGGGAAGTCCTCGTATTACACCCATTTTCAATTTTTTTTCCATGGTTAGGGTTGCCAAGATACTTTATCCACCAAATCTCTATTACCGAATCCCACGGAACATTAGGCAAGACAACTTCGCTTCACGTAGAGGGCGGGCCCGCAAACCGAGGGCATAGGGTTTGTGACCAGGTCTCTGTCGCTCCGGTGCCCATAACTTTTGATCCGTAAGGAGTTACGCGGCGCACAGCATACCGTTACAAAGCTCTCTAAGAGCTCTACGATGGGGGCAGCCAACTTGCTCGCTGTGCCCATTTTTGGAGCCCAAAATCGAATATTTTCATTAGTTTCAGGATATTTTTCTTCTTTTGCCGTGTTTTTTCATCCCAGATCGTACGTCGTGAGCTGTTAAAAGTACGACAAGCTGACTCGTGATACATCAGAGGGCCCTACAACGTGTCGATATCACGTCTTGCGAGGATGCTACGTTGTTGAAGCGGATGGGTTGTCGTTAAGCCCATTGGGCCTTTTGAATGGGCCATCTCTCTAGGATGGCACTGTGAACCGTTAATACATATAAGAATTGTGCCCTCAACATGATGGGTGCAATCATACCAGCACTAATGCACCGGATCCCATCAGGACTCCGAAGTTAAGCGTGCTTGGGCGATAGTGGTACTAGGATGGGTGACACCCTGGGAAGTCCTCGTGTTGCACCACCTTTTCAATTGTTTTTGCCCTGGTTAGGGTTGCCAATATACTTTATCCACCAAAATCTCTATTACCGAATCCCACGGAACATTGGGCAAGACAGCTTCACCTCACGTAAAGGCCGAGCCCGTAAACCGAAGGTGTAGGGTTTGTGACCAGGTCTCCGTCGCTCCGGTGCCCATAACTTTTTATCCGTAAGGAGTTTATGCGACGCACACTATACCGTTGCAAAGCTCTCTGAGAGCCCTATGACCGGGCAGCGAGCTTGCTCACTGTGACCATTTTTTAAGCCCAAAATCGAATGTTTTCATCAGTTTCAGGCCACTTTTCTTCTTTTGCCATGTTTTTTCATCCTAGACCGTACGTCGTGAGCTGTTAAAAGGACGACAACATGACTCGCGGTACATCAGAGGGCCCTACAACTTGTCGATATCACGTCTTACGAGGATGCTGCGTTGTTGAAGCAGAAGGGTTGTCGTTAAGCCCATTTGGCCTTTTGAATGGGCCATCTCTCTAGGCTGGCACTGTGAACCGTTAACACATATAGGAATTGTGCCCTCACATGATGGGTACGATCATACCAGTACTAATGCACCGGATCCCATTAGAACTCCGAAGTTAAGAATGTTTGGGTGAGACTGGTACTAGGATGGGTGACCCTAGGAAAGTCCGCGTGTTGCATCCCATTTTCAATTTTTTTTTGCCCTGGTTAGGGTTGCCAAGATACTTTATCCACCAAATCTCTATTACCGAATCCCACAGAACATTGGGTAAGACAACTTCGCTTCACGTAGAGGTCGGGCCAGCAAACCGAGGGCGTAGGGTTTGTGACCAGGTCTCCGTCGCCCCAGTGCCTATAACTTTTGATCCGTAAGGAGTTACGCGGCGCACAACATACCATAGCAAAGCTCTTTGAGAGCTCTACGACAGGGCAGCTAGCTTGCCTGCTGTTCCCGTTTTTGGAGCCCAAAATCGAACGTTTTCATCCGTTTCAGGCTACTTTTCTTCTTTTGCTCTATTTTTTCGTCCCGGATCGTACATCGTGAGCTGTTAAAAGGACGACAACCGGACTCGTGGTACATCAGAGGGCCCTACAATGTGTCGATATCACATCTTGCGAGGATGCTGCGTTGTTGAAGCGGATGGGTTGTCGTTAAGCCCATTGGGCCTTTTGAATGGGCCATCTCTCTAGGTTGGCACTGTGAACCGTTAACACATATAGGAATTGTGCCCTCAACATGACGGGTGTGATCATACCAGCACTAATGCCCCGGATCCCATCAGAACGACGTAGTTAAGCGTGCTTGGACAAGAGTAGTACTAGGATGGGTGACCCCCTGGGAAGTCCTCGTGTTGCACCCCATTTTCAATTTTTTTTGCCCTGGTTAGGGTTGCCAAGATACTTTATCCACCAAATCTCTATTACCGAATCTCACGGAACATTGGGCAAGACAACTTCGCTTCACGTAGAGGCTGGGCCCGCAAACCGAGGGCATAGGGTTTGTGACCAGGTCTCCGTCGCTCCGGTGCCTATAACTTTTGATCCGTAAGGAGTTACACGGCTCACAGCATACCATTGCAAAGCTCTCTGAGAGCACTACGACGGGGGTAGGCAGCTTTCTCTCTGTGCTCATTTTTGGAGCCCAAAATCGAACGTTTTCATCAGTTTCAGGTCACTTTTCTTCTTTTGCTCTGTTTTTACGTCCCGGATCGTACCTCGTGAGCTGTTAAAAGGGCGACAACCTGACTCGCTGTACATCAGAGGGCCCTAGAATGTGTCGATATCATATCTTGCGAGGATGCAGCGTTGTTGAAGCGGATGGGTTGTCGTTAAGCCCATTGGGCCTTTTGAATGGACCATCTCTCTAAGCTGGCACTATGAACCGTTAACACATATAGGAATTGTGCCCTTAAAATGATGGGTGTGATCATACCAGCACTAATATACCGAATCCCATCCGATCTTTGAAGTTAAGCGTGCTTGGGCGATACTAGTACTAGGATGGGGGACGCCGTGGGAAGTCCTCGTGTTGTACCCCCTTTTCAATTTTTTTTGCCTTGGTTAGGGTTCCCAAGATACTTTATCCACCAAATCTCTATTACCAATTCCCACAGAACATGGGGCAAGACAACTTCGCTTCACATAGAGGCTGGGCCCTCTAACCGAGGGCGTAGGGTTTGTGACCAAGTCTCCGTCGGTCCGGTACCCATAACTTTTGATCCGTAAGAAGTTACGCGGTGTGCATCATACCATTGCAAAGCTCTCTGAGAGCTCTGTGATGGGGGCAACTAGCTTGCTCGTTGTGCCAGTATTTGGAGCCCAAAATCGAACGTTTTCATCATTTTCAGGCCACTTTTCTTCCTTTGCCCTGTTTTTCCATCCCGGATCGTACGTCGTGAGCTGTTAAAAGGACGACAACCTGATTCGCGGTACATCAGAGGGCACTACAACTTGTCGATATCACATCTTGCGAGGATGCTGCGTTGTTGAAGAGGATGGGTTATCGTTATGCCCATTGGGCCTTTTGAATGGGCCATCTCTCTAGGATGGCACTGTGAAACGTTAACACATATAGGAATTATGCCCTTAACATGACGGGTGCGATCATACTAGCACTAATGCATCGGATCCCATCAGAACTCCGAAGTTAAGCGTGCTTGGGTGAGAGTAGTACTAGGATGGGTGACCCCTTGGGAAGTCCTCGTGTTGCACCCCCTTTTCAATTTTTTTTGCCCTGGTTAGGGTTGCCAAGATACTTTATCCACCAAATCTCTATTACCGAATGCCACAGAAAATTGGGCAAGCTAGCTTCACTTCACGTAGAGGCCGGGCCCGCATATCGAGGGCGTAGGGTTTGTGACCAGGTCTTCGTCGCTCCGGTACCCATAACTTTTGATCCGTAAGGAGTTATGCGGTGCACAGCATACCATTACAAAGCTCTCTGAGAGCTTTACGACGGGGGCAGCTAGCTTGCTCGCTGTGCCCGTATTTGGAGCCCAAAATCGAATGTTTTCATCATTTTGAGGCCACTTTTCTTCCTTTGCCTTGTTTTTCCATCCTGGATCGTATGTCGTGAGCTGTTAAAAGGACGACAACCTGACTCGCGGTACATCATAGGGCACTACAACTTGTCGATATCACGTCTTGCGAGTATGCTGCGTTGTTGAAGCGGATGGGTTGTCGTTAAGCCCATTGAGCCTTTTGAATGGGCCATCTCTCTAGGATGGCACTGTGAACCGTTAACACATATAGGAATTGTGCCCTCAACAAGTCGAGTGCGATCATACCAGCACTAATGCACCGGATCCCATCAGAACTCCGAAGTTAAGCGTGCTTGGGCGATAGTAGTACTAGGATGGGTTTCACCCTGGGAAGTCCTCGTGTTGCACCCCCTTTTCAATTTTTTTTTGCCCTGGTTAGGGTTGCCAAGATACTTTATCCACCAAATCTCTATTACCGAATCCCACAAAACATTGAGCAAGACAACTTCGCTTCACATAGAGGTCGGGCCCGCAAACCGAGGGTATAAGGTTTGTGACCAGGTCTTCGTCGCTCCGGTGCCCATAACTTTTAATCCGTAAGGAGTTACGCGGCGCACACCATACCGTTGCAAAGCTCTCTGAGAGCTCTACGACCTGGGTAGCGAGCTTGTCACGCCCCAACCCGGCCTATAAAGGTTAGACTAGTGTATGATCTAAACATTCAAGTCACATCTCGTACATAACCGTTCATGAAGATTTAACACTTAACGTCTTGGCCTAAACTCCAAAAATTTTCGGTAAACCGGCAGCATAACGGTTGTAATTGGGCTATTTGGTTTGACCTAATTCTCTAAACGCCTCAATTATTCCAATCATTAATCCAATTCCTTTAAGGACTCCTATTTTTCACCAACCGATTGGCCAACTAGTTTATCTTGAAAGTCTCGTTTGGTTAATAAGCCGAACATGATAACTATGTCCCGTTTATTTGTCAATTTCCTATCATGCAAGTACTTATTATCTTTTAGTTTGCAAATGAGCACCTAAGTGAAATTAGATAGAATTAACTTAGTTGATTGTTCATCTAGTGGTTTGAATGCCTACGATAACTACTAATTAAGAAAACGAAAGCAAACAACCAAATAAAAGTTCATCCGGTTATAGATAGTACAATCCCAGAATTAGACCCAAATTACAAAGGGGTCATTTACATCAATAAACAACGAGCAACATAAAAGAAATAGTCTTCAAGTAGCATAGTTCACAAATAGCCAAAATCACGCAAAGCACACAAGACAGGCAATCAGTCCAAGGAATCATCGTTAGGCACATCGTCCTCGGGTACCTGTTCTTGATCTTCTTCACCTGAGATGATAAAAGAGGGTGAGTCCTTATGAACTCAGCGAGGGGGAACGAGAAATAAGTTTTGAAACTCATTTTCCGGTTCAACTTATGAAAATCCTTTTGCAAGCATGAATATAACAATAATACAAGTACATGAACAGAAATACCAGTCTTTCCTCCCCGAGGTTCTCTAGGAACCAAGCGAGAGTACTTATACAGATAGTAAAAATGATACAGTGAGCTTTTGCTCTCAGATCAGTTTCAGAATCAGAAGTTGCGGCCTACTTCAAATCATCCCCCAAAACACGCCAGGTGGGTGTAATCCGGATGTACCCCGAAAGCCTACGACCCAACTCTCCGAGGAAGTCTAGCCCCCAAGCGAGAGAGGGAATGGGACCATGGTAGTCACGGGTGCACCGGCAAGGCCGATGCCGCCCGGTGTGCGTGATCGCTACCATGCCGACAGGAAAGGTTACAACCTTGTATGCAATGCATATTCATGACAGGTAATATCTCACAATAGGAGAACAACAAAGTAGGTTGCCTCCGGACAGTCATAAGATTGCACATTGACAGGTAAACAAGCAGGGCACGATAAGACAAGAAATATATCACAATAGGAGGACAACAAAGTAGGTTGCCTCCGGACAGTCATAAGATTGCACATTGACAGGTAAACAAGTAGGGCACGATAAGATAGGTAATTTCACTTGAAAGGCATATAGAGTTATATGAAAATTAAACAGGCAGCCATGTAACACATGTAAAACAGGCCATATAACTCATTAAGAAGCCCACGTGATCAAGTGATAAGATTATTCAACATGCAATGACATCAATCATGGGTTCGGGTGCAAGAAAAGCTTCTTTGTCAACATGCAATGGTCAAAATCACATTTGAAGTTATAAGACATTTACGGGAAGCCCACTAAGCATATAATTTCCACACAATATCCAAATGATCAGCACTTAGCAAGACTACCTAGTCCTTTGGGTTTTCGTTTCATGCTTAACCATGTGATTAAACCCTAAGTCAACTCAATATCATTCTCAAGTCATGCATCATTCAATTCAAACATCTTCAAGTACTCAAAACAGTCCACACAATATCCCAACACCACAATTCCAAGCAATTAGTACCACAAGAGAGGTTACAACAATTTCCCAAGCATATAACTAAGTGAAACCCTTACTGCAATAGGCTGTCTCCTCACAATAAATAGGATAATCAAACAATCTTCAAATCCAGTGAATAAGATGTCAAATTAAATCTTAAGAAGTTAACTAAAATTAGAAACAAACCTTGCATCAATTGGAGTTCGGGATCATTAGATATAGCCGAAACAGTGGGATAGCACAAAACTGTCCAGATTTGCACACATTTCGATAATTGACGTTTTTGAGGTCCTTAGGGTCACATTCAGCCTTAGTCCATTTCTGACAAAAATGTCCAGAACTGAAAAATATATCAGCACACCAATTTTAATACATTTTGGACATCATTAAACAAGTCAAATCTGGTTCGTTCTACAAGGTCAGTGCATCTGCCAAAACCTGCTTCATTTTTTCAGATTTCCAAATTTGGTCACATTTTAAAGATTTTCCATTTTGAGGACTTTATAGTCAAAATTAGCTTCGGCCTCTTTCTGGGAAAAATGTTCAAAACTGTCCAAACTAGTCACCTACCAATTTTCAAGCATTTTAAACATCATTTGTCTAGCTAAACTTACCTCGAACAGACTGGTCAGAGAGCTGTCAACAATTTCGACTTCACCTAGCATCATTTTCAAGCCAAGATCTTGCCATGCATGGTTGTTTAAGCTTATGAACGACCATATAGCTCAAGTACAGAAGCAAATACACACATTTATGAGCATGCATGTGAATTTTTGAAGAGTTTTCAAAAGGTTTTAACCCTCACCTTAGCAATCAACCACAAAGATGCACAAAAAACTTGTTGAAGCTTCAAATCTCTTCTTCTTCTTGTTTAGCCGAGATTCCAACTTGGTTTCTCTATTTTTCCTAGCCTAGTGATCAATATCTTAGCACATGCATGAGGTTATAACAAGAAGAAAATAAATGGAAGCCAAGAAAACTTACCTAGGCCGAAAATGGTGACTCAAAATGCTTGCATGTGTGTTTCTTGCATCCTAGCTTGCTTGGGTGAGTTTCTTTGCTTATGGTTTGTCTTGATGCACCTTAGGATGATGAAGATGAGCTAAGAGGTGGAGAGAACTCAGCCAAAACCGAAATGGAGAGAGAAAATGAGAGGGAAGTGAGAGAAATTGAGAGGAAATGAGAGAATATGACAAAAGTGATGGCTTTGCAATTTTTTGAGCATATGGTCAGCCTTGGGCATACAAATTCAGATTTTTTGTGTCTTCAAGGAGTATTTTGAAATGGCTAGCATGGACATGGAGCACTTGGTCGAAAATGGTGGAGATTTGAGGAGAATTTGAGCAATTTTTTATGCATTGTGTTAAGTGTTTTGTCATAGTTTGTCTAGGACTAATTTTTTTTGTGCATTTGTATCATTCGAATTGTCATAGGAATGTTGGGAAATTAGGGAATCTTGGTAGAATAAAATATAGGAATGTTTGTTGATGAGTAGAATTATGAATAGAATAATAGATAGTGGAAAATGTAGGAATAGTATAGTATTATTCTATTGTTAGTGGAGTTTGTAGAGAATTTGAATTAGGAATATAATATTGGTTAGTGGATTGTGTAGGATTATTTTATTGTCTAGTGTTTTGTGTAGAATTCTTTCTTGATTAACGTGGTGGCACAGATTCCTAAGTCTAGGGCACGAATTACGAGATAGACATGAACTATGAGGTAAGACACGAACTACGAGGTACATCACATATTTCAAGACTAAGGCACATACTTCAAGATAAGTGCACAGATTCTAATGCTAACGCACGTAACCCTATGTGAATGAACGTAGACCAAAATAAGGCACGTAATTCAATGCAATGCACGTAATTCAAGACACGACTCTTAAACCTTGGTTAAGGCACGCAGTTGAAGGTTAATGCACACGAAACGAAGAGACACACGCAAATCATGATCTCGCACGTAAATTAAGGTCATGGCATGTTTATCTAGGTATCGCACGTATATCGAGGATTTAGGCACACAATTTTAGGTTAAGGCATGTATAACGAGGCATGCACGAAAACCAAGACAGGGCACGTAATCCTAGGTCGGTCATATAATTTTAGGTCTAAGGCGCGCAAATCGAGGTAGGACACGTTATTCGGGGTCGGGCCTCACATCCTCTCCTCCTTAAAAGAATTTCGTCCTGAAATTCATTCTTACTTGTTAAGGTCATTTAGACGCATCTCGACCCTTGTTATTTTCCAACTCCGGGTCGTCCTTTGCTCTGTGATCTTTCTTACCACAACGAATTTACTTGCTAGCTTTCTCCAATCATTTAATTCGGTGTGACCCCTACGTTTCCAGTTCGTTCCTTTGAACAACTCTCTTTTCTCCAATTGATCTTAAGGTCGAGTTCATTAACTAAAGTTAGAATCTCCAAACATAGTTATCAAAGCTGCATCGGTATTCTAACAATATAACAATAACTCCAAAATCATAACTCATGTTGTATCAATCTCACATCCATACCTCAAAAGAAATATCACAATAATACCGCGATCTTATGGTTACATCCACTAATTTCAAGACGAGAGGTCTATATCAGATTTACATATCCTATCTACTAGCTTCAAAACTGTTATCACATAGGTCATACACAAGTTACGGATCATTTCCACGATACGACTCTATTTTCAGGAAGAACTCACCAAGCAACTAATCCATCTCAAATCGTCATCTATCGGTAGTATCATAGTTCTTATCTTAAAGGTACATTGGATTAGTAAATCTTATAATGACTAGTCTCCCAATTACAGGCTCTTATTCACTAATCTCCTTTCCCAGCTTTGTTAACCTTCACGCTCGTAATCAATGAGAAAGACCGTTGAGATTCATTAAACTTGAATTCTAAGGTTTATTAAGTATCACTAACAAATTGCCATCGAAATTGCAAGGGTAAACTAATCATGTTGCACTAGTTCAACTCTTACAAGTAAATTTCATCAGCTTATGATCCACAATCTATCTTCTTATTCAAATCTCTATTTTCACGTCATGAGGCTTCAGAATTTTCTTTTAATCTTATCCAAAACTCCTAAGGTGAATAGTTTCAACCCCAAATAAATTCCACTCACCTCAATCCAAGGTTATGTCATACTTAAGAAGACAATGGTCCTACTCACTTAGCAACCTAGTCATTCCTTCGAACACTTAATGCCCGCCAATATATCTTCAACATTAATGTTACTAAGCTGGGTTCATAGCCATGTAAGTGATATCAATGCTCTACTAGGTTACCGGCCGTACAACAACAATCCTAGGACTATAAATGGGTACCGAAATGACCGAGCTCATGAAATACTTACACGAGATAGCTTCAAGGTTGTATCAATACAAGAATTATGACCACGAAGCATCCTTCAACATAACCTAACAGAACTTCAAAAGTAATCAACCACTTATTTAACTATCTTTACAAGATTCACCCCTCTTATTCAACGACCACAATTCGAAGTCTACCGATCGCTAGTTTCTAGATGTGAAATGGTGCACATAGATATAGTGGTCTAACAATAGTCTCTTGGGTCATCATGACTCTGATTCATCTATATCTTACTCTCTTCATTTACATGTTCAACTAGCTAAGAGCATCAAGACTCATCGACCTTAGGTCCTAGGGTTCACCATGAATCATCATGCATACTCACTATTAGCTATTTAGGATTACTAATCATACCTTAACGACTCCACTTTGTAACTGAATTCTTTAATCTCATTTCCATGGTTTATATATTAGGTCCATCGGTAATACTTAGGGATATATGCTTCCTAATATCCTTTAGGGTATCCAAATAACGAGTGTATAGAATGACTTACTTTGCATAATCACAACTAAATCCGAGGGGCAACAATTTGATACCATGATTCTTAATATCACCAATATCCAACTTAGGACCTTAGCAATATTAGTCATCTAATACATAATTCAATACCTTACACTTCCATTCGACCTAAAATTTAGGTGTAGTCTTCCGAATACGAGTTCTAGTTACGTGAGTTTCTCGATTCCAACATCCTTATATCTTGTTATATTAAAGAATCATCAACCTTGTTAAATTTGGTCTCCAGAGTTACCTAGATGTCTTGAGGTTATCCATTGTTAAGTTACTTAAACACATTATTCACGCCTTAATAATCTAACCCCTATCGTCCATTTCCACGAGTTCATCTCTTAATTTCTAGGTCACAATCTTACCATTGAGTGAACTTGAAACTCGTTAATATACACCTTATTAGGTTCAACGATGCTTAATTCCAATCAAGTAAGGATTCGATCATATAAATAGTCTATTATACCATTTTAAGATATAAGAATTTAATTCAAAAGCAACTCCTAAGTCAAACTTCCATTATAAGCATATGAACATATATATACTACTCCACATCTCCAACAGTATTTTCTTATATCTAAGGAAAGTTGTATGTCCTTAACATTTATTCTTGAACCACAATTAGAAGAATAGTTTGACAGAATTAAGAACTTTATAGCTATAAAATTGATAACTTAATCACAGGCATGTGTATTCCAAAGATAAAGAGATAATTTTACCTCAACAATTATACCTGTGCTACGCATTTTATATATATGCATATCCAATAAGATATATGATCCATTGAGCACCTGTGAAGATGCGAGAAATCTCTAACCGAGGCTTTCGTTCGTCCTGCACAAATTCACTTCCCTGGAAGTCCTAATCCTAACTATCTATGTGTATAAACAGTCATTCATGGTTATATAACATGCACATGTATCAAGGAAGGAGTATAAAAGCATGCATGCATTATTGAGGGCACTAACGTGTCGGTGTGCATGACACATAATACATATAGTCCACAAAGGCACATAATATTCAATGCACAAAGCAATTAAAGCACATTAGCACACATTAACACATATAAACAAGACATCATAGTTACCTTAGGGCTTCCACCCACGGTCCGAGAGTTGAACCCGACTAACGCCTAGTTAGTAAACTAAGCTCTGATACCATTCTACTTATAGGGTGTCGCGCCCCAACCCGGCCTATAAAGGTTAGACTGGGGTATGATCTAAACATTCAAGTCACGTCTCGTACTTAACCGTTCATGAAGATTTAACACTTAACGTCTTGGCCTAAACTCCAAAATTTTTCGGTAAACCGGCAGCATAACGGCTGTAATTGGGCTCTTTGGTTTGACCTAATTCTCTAAATGCCTCAATTATTCCAATCATTAATCCAATTCCATTAAGGACTCCTATTTTTCACCAACCGATTGGCCAACTAGTTTATCTTGAAAGTCTCGTTTGGTTAATAAGCCTAACATGATAACTATGTCCCGTTTATTTGTCAATTTCCTATCATGCAAGTACTTATTATCCTTTAGTTTGCAAATGAGCACCTAAGTGAAATTAGATGGAATTAACTTAGTTGATTGTTCATCTAGTGGTTTGAATGCCTACGATAACTACTAATTAAGAAAACGAAAGCAAACAACCAAATAAAAGTTTGTCCGGTTATAGATAGTACAATCCCAGAATTAGACCCAAATTACAACGGGGTCATTTACATCAATAAACAATGAGCAACATCAAAGAAATAGTCTTCAAGTAGCATAGTTCACAAATAGCCAGTCACGCAAAGCACACAAGACAGGCAATCAGTCCAAGGAATCATCGTTAGGCACATTGTCCTCGGGTACCTGTTCTTGACCTTCTTCACCTGAGATGATAAAAGAGGGTGAGTCCTTATGAACTCAACGAGGGGGAACGAGGAATAAGTTTTGAAACTCATTTTCTGGTTCAACTTATGAAAATCCTTTTGCAAGCATGAATATAACAATAATACAAGTATAGGAACAGAAATACTAGTCTTTCCTCCCCGAGGTTCTCTAGGAACCAAGTGAGAGTACTTATACAGATAGTAAAAAGGATACAGTGAGCTTTTGCTCCCAGATCAGTTTCAGAATCAGAAGTTGCGGCCGACTTCAAATCATCCCCCAAAACACGCCAGGCGGGTGTACTCCGGATGTACCCCGAAATCCTACGACCCAACTCTCCGAGGAAGTCTAGCCCCCAAGCGAGAGAGGGAATGGGACCATGGTAGTCACGGGTGCACCGGCAAACCCGATGCCGCCCGGTGTGCGTGATCGCTACCATGTTAACAGGAAAGGTTACAACCTTGTATGCAATGCATATTCATGACAGGTAATATATCACAATAGGAGGACAACAAAGTAGGTTGCCTCCGGACAGTCATAAGATTGCACATTGACAGGTAAACAAGCAGGGCACGATAAGACAGCAAATATATCACAGTAGGAGGACAACAAAGTAGGTTGCCTCCGGACAGTCATAAGATTGCACATTGACAGGTAAACAAGCAGGGCACGATACGACAGGTAATTTCACTTGAAAGGCATATAGAGTTATATGAAAATTAAACAGGCAGCCACGTAACACATGTAAAACAGGCCATATAACTCATTAAGAAGCCCACGTGATCAAGTGATAAGATTATTCAACATGCAATTACATCAATCATGGGTTCGGGTGCAAGAAAAGCTTATTTGTCAACATGCAATGGTCAAAATCACATTTGAAGTTATAAGACATTTACGGGAAGCCCACTAAGCATATAATTTCCACACAATATCCAAATAATCAACACTTAGCAAGACTACCTACTCATTAGGGTTTCCGTTTCATGCTTAACCGTGTGATTAAATCCTAAGTCAACTAAAAATCATTCTCAAGTCATGCATCATTCAATTCAAACATCTTCAAGTACTCAAAACAGTCCACACAACATCCCAACACCACAATTCCAAGCAATTAGTACCACAAGAGAGGTTACAACAATTTCCCAAGCATATAACTAAGTGAAACCCTTACTGCAATAGGCTGTCTCCTCACAATAAATAGGATAATAAAACAATCTTCAAATCCAGTGAATAAGATGTCAAATTAAAGATTAAGAAGTTAACTAAAATCAGAAACAAACCTTGCATCAATTGGAGTTCGGGATCATTAGATATAGCCGAAACAGTGTGATAGCACAAAACTGTCCAGATTTGCACACATTTCGATAATTGACGTTTTTGAGGTCCTTAGGGTCACGTTTTTGAAGCATTTTAAACATCATTTGTCTAGCTAAACTTACCTCGAACAGACTGGTCAGAGAGCTGTCAACAATTTCGACTTCACCTAGCATCATTTTCAAGCCAAGATCTTGCCATGCATGGTTGTTTAAGCTTATGAACGACCATATAGCTCAAGTACAGAAGCAAATACACACATTTATGAGCATGCATGTGAATTTTTGAAGAGTTTTCAAAAGGTTTTAACACTCACCTTAGCAATCAACCACAAAGATGCACAAAAAACTTGTTGAAGCTTCAAATCTCTTCTTCTTCTTGCTTAGCCGAGATTCCAACTTGGTTTCACTATTTTTCCTAGCCTAGTGATCAATCTCCTAGCACATGCATGAGGTTAGAACAAGAAGGAAAGAAATGGAAGCCAAGAAAACTTACCTAGGCCAAAAATGGTGACTCAAAATGCTTGCACCGGATCCCATCAGAACACCGAAGTTAAGCGTGCTTGGGCGAGAGTACTACTAGGATGGGTGACCCCCTGGGAAGTCCTCGTGTTGTACCCCCTTTTCAATTTTTTTTGCCCTGGTTAGGGTTGCCAAAATACTTTATCCACCAAATCTCTATTACCGAATACCATGTAACATTGAGTAAGACAACTTCGCTTCATGTAATGGCCGGGCTCGCAAACCAAGGGCATAGGCTTTGTGACCAGGTCTCCGTCGCTCCGGTGCCCATAACTTTTGATCCATAAGGAGTTACGCAGTGCACATCATACCGTTGCAAAGCTCTCTGAGAACTCTACGACGGGGGAAACTAGCTTGCTCACTGTGCCCATTTTTGGAGCCCAAAATCGAACGTTTTCATCACTTTCAGGTCACTTTTCTTCTTTTGCTCTGTTTTTCCGTTCCGGATCGTACGTCGTGAACTTTTAAGAGGACGACAACCTGACTCGCGGGACATCAAAGGGCCCTACAACGTGTCGATATCACGTCCTGCGAGGATGCTGCGTTGTTGAAGCGGATGGGTTGTTGTTAAGCCCATTGGGCCTTTTGAATGGGCCATCTCTCTAGGCTGGCACTTTGAACCGTTAAAACATATAGGAATTGTGCCCCCAACTTGACGGGTGCATTCATACCAGCCCTAATGCACCGAATCCCATCAGAACTCCGAAGTTAAACGTGCTTGGGCAAGAGTACTATTAGGATGGGTGACCCCCTGGGAAGTCCTCGTGTTGCACCCTATTTTCAATTTTTTTTGCCCTGGTTAGGGTTGCCAAGATACTTTATCCACCAAATATTTATTACCAAATCCCACGGAACATTGGGCAAGACAACTTTGCTTCACCTAGAGGCCGGGCTCGCAAACCGAGGGCATAGGGTTTGCGACCACGTCTCCGTCGCTCTGGTGCTGATAACTTTTGATCCGTTAGGAGTTACGCGGCGCACAGCATACTGTTGCAAAGCTCTTTGAGAGCTCTATGACGGGGGCACCTAGCTTGCTCGCTGTGCCCTTTTTGGATCCCAAAATTGAATGTTTTCATTAGTTTCAAGCCACTTTTCTTCCTTTGCCCTATTTTTTTGTCCCGGTTTGTACGTCGTGAGCTGTTAAAAGAACGACAACTTGACTCGCGGGACATCAGAGGGCCCTACAATGTGTCGATATCACATCTTGCGAGGATGCTACGTTGTTGAAGCGGATGGGTTGTTGTTAAGCCCGTTGGGCCTTTTGAATGGGCCATCTCTCTAGGCTGGCACTGTGAACCGTTAACACATATAGGAATTGTGCCCTCAACATGACGGGTGCAATCATACCAGCACTAATGCAACGGATCCATCAGAACTCCGAATTTAAGCGTGCTTGGGCGAGACTAGTACTAGGATGGGTGACCCCCTAGGAAGTCCTCGTGTTGCACCCCTTTTTCAATTTTTTTTGCCCTGGTTAGGGTTGCCAAGATACTTTATCCACCACATTTCTATTATCGAATCCCACGGTCTTAGGCAAGACAACTTCACTTCACGTGGAGGCTGGGCCCGCAAACCGAGGGCGTAGGGCTTGTGACCAAGTCTCTGTCACTTCGGTGCCCATAACTTTTGATTCGTAAGGAGTTACAAAGCTCTCGGAGAGCTCTACAACGGAGAAATTTAGCTTGCTCGTTGTGCCCATTTTTGGAACCCACAATCGAATGTTTTCATCAGTTTCGAGCCACTTTTCTTCCTTTGCCCTATTTTTCCGTCCCAGATCGTACGTCGTGAGCTGTTAAAAGGATGACAACCTTATTCACGGGACATTAGAGGGCCCTAAAACGTGTCGATATCACGTTTTGCGAGGATACTGTGTTGTTGAAGCGGATGGGTTGTCGTTAAGCCCGTTGGGCCTTTTGAATGGGCCATCTCTCTAGGTTGGCACTGTGAACCGTTAACACATATAGGAATTGTGCCCTCAACATGACGGGTGCAATCATACCAGCACTAATGCAATGGATCCCATCAGAACTCCGAAGTTAAGCGTGCTTGGGCGAGACTAGTACTAGGATGGGTGACCCCCTAGGAAGTCCTCGTGTTGCACCCCCTTTTCAATTTTTTTTGCCCTGGTTAGGGTAGCCAAGATACTTTATCCACCAAATCTCTATTACCGAATCCCACGGAACATTGGGCAAGACAACTTCGCTTCAGGTAGAGGCCGGGCCCGCAAACCGAGGGCGTAAGGTTTGTGACCAGGTCTCCGTCGCTCCGGTGCCTATAACTTTTGATCCGTAAGGAGTTATGCAGCGTGCAACATACCGTTACAAAGCTCTCAGAGAGCTCTACGACGGGGGCACATAGCTTGCTCGCTGTGCCCATTTTTGGAGCACAAAATCAAACATTTTCATCAGTTTCAGGCCACTTTTCTTCTTTTGCGTGAGCTGTTAAAAGGACGACAACCTGACTCGCGGGACATCAGAGGGCCCTACAACATGTCAATATCACGTCTTGAGAGGATGCTACGTTGTTAAAGTGGATGGGTTGTCGTTAATCCCATTGGGCCTTTTGAATGGGCCATCTCTCTAGGCTGGCACTGTGAACCGTTAACAAATATAGGAATTGTGCCCTCAACATGACGGGTGCAATCATACCAGCACTAATGCAACGGATCCCATCAGAACTCCGAAGTTAAGCGTGCTTGGGCGAGAGTAGTACTAGGATGGGTGACCCCTTGGGAAGTCCTCGTGTTTCACCCCTTTTTCAATTTTTTTTGCCCTGGTTAGGGTTGCCAAGATACTTTATCCACAAAATCTCTATTACCAAATCCCATGGAACATTGGGCAACACAACTTCGATTCACGTAGAGGCCGGGCCTGCAAACCGAGGGTGTAGTGTTTGTGACTAGGTCTCTGTCTCTCTGGTGCCCATAACTTTTAATCCGTAAGGAGTTACGCAGCGCACAGAATACCATTGCAAATCTCTCTGAGAGCTCCACGACGGGGGCACTTAGCTAGCTCGTTGAGCCCATTTTTGGAGCCCAAAATCGAACATTTTCATCAGTTTCAGGCCACTTTTCTTCTTTTGCCCTCTTTTTTTGTCCCGGATCGTACGTCGTGAGCTATTAAAAGGACGACAATCTGACTCGCGGGACATCAGAGGGCCTTACAACATGTCGATATCACATCTTGCGAGGATGCTGCGTTGTTGAAGTAGATGGGTTGTCATTAAACCCATTGGGCCTTTTGAATTGGCCATCTCTCTAGGCTGGCACTGTGAACCGTTAACACATATAGGAATTGTGCCCTTAACATGACGGGTGCGATCATACCAGCACTAATGCACCGGATCCCATAAGAACTCCGAAGTTAAGCATGCTTGGGTGAGAGTAGTACTAGGATGGGTGACCCCCTAGGAAGTCCTCGTGTTTTACCCCCTTTTCAATTTTTTTTGCCCTGGTTAGGGTTGCCAAGATACTTTATCCACCAAATCTCTATTACCGAATCCCACGGAACATTGGGCAAGACAACTTCGATTCACGTAGAGGCGGCGCCTGCAAACCGAGGGAGTAGGGTTTATGACCAGGTCTCCGTCGCTTTGTTGCCCATAACTTTTGATCCGTAAGGAGTTACGCGGCGCAAAGCATACCATTGCAAAGCTCTCTGAGAGCTCTACGACGGGGGCACTTAGCTTGCTCGTTGAGCCCATTTTTGGAGCCCAAAATCAAACATTTTTATCAGTTTCAGGCCACTTTCCTTCTTTTACCCTATTTTTTCATCCCGGATCGTACGTCGTGAGCTGTTAAAAGGTCGACAACATGACTTGCGAGACATCAGAGGGCCCTACAACGTGTCGATATCACATCTTGCGAGGATGCTGCGTTGTAGAAGCAGATGGGTTGTCGTTAAGTCCATTGGGCCTTTTGAATGGGTATCTCTCTTGGCTGGCACTATGAACCGTTAACACATATAGGAATTGTGCCCTCACCATGACGGGTTCGATTATACCAGCACTAATGCACCGGATCCTATCA
Source organism: Ehretia macrophylla (assembly GCA_037974665.1). NCBI lineage: Eukaryota > Viridiplantae > Streptophyta > Magnoliopsida > Boraginales > Ehretiaceae > Ehretia > Ehretia macrophylla. Next base: position 78,325,538 of record CM075769.1, read on the forward strand.
GAAATCCGAAGTTAAGCGTACTTGGGCGAGAGTAGTACTAGGATGGGTGACCCCCTTGGAAGTCCTCGTGTTGCACCCCATTTTCAAATTTTTTTTCCCCGGTTAGGCTTGCCAAGATGCTTTATCCACAAAATCTCTATTACCGAATCCCACAGAACCTTGGGCAAGACAACTTCGCTTCACGTAGAAGCCGAGCCCGCAAACCGAGGGCATAGGGTTTGTGACCAGGCCTCCGTCGCTCCAGATCCCTTAACTTTTGATCCGTAAGGAGTTACGCGGCGCACAGCATACCGTTGCAAAGCTCTCTGAGGGCTCTAAGACGGGGGCAGCCAGCTTGCTTGTTGTGCCCTTTTTGGAGCCCAAAATCGAATGTTTTCTTCAGTTTCAGGCCACTTTTCTTCTTTTGCCATATTTTTTCATCCCGGATCGTACGTCGTGAGCTGTTAAAAGGACGACAACATGACTCGCGGGACATCAGACGGCCCTACAACGTGTCGATATCACGTCTTGCGAGGATGCTGCGTTGTAGAAGCAGATGGGTTGTCGTTAAGCCCATTGGGCCTTTTGAATGGGCCATCTCTCTAGGCTGGCACTGTGAACTGTTAACACATATAGGAATTGTGCACTCGACATGACGGGTGCGATCATACCAGCACTAATGCACTGGATCCCATAAGAACTACGAAGTTAAGCGTGCTTTGGCAAGAGTAGTACTAGGATGGGTGACCCCCTTGGAAGTCCTCGTGTTACACCCCCTTTTCAATTTTTTTTGTCCTGGTTAGGGTTGGTAAGATACTTTATCCACCAAATCTCTATTACCGAACCCCACTGAACATTGGGCAAGACAACTTCACTTCACGTAAAGGCCGGGCCACAAACCGAGGGAGTAGGGTTTGTGACTAGGTCTCCGTCGCTCCGGTATGGAGTTACGCGGCGCACAGCATACCGTTACAAAGCCCTCTAAGAGCTCTACGAAGGGGGCAGATAGCTTGCTCGCTGTGCCCATTTTTGGAGCCCAAAACCGATCATTTTCATCAGTTTCAGGCCACTTTTCTTCTTTTGCCCCGTTTTCCGTCCCGGATCGTACGTCGTGAGCTGTTAAAAGGACGACAACCTGACTCGCCGGACATCACAGGGCCGTACAACGTATCGATATCACGTCTCGCAAGGATGCTGCGTTGTTGAAGCGGATGGGTTATCGTTAAGCCCATTGGGCCTTTTGTATGGGCCATCTCTCTAGGCTGGGACTGTGAACCGTTAACACATATAGGAATTGTGCCATCAACATGACGGATGCGATCCTACCAGCATTAATGCACCGGATCCCATCCGAACTCCGAAGTCCAGGGTGCTTGGGTGAGAGTAGTACTTGGATGGGTGACCCCTAGGAAGTCCTCGTGTTGTCCCCCTCTTTTCAATTTTTTTTCCCTGGTTAGGGTTGCCAAGATACTTTATCCACCAAATCGCTATTACCTAATCCCGCAGAACATTGGACAAGACAACTTCGCTTCACGTAGAGGCCGGGCCAGCAAACCGAGGGCGTAGGGTTTGTGACCAGGTCCCTGTCGCTCCGGTGCCCATAACTTTTGATCCGTAAGGAGTTACGCGGAGCACAGCATACCGTTGCAACGCTCTCTGAGAGCTCTACGACGGGGTCAGCCAACTTGCTCGATATGCCCATTTTTGGAGCCCAAAATCAAATGTTTTCAGCAGTTTTAGGCCACTTTTTATCTTTTGCTCTATTTTTTCATCCCGAATCGTACGTCGTGAGCTACTAAAAGGATGACAACCTGCCTCGCGGGGCCTCAAAGGGCCCTACACTGTGTCGATATCACGTCTTGCGAGGATGCTGCGTTGTTAAAGAGGATGGGTTGTCGTTAAGCCCATTGGGCCTTTTGAATGGGCCACCACTCTAGGCTAGGACTGTGAACCGTTAACACATATAAGAATTATGCCCTCAACGTGACGGGTGCGATCATACAAGCACTAATGCGCCGGATCCCATCAGAACTTCGAAGTTAACCGTGCTTGGGCGAGAGTAGTACTAGGGTGACCCCCTCGGAAGTCCTGGTGTTGCACCACCTTTTCAATTTTTTTTTGCCCTGGTTAGGGTTGCCAAGATACTTTATCCACCAAATCTCTATTACCGAATCCCACGGAACATCGGGCAAGACAACTTCGATTCACGTAAAGGCCAGGCCCGCAAACCGAGGGCGTAGGATTTATGACCAGGTCTCCGTCGCTCCGGTGCCCATAACTTTTGATTCGTAAGGAGTTACACGGCGCACAGCATACTGTTGTAAAGTTCTTTGAGAGCTCTACGATGGGGGTAGCTAGCTTGCTTGCTTTGCCCCTTTTTGGAGCCCAAAATTGAATGTTTTCATCAGTTTCAGGCCACTTTTCTTCTTTTGCCCTACTTTTCCATCCCCAATCGTACGTCGGGAGCTGTTAAAAGGACGACAACCTGACTCGTGGGACATCAGAGGGCCATAGAACGTGTCAATATCACGTCTTGCAAGGATGCTGCGTTGTAGAAGCGGATGCGTTGTCGTTAAGCCCATTGGGCCTTTTGAATGGGCCATCTCTCTAGGCTGGCACTGTGAACCGTTAATACATATAGGAATTGTGCCCTCAACATGACGGGTGCGATCATACCAGTACACATGCACCGGATCCCATCAGAACTCCGAAGTTAAGCGTGCTTTGGCGAGAGTAGTACTAGGATGGGTGACCCCCTTGGAAGTCATCGTGTTGCACCCCCTTTTCAATTTTTTTTGCCCTGGTTAAGGTTGCCAAGATACTTTTTCGACCAAATCTCTATTACCGAATCCCAGAAAGCATTGGGAAGACAACTTTGCTTCACGTAGAGGACGGGCCGCAAACCGAGGGCGTAGGGTTTGTGACCAGGTCTCCGTCGCTCCGGTGCCCATAACTTTTGATTCGTATGGAGTTACGCGGCGCACAGCATACCGTTGCAAAGCCCTCTGAGAGCTCTACGAAGGGGGCAGCCAGCTTGCTCGCTATGCCCATTTTTGGAGGCCAAAATCGAACGTTTTCATCAGTTTCAGGCCACTTTTCTTCTTTTGCCCTGTTTTTCCGTCTTGGATTGTACTTCGTGAGCTGTTAAAAGGACGACAACCTGACTCGCGGGACATCATAGGGCCCTACAACTAGTCGATATCACGTCTTGCGAGGATGCTGCGTTGTTGAAGCGGATGGATTGTCGTTAAGCCCATTGGGCCTTTTGTATGGCCCATCTCTCTAGGCTGGGATTGTGAATCGTTAACACATATAGGAATTGTGCCATAGACATGACGGGTGCGATCATACCAGCACTAATTGTAAGGCCCGACCCCGAATAATGTGTGTTACCTTGATTTGTATGCCATAGACCAAGAATGATATGATTGACCTTGGATTATGTGCCCTATCTTGGTTTTTGTGCATGTCTCGTCGTATGTGCCTTGACCTAGAAATGTGTGCCCTAATCCTCGATATACGTACGATACCTAGATAAACGCGCCATGACCTTGTTTTATGTGCGAGACCTCAATTTGCGTGTGTGTCTTTGTTTCGTGTGCATTAACCTTGAACTGCGTGCTTTAACCTAGGTTTAAGAGTCGTACCTTGATTTGCGTGCATTGCATTGAATTACGTGCCTTGTATTGGTTTACGTACATTTACCTAGGGTTGCAGGCATTTGCATTAGAATCTGTGCATTTATCTTGAAGTACGTTCTTTAGTCTTGAAGTTCGTGTCTTACCTCGTAGTTCGTGTCTACCTCGTAATTCGTGCTTTAGACCTAGGGATCCGTGCCACCACGTTAATCAAGAAAGAATCTTACACAATCCACTAACCAATATTATATTCCTAATTCAAATCTCTACAAAACCCACTAACTATAAAATATTCTATTCTACCCAACATTCTCTTACACATGTCATAACTTTTGCTTATCCTAGACACTTTAAACTAAACCTATGCACTTCTCTCTCTCTCCTCACATGCCTAAACACTATTTTAATGCAACCAATTCAGATTTTTAGCATACTACACGTTTTTTTGACACTACATGCACAATTCAAAGTCAAACAAGATCATACATGCATATAAGTGTTCATTTTATATACTAAAGCATTCCTAAACCCTAGACCACCTTTTTGCTAACTCCCAAGCACTCCTCTTGGACTCCTAATCCCCCTAAGCCCCCTTAGATTATAGTATATTCAAGACAAGGCAGAATTCTGCCCACAACAACAAACACCACACGATTAAACCTAGTCAAACCCCTAGACAAGCTCTTACACATACTCTAACCCCAATGCCCCTTTTTCCTAAGCCCTAAACAACCCCATGATTATTCCCCTACACCTCACACACTCCCAATAAGCATATTTTTCATATTAGAAGTCCCAAGAACCGTTGCAAACAAGGCCAATTCAGCCAAGGCCATACAATCAAAACTAGACAACAATAAATCACTAGTTTCATTCTCTTTTGTTGTCTTCTCTTTCTTAGCCTTAGCTCTCAAAATCTCTCTCTCTCTCCATGATTTCTCACTGCCTCTTGCACTTAAGAGGCTGACTAAACCATTTAGCCAAGGTAGGAGGCCTCCAAAATCCGAGCAAGAAAGCTACTACACGGCACAAACTCATCTAGGGCTATCCACGGCTTAGGTAAGGTTTCCTTGTTTCCTTTTATGTTCCTTTCTATTTCTCTTGGATATAAGCTCATACATGTCTTCCATAGTCATTAGCAAAGCCAAATATTAAGGTAGAGGCAAGGAAAGGCACGCTCAAAGCAAGAACCAAGCACTTAGGGCACACCGAGCCATTTTCACAAGCATTTGTGCATCTTCTTGTTGAATTGCAAAGGTGAGGGATAAAACCTTTTGAAAACTCTTCAAAATTTCACATGCATTCTCATAAATGTGTGTATTTGCTTCTGTACTTGAGCTATATGGTCGTTCATAAGCTTAAACAACCATGCATGGCAAGATCTTGGCTTGAAAATGATGCTAGGTGAAGTCGAAATGGATGACAGCTCTCTGACCAGTCTGTTTGAGGTACGTTTAGCTAAGAAAATGATGTTGAAAATGCTTCAAAATTGGTAGGTGACTATTTTTGACAGTTTTGGATATTTTTCCCAGAAATAGGCCGAAGCTAATTTTGACTCTAAGGTCCTCAACATGGCAAATCTTTAAAATGTGACCAAATCTGGAAATCTGGAGAAATGAAGCAGGTTTTGGTAGATGCACAGACCTTGTGGAACGAACCATATTTAACTTAGTAAATGTTGTCTATAATGCATGAAATTTGGTGTGCTACTATATTTTTCAGTTCTGGAAAATTTTGTCAGAAATGGACCAAAGCTAAAACTGACCCTAATGACCTCAAAAATGTCAATTTCTGAAAAGTGTGCAAATCTGGACAGTTTTGTGCTACCTCACTGTTTCGGCCATAACTAATGATTCTGAACTCCAATTGATGCAAGGGTTGTTTCTGATTTTATTTAACTTATTAAGATTTAATTTGACATCTTATTCATTGAATTTGGAGATTGTTTGATTATCCTATTGATTGTGGGAAAACAGCCTATCGCAGTAAAGGTTTCATTTAGCTACATGCTTGGAAAATTGTTGTAACCCCTTTTGTGGTTCTAATTGTGTGGAAATGTTGTGTTGGGATGTTATGTGGACTGTTTTGAGTACTTGAGGATGCTTGAATGGAATGATGCATGATTTGAGAAGGATTTTGAGTTGACTTAGGGTTTTAATCACACGATTAAGCATGAAATGGAAACCCTAATGACTAGGTAGTTTTGCTAAGTGTTGATTCTTGGTTATTGTGTGGAAATTATATGCTTAGTGGGCTGCCCGTAAATGTTTTATAACTTCAAATGTGATTTTGACCATTGCATGTTGTCATATAAGCTTTTCTTGCAACCGAACCCACGTAAATGTTGTTGCATGTTGAATATTTGTATCACTTGATTACGTGAACTTTGAAATGAGTTATATGGCTTGACTTGCATGTGTTACATGGCTGCCCGTTTAATGTTCATATGACTCTATGTGTTCTACAAAGTAAAATTTCATGTCAAGCATGCCTCGTTCGTTTACTTGGCAATATGTGATCTTGAAATTGCTCGGAGGCAACCTACTTTGTTGTCCTCCTAATGTGAATTATTAAAAGATATTCAATGGTTTATTTGAACATGATTACTTGGCTGCCCGTTAAAGTTTAATTGCTTTCAAATGGATATATGAAATGAGTATATGTTCTAACAACGCCTTATATGCCAATATGTCAAAATCTGATCATATACTTGCTCGGAGACAACCTACTTTGTTGTCCTCCTAATGTGAATTGTTAAAAGATATTCAATGGTTTATTTGAACATGATTACTTGGCTGCCCGTTAAAGTTTAATTGCTTTCAAATGGATATATGAAATGATTATATGTTCTTACAATGCCTTATATGCCAATATGTCAAAATGTGATCATATACTTGCTCGGAGGCAACCTACTTTGTTGTCCTCCTAATGTGATATGTTAAATGTTATAAATGTGCATTGCATACGAGGTTGCAACCTTCAGTGTGGCATGGTAGTGTTTCACGTACGCCGGGCGGCATCGGGCTTGCCAGTGTTACCGTGACTACCATGGTCCAATTCCCTCTCTCGCTTGGCATTTCACCCTCGGAGAGTTGGGTCGTAGGTTTCGGGGTACATCCGGAGTACACTCAATTGGGAGCAATAAGTGGATTATTGAAGTCGGCCGCACCAAATGAATCGAAATTGATATTGAGAGCAAATACTCACCGTATCCTTTTTACTATGTGTATAAGTACTCTCGCTTGGTTCCTAGAGAACCTCGGGGAGTAAAGACTGGCATTTCTGTTCCCTTACTTTGTATTCGTTACTCGATTTGTTTCTTATAATTGCGTACCATATTATTTGTAATACGTGACATGTTCTCAAAAAGAGTTTTCATAAATTGAACCGAAAAATGAGTTTCAAAACGTATTTCTCGTTCCCCCTCGCTGAGTTCATATGGACTCACCCTCTTTTATCATCTCAGGTGAAGAAGATCAAGAACAGGTACCCAAGGACGATGTGCCTAACGATGATTCCTTGGAGTGATTGCCTGTCTTGTGTGCTTTGCATGATTATGGCTATTTGTGAACTATGCCACTTGAAGACTATATCTTTTATGTTGCTCGTTGTTTATTGATGTAAATGACCCCGTTGTAATTTGGGTCTAATTCTGGGATTGTACTATCTATAACCGGACGAACTTTTATTTGGTCGTTTGCTTTCTTTTTCTTAATTAGTAGTTATCGTAGGCAGTCAAACCACTAGATGAACAATCAACTAAGTTAATTCTATCTAATTTCACTAGGTACTCATTTGCAAACTAAAGGATAATAGGTACTTGCATGTAGAAAATTGACAAATAAACGGGACATAGTTATCATGTTAGGCTTATTAACCAAACGAGACTTTCAAGATAAACTAGTAGGCAAATCGGTTGGTGACAAATAGGGGTCCTTAATGGAACTTGATTAATGATTGGAATAATTGAGGCGTTTAGAGAATTAGGCCAAACCAAAGAGCCCAATTACAGCCGTTATACTGTCGGTTTACCGAAAAATTTTGGAGTTTAGGCCAAACGTTAAGTGTTAAATCTTCATGAACGGTTAAGTACGAGACACGACTTAAATGTTTAGATCACACCCTAGTCTAACCTTTATAGGCTGGGTTGGGGCGTGACACCTTATATTAGAATGGTATCAGAGCTTAGTTTAGTAACTAGGCGTTAGTCGGGTTCAACTCTCGGACCATGGGTAGAAGCCCTAAGGTAATTATGATGTCTTGTTTAAATGTGCTAATGTGTGCTAATGTGCTTTAATTGCTTTGAGAATTGAAAACCTTGTGCCTTGTGGACTATATGAATTATGTGTCATGCACACCGAGACGTTAGTACCCTCAATAATGCATGCATGCTTTTATACTCCTTCCTTGCTACATGTGCATGTTATATAACCATGAATGACTGTTTATACACATAGATAGTTAGGATTATAACTTTTAGGGAACTGAATTCATGCAGGAAGAACGAAAAGTCTCGGTTAGAGATTTTTGGCATCTTCACAGGTACTCGATGGATAGTATGTATTATTGGATATGCATATGTATAAAATGCGTAGCACTGGTATAATTGTTAAGGTAAAGTTATCTCCTTATTTTTGGAATACCTATACCTGTGATTATGTTGTCAATTTTATAGCTATGAAGTTATTGATTCTGTTAAACCGTTCTTCTAATTGTGGTTCAAGAATAAATGTTAAGGACATACTACTTCCTTAGATATAAGGGTATACTATTAAATATGTACAATAGTATATATTCTCATGTGCTGATAGTGGAAGTTGACTTGGAGGTTTCTTTGAATCCATTTCTCACCTCTTAAAATTGGCTTGATAGACTATCTAAGAAGTTAGCAATATACTCGTACGATTGAATCCTTACTTGATTGGAATTAAGCATCGTTAAACCTAATAAGGTGTATATTAACTAGTTTCAAGTTCACTCAATGGTAAGATTGTGACCTAGAAATTAAGGGATAAACTCGTGGAAATGGGCGATAGGGGTTAGACTATTAAGGCGTGAATAATGTGTTTAGGTAACTTAACAATGGATAACCTCAAGACATGTAGGCAACTCTGGAGACTAAGTTTAACAAGATTGATGAATCTTTAGTATAACAAGATATGGGGATATTGGAATCGAGGAATTTACGTAATGAGAACTCATGTTCGGAAGACTACACCTAAATGTTAGGTCGAATTGAAGTGTAAGGTATTGAATTATGTATTAGATGATGTTGCTAAGGTCCTAAATTGGATATTGGTGATATTAAGAATCATGGTATTAAATTGTTGCCCCTCGGATTTAGTTGTGATTATGCGAAGTAAGACCGATGGACCTAGTATATAAACCATGGAAATGAGATTAAAGTATCTGGTTGAAAGTAGAGTCGTTAGGGTATGATTAGTAATCCTAAATAGCTAATAGTGAGTATGCATGATGATTCATAGTGAACCATAGGACCTAAGGTCGATGAGTCTTGATGCTCTTAGTTAGTTGAACATGTAAATGACAAGAGTAAGTTTCCATAGACTAAAGATAGAGATGATTTAGAGTCATAATGACCCAAGAGACTATTGTTAGACCACCGTATCTATGTGCATCGTTTCACATCTAGAGACTAGCGATCAGTAGACTTCGAATCGTGGTTGTTGAATAGAGGGTTAATCTTGTAGTGATAGTTAAATAAGTGGTTGATTACTTTTAAAGTTCTATTAGGTTATGTTGAAGGATGCCTCGTGGTCATAATTCTTATATTGATACAACATTGAAGTTATCCCGTGTAAGTATTTTATGAGCTCGGTCATTTCGGTACCCATTTATAATCCTAGGATTGTTGCTGTATGGCCGGTAACCTAGTAGAGCATTGATATCACTTACATGGCAATGAACCCAGCTTAGTAACATTAATGTTGAAGATATATTGGCGGGCATTAAGTGTTCGAAGGGATGACTAGGTCGCTAAGTGAGTAGGACTATTGTCTTCTTAAGTATGACGTAACCTTGGATTAAGGTGAGTAGAATTTATTTGAAGTTGAAGCTATTCGTCTTAGGAGTTTTGGATAAGATTAAAAGAAAATTATGAAGCCTTGTGACTTGAAATTAGAGATTTGAATAAGAAGATGGATTGTGGATCATAAGCTGATGAAATTTACTTGTAAAAGTTGAACTAGTGCTACATGATTAGTTTACCTATGCAATTTCGATGGCAGTTGTTGGTGGTACCTAATAAACCTTAGAGTTTGAGTTTAACGAATCTTAACAGTCTTTCTTCTTGATTACGAGCTTGAAGGTTAATGAAGCTGGGGAAGAATGTTAATGAATAAGAGCCTGTATCCGGGAGACTAGTCATTAGAAGATTTGCTAATCTAATGTACCTACGAGATAAGGACTATGATACTATCGATAGATAACGATTTGAGATGGATTAGTTTGTTTGGTGAGTTCTTCTTGGAAATAGGATCGTATTGTGGAAATAATTCATATATGTGATATCAGTTTTGAAGCTAGTAGATAGGATATGTAAATTGGATATAGACCTGTTATCTTGAAATTAGCATATGTCACCAAAGGATCATGGTATTATTGTGATATTTCTTTTTGAAGTATGGAGGTGAGTTTGATACAACATGAGTCATGATTCTGGAGTTATAGTTATATAGTTAGAATACCGATGCAGCTTTGATGACTACGTTTGAAGACTCTAACCTTAGTTAATGAACTTGACCTTAAGATCAAATGGAAGGAATAGAATCGTTCAAAGGAAATAACTGTAATTGTGAAGGTCACACCGAACTAAATGATTGGAGAAACATAGGAAGTGAATTCGTTGTGGTAAGAGATCACCAAACACGGGACGAACCGGAGTAGGAAGAATAACAAGGGTCAGAATTCGTCTAAATGACCTCAATAGGGAAGAATGAATTTCGGGACGAAATTCTTTTAAGGAAGGGAGGATGTGAGGCTCACCCCCGAATAACGTGTGTTACCTTAATTTGTGTGCCATAGACCAAGAATGATATGATTGACCTTGGATTATGTGCCCTGTCTTGGTTTTCGTACATGTCTCATCGTACGTGCCTTGACCTAGAATTGTGTGCCCTAATCCTCGATATACGTGCGATACCTAGATAAATGCGCCATGACCTTGTTTTATTTGCGAGACCTCAATTTGCGTGTGTGTCTTTGTTTCATGTGCATTAACCTTGAACCGCGTGCTTTAACCTAGGTTTAAGAGTCGTACCTCAATTTACGTGCATTGCATTGAATTACGTGCCTTGTATTGGTTTACGTACATTTACCTAGGGTTGCGTGCATTTGCATTAGAATATGTGCATTTATCTTGAAGTACATTCATTAGTTTTGAAGTTCGTGTCTTACCTCGTAGTTCGTGTCTACCTCGTAATTCGTGCTTTAGACCTAGGAATCCGTGCCACCACGTTAATCAAGAAAGAATCCTACACAATCCACTAACCAATATTATATTCCTAATTCAAATCTCTACAAAACCCACTAACTATAAAATATTCTATTCTACCCAACATTCTCTTACACATGTCATAACTTTTGCTTATCCTAGACACTTTAAACTAAACCTATGCACTTCTCTCTCTCTCCTCACTTGCCTAAACACTATTTTAATGCAACCAATTCAGATATTTAGCATACTACACGTTTTTTTGACACTACATGCACAATTCAAAGTCAAACAAGGCCATACATGCATATAAGTGTTCATTTTATATACTAAAGCATTCCTAAACCCTAGACCACCTTTTTGCTAACTCCCAAGCACTCCTCTTGCACTCCTAATCCACCTAAGCACCCTTAGATTATAGTATATTCAAGACAAGGCAGAATTCTGCCCACAACAACAAACACCACACGATTAAACCTAGTCAAACCCCTAGACAAGCTCTTACACACACTCTAACCCCAATGCCCCTTTTTCCTAAGCCCTAAACAACCCCATGATTATTCCCCTACACCTCACACCCTCCCAAGAAGCATATTTTTCAGATTTGAAGTCCCAAGAACCGTTGCAAACAAGGCCAATTCAGCCAAGGCCATACAATCAAAACTAGACAACAATAAATCACTAGTTTCATTCTCTTTTGTTGTCTTCTCTTTCCTAGCCTTAGCTCTCAAAATCTCTCTCTCTCTCCACAATTTCTCACTGCCTCTTGCACTTAAGAGGCTGACTAAACCATTTAGCCAAGGTAGGAGGCCTCCAAGACCCGATCAAGCAAGCTACTACACGGCACAAACTCATCTAGGGCTATCCACGGCTTAGGTCAGGTTTCCTTGTTTCCTTTTATGTTCCTTTCTATTTCTCTTGGATATAAGCTCATACATGTCTTCCATAGTCATTAGCAAAGCCAAGGATTAAGGTAGAGGCAAGGAAAGGCATGCTCAAAGCAAGAACCAAGCACTTAGGGCACACCGAGCCATTTTCACAAGCATTTGTGCATCTTCTTGTTGAATTGTAAAGGTGAGGGTTAAAACTTTTTGAAAACTCTTCAAAATTTCACATGCATGCTCATAAATGTGTGTATTTGCTTCTGTACTTGAGCTATATGGTCGTTCATAAGCTTAAACAACCATGCATGGCAAGATCTTGGCTTGAAAATGATGCTAGGTGAAGTCGAAATGGATGACAGCTCTCTGACCAGTCTGTTCGAGGTAAGTTTAACTAAGAAGCTGATGTTTAAAATGCTTGAAAATTGGTAGGTGACTAGTGTGGACAGTTTTGGATATTTTTCCCAGAAATAGGCCGAAGCTAATTTTGACTCTAAAGTCCTCAAAATGGCAAATCTTTAAAATGTGACCAAATCTGGAAATCTGGAGAAATGAAGCAGGTTTTGGTAGATGCACTGACCTTGTGGAACGAACCATATTTGACTTAGTAAATGTTCTCTAAAATGCATGAAATTTGGTGTACCCGTATATTTTTCAGTTCTGGAAAATTTTGTCAGAAATGGACCAAAGCTAAAACTGACCCTAAAGATCTCAAAAACGTCAATATCTGAAAAGTGTGCAAATCTGGACAGTTTTGTGCTACCTCACTGTTTCAGCCATAACTAATGATTCTGAACTCCAATTGATGCAAGGGTTGTTTCTGATTTTATTTAACTTATTAAGATTTAATTTGACATCTTATTCACTGAATTTGGAGATTGTTTGATTATCCTATTGATTGTGGGAAAACAGCCTATCGCAGTAAAGGTTTCATTTAGCTACATGCTTGGAAAATTGTTGTAACCCCTTTTGCGGTTCTAATTGTGTGGAAATGTGGTGTTGGGATGTTATGTGGACTGTTTTGAGTACTTGAGGATGCTTGAATGGAATGATGCATGACTTGAGAAGGATTTTGAGTTGACTTAGGGTTTTAATCACACGATTAAGCATGAAATGGAAACCCTAATGACTAGGTAGTTTTGCTAAGTCTTGATTCTTGGTTATTGTGTGGAAATTATATGCTTAGTGGGCTACCCGTAAATGTTTTATAACTTCAAATGTGATTTTGACCATTGCATGTTGTCATATAAGCTTTTCTTGCAACTGAACCGACGTAAATGTTGTTGCATGTTGAATATTCGTATCACTTGATTAGGTGAACTTTGAAATGAGTTATATGGCTTGACTTGCATGTGTTACACGGCTGCCCGTTTAATATTCATATGACTCTATGTGTTCTACAAAGTAAAATTTCATGTCAAGCGTGCATCGTTCATTTGCTTGGCCATATGTGATCTTGAAATTGCTCGGAGGCAACCTACTTTGTTGTCCTCCTAATGTGAATTGTTAAAAGATATTCAATGGTTTATTTGAACATGATTACTTGGCTGCCCGTTAAAGTTTAATTGCTTTCAAATGGATATATGAAATGATTATATGTTCTTACAATGCCTTATATGCCAATATGTCAAAATGTGATCATATACTTGCTCGGAGACAACCTACTTTGTTGTCCTCCTAATGTGAATTGTTAAAAGATATTCAATGGTTTATTTGAACATGATTACTTGGCTGCCCGTTAAAGTTTAATTGCTTTCAAATGGATATATGAAATGATTATATGTTCTTACAACGCCTTATATGCCAATATGTCAAAATGTGATCATATACTTGCTCAGAGGCAACCTACTTTGTTGTCCTCCTAATATGATAAGTTAAATGTTATAAATGTACATTGCATACGAGGTTGCAACCTTCAGTGTGGCATGGTAGTGTTTCACGTACGTCGGGCGGTATCGGGCTTGCCGGTGTTACCGTGACTACCATGGTCCAATTCCCTCTCTCGCTTGGCATTTCACCCTCGGAGAGTTGGGTCGTAGGTTTCGGGGTACATCCGGAGTACACTCAATTGGCAGCGATAAGTGGATTATTGAAGTCGGCCGCACCAAATGAATCGAAATTGATATTGAGAGCAAATGCTCACCGTATCCTTTTTAGTATGTGTATAAGTACTCTCGCTTGGTTCCTAGAGAACCTCGGGGAGTAAAGACTGGCATTTCTGTTCCCTTACTTTGTATTCGTTACTCGATTTGTTTCTTATAATTGCGTACCATATTATTTGTAATACGTGACATGTTCTCAAAAAGAGTTTTCATAAATTGAACCGGAAAATGAGTTTCAAAACGTATTTCTCGTTCCTCCTCGCTGAGTTCATAAGGACTCACCCTCTTTTATCATCTAAGGTGAAGAAGATCAAGAACAAGTACCCAAGGACGATGTGCCTAACGATGATTCCTTGGAGTGATTGCCTGTCTTGTGTGCTTTGCATGATTATGGCTATTTGTGAACTATGCAACTTGAAGACTATATCTTTTATGTTGCTCGTTGTTTATTGATGTAAATGACCCCGTTGTAATTTGGGTCTAATTCTGGGATTGTACTATCTATAACCGGACGAACTTTTATTTGGTTGTTTGCTTTCGTTTTCTTAATTAGTAGTTATCGTAGGCAGTCAAACCACTAGATGAACAATCAACTAAGTTAATTCCATCTAATTTCACTAGGTACTCATTTGCTAACTAAAGGATAATAGGTACTTGCATGTAGGAAATTGACAAATAAACGGGACATAGTTATCATGTTAGGCTTATTAACCAAACAAGACTTTCAAGATAAACTAGTAGGCAAATCGGTTGGTGACAAATAGGGGTCCTTAATGGAATTGGATTAATGATTGGAATAATTGAGGCATTTAGAGAATTAGGCCAAACCAAAGAGCCCAATTACAGCCGTTATACTGCCAGTTTACCGAAAAATTTTGGAGTTTAGGCCAAACGTTAAGTGTTAAATCTTCATGAACGGTTAAGTACGAGACGCGACTTAAATGTTTAGATCACACCCTAGTCTAACCTTTATAGGCCGGGTTGGGGCGTGACATTAATGCACCGGATCCCATCAGAACTCCGAAGTTAAGTGTGCTTGGGCGAGAGTAGTACTTGGATGGGTGACCCCCTGGGAAGTCCTCGTGTTGCACCCCCTTTTCAATTTTTTTTTCCGTGGTTAGGGTTGCCAAGATACTTTATCCACCAAATCTCAATTATCAAATCCCATGGAACATTGGGCAAGACAACTTCGCTTCACGTAGAGGCCGGGCCCCGCAAACCGAGGGCGTAGGGTTTGTGACCAGGTCCCTGTCGTTCCGGGACCCATAACTTTTGATCCGTAAGGAGTTACGAGGTGTACAGCATACCGTTGCAAAACTCTCTGAGAGCTCTACGACAGGGGTAGCCAACTTGCTTGATGTGCCCATTTTTGGAGCCCAAAATCGAATGTTTTCATCAGTTTCAGGCCATTTTTCTACTTTTGCTCTGTTTTTTCGTCCCGGATCGTACTTCGTGAGCTATTAAAAGGACAACAACCTGACTCGTGGGACACATGAGGGCCCTACAATGTGTCAACATCACGTCTTGCGAGGATGCTTCATTATTGAAGTGGATGGGTTGTCGTTAAGTCTATTGGGCCTTTTGAATGGGCCATCTCTCTGGGCTGGGACTGTGAACCGTCAACACATATGGGATTTGCATCCTCAACAAGACGGGTGCGATCATACTAGCACTAATGCATCGGATCGTATCAGAACTTCGAAGGTAATCGTGCTTGTGCGAGAGTAGTACTAGGATGGGTGACCCCCTGGGAAGTCCTCGTGTTGCGCCCACTTTTCAAATTTTTTTGCCCTGGTTAGGGTTTCCAAGATACTTTATCCACCAAATCTCTATTACCGAATCCCACGGAACATTGGGCAAGACAACTTCGCTTCACGTAGAGGCTGGGCCCGCAAACCGAGGCCGTAGGGTTTGTGACCAGGTCTCCGTCACTCCGGTGCCCATAACGTTTGATCTGTAATGAGTTATGTGGCGCACAGCATACCGTTGCAAAGCACTCTGAGAGCTCTACGACGGGGGCAGCCAGCTTGCTTGTTGTGCCCCTTTTTGGATCCCAAAATTGAACGTTTTAATCAGTGTCAGGCCACTTTTCTTCTTTTGCCCTATTTTTCGGTCCTGGATCGTACGTCGTGAGCTGTTAAAAGGACAACAACCTGACTCGCGGTACATCATAGGGCCTTACAATGTGTCGATATCACGTCTTGCGAGGATGCTACGTTGTTGAAGCGGATGGGTTGTCATTAAGCCCATTAGGCCTTTTGAATGGGCCATCTCTCAAAGCTGGGAATGTGAACCGTTAACAAATATATGGATTGTCCCCTCAACATGGCGAGTGCGATCATACCAGCACTAATGCACCGGATCCCATCAGAACTCCGAAGTTAAGCGTGCTTGGGCAAGAGTAGTACTAGGATGGGTGACCCCCTGGGAAGTCCTCGTGTTGCACCCCATTTTCAATTTTTTTTGCCTTGGTTTGGCTTGCCAAGATACTTTATTCACAAAATCCCTGTTAACGAATCCCATGGAACATTGGGCAAGACAACTTCGCTTCACGTAGAGGTCGGGCCCGCAAATCGAGGGCGTAGGGTTTGTGACCAGGTCTCCGTCGATCCGGAGCCCATATCTTTTGAGAGCTCTACGACGAGGGCATCTAGCTTGCACGCTATGCCTTTTTTTGGAGCCCAAAAATGAACGTTTTCATTAGTTTTAGGCCACTTTTCTTCTTTTGCTCTGTTTTTTCATCCCGGATCGTACGTCGTGAGCTGTTAAATGGACGACAACATTACTCGCGGGACATTCGAGGGCCCTACAACGCGTCGAAATCACGTCTTGCTACGATGCTGCATTGTTGAAGCGGATGGGTTGTCGTTAAGCCTATTGGGCTTTTGGAATGGGCAATCTCTCTAGGCTGGCACGGTGAACCGTTAACACATATAGGAATTGTGCCCTCAACATGATGGGTGCGATCATACTAGTACTAATGCACCGGATCCCATCAGAATTCCAAAGTTAAGAGTGCTTGGGTGAGAGTAGTACTAGGATGGGTAACCCCCTGGGAAGTCCTCATGTTGCACCCCCTTTTCAAGTTTTTTTGCCCTGGTTACGGTTGCCAGGATACTTTTTCCACCAAATCTCTATTACCGAATCCCACGGAACATTGGGCAGGACAACTTCGCTTCACGAAGAGGCCAGGCCCGGAAATCGAGGGCGTAGGGTTTGTGACCAGGTCTCCGTCGCTCTGATGCTCATAACTTTTGATCTGTAATAAGTTACGCGGCGCACAGCATACCGTTCCAAAGCACTTTGAGAGCTCTACGACGAGGGCAGCCAGCTTGCTCGCTTTGCCCATTTTTGGAGCCCAAAATCGAATGTTGTCATCAGTTTCAGGCCACTTTTCTTCTTTTGCTCTATTTTTTCGTCCTGAATTGTACGTCGTAAGTAGTTAAAAGGACGACAACCTGACTCGCGGGAAATCAGAGGGCCCTACAATGTGTCGATATCACGTCTTGCGAGGATGCTCCGTTGTTGAAGCGGATGGGTTGTCGTTAAGCCTATTGGGCTTTTGGAATGGGCAATCTCTCTAGGCTGTCACTGTGAACCGTTAACACATAGAGGAATTGTGCCCTCAACATGACGGGTGCGATCATACCAGCACTAATGCACCGGATCCCAATAGAAATTCGAAGTTAAGCGTGCTTGGGTGAGAGTAGTACTAGGACGGGGGACCCCCTGGGAAGTCCTCGTGTTGCACCCCCTTTTCAATTTTTTTTGCCCTGGTTAGGATTGCCAAGATACTTTATCCACAAAATCTCTATTACCGAATCCCACGGAACATTGGGCAAGACAACTTCGCTTCACGTAGAGGCCGGGCCCGCAAACCGAGGGCGTAGGGTTTGTGACCCGCTCCTCGTCGCTCCGATGCCCATAACTTTTGATCCGTAAGGAGTTACGTGGTGCACAACATACCGTTACAAAGCACTCTGAGAGCTCTATGATAGGGGCAGCCAGTTTGCTCGCTGTGCCCCATTTTGGAGCCCAAAATTGAACGTTTTCATCAGTATCAGGCCACTTTTCTTTTTTTTACCCTGTTTTTTCATCCCGGATCGTACGTCGTGAGCTGTTAAAAGGACGACAACCTGACTTGCGGGACATCAGAGGGCCCTACAACGCGTCGATATCACATCTTGCGAGGATGCTGCATTGTTGAAGCAGATGGGTTGTCGTTAAGCCCATTGGGCCATTTGAATGGGCCATCACTCCAGGCTGGGACTATGAACCGTTAACACATATAGGAATTGTGCCCTCAACATGACGGGTGCGACCATACCAGCACTAATGCACTGGATCCCATCAGAACTCCGAAGTTAAGCGTGCTTGGGCGAGAGTAGTACTAGGATGGGTGACCCTCTGAGAAGTCGTCGTGTTGCACCCCCTTTTCCATTTTTTTTGCCATGGTTAGGGTTGCCAAGATACTTTATCCACCAAATATCTATCACCGAATCCCACGGAACAATGGGCAAGCCAACTTCGCCTCACGTAGAGGCCGGGCCAACAAACCGAGGGCGTAGGGTTTGTGACCAGGTTTCCGTCGCTCTGGTGCCCATAACTTTTGATCCGTAAGGACTTACGCGACGCACAACATACCGTTACAAAGCTCTCGGAGAGTTCTACGGCGGGGGCAGCCAGCTTGCTCGCTGTGCCCCATTTTGGAGTCCAAAATTGAACGTTTTCATCAGTATCTGGCCACTTTTATTCTTTTACCCTGTTTTTCCATCCCGGATCGTACGTCGTGAGCTGTTAAAAGGACGACAACCTGACTTGAGGGACATCAGAGGGCCCTACAACGTGTGATATCACATCTTGCCAGGATGCTGCGTTGTTGAAGCAGATGGGTTGTCGTTAAGCCCATTGGGCCATTTTAATGGGCCATCTCTCTAGGCTGGGACTGTGACCTGTTAACACATATAGGAATTGTGCCCTCAACATGACGGGTGCGATCATACCAGCACTAATGCACCGGATCCCATCAGAACTCCGAAGTTAAGCGCGCTTGGGCGAAAGTAGTACTAGGATGGGTGACCCCCTGGGAAATCCTCGTGTTGCACCCCCTTTTCAATTTTTTTTACTCCGGTTAGGGTTGCCAAGATACTTTATCCACCAAATATGTATTACCAAATCCCACGGAACATTGGGCAAGACAACTTCGCTCCACGTAGAGGTCGGGCCTGCAAACCGAGGGCGTAGGGTTTGTGACCAGGTATCCGTCGCTCCGGTGCCCATAACTTTTGATTTGTAAGGAGTTACGCGGTGCACAACATACCGTTACAAAGCACTCTGAGGGCTTTATGACTAGGGCAGCCAGCTTGCTCGCTGTGCCCCATTTTGGAGCCAAAAATTTTATGTTTTCATCAGTATCAGGCCACTTTTCTTCTTTTACCCTGTTTTTCCATCCCGGATCGTACTTCATGAGTTGTTAAAAGGACGACAACCTGACTCGCGGGACATTAGAGGCCCCTCCAGCGTGTCGATACCACGTCTTGCGAGGATGCTGCGTTGTTGAAGCTGATGGGTTGTTGTTAAGCCCATTGGGCCTTTTGAATGGGCCATCTCTCAAGACTGGGACTGTGAACCGTTAACACATATAGGAATTGTGCCCTCAACATGACGGGTGCAATCATACCAGCACTAATGCACCAGATCCCATCAGAACTCCAAAGTTAAGCATGCTTGAGCGAGAGTAGTACTAGGATGGGTGACCACCTAGGAAGTCCTCGTGTTGCCCCCCCTTTTCAATTTTTTTGCCCTGATTATGGTTGCCAAGATACTTTATCCACCAAATCTCTATTACCGAATCCCACGGAACATTGGGCAAGACAACTTCGCTTCACGTAGAGGCTGGGCCCGCAAATCGAGGGCGTAGGTTTTCTGACATGGTCTCTGTCGCTCCGCTGCCCATAACTTTTGATCCGTAAGGAGTTACGCGGCGGACAACATACCGTTGCAAAGCTCTCTGAGAGCTCTACGACGGGGAATGCCAGCTTGCTTGTTATGCCCAATTTTGGTGCCCAAAATCGAATGTTTTCATCAGTTTTAGGCTACTTTTCTTCTTTTGCTATATTTTTCCGTCCCGGATCGTACGTCGTGAGCTGTTAAAAGGATGACAAGCTGACTCGCGGGACATCAGGGGGCCCAGCAACGTGTCAATATCACGTCTTGCGAGGATGCTGCGTTGTTGAAGCAGATGGGTTATCGTTAAGCCCATTGGGCCTTTTGAATGGGCCATCTCTCTAGGCTGGTATTGTGAACCGTTAACACATATAGAAATTGTGCCATCAACATGACGGATGCGATCATACCAGCACTAATGCACCGAATCCCATCAGAACTCCGACGTTAAGCGTGTTTGGGCGATAGTAGTGCTAGGATGGGTGACCCCCTGGGAACTCCCCGTGTTGCACCCCCTTTTCAATTTTTTTTGCCCGGGTTAGTGTTGCCAAGATACTTTATCCACAAAATATCTCTTACCGAATCCCACAGAACATTGGGCAAGACAACTTCGCTTCATGTAGAGTCCGGGCCTGCAAACCAAGGGCGTTGGGTTTGTGACAAGGTCACCGTTGCTCCAGTGCCCATAACTTTTGATCCGCAAGGAGTTACGCGACGCACAGCATACCGTTGCAAAGCTCACTGTGAGCTCCACGACGGGGGCAGCTAGCTTGCTCACTGTGCCCAATTTTGGAGATCAAAATTGAACATTTTCATCAGTTTTAGGGCACTTTTCTTCTTTTGCTCTGGTTTTCCGTCTCGTATCGTACTTTGTGAGCTGTTAAAAGGACGACAACCTAATTTGCAGGACGTCAGAGGGACCTACAACGTGTTGATATTAAGTCTAGCGAGGATGCTGCGTTGTTGAAGCGGATGGGTTGTGGTTAAGCCCATTGGGCCTTTCGAATGGGCCATATCTCTAGGCTGTGACTGTGAACCGTTAACACATATAGGAATTGGGCTCTCAACATGACGGGTACGATCATACCAGCACTAATGCATCGGATCCAATCAGAACTCCGAAGTTAAGCGTGCTTGGGCGAGAATAGTACTAGGATGGGTGACCCCCTGGGAAGTCCTCGCGTTGCACCCCGTTTTCAATTTTTTTTGCCTTGGTTAGGGTTGCCAAGATACTTTATCCACCAAATCTCTATTACCGAATCCCATGGAACATTGGGCAAGACGACTTCGCTTCACGTAGAGGCCTGGCTCGCAGACCGAGGGCGTAGGGTTTGTGACCAGGTCTCCGTTGCTCCAGTGCCTATAACTTTTGATCCGTAAGGAGTTACACGGCGCACAACATACCGTTGCAAAGGCCTTTGAGAGCTCTACGACGCGGACAGCCAGCTTGCTCACTGTGCTTCTTTTTGGAGCCCAAAATCAAATGTTTTCAATAGTTTCATGCCAGTTTTCTTCTTTTGCTCTATTTTTCCATCCTAGATCGTACGTTTTGAGCTGTTAAAAGGATGACAACCTGACTCGCGTGACATCAGAGGGCCCTACAACATGTCGATATCACGCCTTGCGAGGATGCTACGTTGTTGAAGAGGATGGGTTGTCGTTAAGCCCATTGGGCCTTTTGAACGGGCCATCTCTCTAGGTTGGGACAGTGAACAGTTAACACATAAAGGAATTGTGCCTTCAACATGACAAGTGCGATCATACCAGCCCTAATGCACCGGATCCCATCAGAACTCCGAAGTTAAGCGTTCTTGGGCAAGAGTAGTACTAGGATGGGTGACCCCCTGGGAAGTCCTCGTGTTGCACCCCCTTTTCAATTTTTTTTGTCCTGGTTAGGGTTGCCAAGATAATTTATCGACCAAATCTCTATTGTCGAATCCCATGGAACATTGGGCAAGTCAACTTCGCTTCACGTAGAGACCGGGCCAGCAAACCGAGGGCGTAGGGTTTGTGACCAGGTCTCCGTTGCTCCAGTGCCCATAACTTTTGATCCGTAAGGAGTTACACAGCGCATAGCGTACCGTTGCAAAGTTCTCTGAGAGCTCTACGACGGTGGTAGCGAGTTTGTTCTCTTTGCCCATTTTTGGAGTCCAAAATCGAACGTTTTCATCAGTTTCAGTCCACTTTTCTTCTTTTGCTCTGTTTTTTCCATCCTGGATCGTACGTTGTGAGCTGTTAAAAGGACGACAACCTGACTCGGCGGACATCAGAGGGCCCTACAATGTGTCGATATCACGTCTTGCGAGGATGCTGCGTTGTTGAAGATGATGGGTTGTCGTTAAGCCCATTGGGCTTTTTGAATGGGCCATCTCTCTAGGCCGGTACTGTGAACCGTTAACACATATAGGAATTGTGCATCAACATGACGGGTGTGATGATACCAGCACTAATGCACCGGATACCATTAGAACTCTGAAGTTAAGCGTGTTTAGGTGAGAGTAGTACAAGGATGGGTGACCCTATGGGAATTCCTCGTGTTGCACCGCCTTTTCATATTTTTTTGCACTTGTGAGGGTTGCCAAGATAGTTTATCCACCAAATCTCTATTACCGAATCCCACGGAACATTGGGCAAGACAACTTCGCTTCTCGTAGAGGCCTGGCCAGCAAACCGAGGGCGTAGGGTTTGTGACCAGGTCTCCGTCGCTCCGGTGCCCATAACTTTTGATTTGTAAGGAGTTACGCAGCGCACAGCGTACCGTTGCAAAGTTCTCTGAGAGCTCTACGACGAGGGAAGCGAGCTTGCTCACCGTACCCATTTTTGGAGCCCAAAATCGAACTTTTTCATCAGTTTCAAGCCGCTTTTGTTCTTTTGCTCTATTTTTTCGTCTCAGATCGTACGTCGTGAGCTGTTAAAAAGACGACAACCTGACTCGTGGGACATCAGATGGCCCTACAAGGTGTCGATATCACGTCTTGCGAGGATGCTGCGTTGTTGAAGCGGATAGGTTGTCGTTAAGCCCATTGGGCCTTCTGAATGAGCCATCTCTCTAGGCGGGGACTGTGAACCGTTAAGACATAAAAGAATTGTGCCCTCAACATGACGGGTGTGATCATACTAGCACTAATGCACCGGATCCCATCAAAACTCCGAAGTTAAGCGTGCTTGTACTTGTAGTACAAGGATGGGTGACCCCCTGGGAAGTCCTCATGTTGCACCCCCCTTTTTAATTTTTTTTCCTCCGGTTAGGGTTGCCAAGATACTTTATACACCACATTTCTATTATCGAATCTCACGGTACCTTGGCCAAGACAACTTCGCTTCACGTGGAGGCCTGGCCCACAAACCGAAGGTGTAGGGTTTGTGACCACGTCTCCTTCGCTTCGGAGCCCATAACTTTTGATCCATAAGGAGTTACGCAGCGCACAGCATACCGTTGCAAAGCTCTTTGAGAGCTCTACGATGGGGGCAGCCAGTCTGCTTCCTGTGCCCATTTTTGGAGCCCAAAATCGAACGTTTTAATCAGTTTCAGGCCACTTTTCTTCTTTTGCTCTGTTTTTCCGTCCCGGATCGTACGTTGTGAGCTGTTAAAAAGATGACAACCTGACTCATTGGACTTCAGAGGGCCCAACTACGTGTTGATATCACGTCTTGCGAGGATGCTGCATTGTTGAAGCGCATGGGTTGTCGTTAAGCCTGTTGGGCCTTTTGAATGGGCCATCTCACTAGGCTGGGACTGTGAACCGTTAACACTTATAGGAATTATGCCCTCAACATGACGGGTGTGATCATACCAGCACTAATGCCCCTGATCCCATCAGAACTCCGAAGTTAAGCATGCTTGGGCGAGAGTAGTACTAGGATAGGTGACCCCCTTGGAAGTCCTCATGTTGTACCCCATTTTCAATTTTTTTTGCCCTGGTTACGGTTGCCAAGATACTTTATCCACAAAATCTCTTTTACCAAATCCCACGGAACATTGGGCAAGACAACTTCGCTTCACGTAGAGGTCGGGCCAACAAACAGAGGGCGTAGGGTTTGTGACCAGGTCTCCGTTGCTCCGGTGCCATAACTTTTGATCCGCAAGGAGTTACGCGGCGCACAGCATACCGTTGAAAAGCTCTCTGAGAGCTCTACGACGGGGGCAGCTAGCTTGCTCGTTCTGCCCAATTTTGGAGCTCAAAATTGAACGTTTTCATCAGTTTCAGGCCACTTTTGTTCTTTTGCTCTGTTTTTTCGTCCCGGATCGTACGTCGTGAGCTGTTAAAAGGACGACAACCTGACTCGCAGGACATCAGAGGGCCATACAACGTGTCGATATCAAGTCTGGCGATGATGCTTTGTTGTTGAAGAGGATGGGTTGTCATTAAGCCCCTTGGTCCTTTTGAATGGGCCATCTCTCTAGGCTGGGACTGTGAACCGTTAACACATATAGGAATTGTGCCATCAACATGACGGGTGCAATCATACTAGCACTAATGCACCGGATCCAATCAGAACTCCGAAGTTAAGCGTGCTTGGACAAGAGTAGTACTAGGATGGGTGACCCCATGGGAAGTCCTCGTGTTGCACCCCCTTTTCAATTTTTTTTACCCTGGTTAGGGTTGCCAAGATACTTTATCCACCAAAATCTCATTTACCGAATCCCATGGAACATTGGGCAAGACAACTTCGCTTCATGTAGAGGTCGGGCCCGCAAACCGAGGGCGTAGGGTTTGTGACCAGGTCTCTGCCGCTCCAGTGCCCATAACTTTTGACCCGTAAGGAGTTACGCGGCGCACAGCATACCGTTGCAAAGCTCTCTGAGAGCTCTACGACGGGGGCAGTGAGCTAGCTAGCTGTGCCCATTTTTGGAGTCCAAAATCGAACGTTTTAATCAGTTTCAGGCCACTTTTCTTCTTTTGCCCTGTTTTTCCTTCCCGGATCGTACGTCGTGAGCGGTTAAAAGGATGACAACCTGACTCGCTGGACATCAGAGGGGCATACAACGTGTCGATATCACATCTTGCGAGGATGTTGCGTTGTTGAAGCGGATGGGTTGTCGTTAAGCCCATTGGGCCTTTTGAAGTTGCCATCTCTCGAGGTTGGGACTGTGAACCGTTAACACATATTAGAATTGTGCCCTCAACATGACGGGTGCGATCATGCCAGCACCAATGCACCGGATCCCATCAAAACTCTGAAGTTAAGCGTGCTTGGGCGAAAGTAGTACTAGGATGGGTGACCCACTGGGAAGTCCTCGTGTTGCACCCCGTTTTCAATTTTTTTGGCCCTGGTTAGGGTTGCCAAGATACTTTATCCACCAAATCTCTATTACCGAATCCCACGGAACATTGGGCAAGACAACTTCGCTTCACGTTGAGGCCGGGCCAACAAACCGAGGGCGTAGGGTTTGTGACCAGGTTTCCGTCGCTCTGGTGCCTATAACTTTTGATCTGTAAGGAGTTACGAAGCGTATAGTGTACTGTTGCAAATCTCTCTGAGAGCTCTACGACGGGGTCAACGAGCTTGTTCTCTTTGCCCATTTTTGGTGTCCAAAATCGAACATTTTCCTCAGTTTCAGGCCACTTTTCCTCTTTTGCTCTGTTTTTCCATCACGGATCATACGTCGTGAGCTGTTAAAAGGATGACCACGTAACTCGGCGGACATCAGAGTGCCCTATAATGTGTCGATATCACGTCTTGCGAGGATGCTACGTTGTTGAAGCGGATGGGTTGTCGTTAAGCCCATTGGGCCTTTTGAATGGGCCATCTCTTTAGGCTGGGACTGTGAACCGTTAACACATATAGGAATTGTGCCCTCAACATGACGGGTGCGATCATACTAACTCTAATGCACCTGATCCCATCAGAACTCCGAAGTTAAGCGTGCTTGGGCGAGAGTAGTACTAGGATGGGTGACCCCCTGGGGAAGTCCTAGTGTCGCACCCCCTTTTCAAGTTTTTTTTGCTATTTTTAGGGTTGCCAAGATACTTTATCAACCAAATCTCTATTACCGAATCCCACAGAACATTGGGCAAGTCAACTTCGCTTCACGTAGAGGCCGAGCCTGCAAATCAAGGGTGTAGGGTTTGTGACCAGGTCTCCGTCGCTCCGGTGCCCATAACTTTTGATCCGTAAGGAGTTACGCAGCACACAGCGTACCGTTGCAAAGCTCTCTGAGAGCTCTACGACGGGGGAAGCGAACTTGCTCGCTGGGCCCGTTTTCGGAGCCAAAAATCGAACATTTTCATTAGTTTCAGTCCACTTTTGTTCTTTTGCTCTATTTTTTCATCCCAGATCGTACGTCGTGAGCTGTTAAAAGGACGACAACCAGACTCGCGGGACATCAGAGAGCCCTACAACGTGTCGATATCACGTCTTGCGAGGATGATACGTTGTTGAAGCGGAAGGGTTGTCGTTATGCCCATTGGGCCTTTTGAATGGGCCATCTCTCTAGGCTGGGACTGTGAACCGTTAACACATATAGGAATTGTGCTCTCAACATGACGGGTGCGATCATACCAGCACTAATGCACCGAATCCCATCAAAACTCCGAAGTTATGCGTGCTTGGGCGAGAGTAGTACTAGAATGGGTGACCCCCAGGGAAGTCCTCGTGTTGCTCCCCCTTTTCAATTTATTTTGCCTTGGTTAGGGTTGCCAAGATTTTTTATCCACCAAATCTCTATTACCGAATCCCACAGAACATTGGGCAAGACAACTTCGCTTCATGTAGAGGCCGGGCCCACAAACCGAGGGCGTGGGGTTTGTGACCAGGTCTCCGTCGCTCCGGTGCCCATAACTTTTGATCCGTAAGGAGTTACGTGGCGCACAGCATACCGTTGCAAAGCTCTCTGCGAGCTCTACGACGGGGGAAGTGAGCTTGCTCGCCGTGCCCATTTTTGGAGCCCAAAATTGAATATTTTAATCTTTTTTAGGACACTTTTCTTCTTTTGCCTGTTTTTCTGTCCCGTATCAAACGTCGTGAGCTGTTAAAAGGACGACAACCTGACTCGCGGTACATCAGAGGGCCCTACAACGTGTCGATATCACGTCTTGTGAGGATGTTGTGTTGTTGAAGCGGATGGGCTGTCGTTAAGGCCATTGGGCCTTTTGAATGGGCCATCTCACTAGGCTGGTGCTATGAACCATTAACACATATAGGAATTGTGCCCTTAACATGACGGGTGCGATCAAACCAGCACTAATGCACCGGATTCCATCAGAACTCCGAAGTTAAGTGTGCTTGGGTGAGAATAGTACAAGGATAGGTGACCCCCTGAGAAGTCCTCGTGTTGCACCCCATTTTGAATTGTTTTTGCCCTAGTTAGGGTTGCCAAGATACTTTATCCACCAAATTTCTATTACCGAATCCCACAGAACATTAGGCAAGACAACTTCGCGTCACATAGAGGCTGGGCCCGCAAATTGAAGGCGTAGTATTTGTGATCAGGTCTCCGTCGCTCCGGTGCCCATAACTTTTGATCCGTAAGGAGTTACGCAGCGCACATCATACCGTTGCAAAGCACTTTGAGAGCTCTACGACGGGGGCATCTAGCTTGCTCGCTTTGCCCATTTTTGGAGCCCAAAATTAAACGTTTTCATCAGTTTCCGGCCAATTTTCTTGTTTTTCTCTATTTTTCCGTCCCGGATCGTACGTTGTGAGCTGTTAAAAAGACGACAACCTAACACGCGAGACATCAGAAAGCCCTACAACATGTTGATATCACGTCTTGCGAGGATGCTTCGTTGTTGAAGCGGATGGGTTTTCGTTAACCCCTTGGGCCTTTTGAATGGGCCATCTCACTAGGCTGGCATTGTGAACCGTTAACACATATAGGAATTGTGCCCTCAACATGACGGTTGCGATCATACCAGCACTAATGCACCGGATCCCATCAGAACTCCGAAGTTAAGCGTGCTTGGGCGAGAGTAGTACTAGGATGGGTGACCCACTAGGAAGTCCTCGTGTTGCAACCCCTTTTCAATTTTTTTTGCCCTGGTTAGGGTTGCCAAGATACTTTATCCACCAAATCTCTTTTACTGAATCGCACGGAACATTGTGCAAGACGCTTCACGTAGTGGCCGGGCCTGCAAACCAAGGGCGTAGGATTTGTGACCTGGTCTCCGTCGCTTTAGTGCCCATAACTTTTGATCCGTAAGAAGTTACGCGGCGTACAGCATACCTTTGTAAAGCTCTCTGAGAGCTCTATGATGGGGGCAGCCAGCTTGCTCGCTGGGCCCATTTTTTGAGCCCAAAATCAAACGTTTTCATCAGTTTCAGGCCACTTTTCTTCTTTTGCTCTATTTTTTCGTCCCGTATCGTACGTCGTGAGCTGTTAAAAGGACGAGAACCTTACTCGCCGGACATCAGAAGGCCCTACAACATGTCTATATCACGTCTTGCGAGGATGCTGTGTTGTTGAAGCGGACGGGTATTCGTTAAGCGCTTTAGGCCTTTTGAATGGGCCATCACTCTAGGCTGGCACTGTGAACCGTTAACACATATAGGAATTGTGCCTTCAACATGACGGGTGCGATCATACTAGCACTAATTCACCGGATCCCATTAGAACTCCGAAGTTAAGCGTGCTTGGGAGAGAGTAGTACTAGGATGGGTGACCCCCTGGGAAGTCCCCGTGTTGCACCCCATTTTCAATTATTTTTGCCCTGGTTAGGGTTGCCAAGATAGTTTATCCAGCAAGTCCCTATTACTAAATCCCACGGAACATTGGGCAAGACAACTTCGCTTTACGTAGAGGCTGGGTCCGCAAACCGAGGGCGTGGGGTTTGTGACCAGGTCTTTGTCGCTCCGGTGCCCATAACTTTTGATCCGTAAGGAGTTTCGTGGCGCACAGCATACCGTTGCAAAGCTCTCTGAGAGCTCTACGACGGGGGCAGCGAGCTTGCTCGCTGTGCCCTTTTTGGAGACCAAAATCGAACGTTTTCATCTGTTAGTGGCCACTTTTCTACTTTTGCTCTATTTTTCCTTCCCAGATCGTACGTCGTGAGTTGTTAAAAGGACGACAACCTAACTGGCGATACATCAGAGAGCCCTACAACGTGTCGATAACACGTCTTGCGAGGAAGCAGTATTGTTGAAGCTGATGGGTTGTTGTTAAGCCCATTGGGCCTTTTGAATGGGCCATCTCTCTAGGCTGGCACTGTGAACCATTTACACATATAGGAATTGTGCCCTCAACATGATGGTTGCTTTCACACCAGCACTAATGCACCGGATCCCATCAGAACTCCGAAGTTAAGGGTGCTTGGGCGAGAGTAGTACTAGCATGGGTGATCCCCTGGGAAGTCCTCGTGTTGTACCCCCTTTTCAATTTTTTTTGCCCTGGTTAGGGTTGGCAAGATACTTTATCCACCAAATCTCTATTACCGAATCCTACGGAACATTGGGCAAGACAACTTCGCTTCACGTAGAGGCCGGGCCCGCAAACCGAGGGCGTAGGGTTTGTGACCAGGTCTCCGTCGCTCCAGTGCCCATAACTTTTGATACGTATGGAGTTACGCAGCGCACAGCATACCGTTGCAAAGCTCTCTGAGAGCTCTAAGATGGGGGCAGCGAGTTTGCTTGCTGTGCCCGTTGTTGGAGCCCAAAATCAAACATTTTCATTAGTTTCAGGCCACTTTTCTTCTTTCGCTCTGTTTTTCCATCCCAGATCGTACGTCGTGAGTTGTTAAAAGGACCACAACCTAACTAGCAGTACATCAGAGAGCCCTAAAATGTGTCGATATCACATCTTGCGATGATGCTACATTGTTGAAGCAAATGGGTTGTTGTTAAGCCCATTGGGCCTTTTGAATGGGCCATCTCTCTAGGCTAGCACTGTGAACCGTTTACATATATAGGAATTGTGCCCTCAACATGACGGGTGCGATCATACCAGCACTAATGCACTAGTTCCCATCAGAACTCCGAAGTTAAGCGTGGTTGGGCGAGAGTAGTACTAGGATGGGTGACCCCTTGGAAAGTCCTCGTGTTGCACCACTTTTTCAATTTTTTTTGCCTTGCTTAGGGTTGCCAAGATACTTTATCCACCAAATCTCTATTACCGAATCCCACGGAACATTGGGCAAAACAATTTCGCTTGACGTAGCGGTCGAGCCTGCAGACCGAGGGCGTAGGGTTTGTGACCAGCTCTCCGTCGCTCCGGTGCCTATAACTTATGATCCGTAGGGAGTTACGCGGCGTACAACATACCGTTGCAAAGCTGTCTGAGAGCTCTACGATGGGGACAGTGAGCTTGCTCGCTTTGCCCCTTTTTGGAGGCTAAAATCGAACGTTTTCATCAGTTTCTAGCCACTTTTGTTTTTTGCTCTGTTTTTCCGTCCTAGATCGTTCGTCGTGAGCTATTAAAAGGACGACAACCTTACTCGCGGGATATCAGAGGCTCCTACACAGTGTCGATATCACGTCTTCCGAGGATGCTGCGTTTTTTAAGCGGATGGGTTGTCGTTAAGCCCATTGGGCCTTTTGAAACGGCCATCTCTCTAGACTGGGACTATGAACCGTTAACAAATACAGGAATTGTGCCCTCAACATCACGGGTGCAATCATACCAGCACTAATGAACCGGATCCCATCAGAACTCCGAAGTTAAGCGTGCTTGGGTGAGAGTAGTACTAGGATGGGTGACCCCTTGGGAAGACCTCGTGTTGCACCCCCGTTTCAATTTTTTTTTCCCTGGTTTGGGTTGCCAAGATACTTTATCCATCAAATCTCTATTACCGAATCCCACGGAACATTGGGCTAGACAACTTCGCTTCACGTGGAGGCCGGGCCCACAAACTGAGGGTGTAGGGTTTGTGACCAGGTCACCGTCGTTCCGGTGCCCATAACTTTTGATCCGTAAGGAGTTACGCGGTGCACATCATACCATTGCAAAGCTCTCTAAGAGTTCTATGATAGGGGCAGCCAGCTTGCTCGTGGTGCCCATTTTTGGAGACCAAAATCGAACGTTTTCATCAGTTTCAGGCCACTATTCTTCTTTTGCTCTATTTTTCTGTCCCAGATCGTGCGTCGTGAGCAGTTAAAAGGATGAAAACCTGACTCGGGGGACATCAGAGGGTCCTACAACGTGTCGATATCATGTCTTGCGAGGATGCTGCGTTGTTGAAGCGGATGGGGTGTCGTTAAGCCCATTGGTCCTTTTGGATGGGCTATCTCTCTAGGCTGCCACTGTGAACCGTTAACACATATAGGAATTGTGCCCTAAACATTACGGGTGCGACCATACCAGCACTAATGCACCGGATCCCATCAGAACTCTGAAGTTAAGCGTGCTTGGGCGAGAGTAGTACTAGGATGGGTGACCCTCTGAGAAGTCGTCGTGTTGCACCCCCTTTTCAATTTTTTTTGCCGTGGTTAGGGTTGCCAAGATACTTTATCCACCAAATTTCTATTATCGAATCCAACGGAACATTGGGCAAGACAACTTCGCTTCACGTAGAGGCCGGGCCCGCAAACCGAGGGCGTAGGGCTTGTGACCAGATCTCCGTCGCTCCGGTGCCCATAACTTTTGATCCGTAAGGAGTTACACGGCGCACAGCATACCGTTGCAAAGCTCTCCGATAGCTCTACGAAGGGGGCATTGAGCTTCCTCACTGTGCCCTTTTTGGAGCCCAAAATCGAACGTTTTCATCCGTTTTAGGCCACTTTTATTCTTTTGCTCTATTTTTCTATCCCGGATCGTACGTCGTGAGCTGGTAAAAGGACAACAACCATACTCACGGGACATTAGAGGGCCCTAAAACGCGTCGATATCACGTCTTGCAAGAATGCTGCGTTGTTGAAGCAGATGGGTTGTCGTTAAGCCCATTGGGCCTTTTGAATGGGCCATCTCTCTAGGCTGGGATTGTGAACCGTAAACAAATAAAGGAATTGTGCCCGCAACATGATGGGTGCGATCATACCAACACTAATGCACCGGATCCCATCAGAACTCCGAAGCTAAGCGTGCTTGGGTGAGAGTAGTACTGGGATGGGTGACCCCCTGGGAAGTCCTCGTGTTACACCCCATTTTCAATTTTTGTTTCCCTGGTTAGGGTTGCCAAGATACTCTATCCACCAAATTTCTATTACCGAATCTCACGTAACATTGGGCAAGACAACTTCGCTTCACGTAGAGGCCGGGCCCGTAAACCGAGTGCGTAGGGTTTGTGACCAGGTCTCTGTCGCTCCGGTGCCCATAACTTTTGATCCGTAAGGACTTACGCAGTGCACAGCATACCGTTGCAAAGCTCTCTGAGAACTCTACGACGGGGGCAGCGAGCTTGCTCGTTGAGCCCTTTTTGGAGCCCAAAATCGAACATTTTCATTAGTTTCAGGCCACTTTTCTTCTTTTGCTCTATTTTTCTATCCTGGATCGTACGTCGTGAGTTGTTAAACGGACGACAACCTGACTCGCTGGACATTAGAGGGCCCTACAACGTGTTGATATCACGCCTTGCAAGGATGCGGCATTGTTAAAGCGGATGGGGTGTCGTTAAGGGCATTGGGCCTTTTGAGTGGGCCATCTCTCTAGGCTAGGACTATGAACCGTTAACACATATAGGAATTTTGCCCTAAACATGACAGGTGCGATCATACCAGCACTAATGCACCGCATCCCATCAGAACTCCGAAGTTAAGCGTGCCTTGGCGAGAGTAGTACTAGGATGGGTGACCCTCTGGGAAGTCCTCGCGTTGCACCCCCTTTCCAATTTTTTTTGCCCTGATTAGGGTTGCCAAGACACTTTATCCACAAAATCTCTATTACTGAATCCCACGGAACATTGGGCAGGATAACTTCGCTTCACGTAGAGGCCGGGCCTGCAAACCGAGGGCGTAGGGTTTGTGACCAGGTCTCCGTCGCTCTGGTGCCCATAACCGTAAGGAGTTACGCGGCGAACAGCATACCGTTGCAAAGCTCTCTTAGTGCTCTACGACGGGGGTAGGCAACTTGCTCGCTTCACCCTTTTTGGAGACCAAAATCGAACGTTTTCATCCGTTTCAGCCACTTTTCTTCTTTTGCTCTGTTTTTCCATCCCAGATCGTACGCCGTGAGCTGTTAAAAGGAGGACAACCTGACTTGCGGGACATCGAGGGCCCTACAACGTATCGATGTCACATCTTGCGACGATGCTGCGTTGTTAAAATGGATGGGTTGTCGTTAAGCCCATTGGGCCTTTTGAATGGGCCATCTCTCTAGGCTGGCACTATGAACCGTTAACACATATAGGAATTGTGCCCTCAACATGACGGGTGCGATCATACCAGCACTAATGCACCGGATCCCATCAGAACTCCGAAGTTAAGCGTTTTTGGGCGAGAGCAGTACTAGGATGGGTAACCCTCTGGGAAGTCCTCGGATTGCACCCCCTTTTCAATTTTTTTTGCCCTGGTTAGGGTTGCCAAGATACTTTATCCACCAAATCTCTATTACCGAATGCCACAGAACTTTGGGCAAGACAACTTCGCTTCACGTAGAGGACGGGCCCGCATACCGAAGGCGTAGGGTTTGTGACCAAGTCTCCATTGCTCCGGTGCCCATAACTTTTGATCCGTAAGGAGTTATGCAGCGCACAGCATACCGTTGGAAAGCTCTCCTAGAGGTTTACGACGGAGGCAGCTAGGATGCTCGCTATGCCTATTTTTGTAGCCGAAAATCGAACAGTTTCATCAATTGTCAGCCACTTTTCTTTCTTTTGCTCTAGTGTTCCATCCCGGATCGTATGTCGTGAGCTATTAAAAGGACGAAAACCTGATTCGCAGAACATCAGAGGGCCCTACAATGTGTCGATATCACGTCTTGCGAGGTTGCTGCGTTGTTGAAGCGGATCGGTTATCGTTAAGCACATTGGGCCTTTTGAATGTGCCATCTCTCTAGGCTGGCACTGTGAACCGTTAACACATATAGGAATTGTGCCCTCAACATGACGGGTGTGATCATACCAGCTCTAATGCACCGGATCCCATCAGAACTCCGAAGTTAAGCGCCCTTAGGCAAGAGTAGTACTAGGATGGGTGACCCCTTGGGAAGTCTTCGTGTTGCAGCCTCTTTTCATTTTTTTTTGCCCTGGTTAGGGTTGCCAAGATACTTTACCCACCAAATATCTAATACCGAATCACACGGAACATTAGGCAAGACAACTTCGCTTCACGTAGAGGCCGGGCCCGCAAACCGAGGGCATAGGGTTTGTGACCAGGTCTCCGACGCTCCGGTGCCCATAACTTTTGATCCGTAAGGAGTTATGCAGTGTACAGCATACCGTTGCAAAGCTCTCTGAGAGCTCTACCACGGGGGCAGCAAGCATGCTCGCTGTGCCAAATTTTGGAGCCCAAAATCCAACATTTTCATTAGTTTCTGGCCACTTTTCTTCGTTTACTCTGTTTTTCCGTCCCGGATCGTACGTCGTGAGCTGTTAAAAGGACGACAACCTGACTCGCGGTACATCAGAGGGCCCTACAAGAAGTCGATATCACGTCTTACGAGGATGCTGCGTTGTTGAAGCGGATCGGTTGTCGTTAAGCCCATTGGGCCTTTTGAATGGGCCATCTCTCTAGGCTAGCACTGTGAACCGTTAACACATATAAGAATTGTGCCCTCAACATGACGGGTCCGATCATACCAGCACTAATGCACCGGATCCCATCAGAACTCCAAAGTTAAGCGTGCATGGGCGAGAGTAGTACTAGGATAGGCGACCCCCTGGGAAGTCCTCGTGTTGTACTCCCTTTTCAATTTTTTTTGCCCGGGTTAGGGTTGCCAAGATACTTTATCCACCAAATCTCTATTACCGAATGCCACAGAACTTTGGACAAGACAACTTCGCTTCACGTAGAGGCCGGGCCGGCAAACCGAGGGCGTAGGGTTTTTGACAAGGTCTCCGTCGCTCCGGTGCCCATAACTTTTCATTCGTAAGGAGTTACGCGGTGCACAGAATACAGTTGCAAAGCTCTCTGAGAGCTCTACGACGGGGGCAGCCAGCTTGCTCGCTGTGCCCATTTTTGGAGCCCAAAATCGAATGTTTTCATCAGTTTCAGGCCACTTTCGGTCTTTTGCTCTATTTTTCCCTCCCGGATCGTATGTCGTGAGCTGTTAAAAGAACGACAACCTGACTCCTGGGACAACAGCGGGCCCCACAACGTGTCGATATCACGTCTTGCAAGGATACTACGTTTTTGAAGCTGATGGACTGTCGTTAAGCCCATTGGGCCTTTTGAAACGGCCATCTCTCTAGGCTGGGACTATGAACCGTTAACACATATAGGAATTGTGCCATCAACATGAAGAGTGCGATCATACCATCACTAATGTACTGGATCCCTTTAGAACTGCAAAGTTAAGCGTGCTTGGGCGAGTGTAGTACTAGGATGGGTGACCCGCTGGGAAGTCCTCGTGTTGCAACCCCTTTTCAATTTTTTTTGCCCTGGTTAGGGTTGCCAAGATACTTTATCCACCAAATTTCTATTACCGAATCCCACGGAACATTGGGCAAGGCAACTTCGCTTCACGTAGAGGCCGGGCCTGCATACCGAGGGCGTAGGGTTTGTGACCAGGTCTC
Source organism: Ehretia macrophylla (assembly GCA_037974665.1). NCBI lineage: Eukaryota > Viridiplantae > Streptophyta > Magnoliopsida > Boraginales > Ehretiaceae > Ehretia > Ehretia macrophylla. Next base: position 78,361,079 of record CM075769.1, read on the forward strand.
CATCGCTCTGGTGCCCATTACTTTTGATCTGTAAGGAGTTACGCAGCGCACAGCATACTGTTGCAAAGCTCTCTGAGAGCTCCACGATGGGGGCAATGAGTTTGCTCGCTGTGCCCGTTTTTGGGGCCCAAAATCGAACGTTTTCATAAGTTTCAGGCCACTTTTCAACTTTTGCAATGTTTTTCGGTCACGGATCGTACATCGTGAGCTGTTAAAAGGACAACAACCAGACTCGCGGGATATCAGAAGGCCCTACTACGTGTCGATATCACGTCTTGCGAGGATTCTTTGTTGTTGAAGCAGATGGGTTGTCGTTAAGCCCATTGGGCCTTTTGAATGAGCCATCTCTCTAGGTTGGCACTATGAACCGTTAACACATATAGGAATTATGCCCTCAACATGACGGGTGTGATCATACCAGCACTACTGCACCGGATCCCATTAGAACTCTGAAGTTAAGCGTGCTTGGGCGAGAATAGTACTAGGATGGGTGACCTCCTAGGAAGTCCTCGTATTACACCCCCTTTACAATTTTTTTTGCCCTAGTTAGGGTTGCCAAGATACTTTCTCCACCAAATCTCTATTATCGAATCCCACGGAACAGTGGGAAAGACAACTTCGCTTCAAGTATAGGCCGGGCCCGCAAACCGAGGGCATAGGGTTTGTGACCAAGTCTCTGTCACTCCGGAGCTCATAACTTTTGATCCGTAAGGAGTTTCGCAGCGCATAGCATACCGTTGTAATGCACTCTAAGATCTTTAAGACGGGAGTAGCCAGCTTGCTCGCTTTGCCCATTTTGGTGCCCAAAATCGAACGATTTCATCAGTTTTAGGCCACTTTTTTTCTTTTGCTCTTTTTTTCTATCCCGGATCGTACATCGTGAACTGTTAAAAGGACAACAACCTAACTCACAGGACATCAGAGGAACCTACAACGTTTCGATATCACGTCTTGCGAGGATGCTGCGTTGTTGAAGCGGATGGGTTGTCGTTAAGCCCATTGGTCCTATTGAATGGGCCATCTCACTAGGCTCGGACTGTGAACCGTTAACACATATAGGAATTGTGCCCTCAACCAAACGGGTGTGATGATACCAGCACTAATGCACCGGATCCCATCAGAACTTCGAAGTTAAGCATGCTTGGGCGAGAGTAGTACTAGGATGGGTGACCCCCTGGGAAGTCCTCGTGTTGCACCCCCTTTCCAATTTTTTTTGCACTGGTTAGGGTTGCAAGATATTTTATCCACCAAATCTCTATTACCGAATCCCACAGAACATTGGGCAAGACAACTTCGCTTCACGTAGAGGCTGGGCCTGCAAACCGAGGCCGTAGGGTTTGTGACCAGGTCTTCGTCGCTTCGGTGCCCATAACTTTTCATCCGTAAGGAGTCACGCGGCGCACAACATACTATTGCAAAGTTCTCTGAGAGCTCTACGACGGGGGTAGCCAGCTTGCTCGCTTAGCACTTTTAGGAACCCAAAACCGAACGTTTTCCACAGTTTCTGGCCACTTTTCTTCTTTTTCCTTGTTTTTCCGTCCCGGATCGTACGTAATGAGTTGTTAAAAGGCAGACAACCTGACTCGCGGGACATCAGAAGGCCTTACAACATGTCGATGTCACATCTTTCGAGGATACTGCGTTGTTGAAGCGGATGGGTTGTCGTTCAGCCTATTGGTCCTTTTGAATTGGCCATCTCTCTAGGCTGGCACTATGAACCGTTAACATATATAGGAATTGTGCCCTCAACTTCACGGGTGCGATCATACCAGCACTAACGCACCGGATCCTAGCATAACTCCGAAGTTAAGTGTGCTTGGGGGAGAGTAGTACTAGAATGGGTAACCACCTGGGAAGTCCTCGTGTTGCACCCCATTTTCAATTTTTTTTGCACTAGTTAGGGTTGCCAAGATACTTTATCCACCAAATCTCTATTACCGAATCCCACGGAACATTGGGCAAGGCAACGTCGCTTCACGTAGAGGCCGGGCCTACAAACCGAGGGCGTAAGGTTTGTGACCACGTCTCCGTCGCTCCGGTGCCCATAACTTTTGATTCGTAAGGAGTTACGTAGCACCCAGCATACCGTTGCATAGCTCTTTGGGAGCTCTACGACGGGGGCAGCGAGCTTGCTCGCTTTGCCCATTTTTGAAGCCCAAAATCGAACGTTTTCATCAGTTTCTGGCCACTTTTCTTTTTTTGCTCTATTTTTTCGTCCCGGTTCGTATGTCGTGAGCTGCTAAAAGGAAGACAACCTGACTCGCGGGACATCAGAGGGCCCTACAACGTGTCGATATCACGTCTTGTGAGGATGCTGTGTTGTTGAAGCGAATGGGTTGTCGTTAAGCCCATTGGGCCTTCTGAATGGGCAATCTCTCTAGGCTGGCACTGTGAACCGTTAACACATATAGGAATTGTGCCCTCAACATGACGGGTGCGATCATACTAGTACTAATGCACCGAATCCCATTAGAACTCTGAAGTTAAGCGTACTTGGGCGAGAGTAGTACTAAGATGGGTGACCCCCTGGGAAGTCCTCGTGTTGCACCCCCTTTTCAATTTTTTTTTGCCCTAGTTAGGGTTGCCAAGATACTTTATCCACCAAATCTCTATTACCGAATCCCACAGAACAGTGGGCAAGACAACTTCGCTTCAAGTAGAGGCCGGGCCAACAGACCGAGGGCATAGGGTTTGTGACCAGGTCTCTGTCGCTCCGGTGCCCATAACTTTTGATCCGTAACGAGTTACGCAATGCACAGCAAACCGTTGTAAAGCACTCTGAGAGCTCTACGACGGGGGTAGCCTGCTTGCTCGCTTTGCCCATTTTGGTGCCAAAAATTGAACGTTTTCATCAGTTTCAGGCCGCTTTTCTTCTTTTGCTCTGTTTTTTTATCCTGGATCGTACATCGTGAGCTGTTAAAAGGATGACAACCTGACACGCGGGACATCAGAGGGCCCTACAACGTTTTGATATAACGTCTTGCCAGGATGCTGCGTTGTTGAAGCGGATGGGTTGTCGTTAAGCGCATTGGGCCTTTTCAATGGGCCATCTCTCTAGGCTGGGACTGTGAACCGTTAACACATATAGGAATTGTGCCCTCAACATGACGGGTGCCATTATACCAACACTAATGCACCAGATCCTATCAGAACTCCGAAGTTAAGCGTGCTTGGGCGAGAGTAGTACTAGGATGGGTGACCCCCTGGGACGTCCTCATGTTGTACCCCCTTTCCAATTTTTTTTTGCCCTGGTTAGGGTTGCCAAGATACTTTTTCCACCAAATCTCTATTACCGAATCCCACGGAACATTGGGCAAGACAATTTCGCTTCACGTAGAGGTCGGGCCCGCAAATCGAGGCCGTAGGGTTTGTGACCAGGTCTCTGTCGCTTCGGTGCCCATAACTTTTGATCCGTAAGGAGTTACGCGGCACACAGCATACCGTTACAAAGCTCTCTGAGAGCTCTACGACGGGGGCAGCCAACTTGCTCGCTTTGCCATTTTTGGAGCCCAAAATCGAACGATTTCATCAGTTTCAGACCACTTTTCTTCTTTTGCTATGTTTTTCCGTCCCGGATCATACGTCATGAGTTGTTAAAAGGGGGTCAACCTGACTCGCGGGACATCAGAGGGCCCTACAACATGTCGATGTCATGTCTTTCGAAGATGCTGCGTTGTTTAAGTGGATGGGTTGTCGTTAAGCCCATTGGTCCTTTTGAAGGGCCATCTTTCTAGGCTGGCACTATGAACCGTTAACACATATAGGAATTGTGCCCTTAACATGACAGGTGCGATCATACTAGCACTAACGAACCGGATCCCATCAGAACTTTGAAGTTAAGCGTACTTGGGCGAGAGCAGTACTAGGATGGGTGACCCTTGGGGAAGTCCTCGTGTTGCACCCCCTTTTCAATTTTTTTTGCCCTGATTAGGGTTGCCAAGATACTTTATCCACTAAATCTCTATTACTGAATCCCACTGAACATTGGGCAAGACAACTTCGCTTCACGTAGAGGCAGGGCCCACAAACCTAGGGCGTAAGGTTTGTGACCAGGTCTCCGTTGCTCCGGTGCACATAACTTTTGATCTGTAAGGAGTTACGCAGCACCCAGCATACCGTTGCAGAGCTCTATGAGAGCTCTACGATGGGGGCAGTGAGCTTGCTTTCTTTGCCTATTTTTGAAGCCCAAAATTGAACGTTTTCATCAGTTTTTGGCCACTTTTCTTTTTTTGTTATGTTTTTTCGTCCCGGATCGTACATCGTGAGCTGTTAAAAGGACGACAACCTGACTCGCGGGACATCAGAGGGGCCTAGAACATTTCGATATCACGTCTTGCGAGGATGTTGCGTTGTTGAAGCAGATGGGTTGTCGTTAAGCCCATTGGGCCTTTTTAATGGGCCATCTCTCTAGGCTGCCACTATGAACCGTTAACACATATAGGAATTGTGCCCTCAACATGACGGGTGCGATCATACTAGCACTAATGCACCGGATGCCATTAGAACTCTGAAGTTAAGCATGCTTGGGCGAGAGTAGTACTAGGATGGGTGACCCCCTGGGAAGTCCTCGTGTTGCACCCCTTTTCAATTTTTTTGCCCTAGTTAGGGTTGCCAAGATACTTTATCCACCAAATCTGTATTATCGAATCCCACGGAACATTGGGCAAGACAACTTCGCTTCAAGTAGAGGCCGGGCCCACACAACGATGGCGTAGGGTTTATGACTAGGTCTCTATCACTCAGGTACCCATAACTTTTGATCCGTAAGGAGGTACGCAGCGCACAGCATACCGTTGCGAAGCTCTCCGAGTGCTCTATGACAGGGGAAGCCAGCTTGCTCTTTGTACCCATTTTTGGAGTCCAAAATTGAACGTTTTCATCAGTTTCAATGCACTTTTCTTCTTTTGCTCTGTTTTTCCGTCCCGGATAGTATTTCGTGAGCTATTAAAAGGACGACAACCTGACTCGAGGGACATCAGAGGGCCCTAAAACGTGTTGATATCACGTCTTTTGAGGATGCTGCGTTGTTGAAGCGGATGGGTTGTCGTTAAGCCCATTGGGCCTTTTGAATGGGCCATCTCTCTAGGCTAGTACTGTGAACCGTTAACACATATAGGAATTGTGCCTTCAACATGAAGGGTGCGATCATACTAGCACTAATGCACCGGATCCTATCAGAACTAAGAAGTTAAGCGTGCTTGGCGAGAATAGTACTAGAATGGGTGACCCCCTGGGAAGTCTCCGTGTTGCACCCCCTTTTCAATTTTTTTTTCTCTGTTAGGGTTGCTGAGATACTTTATCCACCAAATCTCTATTACCGAATCCAACGGAACATTGGGCAAGACAACTTCGCTTTATGTAGAGGCCGGGCCCGCAAACCCAGGGCGTAGAGTTTATGACCAGGTATCCGTCGCTCCAGTGCCCATAACTTTTGATCCGTAAGGAGTTACGCTGCGCACAACATACCGTTGCAAAGCTCTCTGAGTGCTCTACGACCGGGGCAACGAGCTTGCTCGCTGTGCCTAATTTTGGAGCCTAAAATCAAATGTTTACATCAGTTTCATGCCACTTTTTTCTTTTGCCCTATTTTTCCATCCCAGATCGTACGTCGTGAGATGTTAAAAGGATGACAACCTGACTCGCGGGACATCAGAGGGCCCTACAATGTGTCGATATCATGTCCTGCGAGGATGCTGCGTTGTTGAAGCGGATGGTTTGTCGTTAAGCCCATTAGGCCTTTTGAATGGGCCATATCTCTAGGCTAGGACTGTGAACCGTTAACACATATAGGAATTGTGCCCTCAAGATTACGGGTGCGATCATACTAGCACTAATGCACCGGATCCCATTAGAACTCCGAAGTTAAGCGTGGTTGGGCGAGAGTAGTACTAGGATGGGTGACCCCCTGGGAAGTCCTCGTGTTGCACCCCCTTTTCAATTTTTTTTGCCCTGGTTAAGGTTGCCAACATACTTTTTCCACCAAATCTCTATTACCGAATCCCACGGAACATTGGGCAAGACAATTTCGCTTCGCGTAGAGGCTGGGCCCGCAACCCGAGGGAGTAGGGCTTGTGACCTAGTCTCTGTCACTCCGATGCCCATAACTTTTGATTCGTAAGGAGTTACGCAGCGAACAGCATACCGTTGCAAAGCTATCTGAGAGCTCTACGATAGGGACAGCAAGCTTGCTAGCTGTGCCCTTTTTGGAGCCCAAAATCAAACGTTTTCATCAGTTTCAGACCACTTTTCTTCTTTTGCGCTGTTTTTCCGTCCTGGATCGTACGTCGTGAGCTGTTAAAAAGACGACAACCTGACTCGTGGGATATCATAGGATCGTACAACTTGTCGATATCATGTCTTGCGAGGATGCGACATTGTTGAAGCGGATGGGTTGTCGTTATGCCCATTGGGCCTTTTGAATGGGCCATCTCTCCAGGCTGGGATTGTGAACCGTTAACACATATAGAAATTGTGACATCAAGATGACGGATGCGATCATACCAGTACTAGTGCACCGGATCCCATCAGAACTCCGAAGTTAAGCGTGCTTGGGCGAGGGTAGTACTAGGGTGGGTGACGCCCTGGGGAGGCCTCGTGTTGCACCCCATTCTCAATTTTTTTTGCCCTGGTTAGGGTTGCCGAGATACTTTATCCACCAAATCACTATTACCGAATCCCGCAGAACATTGGTTAAGACAACTTCGCTTCACGTAGAGGCCGGGCCCGCAAACCGAGGGCGTAGGGTTTGTGACCTGGTCTCCGTCGCTCCGGTACCCATAACTTTTGATCTGTAAGGAGTTACGCAGCGCACAGCATACCGTTGCAAAGCTCTCTGAGAGCTCTACGACAAGGGCAGCAAGCTTGCTGGCTGTGCCCTTTTTGGAGCCCAAAATCGAACGTTTTCATTAGTTTCAGGCTACTTTTCTTCTTTTGCACTGTTTATCCATCCTGGATCGTAAGTCGTGAGCTGTTAGAAGGACGACAACCTGACTCGCGGGATATCAGAGGGCCGTACAACGTGTCGATATCACGTCTTGCGAGGATGCTACATTGTTGAAGCGGATGGGTTGTCGTTAAGCCCATTGGGCCTTTTGAATGGGCCATCTCTCCAGGCTGGGACTGTGAACCATTAACACTTATAGGAATTGTGACATCAAGATGACGGGTGCGATCATTACAACACTAATACACCGGATACCATCAGAACTTCGAAGTTAAGCGTGCTTGGGTGAGAGTAGTACTTGGATGGGTGACCCCCTGGGAAGTCCTCGTGTTGCACCCCCTTTTCAATTTTTTATGCCTTGGTTAGGGTTGGCAATATACTTTATCCACCAAATCTCTATTACCGAATCCCACGAAACATTGGCCAAGACAACTTCGCTTCACGTAGAGGCCGGACCCGCAAACCGAAGACGTAGGGTTTGTGACCAGGTCTCCGTCCCTCCGGTGCCCATAACTTTTGATCCGTAAGGAGTTACGCAGCGCACAGCATACCGTTGCAAAGCTCTCTGAGAGCTCTACGACGGGGACAGCAAGCATGCTAGCTGTGCCCTTTTTGGAGCCCAAAATTGAACGTTTTCATCAGTTTCAGGCCACTTTTCTTCTTTTGCTCTGTTTTTCCGTCCCGGATCGTACGTCGTGAGCTGTTAAAAGGACGACAACCTTAGTCGCGCGACATTAGAGGGCCCTACAATGTGTCGATATCACGTCTTGCGAGGATGTTGCGTTGTTGAAGCAGATGGGTTATCGTTAAGCCCATTATGCCTTTTGAATGGGCCATCTCTCTAGGCTGGGACTGTGAACCGTTAACACATATAGGAATTGTGCACTCAAGATGATATGTGAGATCATACCAGCACTAATGCACCGGATCCCATCAGAACTCCGAAGCTAAGCGTGCTTGGTCGAGAGTAGTACTATGATGGGTGCCCCCTGCGAAGTCCTCGTGTTGCACCCCTTTTCAATTTTTTTTGCCCTAGTTAGGGTTGCCAAGATACTTTATCCACCAAATCTCTATTATCGAATCCCAAGGAACATTGGGCAAGACAACTTCGCTTCACGTAGAGGCCAGACCTGCAAACCGAGGGTGTAGGGTATGTGACCAGGTCTCCGTCGTTGTGGTGCCCATAACTTTTGATCCGTAAGGAGTGACCCAGAAAATAGCATGCCGTTGCAAAGCTCTTTGAGAACTCTACGACAGGGGCAGCCAGCTTGCTCGCTGTGCCCGTTTTTGGAGCCCAAAATCGAACGTTTTTATCAGTTTCGGGCCACTTTTCTGCTTTTGCTCTATTTTTTGGTGTCGGATCGTACGTCGTGAGCCGTTAAAAGGATGACAACCTGACTCGCGGGACATCATAGGGCCCTACAATGTGTCGATATCACGTCTTACGAGGATGCTGCGTTGTTGAAGCGGATGGGTTGTCGTTAAGCCCATTAGGCCTTTTGAATGGGCCATCTCTTTAGGCTGGTACTGTGAATCGTTAACACATGTAGGAATTGTGCCCTCAACTTGACGGGTATGATCATACCAGCACTAATGCACCGAATCCCATTAGAACTCCGAAGTTAAGCGTGCTTGGGCGAGAGTTGTACTAGGATGGGTGACCCCCTGGGAAGTCCTCGTGTTGCACCCCTTTTTCAATTTTTTTTGCCCTGGTTAGGGTTGCCAGGATACTTTATCCACAAAATCTCTATTACCGAATCCCACGGAACATTGGGCAAGACAACTTCGCTTCATGTAGAGACCAGGCCTGCAAACCGAAGACGTAAGGTTTGTGACCAGGTCTCCGTCGTTCCGGTGCCCATAACTTTTGATCCGTAAGGAGTTACGCAGTGCACAACATACCGTTGCAAAGCTCTCTGAGAGCTCTACGACAGGGGCAGCTGGCTCGCTTGCTGTGCCCATTTTTGGAGCCCAAAATCGAATGTTTTCATCAGTTTTAGGCCACTTTTCTTTTTTTGCTCTGTTTTTCCGTCCCGAATCGTACTTCGTGAGCTGTTAAAAGGACGACAACCTGACTTGCGGGACATCAGAGGGCCCTACAACGTGTCGATATCACGTCTTGCGAGGATCCTGCGTTGTTGAAGCGGATGGGTTGTCGTTAAGCCCATTGGGCCTTTTGAATGGGCCATCTCTCTAGGCTGGGACTGTGAATCGTTAACACATATTGGAATTGTGCCCTCAAGATGACGGGTGTGATCATACCAGCACTAATGCACCGGATCCCATCAGAAATCCGACGTTAAGCGTGCTTGGTCGAGAGCAGTACTAGGATGGGTGACCCCCTAGGAAGTCCTCGTGTTGCACCCCCTTTTCAATTTTTTTGCCCTGGTTAGGGTTGCCAAGATACTTTATCCACCTAATCTCTATTATCGAATACAACAGAACATTGGGCAAGACAACTTCGCTTCACGTAGAGGCCAGGCCTGCAAACCGAGGGCGTAGGGTATGTGACCAGGTCTCCGTCGCTCCAGTGCCCATAACTTTTGATCCGCAAGGAGTTACGCACCGCACAGCATGCCGTTGCAAAGCTCTCTGAGAACTCTACGACAGGGGCAGGCAACTTGCTCGCTGTGCCCATTTTTGGAGCTCAAAATCGAACGTTTTCATCTGTTTCAGGCCACTTTTCTTCTTTTGCTCAGTTTTTTCTTCCCGGATCGTACGTCGTGAGCAGTTAAAAGGATGACAACCTGACTTGTGGGACATCAGAGGGCCCTACAACATGTCGATATCACGTCTTGCGTGGATGTTGTATTGTTGAAGCGGATGGGTTGTCGTTAAGCCCATTGGTCCTTTTCAACGCGCCATCTCTTTAGGCTGGGACTGTGAATCGTTAACACATATAGGAATAGTGCCCTCAACTTGACGGGTGCGATCATACCAACACTAATGCACCGCATCCCATTAGAACTCTGAAGTTAAGCGTGCTTTGGCGAGAGTAGTACTAGGATGGGTGACCCCTTGGGAAGTCCTCGTGTTGCACCCCCTTTTCAATTTTTTTTGCCCTAGTTAGGGTTGCCAAGATACTTTATCCACAAAATCACTATAACCGAATCCCACGGAACATTGGGCAAGACAACTTCACTTCACGTAGAGGCCGGGCCTCCAAACCGAAGGCGTAGGGTTTGTGACCAGGTCTCCGTCGTTCCGGTGCCCATAACTTTTGAGCCGTAAGGAGTTACGCAGCGCACATCATACCGTTGCAAAGCTCTTTGAGAGATCTACGACATGGGCAGCTAGCTCGCTTGCTGTGCCCTTTTTTGGAGCCCAAAATCGAACGTTTTCATCATTCTTAGGCCACTTTTCTTTTTTTTGCTCTATTTTTTTGTCCCGAATCGTACGTCGTGAGCTGTTAAAAGGATGATCACCTGACTCGCGGGACATCAGAGGGCCCTACAATGTGTCGATATCACGTCTTGCGAGGATACTGCGTTGTTGAATCCGATGGGTTGTCGTTATGCCCATTGGGCCTTTTGAATGGGCCATCTCTCTAGGCTGGGACTGTGAACCGTTAACACATATAGGAATTGTGCCCTCAACATGACGGGTGTGATCATACCAGCACTAATGCACCGGATCGCATCAGGACTCCGAAGTTAAGCGTTCTTGGGCGAGAGTAGTACTAGGATGGGTGACCCCCTAGGAAGTCCTCGTGTTGTACCCCCTTTTCAATTTTTTTTGCCCTTGTTAGCGTTGCCAAGATAATTTATCCTCCAAATCTCTATTACCGAATCCCACGGAACATTGGGCAAGAAAACTTCACTGCACGTAGAGGCCGGGCTCGTAAACCGAGGGCGTAGAGTTTGTGACCAGGTCTCTGTCGCTCCGGTGCCCATAACTTTTGATCTCTAAGGAGTTACGCTGTGCACAACATACCGTTGCAAAGCTCTCTGAGAGCTCTACGACGGGGGCAGCGAGCTTGCTCGATGTGCCCCTTTTTAGAGCCGAAAATCGAACGTTTTCATCAGTTTCATGCCACTTTTCTTCTTTTGCCCTATTTTTCCGTCCCGGATCGTACGTCGTGAACTGTTAAAAGGATGATAACCTGATTCGCAAAACATCAGGGGGCCCTACAATGTGTCGATATCACGTCTTGCGAGGATGCTACGTTGTTGAAGCGGATGGGTTGTCGTTAAGCCCATTGGGCCTTTTGAATGGGCCATATCTCTAGGCTGGGACTGTGAGCTGTTAACACATATAGGAATTGTGCCCTCAACATGACGGGTGTGATCATACCAGCACTAATGCACCGGATCCCATCAGAACTTCGAAGTTAAGCGTGCCTGGGCGAGAGTAGTCCTAGGATGGTTGACCCCCTGGGAAGTCCTCGTGTTGCACCCCCTTTTCAATTTTTTTTGCCCTGGTTAGGGTTGTCAAGATACTTTATCCACCAAATATCTATTACCGAATCCCATGGAACATTGGGCAAGACAACTTCGCTTCACGTACAGGCCGAGCCCGCAAACCGAGGGCGTAGGGTTTGTGACCTGGTCTCCGTTGCTCCGGTGCCCATAACTTTTGATCCGTAAGGAGTTACGCGGTGCACAACATACCGTTGCAAAGTTCTCTGAGAGCTCTACGATGGGGGCAGCCAGCTTGCTCCCTATGCCATTTTTGGAGCCCAAAATCGAACGTTTTCATTAGTTTCATGCCACTTTTCTTCTTTTGCCCTATTTTTCTGTCCCAGATCGTACGTCATGAGGTGTTAAAAGGACGACAACCTGACTCGCGGGATATCAGAGGGCCGTACAACGGTCGATATCACGTCTTGGGAGGATGCTACATTGTTGAAGCGGATGGGTTGTCATTAAGCCCATTGGGCCTTTGAATGGGCCATCTCTCCAGGCTGGGACTGTGAACCATTAACACATATCGGAATTGTGACCTCAAGATGACGGGTGCGATCATTCCAGCACTAATGCACCGGATCCCATCAGAACTTCGAAGTTAAGCGTGCTTAGGCGAGAGTAGTACTAGGATGGGAGACCCCTTGGGAAGTCCTCTTGTTGCACCCCCTTTTCAATTTTTTTTGCCTTGGTTAGGGTTGCCAAGATACTTTATCCACCAAATCTCTATTACCGAATCCCATGAAACATTGGGCAAGACAACTTCGCTTCACGTACAGGCCGGCCCCACAACCCGAAGACGTTGGGCTTATGACCAGGTCTTCGTCACTCCGGTGACCATAACTTTTGATCCGTAAGGAGTTACGCAGCGTACAGCATACCGTTAGAAAGCTCTCTGAGAGCTCTACGATAGGGGCAGCAATCTTGCTCAGCTATACCCATTTTTTGGAGCCTAAAATTGAACATTTTCATCAGTTTCAGGCCACATTTCTTCTTTTGCTTTGTTTTTCCGTCCTGGATCGTACATCGTGAGCTGTAAAAAGGACGACAATCGTACTCGCGGGACATCAGAGGGCCCTACAACATGTCGATATCACGTCTTGCGAGGATGCTGCGTTGTTGAAGTGGATGGGTTGTCATTAAGCCCATTGGGGATTTTGAATGGGCTATCTCTTTAGGCTGGGACTGTGAACCGATAACACATATAGGAATTGTGCCCCCAACATGACGGGTGCGATCATACAAGCACTAAAGCAACGAATCCCATCAGAACTCCGAAGTTAAGCGTGCTTGGGCGAGAGTAGTACTAGGATTGGTGACCCCCTGGGAAGTCCTCGTGTTAAACCCCCTTTTCAATTTTTTTGCCCTGGTTAGGGTTGCCAAGATACTTTATCCACCAAATCTCTATTACCGAATCCCACGGAACATTGGGCAAAACATCTTCGCTTAACGTAGAGGCCGGGTCTGCAAACCGAGGGCGTAGGGTTTGTGGCCAGGTCTCCGTCGTACCGATGCCCATAACTTTTGATCCGTAAGGAGTTACGTAGCGCACAACAAACTGTTGCGAAGCTCTCTGAGAGCTCTACGACAAGGGCAGCATGCTTGCTCGCTTTGCCCTTTTTTGGAGCCCAAAAGAGAATGTTTTCATCAGTTTCAGGCCACTTTTCTTCTTTTGCTCTGTTTTTCTGTCCCGGTTCATACGTCATGAGCTGTTAAAAGGACGACAACCTGACTCACGGGACATCAGAGGGCCCTACAACGTGTCGATATCACGTCTTGCGAGGATGCTGCATTGTTGAAGCGGATGGGTTGTCGTTAAGCCCATTGGGCCTTTTGAATGGGCCATCTCTCGAGGCTAGGACTGTGAACCGTTAACACATATAGGAATTGTGCCCTCAACATGGCGGGTGCGATCATACCAGCACTAATGCACCGAATCCCATCAGAACTTCAAAGTTAAGCGTGCTTGGGCGAGAGTAGTCCTAGGTTGGGTGACCCCCTGGGAAGTCCTCGTGTTGCACCCCCTTTTCAATTTTTTTTGCCCTGGTTAGGGTTGCCAAGATACTTTATCCACCAAATCTCTATTACCGAATCCCACGGAACATTGGGCAAGACAACTTCGCTTCACGTAGAGGCCAGGTCCATAAACCGAGGGCGTAGGGTTTGTGACCTGGTCTCCGTTGCTCCGGTGCCCATAACTTTTGATCCGTAAGGAGTTACGCGGTGCACAACATACCGTTGCAAAGTTCTCTGAGAGCTCTACGATGGGGGCAGCAAGCCTGCTTGGCTGCACCTATTTTCAAAGCCGAAAATTGAACATTTTCATTTGTTTCGGACCACTATTCTTCTTTTGCGCTATTTTTCCTTCCCGGATCGTACATCATGAGTTGTTAAAAGGATGACAACCAAACTCGCGGGATATTGGAGGGCCCTACATCCCGTCGATATCACGTCTTGTAAGGATGCTATGTTGTTGAAGCGGATGGGTTGTCGTTATGCCCATTGGGCCTTTTGAATTGGCCATCTCTCTGGATTGAGACTGTGAACCGTAAACACATATAGGAATTGTGCCCTCAACATGACGAGTGCGATCATACCAGCACTAATGCACCGGATCCCATCAGAACTCCGAAGTTAAGCGTGCTTGGACGAGAGTAGTACTAGGATGGGTGACCCCCTGGGAAGTCATCGTGTTGCACCCCCTTTTCAATTTTTTTTGCCCTGGTTAGGGTTGCCAAGATACTTTATCCACCAAATCTATTTTACCGAATCCCACGGAACATTGGGCAAGACAACTTCGCTTCACGTAGAGGCCAGGCCTGTAAACCGAGGGCGTAGGGTTTGCAACCAGTTCTCCGTCGCTCCGGTGCCCATATCTTTTGATCCGTAAGGAGTTACACAGCACACAGCATACCGTTGCAAAGCTCTCTGACAGCTCTACGACAGGGGCAGCTAGCTTGCTCGCTGTGCCCATTTTTGGAGCGCAAAATTGAACGTTTTCATCAGTTTCAGGCCACTTTTCTTCTTTTGCTCTATTTTTTCGTCCCGGATCGTACGTCGTGAGTTGTTTAAAGGACGACAACCTGACTCGGGGGACATCAGAGGGCCCTACAATGTGTCGATATCAGATCTTGCGAGGATGCTGTGTTGTTGAAGCGATGAGGTATCGTTATGCCCATTGGGCCTTTTGAATGGGCCATCTCTCTAGGTTGGGATGGTGAACCGTTAACACATATAGGAATTGTGCCCTCAATATGACGGGTGCGATCATTCCAGCACTAATGCACCGGATCCCATCAGAACTCCGAAGTTAAGCGTGCTTGGGCGAGGGTAGTACTAGGATGGGTGACGCCCGAGGAAGTCCTCCTGTTGCACCCCATTTTCCCCATTTTCAATTTTTTTGCCCTGGTTAGGGTTTCCAAGATACTTTATCCACCAAATCTCTATTACCGAATCCCACGGAACATTGGGCAAGACAACTTCGCTTCACGTTGATGCCAGGCCCGCAAACCGAGGGCGTAGGGTTTGTGACCAGTTCTCCGTCGCTCCGATGCCCATAACTTTTGATCCGTAAGAAGTTACGCGGTGCACAGCATACCGTTGCAAATCTCTCTGAGAGCTCTTCGATGAGGGCAGTGAGCATGCTCGCTTTGCCCTTTTTTGGAGCCCAAAATCAAACGTTTTCATGAGTTTCGTGCCACATTTCTTCTTTTGCCCTGTTTTTCAATCCCGGATCGCACGGCGTGAGCTGTTAAAAGGATGACAACTTGACTCGCGGTACATCAGAGGGCCCTATAACGTTTTGATATCACGTCTTGCAAGGATGCTGCGTTGTTGAAGCGGATGGGTTGTCGTTAAGCCCATTGGGCCTTTTGAATGGGCTATCTCTCTAGGCTGGGACTGTGAACTGTTAACACATATAGGAATTGTGCCCTCAACATGAAAGGTGCGATCATACCAAGCACTAATGCACCAGATCCCATCAAAACTCCGAAGTTAAGCGTGCTTGGGCGAGAGTAGTACTAGGATGGGTGACCCCCTGGGAAGTCCTCCTGTTGCACCCCATTTTCAATTTTTTTTGCCTTGGTTAAGGTTGGCAAGATTCTTTATACGCCAAATCTCTATTACCGAATCCCACGGAACATTGGGCAAGAAAACTTCACGTCACGTAGAGGCCGGGCATGCAAACCGAGGGCATAGGGTTTGTGACCAGGTCTCCGTCACTCCAGTGCCAATAACTTTTGATCCACAAGGAGTTACGCGGCGCACAGCATACCGTTGCAAAGCACTCTGAGAGCTTTACGGCGGGGGCAGCCAGCTTGCTCGCTGTGTCCGTTTTTGGAACCTAAAATCGAACGTTTTCATCCATTTCATGCCACTTTTCTTCTTTTGCCCTGTTTTTCCATCCCGGATCGTAAGTCGTGAGCTGTTAAAAGGACGACAACCTGACTCGCGGGACATCAGAGGGCCCTACAACGTGTCGATATCACGTCTTGCGAGGATGCTGCGTTGTTGAAGCGGATGGGTTATCGTTAAGCCCATTGGTCCTTTAGAATGGGCCATCTCTCTAGGCTGGCACTGTGGACCGTTAAAACATATAGGAATTGTGCCCTCAACATGACGGGTGCGATCATACCAGCACTAATGCACCGGATCCCATCAGAACTCCGAAGTTAAGCGTGCTTGGGTGAGAGTTATACTAGGATGGGGTGACCCCTTGGGAAGTCCTTGTGTTGCATCCCTTTTTAATTTTTTTTTACCCTAGTTAGGGTTGCCAAGATACTTTATCCACCAAATCTCTATTACTGAATCCCACGGAACATTGGGCAAGACAACTTCGCTTTACGTAGAGGCCAGGCCTGCAAACCGAGGGCGTAGGGTTTGAGACCAGGTCTCCGTCGCTCCGGTACCTATAATTTTTGATCCGTAAGGAGTTACGCGACGTACATCATATCGTTGCAAAGCTCTTTGAGAGCTCTATGACGGGAAAAGCTAGCTTGCTCTCTATGCCCATTTTTGGAGCCCAAAATCGAACGTTTTCATCAGTTTCAGGCCACTTTTCTTCTTTTTCTCTGTTTTTCTGTCCCGGATCGTACGTCGTGAGCTGTTAAAAGGACGACAACCTGACTCGCGGGACATCAGAGGGCCCTACAACATGTCGATATCACGTCTTGCGAGGATGCTGCGTTGTTGAAGCGGATGGGTTGTCATTAAGCCCATTGGCCTTTTGAATGGGCCATCTCTCTAGGCTAGGATAGTGAACTGTTAACACATATAGGAATTGTGCCCTCAACATGACGGGTGCGATCATAGCAGCACTAATGTACCGGATCCCATCAGAACTCCGAAGTTAAGAGTGATTGGGCGAGAGTAGTACTAGGATGGGTGACCCCTTGGGAAGTCCTCGTGTTGCACCCTCTTTTCAATTTTTTTTGCCCTGGTTAGGGTTGCCAAGATACTTTATCCACCAAATCTCTATTACCGAATCCCACAGAACATTGGGCAAGACAACTTCGCTTCACGTAGAGGCCGGGCCCGCAAACCGAGGGCGTAAGGTTTGTGACCAGGTCTCCGTCGCTCCGAAGCCCATAACTTTTGATCTGTAAGGAGTTACGCGGCGTACAGCATAACGTTGAAAAGCTTTCCGAGAGCTCTACGATAGGGGAAGCCAACTTGCTCGATGTGCTCATTTTTGGAGCCCAAAATCGAATGTTTTCATCAGTTTTGGGCCACTTTTATCCTTTTGCTCTATTTTTTCATCCCGGATCGTACGTCGTGAGCTGTTAAAAGGACGACAACCTAACTCGCCGGACATCAGAGGGCCCTACAACGTGTCGATATCACATCTTGCGAGGATGCTGCGTTGTTGAAGCAGATGGGTTGTCGTTAAGCCTATTGGGCCTTTTGATTGGGCCATCTCTCTAGGCTGGGACTGTGAACCGTTAACACATATAGGAATTGTGCCCTCAACATGAAGGGTGCAATCATACCAGCACTAATGCACCGAATCCCATAAAAACTCCGAAGTTAAGCGTGCTTGGGCGAGAGTAGTACTAGGATGGGTGACCCCTTGGGAAGTTGTGAGGCCCGACCCCGATTTGCGTGCGAAGCCTAGCTTCGTGTGCCCTAACCTAGATTTGCGTGCCATGACCTAGGTTTAAGAATTGTGTTCATTTTTTGTGCCACGCATTGAATTATGTGCATTCATTTAGGGTTGCGTGCACTTACTTTAAAAACGTGCATTCGTTTTGTAGTTCGTGTCCTACCTCGTAGTACGTGCCCTAGACCTAGGAAAGCGTGCCTTCTCGCTAATCAAGAAAGCATCTTTCACGGAGCACTAGACTATTACCCAATCCTACAAAATCCACTATCAATATAATAATCTTAATTGAACTCACTAGAAGACAAAAAATGCACCAAACACTAAACATTCTTCATTCTTTATTCCTTTTCTTTTTGCACTTCCAAACACAAGCAATAAAATAAGCTTAACCAAGACAAAATTCAGAATTTTCCCACATGCTTGGCCAACCATACCTTGGTTTTGCACAAGGTTTGAAAAATTTTATAATCAACTATGCATGCTTAGACAAACTATGACACAAAATGCATAAAAATATGATCAAAACCACCTCAAATCTCTCTCTTGCTCGACCAAAAACTCATAGCCCATGCTAACATTTCAAAATTCCACCTTGTAAACAAAAAAAAGCAGATTTGGAAACCCAAGGCCGACCAATGCTTGGGTCAAAGCAAAAGAGTTTTATTCTTGTCATTTTTTCATTTCCTTTTCAATCTTTTTCTCTCCCCTCTCATTTTCCTCTCTCATTTTCGGCCTTGGCTGAGTTCTTCATCTTCTTAGCTTCTCTTCTTCACACCATAGCTAAGCAAAGCAAGCTACAAGCAAAGAACCTGAACGGAGCTAGCTAGGAGGTGAAAATTACACATGCATGTGCATTGAAGACTCTATTCGGCCTAGGTAAGCTTCTTGGCATCCATTTCTTTTCTTCATGTTCTAACTTCATGCATGTGCTAAGAGATTGATCACTAAGCTAGGAAAAATAGAGAAAAGCTAGTTGGGTTTTCGGCTAAGCAAGGAGAGGAAGAAGGTTGTGCTTCAACAAGGTTTTTGAGCATCTTTATGGTTGATTGCTAAGGTGAGGGTTAAAACCTTTTGAAAACTCTTCAAAAATTCACATGCATGCTCATAAATGTGTGTATTTGCTTCTGTACTTGAGCTATATGGTCGTTCATAAGCTTAAACAACCATGCATGGCAAGATCTTGGCTTGAAAATGATGCTAGGTGAAGTCGAAATTGTTGACAGCTCTCTGACCAGTCTGTTCGAGGTAAGTTTAGCTAGGAAAATGATGTTGAAAATTCATGAAAATTGGTAGGTAACTAGTTTGGACAGTTTTGAACATGTTTCCCAGAAATAGGCCGAAGCTAATTTTTAATCTAAGGTCCTCAAAATGGCAAATGTTTAAAATGTGACCAAATCTGGAAATCTGGAAAAATGAAGCAGGTTTTGGCAGATGCACTGACCTTGTGGAACAAATCATATTTGACTTAGTAAATGATGTCTAAAATGCATGAAATTTGGTGTGCTACTATATTTTTCAGTTCTAGACAATTTTATCAGCAATGGACCAAGGCTAAAACTGACCCTAAGGACCTCAAAATCGTCAATTTCTGAAAAGTGTGCAAATCTGGACAGTTTTGTGCTATCTCACTGTTTCGGCTATAACTAATGATCCTGAACTCCAATTGATGCAAGGTTTGTTTCTGATTTTAGTTAACTTCTTAAGCTTTAATTTGAAATCTTATTCACTGAATTTGGAGATTTTTTGATTATCCTATTGATTGTGAGAAAACAGCCTATTGCAGTAAAGGTTTCACTTAACTACATGCTTGGAAAATTGTTGTAACCTCTCTTGTGGTACTAATTGTGTGGAAATGTGGTGTTGGGATGTTATGTGGACTGTTTTGAGTACTTGAGGATGCTTGAATTGAATGATGCATGACTTGAGAATGATTTTGAGTTGACTTAGGGTTTTAATCACACGATTAAGCATGAAACGGAAACCCTAATGACTAGGTAGTCTTGCTAAGTCTTGATCATTTGAAAATCGGGTAGACATTATATGCTTAGTGGGCTGCCCGTATTTGTCTTATAACTTTAAATGGGTTTTTGACCATTGCATGTTGACAAATAAGCTTTCCTTGCATCCGAACCCATGTTGATATCATTGCATGTTGAATAATCTTATCACTTGATCACGTGGGCTTCTTAATGTGTTATCTGGCTTGTTTTACATGTGTTACATGGCTGCCCATTTAATTTTCATATAACTCTATATGCCTTTCAAGTGAAATTTTCTGTCTTATCGTGCCCTGCTTGTTTACCTGTCAATGTGCAATCTTATGACTGTCCGGAGGCAACCTACTTTGTTGTCCTCCTACTGTGATATATTACCTGTCATGAATGTGCATTTGCATACAAAGTTGCAACCTTTCCTGTTGGCATGGTAGCGATCACGCACACCGGGCGGCATCGGGCTTGCCGGTGCTCCCGTGACTACCATGGTCCCATTCCCTCTCTCACTTGAGGGCTAGACTTCCTCGGAGAGTTGGGTCGTAGGATTTCGGGGTACATCCGGAGTACACCCACCTGGCGTGTTTGGGGGATGATTTGAAGTCGGCCGCAACAACTGATCCTGGAACTGATCTGAGAGCAAAAAATCACTCTATCCTTTTTACTATGTGTATAAGTACTCTCGCTTGGTTCCTAGAGAACCTTGGGGAGGAAAGACCGGTATTCCTGTTTTTGTACTTATATTTATGTTGTGTTCATGCTTGCAAAAGGGATTTTCATAAGTTGAATTGGAAAATGAGTTTCAAAACTTATTTCTCATTCCCCCTCGCTGAGTTTATAAGGACTCACCCTCTTTTATCATCTCAGGTGAAGAAGACCCAGAACAGGTACCCGAGGACGGTGTGCCTAATGATGAACCTCTGGAGTGACTGCCTGTCAATGTTTGTTTTGCTTGAATGTGACTACTTGTGAACTTTATGTTACTTGAAGACTATTTCCTTTTATGTTGCTCGATGTCATGATGTAAAAGACCCCCGTTGTAATTTGGGGTCTAATTTTGGTTTGTACTTATATTAAGAAGACTGATGCTAGACAGGACACTACTATGATCGTTTTGCGTTTATTTCCGCTATGATCTATCTTAGCTCATGACGCTTTAGTTAAGAACTAAGTAAATGAACTTATCCAATCTTAACAGGTACTTGCTATTGAGCTAAGATCAACAGGTATATTTGTAACGAGGATAAATAAACAAACGAGACATAGTATCATGCTAGGTTATAAATCAAACGGGACGTCGAACTAACCAATAGGCAATTCAATTGATGGTAAATTAGTAATCTTAGTTGGAAATGAATTTGATATGGTAAATTTTGAGGCGTTTAGAGAATTAGGTTAAACCAAAGGGCCAATTACAGCCGTTATGCTGCCGGTTTTCCGAGAAAACTTTGGAGTTTAGACTAAATCATTAGGTGTTAATCTTCATAAACAACTAATTACGTGATATTACTTGAATGCTAGTTCACACCCTAGTCTAACCTTATAGGCCGGGTTGGGGCGTGACACCTTAAAAGAATGGCATCAGAGCTAAGATTGCTTAAGCCGGGTTTAACTCTCGGACCATGGGTAGAGCCTTAAGATAATTAGGATGACTTGTTTATGTGTTATTGTGTGATAAATGTGCCTTCTATGTTCTATATGCTTAAGTGACTTACTTTGTCACGCCCCAACTCGACCCCACCTACAATCAGTCAGGACGCAACGGAATTTCGACAGTATAACGACAGTAAATAGATTACCGAGGCTCTAAACCAACCTCATTAATAACATTAAACATCCAATTCCATAACCATACAAACGACAACTTCTCAACAGCATAATAACAGACAACATAACCGTAATATACAATAATCAGTCTTCGTTATCTGCCTCCATTCCAACATAACATACAATACCTCAACCTTATCATACATTTCAAAAATAAGTTGAGACCCATCTAACAACTTAACCATAGACAAAAGAAAGCCACTAAGTTAACATCATTTGGATCATCATCTTTTCAACATCTATTACAATAAGAACCATAAAACATATAAAAGTCTATTAAGCTAATGTACATGACATTAAACAACATAGAATCATGGATAAGACTCAGGGACATATGACTCATCTACGAAAGGCACATTTACCTCCTCAGGAGGCACGTACCCGTAATCCAGCTCTGCAACACCTGTAAGCATGCAATAATAGAGAGTGAGCTTATATAAATAAGCCCAGTGAGAATCCGATAGATCTCAAGCAAGGTCTACTAAACTCCTTGGAATAATCATTTGAGTCAGTAAACACACAATAACATAAATAATACTATCATCACATAACTATATAACCAATAAATAAAGGATACTCTATTTGGTGTAGCTCCTAACGCCATCACGATCTCAACCATTCTTCTTATAACTCCCCATTACTCACGCACCCGAGGTACCTCACTAGCCCCTCCCTCCATGACACCTCCATCATGCGAGCTGGGGGTAGCCTATGGCAGTCATGCCGTTATCAACCCGACAGCCCAACGCTGCCTGAGAGGTGACACACAATACCAAGACTCCATAATCATCATCAATCATCAATCAATCATCAATCAATCATCAATCAATCATCAATTATACATCATTGATAGCATCAATTATCATTTAAACAACAATAACTTAGTTAGATGACAAAGTAGGCCATCTAACCAGACATGCATTATATACACAATTAAACCCTAAATTACTCATCAACAACTCACCATTCAACACTCAAACACCACCCAACCATCTAAAGGCATCGTTCAAGAAATTAAAGAATGACAACCTAAAATACAAAAATTCATAACTTACATTCTACTAACCCAAACATTACCAAATCAGTTTCTATCACTCACCCATTCAACCTACTACATTAGGCCTCTCAGAAATCCACCATAACATCTCCAAATCATGCCCGAGAACCCTAAAACCCTAGGATGTCTTGGCTGGATTTTCCGGATTTTCCCACGAGCAATGTAATCGAAAATTCGGCATTACAACAATGCTAACACGTAATTATCAAGTATTTAGAAATTGATGGCAATCGATTTCGAGCAACGCAACTCAATTAAATCAACTTTGAACAATTTAATCTAAATTAAATACCCAAAAAAATAAAAATTATGCTATATCCGACAGAAACTCGTAGTATTAGCATAAAACGATCCCTAGCATGCAAGGAGCAATAATCTAACAACATATTACAATTCTAACGGTTCAATCTTCATTTATATGCAAAAATGCAAAAGACAAGTTTTGAGATCTAGAATTTTTCTCTCACCTTTGATGCGATAAAAGCCTAGGGATGCGTGAAGTGCGTGCCAACAAGCAGAATCCAAGTCGGTGCGAAGTTTTACGGACAAAAACCAAGCTTTTCTAAGAAAATTGATTGAAAAACCTTGAAAATTCTCTTTCTTTTTCTCCTTCTTTCTCTCGGCCTTGTGTGTGCAATTGGAGTGTGTTTTGTGCTTTGCTTAGTGTGTGTTGAGGACTATATGCAATAAAAAGCTTGGTCAAATAAATAAAATGCAAAGTCAAAGTAGTATTTTAGTCCTTTAAATCATTTTCTTATCTTTTAAATGCATTTTAGCTATCTCCTTGCTCAAAACAAAAATGCAACTTCTAAGATAGCTCAAGTAGATTATTTTTAGATGACAAGAAGTTTTACATTCAAAGAATTCTACCCGAGTCGGCTTAAAACTCGATTTTTGCAAAAGTCGGTGTAAAAGCCCTAATAAATTCCTAAGCCGATTTGAAATCTGTGTTTATCAATCACAGGTCTATTAAAGTCTATGGACTAGGTCTAGAAGGGTTAAAAAGATCAGTTTCAAAATTTTAGCGGACGTGCGTCCAAAATATTATTCACTAAAAAACGACGATAAAATTTCTGATCCCGTTTTTGATGAAAATTTCATGAATGCACATTTAGCACGTATTAGGAGTATTGACATCAAAATTATAACTTTCTAGGTCCTATAGTACATAAACAGGTCATATGCACGCAAAACGAGGTATAGCACGTAAAACGAGATAAGCAAAAAAGTGGGGTTTCACATACCTGCCTTAAATGTTTTTAGAATTGTACCTATATTATGTTGCATATCATATGTGTTAGATTCTTAATTGTCATATTTCAATAAATTGTACATCGTAATTTGTGCCTATAGATGGCTGGCCCTAGTACCCGTACTACTAATAGGAGCGGTGAACCTCAAGAGACCGGGGATGCCTATCAGACTAATCCCGGTATAGCTATGTTTAATATGATGGAAAATACCATGGATCGTGTATCACGTGTGATGGAGCGTCAGGATGCTCGTGAAGCCAACAACAACAACATCAACAACAGGAATGAGGGTAACCATGGGAGACATAGCAGAATGAGGGAATTCCTTGACTTTCGCCCGTCTAAATTCTACGGGGAAGCTGATGATGAGAAAGCAGAGGCTTGGCTGTCCGAGATTGAGAATATTTTCAGGCCACTTGATTATACAGATGAAGAGAAAGTGGAGTTTGCAGTATTTCTGTTGCACGGGAATGCCGAGCATTGGTGGCACACTGTAGAGGCACTATGGGAGACTGATCAGACACCTTGCTTGTGGG
Organism: Ehretia macrophylla; assembly: GCA_037974665.1. Lineage (NCBI taxonomy): Eukaryota > Viridiplantae > Streptophyta > Magnoliopsida > Boraginales > Ehretiaceae > Ehretia > Ehretia macrophylla. Next base: position 78,385,192 of record CM075769.1, read on the forward strand.
GTAATTTCGTTAAGGCATTAAAGGAGAAATATGTACTTGCAGTTTCCAGGCAGAGGCGGATCGAGGAGTTCATGCACTTGACCCAGGGTAATATGACGGTGGCCCAGTACGAGGCTCGTTTTGATCGACTGTCCCGTTATGCTCAATATATGGTTTCTACTCCGGAGGCGAGAATGTGGAAATTTACTATTGGATTGAGGCCAGAGATTCAGGACCAGTTGGCTTCTCATGACTTTGATACCTATTCTGCTCTCTTTGCAGCTGCCTCTCAAGTAGAGAAGAGGAAACCAGATAGAGCTGGTTCGAGTCAGCCAAACAAGAAACCATACCAGCCTCTAGGTCAGCAGACGAAATTCCAGAGTCAGGGACGTAATCAGGGCTAGAGCCAGAACAGACCAGGGAATAACCGTGGCCCAACGAAAGTGCCATCAGCCTCTTCCGCCCGCGAATCCACAGGTAGTTCACCGGCTACTCAGTCCGTCAGCTGTTCTTATTGTGACAGGAAGGGGCATAACGAATCCCACGGAACGTTGGCCCCTGGGAAGTCCTCGTGTTGCACCCCCTTTTCAATTTTATTTGCCTTGGTTAGGCTTGCCAAGATACTTTATCCACCAAATCTCTATTATCGAATCCCACGGAACATTGGGCAAGACAACTTCGCTTCACGTAGAGGCCGGGCCTGCAAACCGAGGGCGTAGGGTTTGTGACTAGGTCTCCGTCGCTCCGGTGCCCATAACTTTTGATCCGTAAGAAGTTACGCAACGCACAACATACCGTTGCAAAGCTCTCTGAGAGCTCTACGACAAAGGCAGCCGGCTTGCTTGCTGTGCCCATTTTTGGAGCCCAAAATCGAACGTTTTCATCAGTTTCAGGCCACTTTTCTTCTTTTGCTTTGTTTTTCCGTCCCGGATCGTACGTCGTGAGCTCTTAAAAGGACGACAACTTGACTCGCGGGACATCAGAGGGCCCTACAATGTGTCGATATCACGTCTTGCGAGAATGCTGCGTTGTTGAAGCGGATGGGTTGTTGTTAAGCCCATTGGGCCTTTTGAATAGGCCATCTCTCTAGACTGGGACTGTGAATCGTTAACACATTTAGGAATTGTGCCCTCAAGATGACGGGTGCGATCATACCAGCACTAATGCACCGGATCCCATCAGAACTCCGAAGTTAAGCGTGCTTGGGCGAGAGTAGTACTAGGATAGGTGACCCCTTGGGAAGTCCTCGTGCTGCACCCCATTTTTAATTTTTTTTGCCCTGGTTAGGGTTGCCAAGAAACTTTATCGACCAAATCTCTATTACTGAATCCCACAGAACATTGGGCAAAGACAAATTCGCTTCACGTAGAGGCCGGGCCCGTAAACCGAGGGCGAAGTGTTTGTGACCAGGTCTCTGTCGCTCCGATGCCTATAACTTTTGATCCGTAAGGAGTAACGCGGCCCACAGCATACCGTTACAAAGCTCTCTGAGAGCTCTATGATGTGGGCAGCCAGCTTACTCGCTGTGCCCATTTTTGGAGCCCAAAATCGAACGTTTTTATCAGTTTTAGGCCATTTTTGTTCTTTTGCACTGTTTTTCCATCCCGGATCGTACATCGTGAGCTATTAAAAGGACAACAACCTAACTTGCGGGACATTAGAGGGCCATACAATGCGTCAATATCACTTATTGTGAGGATGCTGCGTTGTTGAAGTGGATGAGTTGTCGTTAAGCCCATTGGGCCTTTTGAATTGGCCATCTCTCTAGGCTGGGACTGTGAACCGTCAACACATAAAGGAATTATGTCCTTAACACGAGGGGGGCAGCGAGCTTGCTCATTGTGCCAGTTTTTGGAGCCGAAAATCGAACATTTTCATTAGTTTCAGGCCACTTTTCTTCTTTTGCCCTATTTTTCAGTCCCGGATCGTACGTCGTGAGTTGTTAAAAGGACGACAACCTGACTCGCAGTACATCAGATGGCCCTACAACGTGTCAATATCACGTCTTGCGAGGATGCTGCGTTGTTGAAGCGGATGGGTTGTCGTTAAGCCCATTGGGCCTTTTGAATGGGCCATCTCTCTAGGCTGGCACTGTGAACCGATAACACATATAGGAATTGTGCCCTCAACATGACGGGTGCGATCATACCAGCACTAATGCACCGGATCCCATCAGAACTCCGAAGTTAAGCGTGCTTGGGCGAGAGTAGTACTAGGATGGGTGACCCCCAAGGAAGTCCTCGTGTTGCACCCCCTTTTCAATTTTATTTGCCCTGGTCAGGGTTGCCAAGATACTTTATCCATCAAATCTCTATTACCGAATCCCACGGAACATTGGGCAAGACAACTTCGCTTCATGTAGAGGCTGGTCCCTCAAACCGAGGACGTAGGGTTCGTGACCAAGTCTCCGTCGCTCCGGTGCCCATAACTTTTGATCCGTAAGGAGTTACGCGGAGCACAGCATACCGTTGCAAAGCTCTCTGAGAGCTCTACGACGGGGGCAGCGACCTTGCTCGCTGTGACCGTTTTGGGAGCCCAAAATCAAACATTTTCATTTGTTTCAGGCCACTTTTCTTCTTTTGCCCTATTTTTTTTATCCCGGATCGTACGTCGTGAGCTGTTAAAAGGACGACAACCTGACTCGTGGTACATCATAGGGCCCTACAATGTGTCGATATCACGTCTTGCGAGGATGCTGCGTTGTTGAAGCGGATGGGTTGTCGTTAAGCCCATTGGGCCTTTTGAATGGGCCATCTCTCTAGGCTGGGACTGTGAACCGTTAACACATATAGGAATTGTGCCCTCAACATGACGGGTGCGATCATACCTGCACTAATGCACCGGATCCCATAAGAACTCCGAAGTTAAGCGTGCTTGGGCGAGAGTAGTACTAGGATGGGTGACCCCCTAGGAAGTCCTCGTGTTGCACCCCCTTTTCAATTTTTTTTGCCTTGGTGCCAAGATATTTTATCCACCAAATCTCTATTACTGAATCCCACTGAACATTGGGCAAGACAACTTCGCTTCACGTAGAGGCCGGGCCCGCAAACCGAGGGCGTAGGGTTTGTGACAAGGTCTCCGTCGCTCCGGTTCCAATAACTTTTGATCCGTAACGAGTTACGTGGCGCACAGCATACCGTTGCAAAGCTCTCTGAGAGCTCTACGACGTGGGCAGCGAGCTTGCTTGCTGTGCCCATTTTTGGAGCCCAAAATCGAACGTTTTCACCAGTTTCAGTACACTTTTCTTCTTTTGCTCTGTTTTTCTGTCCCGGATCGCATGTCGTGAACTGTTAAAAGGACGACAACCTGACTCGCGAGACATTAGAGGGCCCTACAACGTGTTGATATCACGTCTTGTGAGGATGCTGCGTTATTGAAGTGGATGGGTTGTCGTTAAGATCATTGGGCCTTTTGAATAGGCCATCTTTTTAGGCAGGGACTGTGAACCGTTAACACATATAGGAATTATGTACTTAACATGACGGGGGCAGCGAGCTTGCTCATTGTGCCAATTTTTGGAGCCCAAAATCGAACATTTTCATCAGTTTCAGGATACTTTTCTTCTTTTGCCCTGTTTTTCAGTCCCAGATCGTACGTCGTGAGTTGTTAAAAGGATGACAACTTGACTCGCGGTACATCAGAGGGCCCTACAATGTGCTTATATAACGTCTTTCGAGGATTATGCATGGTTGAGGCCAATGGGTTGTCGATAAGCCCATTGGGCCGTTTGAATGGGCCATCTCTCTAGGCTGGGACAGTGAACCGTTAACACATAATGGCTTGTCACCCACAGCATGACAGGTGTGATCATACTAGCACTAACGCACTGGGTCAAATTAGAACTCCGAAGTTAAACGTCCTTGGGCGAGAGTAGTACTAAGATGGGTGACCCCTTGTGAAGTCCTCGTGTTGCACCCCCTTTTAAATTTGTTTGCCGTGGTTAGGGTTGCCAAGATACTTTATCCACGAAATTTTTATTACCGAATCCCACGGAACATTGGGCATGACAACTTCGCTTCACGTAGAGGCTGGTCCCTCAAACCGAGGACGTAGGGTTTGTGACCAGGTCTCCGTCGCTCCGGTGCCCATAACTTTTGATCCGTAAGGAGTTACGCGGAGCACAGCATACCGTTGCAAAGCTCTCTGAGAGCTCTATGACGAGGGCAGCGACCTTGCTTGCTTTGCCCGTTTTGGGAGCCGAAAATCGAACGTTTTCTTCAGTTTCAAGCCACTTTTCTTCTTTTGCCCTGTTTTTCCGTCCCAGATCGTACGTTGTGAGCTGCTAAAAGGATGAAAACCTGACTCGTGGCACATCATAGGGCCCTACAATGTGTCGATATCATGTCTTGCGAAGATGCTGCGTTGTTGAAGCGGATGGGTTGTCGTTAAGCCCATTGGGCCTTTTGAATGGGCCATCTCTCTAGGCTGGCACTGTGAACCGTTAAGACATATAAGAATTGTGCCCTCAACATGACGGGTGCGATTATACCAGTACTAATGCACCGGATCCCATAAGAACTTCGAAGTTAAGCGTGCTTGGGCGAGAGAAGTACTAGGATGGGTGACCCTCTAGGAAGTCCTCGTGTTGCACCCATTTTCAATTTTTTTTGCCCTGGTTAGGGTTGTCAAGATACTTTATCCACTAAATATCTGTTACTGAATCCTACTGAACATTGGGCAAGACAACTTCGCTTCACGTAGAGGCCGGGCCCGCAAACCGTGGGCGTAGGGTTTGTGACCAGGTCTCCGTCCCTCCGGTGCCAATAACTTTTGATCCGTAAGGAGTTACGTGGCGCACAGCATACCGTTGCAAAGCTCTCTAAGAGCTCTACGACATGGGCAGTGTGCTTGCACGCTGTGCCCATTTTTGGAGCTCAAAATTGAACATTTTCATCAGTTTCGTGCCACTTTTCTTCTTTTGCGCTGTTTTTCGTCACCAATCGTACGTCGTGTGCTGTTAAAAGGATGACAACCTAACTCGCAGGACATTAGAAGGCCCTACAACCCGTTGAAATCACGTCTTGTGAGGATGATACTTTGTTGAAGCGGATGGGTTGTCGTTAAGCCCATTGGGCCTTTTGAATGGGCCATCTCTCTTGGCTGGGACTGTGAACTGTTAACACATATAGGAATTATGTACTTAACACGACGGGGGCAGCGAGCTTCCTCATTGTGCCAATTTTTGGAGCCCAAAATCGAACATTTTCATCAGTTTCAGGATACTTTTCTTTTTTTGCCCTGTTTTTCGGTCCCAGATCGTACGTCGTGAGTTGTTAAAAGGACGACAACCTGACTGGCGATACATCAGAGTGCCCTACAACGTGTCAATATCACGTCTTGCGAGGATGCTGCGTTGTTGAAGCGGATAGGTTGTCGTTAAGCCCATTGGGCCTTTTGAATAGGCCATCTCTCTAGGCTGGGACTGTGAACCATTAACACATATAGGAATTGTGCCCTCAACATGACGGGTGTGATCATACCAGCATGCACTGGATCCCATCAGAACTCCGAAGTTAAGCGTGCTTGGGCGAGAGTAGTACTAGGATGGGTGACCCCTTGGGAAGTCCTCGTGTTGCACCCCCTTTTCAATTTTTTTGCCCTCGTTAGGGTTGCCAAGATACTTTATCCACCAAATCTCTATTGCCGAATCCCACGGAACATTGGGCAAGACAACTTCGCTTCACGTAGAGGCTGGTCCCTCAAACCGAGGACGTAGGGTTTGTGACCAGGTCTCCGTCGCTCCGGTGCCCATAACTTTTGATCCGTAAGGAGTTACGCGGAGCACAGCATACCGTTGCAAAGCTCTCTGAGTGCTCTACGACGAGGGCGGTGACCTTGCTCGCTGTGCCCATTTTGGGAGCCAAAAATCGAACGTTTTCATCTGTTTCAGGGTACTTTTCTTCTTTTGCCCTATTTTTCCGTCCCATATCGTACGTCGTGAGCTGTTAAAAGGACAACAACCTGACTCGTGGTACATCATAGGGCCCTACAATGTGTCGATATCACGTCTTGCGAGGATGCTGCGTTGTTGAAGCGGATGGGTTGTCGTTAAACCCATTGGCCTTTTTGAATGGGCCATCTATCTAGGCTGGCACTGTGAACCGTTAACACATATAGGAATTGTGCCCTCAACATGACGGGTGCGATCATACCAGCACTAATGCACCGAATCCCATCAGAACTCTGAAGTTAAGCGTGCTTGGGCGAGAGTAGTACTAGGATGGTTGACCCCCATGGAAGTCCTCGTGTTGCACCCCCTTTTCAATTTTTTTGCCCTGGGTAGGGTTGTTAGATACTTTATCAACCAAATCTCTATTACCGAGTCCCACGGAACATTGGGCAAGACAACTTCGCTTCACGTAGAGGCCGAGCCCTCAAACCGACGACGTATGGTTTGTGACCAGGTCTTCGTCGCTCCGGTGTCCATAACTTTAGATGCGTAAGGAGTTACGCAGCGCACAGCATACCGTTGCAAAGCTTTCTGAGAGCTCTACGACGGGGGAAGCTAGCTTGCTCGATGTGCCGGTTTTTGGAGCCCTAAAACGAATGTTTTCATCAGTTTCAGGCCACTTTTGTTCTTTTACTCAATTTTTCCGTCCCAGATCGTACGTCGTGAGCAGTTAAATGGATGACAACCTGACTCGCGGGACATCAGAGGGCTCTACAACATGTCGATATCACGTCTTGCGAGGATGCTGCGTTGTTGAAGCGGCTAGGTTGTCGTTAATCCCATTGGGCCTTTTGAATGGGCCATCTCTTTGTGCTGGGATAATGAACCGTTTACACATATAGGAATTGTGCCCTCAACATGACGGGTGCGATTATAGCAGTACTAATGCACCAGATCCTATCAGAACACTGAAGTTAAGCGTGCTTGGGCGAGAGTAGTACTAGGATGGGTGACCCCCAGGGAAGTCCTCGTGTTGCACCCCCTTTTCAATTTTTTTGCCCTGTTTAGGGTTGCCAAGATACTTTATCCACCAAATCCCTATTACCAAATCCCATGGAACATTGGGCAAGACAACTTCGCTTCAAGTAGAGGCCGGGCCCGCAAACTAAGGGCGTAGGGTTTGTGACCAGGTCTCCTTTGCTCTGGTGCCCATTACTTTTGATTCGTAAGGAGTTACGCAGCGCCCAACATACCGTTGTAAATCTCTCTGAGAGCTCAACGACGGGGGTAGTGAGCTTGCTCGCAGTGACCATTTTTGGAGCCCAAAATCGAAACTTTTCATCACTTTTAGGCCACTTTTATTCTTTTGCTATGTTTTTTCGTCCCGGATCGTACATCGTGAGCAGTTAAAAGGACGACAACCTGACTCGCGGGACATCAGAGGGCCCTACAACATGTCGATATCACGTCTTGTGAGAATGCTGCATTGTTGAAGCGGACGAGTTGTCGTTAAGCCCATTGGGCCTTTTGAATGGGTCATCTCTCTAGGCTGGGACTGTGAACCGTTAACACATATAGGAATTGTGCCCTCAACATGATGGGTGCGAACATACCAGCATTAATGCACCGGATCCCATCAGAACTCCGAAGTTAAGCGTGCTTGGGCTAGAGTAGTACTAGGATGGGTGACCCCGATGGAAGTCCTCGTGTTGCACCCCCTTTTCAATTTTTTTTGCCTTGGTTAGTGTTGCCAAGATACTTTATCCACCAAATCTCTATTATCGAATTCCACGGAACATTGGGCAAGACACCTTCGCTTCCCGTAGAGGCGCGGCCCGCAAATCGAGGGCGTAGGGTTTGTGACCAAGTCTCTTTCGCTCCGGTGGCCATAACTTTTGATCCGTAAGGAGTTACGCAGCGCACAGCATACCATTGCAAAGCTCTCTGAGAACTCTATGACATGGGCAGCAAGCATGCTTGCTGCGCCCATTTTTGGAGCCCAAAATTGAATGTTTTCATCAGTTTCAAGCCACTTTTCTACTTTTGCTTTGTTTTTCCGTCCCAGATCGTAAGTCGTGAGTTGTTAAAAGGACGACAACCTAACTCACGGGATATTACAAGGCCCTACAACGCGTAGATATCACGTCTTACAAGGATGTTGCGTTGTTGAAGCGGATGGGTTGTAGTTAAGCCCATTAGGCCTTTTGAATGGGCCATCTCTCTTGGTTGGGACTGTGAACTGTTAATACAAATAGGAATTGTGCCCTCAACATGACGGGTGCGATCATACCAGCACCAATGCACCGGATCCTGTCAGAACTCCGAAGTTAAGCGTGCTTGGGCGAGAGTAGTACTAGGATGGGTGATCCCTTGGGAAGTCCTGGTGTTGCACGCCCTTTTCAATTTTTTTGGCCCTGGTTAGGGTTGCCAAGATACTTTATCCACCAAATCTCTATTACCCAATCCCACGGAACATTAGGAAAGACAACTTCGCTTCACGTAGAGGCTGGGCCCACAAACCGAGGGCGTAGGGTTTGTGACCAGGTCTCCGTCGCTCCGGTGCCCATTACTTTTGATCCGTAAGGAGTTACGCGACGCAAAGCATACCGTTGCAAAGCTCTCTAAGAGCTCTACAACGGGGGCAGCCAGCTTGCTCGCTTTTCCCCTTTTTAGAGCCCAAAATCGAATATTTTCATTAGTTTCATGCTCCTTTTCTTCTTTTGCCCAATTTTTCCGTCCCGGATCGTACGTCGTGAGCTGTTAAAAGGACGACAACCTGACTCACTGTATATAAGAGGGCCCTACAACGTGTCGATATCACGTCTTGCAAGGATGCTGCATTGTTGAAGCGGATGGGTTGTTGTTAAGCCCATTGGGCCTTTTGAATGGGCTATCTCTCTAGGCTGGCTCTGTTAACCGTTAAAACATATAGGAATTGTGCCTTCAACATGATGGGTGCAATCATACCAGCATTAATGCACCGGATCCCATTAGAACTCTGAAGTTAAGTGTCCTTGTGCGAGAATAAAAATAGGGTGGGTGACCCCCTGGGAAATCATCGTGTTGCACCCCCTTTTCAAATTTTTTTTCCCTGGTTAGGGTTGCCATGATACTTTATCCACCAAATCTCTATTACCGAATCCCACGGAACATTGGGCAAGACAACTTCGCTTCACGTAGTGGCAGGGCCCGTAAACCGAGGGCAGTGGGTTTGCCACCAGGTCTCCGTCGCTCCGTTACCTATAACTTTTGATCCGCAAAGAGTTATGCGGCGCACAGCATACCGTTGCAAAGCTCTCTCAGAGCTCTACGACAGGGGCAGCCTGTTTGCTCGTTGTGCCCATTTTTTGGTGACAAAAATTGAACTGTTTCATCAGTTTCTGGACATTTTTCTTCTTTTCCTCTGTTTTTCCGTCCCGGATCGTACGTCTTGAGCTGTTAAAAGCACGACAACCTGACTCGCAGTACATCAGAGGGCCCTACAACGTGTCAATATCACGTCTTGCGAGGATGCTGTGTTGTTGAAGCGGATGGGTTGTCGTTAAGCCCATCGGGCCTTTTGAATGGGCCATCTCTCTATGCTTGCCCTGTGAACCGTTAACACATATAGGAATTGTGCCCTGAACATGATGGGTGCGATCATACCAGCACTAATGCAACGGATCCCATCAGAACTCTGAAGTTGAGCGTGCTTGGGCGAGAGTAGTACTAGGATGGGTAACCCCCTGGGAAGTCCTCGTGTTGCACCCTCTTTTCAATTTTTTTTGCCCCGGTTAGGGTTGCCAAGATACTTTATCCCCCAAATCTCTATTACCGAATCCCACGAAACATTGGGCAAGCCAACTTCGCTTCACGTAGAGGTCGGGCCCGTAAACCGAGGGCGTAGGGTTTGTGACCAGGTCTCCGTTGCTCCAGTGCCCATAACATTTGATCCGTAAGGAGTTACGCGGCGCACAGCATACCGTTGCAAAGCTCTCTGAGAGCTCTACGACGGGGGCAGCCAGCTTGCTCGCTGTGCCTCTTTTGGAGCACAAAATTGAACATTTTCATCAGTTTCAAGACACTTTTCTTCTTTTGCCCAGTTTTTTCATCCTAGATCGTACGTCGTGAGTTGTTAAAAGGATCACAACCAGACTCGCGGTACATTAGAGGGCCCTACAATTTGTCGATATCATGTCTTGCGAGGATGCTGCGTTGTTAAAGCGGATGGGTTTTCGTTAAGCCCATTGGGCCATTTGAATGGGCCATCTCTCTGAGCCTGCATTGTGAACCGTTAACACATATAGGAATTGTGCCCTCAACATGACGGGTGCGATCATACCAGAACTAATGTACCAGATCCCATCAAAACTCCGAAGTTAAGCATGCTTGGGCGATAGTAGTACTAGGCTGGATGACCCCCTGGGAAGTCCTTGTGTTGTACCCCCTTTTCAAATTTTTTTGCCCTGGTTAGGGTTGCCAAGATACTTTTCCCACCAAATCTCTATTACCGAATCCCACAGAACATTGGGCAAGACAACTTCGCTTCACGTAGAGGTCGGGACCGCAAACCGAGGGCGTAGGGTTTGTGACCAGGTCTCCGTCGCTTCGGTGCCCATAACTTTTGATCCGCAAGGAGTTACGCGGTGCACAACATACCGTTGCAAAGCTCTGTGAGAGCTCTACGACGGGGGCAGCTAGCTTGCTCACTGTGCCCCTTTTTGGAGACCAAAATCAAACGTTTTCATCAGTTTCAGGCCACTTTTGTTCTTTTGCCCTATTTTTCCGTCCCGGATCGTACGTCATGAGCTGTTAAAAGGACGACATCCTGTCTTGTGGTACATCAGAGGGCCCTACAACGTGTCGTTATCACGTCTTGCGAGGATGCTGCGTTGTTGAAGCGGATGGGTTGTCGTTAAGCCCATTGGGCCTTTTGAATAGGCCATCTTTCTAGGCTGGCACTGTGATCCGTTAACACATAAAAGAATTGTGCCTCATCATGACGGGTGCGATCATACCAACACTAATGCACAGGATACCATCAGAACATCGAAGTTAAGCGTGCTTGGGCGAAAGTATTACTAGGATGGGTGACCCCCTGGGAAGTCCTCGTGTTGCACCCCCTTTTCAATTTTTTTTGCCCTGGTTAGGGTTGCCAAGATACTTTATCGACCAAATCTCTATTACTGAATCCCACGGAACATTGGGCAAGAAAACTTCACTTTACGTAGTGGCCGAGCTCGCAAACTGAGGGCGTAGGGTTTTTGACCAGATTTTCGTCGCTCCGGTGCCCATACCTTTTGATCCGTAAGGAGTTACGCGGCACAAATCATACCGTTGCAAAGCTATCTGAGAGCTCTACGACGGGGGCAGCCATCTTGTTCACTGTGCCCATTTTTGGAGCCCAAAATCGAATGTTTTCATCAGTTTCAGGACACTTTTCTTCGTTTGCCCTATTTTTTCATCCAGGATCGTACGTCGTGAGCTGTTAGAAGGATGACAACCTGACTCGCGGTACATCAGAGGGCCCTAAAATGTGTCAATATCACGTCTTACGAGGATGCTTCGTTGTTGAGGTGAATGGTTTGTCGTTAAGCCCATTGGGCCTTTTGAATGGGCCATCTCTCTAGGCTGGCACTGTGAATCGTTAACACATATAGGAATTATGCCCTCAACTTGACGGGTGCGATCATACCAGCACTAATGCAACGGATCCCATCACAATTCCGAAGTTAAGCATGCTTGGGCGAGTGTAGTGCTAGGATGGGTGACCCCCTGGGAAGTCCTTATGTTGCACCCCCTTTTCAATTTTTTTTTTCCCTGGTTAGGTTTGCCAAGATACTTTATCCACCAAATCTCTATTACCGAAGCCCACCGAACATTGGGCAAGACAACTTCGCTCCACGTAGAGGCCGGGCCCGTAAACCGAGGGCGTAGGGTTTGTGACCAAGTATTCGTCGCTACGGTGCCCATAACTTTTGATTCGTAAGGAGTTACGCAGCGCACAGCTTACCGTTGCAAAGCTCTCCGAGAGCTCTACGACGGGGGCAGCCAGCATGCTGGCTTTGCCCCTTTTTGGAGCCTAAAATCGAAAGTTTTCATCAGTTTTAGGCCACTTTCGTTCTTTTGCTCTATTTTTCCATTCCGGATTGTACGTCGTGAGCTGTTAAACGGATGATAACTTGACTCGCCGGACATCATAGGGCCCTACAACGTGTTGATATCATGTCTTGTGAGGATGCTGCGTTGTTCAACCAGATGTGTTGTCGTTAAGCCCATTGGGCCTTTTGAATGAGCCATCTCTGTAGGCTGGGACTGTGAACCATTAACACATATAGGAATTGTGCCCTCAACATGATGAGTGCGATCATACCAGCACTAATGCTCCGGATCCCATCAGAACTCCGAAGTTAAGCATGCTTGGGCGAGAGCAGTACTAGGATGGGTGACCCCCTTGGAAGTCCTCGTGTTGTACCCACTTTTCATTTTTTTTTGGCTTGGTTTGGGTTGCCATGATACTTTATGCACCAAATTTCTATTACTGAATCCAACAGAACATTGGAAGAGAAAACTTCGCTTCACGTAGAGGCTGGGCCCACAAACCGAGGGCGTAGGGTTTGTGACCAGGTCTCCATCGCTCTAGTGCCCATAGCTTTTGATCCGTAAGGAGTTACGCGGCGCACAGCATACGGTTGCAAACCTCTCTGAGAGCTCTACGACAGGGGCAGCCAGCATGCTCGCTGTGCCCATTGTTGGAGCCCAAAATCGAATGTGTTCATCAGTTTCGGGTCACTTTTCTTGTTAAGCTCTGTTTTTTCATCCCGGATCGTATGTCGTGAGTTGTTAAAAGGACAACAACCTGACTCGCGATACATCAGAGGGCCCTACAACGTGTCGATATCACGTCTTTAGAGGATGCTGCATTGTTGAAGCGGATGGGTTATCATTAAGCCCTTTGGGCCTTTTGAATGGGCCATCTCTCTAGGCGGACATTGTGAACCGTTAACAGATAAAAGAATTGTGCCCTCAACATGACGCGTGCAATCATACCACCACTAATACACCGGATCCCATCATAACTCTGATGTTAAGCGTGCTTGGGCTAGAGTAGTACTAGGATGGGTGACCCCCTAGGAAGTCCTTGTGTTGCACCCCCATTTCAATTTTTTTTGCCTGGTTATAGGTGCCAAGATACTTTATCCACCAAATCTCTATTAACGAATCCCACGGAACATTGGGCAAGACAACTTCGCTTCACGTAGAGGCCGGGCCTGCAAACCGAGAGCGTAAGTTTTGTGACCAGGTCTCCGTTGCTCCGGTGCCCATCACTTTTGATCCGTAAGGAGTTACGCTGTGAACAGCATACCGATGCAAAGCTCTCTGAGAGCTGTACGATGAGGGCAGCCAGCATGCTCGCTGTGCCCCTTTTTGGAGCCCAAAATCGAACATTTTCATAAGTTTTAGGCCACTTTTCTTATTTTGCTCTATTTTTCGGTCCCGGATCGTATATCATGAACTGTTAAAAGGACGACAACCTAACTTACGGGACATCAGAGGGCCCTACAACGTGTCGATATCTCGTCTTTCAAGCATGCTGCGTTGTTGAAGTAGATGGGTTGTCGTTAAGCCCATTGGGCCTTTTGAATGGGCCATCTCTCTAGGCTGGCACTGTGAACAATTAACACATAAAGGAATTGTGCCCTCAACTTGACGGGTGCGATCATACCAGCACTAATGCAACGGATCCCATAAGAACTCCGAAGTTAAGTGTGCTTGTGCGAGTGTAGTACTAGGATGGGTGACCCCCTGGGAAGTCCTTGTGTTGCACCCCTATTTCAATTTTTTTTGCCTGGTTATGGGTGCCAAGATACTTTATCCACCAAATCTCTATTACCGAATCCCACGGAACATTGGGCAAGACAACTTCGCTTCACGTAGAGGCCGGGCCTGCAAACCGAGAGCGTAGGTTTTGTGACCAGGTTTCCGTCGCTCTGGTGCCCATAACTTTTGATCCATAAGGAGTTACGCTGTGCACAGCATACCGATGCAAAGCTCTCCGAGAGTTGTACGACGAGTGCTGCCAGCATGCTCACTGTGCCCCTTTTTGGAGCTCAAAATCGAACATTTTCATAAGTTTTAGGCCACTTTTGTTCTTTTGCTCTAATTTTTCGTCCCGGATTGTACGTCGTGAGCTGTTAAAAGGACGACAACCTGACTCGCGGGACATCAGAGGGCCCTACAACGTGTCGATATCACGTCTTTCGAGGATGCTGTGTTGTTGAAGCGGATGGGTTGTCGTTAAGCCCATTGGGCCATCTGAATGAGCCATCTCTCTAGGCTGGGACTGTGAACCGTTAACACATATAGGAATTGTGCCCTCAACATGACGGGTGCGACCATACCAGCACTAATGCACCGGATCCCATCAGAACTCCGAAGTTAAGCGTGCTTGGGCGAGAGTAGTACTAGGATGGGTGACCCCCTGGGAAGTCCTCGTGTTGCACCCCCATTTCAATTTTTTTTGCCCTGGTTAGGGTTGCCAAGATACTTTATCAACCCAATCTCTATTACCGAATCCCACTGAACATTGGGCAAGACAACTGCACTTCACGTAGAGGCCGGGCCCGCAAACCGAGGGCGTAGGGTTTGTGACCAAGTCTCCGTCGCTCCGGTGCCCATAACATTTAATCCGTAAGAAGTTACGCGGCGCACAACATACCGTTGCGAAGCTCTCTGAAAGCTCTACGACGGGGGCAGCCAGCTTGCTCAATGTGCCCATTTTTGGAGCCCAAAATCGAATGTTTTTATCAGTTTCAAGAGACTTTTCTTTTTTGCCCTATATTTTCGTACCGTATCGTACATCGTGAGCTGTTAAAAGGATAACAACCTGACTCGTGGTACGTCAAAGGGCCCTACAACGTGTCGATATCACGTCTTACGGGGATGCTGCGTTGTTGAAGCCGATGGGTTGTCGTTAAGTCCATTGGGCCTTTTGAATGGGCCATCTCTCTAGGCTGGCACTGTGAACTATTAACACATATAGGAATTGTGCCCACATCATGACGGGTGCGATCATACCAGCACTAATGCAACGGATCCCATCAGAACTTCGAAGTTAAGTGTTCTTGGGCGAGATTAGTACTAGGATGGGTGACCCCTTGGGAAGTCCTCTTGTTGTACCCCATTTTCCATTTTTTTGCCCTGGTTAGGATTGCCAAGATACTTTATCCTCCAAATCTCTATTACCAAATCGCACGGAACATTGGGCAAGACAACTTCGCTTCACGTAAAGGCTGGGCCCCCAAACCGAGGGCGTTGGGTTTGTGACTAGGTCTCCGTCACTCCGGTGCCCATAACTTTTGATCCGTAAGGAGTTACGCGGCGCACAGCATACCGTTGCAAAGCTCGCAGAGAGCTCTACGACAGGTGCAGCTAGCATGCTTTCTTTGCCCATCTTTGGAGCCAAATATTGAATGTTTTCATCAGTTTCACGCCACTTTTCTTCTTTTGCTATGTTTTTCTGTCCCGGATCGTATGTCGTGAGCCGTTAAAAAGACGACAACCTGAGTCGCGGTACATTAGAGGGCCCTACAACGTGTCAATATCACATCTTGCGAGGATGTTGCGTTGTTGAAGTGGATGGGTTGTCGTTAAGCCCATTGGGCCTTTTGAATGGGCCATCTCTCTAGGCTGGCACAGTGAACCGTTAACACATATAGGATTTGTTACCACAACATGACGGGTGCGATCATACCACCACTAATGCACTAGATCCCATCAGAACACCGAAGTTAAGCGTGCTTGGTCGAGAGTAGTACTAGGTTGGGTGACCCGTTGGGAAGTTCTCGTGTTACACCCCCTTTTTAATTTTTTTTGCCCTGGTTAGGATTGCCAAGATATTTTATCCTCCAAATCTCTATTACTGAATCCCACGGAAGATTGGGCAAGACAACTTCGCTTCCCGTAGAAGCCGAGCCCACAAACCGAGGGCGTAGGGTTTGTGATTGGGTCTCCGTCACTCCAGTGCGTATAACTTTTGATCCGTAAAGAGTTACGCGGCGCACAGCATACCGTTGTAAAGCTCTCTGAGAGCTCTACGACGGGGGTAGCCAGCTTGCTCGCTATGCTCATTTTTGAAGCCCAAAATTGAATGTTTTCATCAATTTCAGGACATTATTTTTCGTTTGCCCTGTTTTTCGGTCTCCGATCGTACGTCGTGAGCTATTAAAAGGACGACAATCTGACTCGTGGTACATCAGAGGGCCCTACAACGTGTCGATATCACGTATTGCGAGGATACTGCATTATTGAAGAGGATGGGTTGTCCTTAAGCCCATTGGGCCTTTTGAATGGGCCATCTCTCTAGGCTGGCACTGTGAACCGTTAACACATATAGGAATTCTTCCCACAACTTGACGAGTGCGATCATACCACCACTAATGCACCAGATCCCATCAGAATACCGAAGTTAAGCGTGTTTGGTCGAGAGTAGTACTAGGATGGGTGACCCCCTGGGTAGTCCTCGTGTTGCACCCCCATTTTAATTTTTTTTGACCTGGTTAGGGTTGCCAAGATACTTTATCCACCAAATCTCTATTACCGAATCCCACGGAACATTGGGCAAGACAACTTCGCTTCACGTAGAGGTCGAGCCCGCAAACCGAGGCCGTAGGGTTTGTGACCATGTATCCGTCGCTACGGTGCCCATAATATTTGATCCGTAAGGAGTTACGCGGCGCACAGCGAACCGTTGCAAAGCTCTTTGAGAGCTCTACGACGGGGGCAACAAGCTTGCTTGCTTTGCCCGTTTTTGGAGCCCAAAATCGAATGTTTTCATCAGTTTTAGGACACTTTTCTTCTGTTGCCCTGTTTTTCCATCCAGGATCGTACGTCGTGAGCTGCTAAAAGGACGACAACCTGACTCGCGGTATATTAGAGGGCCTTACAACGTGTCGATAGCACGTCTTGCGAGGATGCTGCGTTGTTGAAGTGGATGGGTTGTCGTTAAGCCCGTTGGGCCTTTTGAATAGGCCATCTCTCTAGGCTGGCACTGTGAACCGTTAACACATATAGGAATTGTGCCCTCAACATGATGGTTGCGATCATTCTAGTACTAATGCACCGGATCCCATCAGAACACCGAAGTTAAGCATGTTTGGGCGAGAGTAGTAGTAGGACGGGTGACCCCCTAGGAAGTCCTCGTGTTGCACCCCCTTTTCAAGTTACTTTATCCACCAAACCTCTATTATCGAATCTCACGGAATATTGGGCAAGACAACTTCGCTTCACGTAGAGGCTGGGCCCGCAAACCGAGGGCGTAGGGTTTGTGACCAGGTCTCCGTCGCTCCGGTGCCCATAACATTTGATCCGTAAGGAGTTACGCGGCGCACATCATACCGTTGCAAAGATCTCTGAGAGCTCTACGACGGGGGCAGCCAGCTTGCTCGTTGTGCCTGTTTTTGGAGTCCAAAATCGAATGTGTTCATCAGTTTCAGGACACTTTTCTTCTTTTGCCCAGTTTTTTCGTCCCGGATCGTACGTCGTGAGCTGTTAAAAGGACGACTACCTGACTCGCGGTACATCAGCAGGCCCTACAACGTGTCGATATCACGTCTTGCGAGGATGCTGCGTTGTTGAAGCGGATGGGTTGTCGTTAAGCCCATTGGGCCTTTTGAATGGGCCATCTCTCCAGGATGGCACTGTGAACCGTTAACACATATAAGAATTGTGCCCTCAACATGACGGGTGCAATCATACCACCACTAATGCACCAGATCCCATCAGAACTCTGAAGTTAAGCATGCTTGGGCTATAGTAGTACTAGGATGGGCGACCCCTTGGGAAGTCCTTGTGTTGCAACCCCATTTCAATTTTTTTTGCCCTGGTTAGGGTTGCCAAGATACTTTATCCACCAAATATCTATTATCGAATCCCACAGAACATTGGGCAAGACAACTTCGATTCACGTAGAGGCCGGGCCCGCAAACCGAGGGCGTAGGGTTTGTGACCAGGTCTCCGTCGCTCTGGTGCCCACAACATTTGATCCATAAGGAGTTACGCAGCGCACAGTATACCGTTGCAAAGCTCTCTGAGAGCTCTACGACGGGGGCAGCCAGCTTGCTCACTGTGCCCATTTTTTGAGCCCAAAATCGAACGTTTTCATCAGTTTCAAGAGACTTTTCTTCTTTTGCTCTATTTTTTCGTCTCGTATCGTACGTCGTGAGTCGTTAAAAGGACGACAACCTGACTCACGGTACATCAGAGGGCCCTACAATGTGTCGATATCACGTCTTGCGAGGATGCTGCGTTGTTGAAGCGGATGAGTTGTCGTTAAGCCCATTGGGCCTTTTGAATGGGCCATCTCTCTAGGCTGGCACTGTGAACCGTTAACACATAGTGGAATTGTACCCTCATCATGACGGGTGCGATCACACCAGCACTAACGCAACGGAACCCATCAGAACTCCGAAGTTAAGCGTGCTTGGGCGAGAGTAGGACTAGGATGGGTGACCCCCTGGGAAGTCCTCGTATTGCACCCCATTTTCAATTTTTTTTGCCCAGGTTAGGATTGCCAAGATACTTTATCCTCCAAATCTCTAATACCAAATCCCACAGAACATTGGGCAAGACAACTTTGCTTCACGTAGAGGCCAGTGCCGCAAACCTAGGGCGTAGGGTTTGTGACCAGGTCTCCGTCGCTCTGGTGCCCACAACATTTGATCCATAAGGAGTTACGCAGCGCACAGTATACCGTTGCAAAGCTCTCTGAGAGCTCTACCACGAGTGCACCCAGCTTGCTCTCTGTGCCCTTTTTTAGAGCCCAAATTCAAACGTTTTCATTTGTTTCAGGAGACTTTTCTTCTTTTGCCCTGTTTTTTCGTCCCGTATCGTACGTCGTGAGTTGTTAAAAGGACGACAACCTGACTCGTGGTACATCAAAGTGCCCTACAACGTGTCGATATCACGTCTTGCAAGGATGCTGCGTTGTTGAAGCGGATGGGTTGTCTTTAGGCCCATTGGGCCTTCTAAATGGGCCATCTCTCTAGGCTAGCACTGTGAACCGTTAACACATATAGGAATTATGCCTTCATCATGACGGGTGCGATCATACCAGCACTAACGCACAGATCCCATCAGAACTCCGAAGTTAAGCGTGCTTGGGCGAGAGTAGGACTAGGACGGGTGACCCCCTGGGAAGTCCTCATGTTGTACCCCCTTTTCAATTTTTTTTGCCTTGGTTAGGGTTGTTAAGATACTTTATCCACCAAATCTCTATTACCGAATCCCACGAAACATTGGGCAAGACAACTTCGCTTCACATAGAGGACGGGCCTGCAAACCGAGGGCATAGGGTTTGTGACTAGGTCTCCGTCGCGCCGGCGCCCATAACATTTGATCCGTAAGGAGTTACGCAGCGCACAACATACTGTTGCAAAGCTCTCTAAGAGTTGTACGATGAGGGCAGGCAGCCTGCTCGCTGTGCCCCTTTTTGGAGCCCAAAATCCAACGTTTTCATCAGTTTTAGGACACTTTTCTTCTTTTGCCATGTTTTTTCGTCCCATATCGTACGTGGCAAGCTGTTAAAAGGACCACAACCTGACTTGCGGTGCATCAGAGGGCCCTACAATGTGTCAATATCACGTCTTGCGAGGATGCTGCGTTGTTGAAACGGATGGGTTGTCATTAAGCCCATTGGGCCTTTTGAATAGGCCATCTCACTAGGCTGGCACTGTGAACCGTTAACACATATAGGAATTGTGCCCTCAACATGACGGTTGCGATCATTCTAGCACTAATGCACCGGATCCCATCAGAACACCGAAGTTAAGCGTGCTTGGGCGAGAGTAGTAGTAGGATGGGTGACCCCCTGGGAAGTCCTCCTGTTGCACCACTTTTTCAATTTTTTTTGCCCTGGTTAGGGTTGCCAAGTTACTTTATCCACCAAATCTATATTACCGAATCCCATGGAACATTGGGCAAGACAACTTCGCTTCACGTAGAGGTCGGGTCTGCCAACCGAGGCGTAGGGTTTGTGACCAGGTCTCCGTCTCTTCGGTGCCCATAACTTTTGATCCATAAGGAATTATGCAGCGCACAGCATACCGTTGTAGAGCTCTCTGGGAGCTCACCAACGGGGGCAGCAGCTTGCTCGCTGTGCCCATTTTTGGAGGCCAAAATCGAACGTTTTCATAAGTTTTGGGCCACTTTTCTTCTTTTGCCTTGTTTTTTCATCCTGGATCGTACGTCATGAGCTGTTAAAAGGACGACAACTTGACACGCGGTACATCAGAGGGCCCTACAACATGTCGATATCACATCTTGCGAGGATGTTGCGTTGTTGAAGCAGATGAGTTGTCGTTAAGCCCATTGGGCCTTTTGAATTGGGCATCTCTCTAGGTTGGCACTGTGAACTGTTAACACATATAGGAATTGTGCACTCAACATGACGGGTGCTATCATACCAGCACTAATGCACCGAATCCCACCAGAACTCTGAAGTTAAGCATGCTTGGGCGAGAGTAGAACTAGGATGGGTGACCCCCTGAGAAGTCCTCGTGTTGCACCCCCTTTTCAATTTGTTTTTCCCCGGTTAGGGTTGCCAAGATACTTTATCCATCAAATCTCTATTATCGAATCCAACGGAACATTGGGCAAGACAACTTCGCTTCACGTAGAGGCCGGGCCCGCAAACTAAGGGCATTGGGTTTGTGACCAGGTCTCCGTCGCTCCGGTGCCCATAACTTTTGATCCGTATGGAGTTACGCGGCGCACAACATACTGTTGCAAAGCTCTCTGTGAGCTCTACGACGGGGGCAGCTTGCTTGGTCGCTGTGCCCATTTTTGGAGCCCAAAATCGAACGTTTTCATCAGTTTCAGGATACTTTTCTTCTTTTGCCCTATTTTTCCGTCCCGGATCGTTTATCATGAGCTGTTAAAAGGACGACAACCTTACTCGCTGTACATCAGAATGCCCTACAATGTGTCGATATCACGTCTTGCGAGGATGCTGCGTTGTTGAAGCGGATGGGTTGTTGTTAAGCCCATTGGGCCTTTTGAATAGGCTATCTCTCTAGGCTGGCACTGTCAACCGTTAAGAGATATAAGAATTGTGCCCTCAGCATGACGGGTGCGATCATACCAGCACTAATGCCCCGGATCCCATCAAATCTCGGAAGTTAAGCGTGGTTGGGCGAGAGTAGTACTAGGATGGGTGACCCCCTGGGAAGACCTCGTGTTGCACCCCCTTTTCAATTTTTTTTACCCTGGTTAGGGTTGCCAAGATACTTTATCTACCAAATCTCTATTACCGAATCCCAAGGAACATTGGGCAAGACAACTTCGCTTCACGTAGAGGCCGGGCCCGCAAACCGAGGGCGTAGGGTTTGTGACCAGGTCTCCGTCGCTCCGGTGGCCATAACTTTTGATCCGTAAGAAGTTACGCGCCGCACAGCATATTGATGCAAAGCTCTCTGAGAGATCTACGACGGGGGCAGCCAGCTTGCTTGCTGTGCCCATTTTTGGAGCCCAAAATCGAACGTTTTCATCAGTTTCAGGACACGTTTCTTCTTTTGCCCTGTCTATTCGTCCCGGATCGTACGTCGTGAGCTGTTAGAAGGACGACAAGCTGACTCAAGGTACATCAGAGGGCCCTACAACATGTCGATATCACATCCTGCAAGGATGATGCGTTGTTGTAGCAGATGGGTTGTCCTTAAGCCCATTGGGCCTTTTGAATGGGCCATCTCTCTAGGCTGGCACTATGAACCGTTAACATATATAGGAATTGTGCCCTCAACATGACGGGTGCAATCATACCAGCACTAATACCCCGAATCCCATCAGAACTCCGAAGTTAAGCATGCTTGGGCGAGAGTAGTATTAGGATGGGTGAGCCCTTGGGAAGTCCTCGTGTTGCACCCCCTTTTCAATTTTTTTTGCCCTGGTTAGGGTCGCCAAGATACTTTCTCCACCAAATATCTATTACCGAATCCCACGAAATATTGGGCAAGACAACTTCGCTTATCGTAGAGGCCGGGCCCTCAAACTGAGGGCGTAGGGTTTGTGACCAAGTCTACGTCGCTCCGGCGCCCATAACTTTTGATCCGTAAGGAGTTATGCGGCGCAAAGCATACCGTTGCAAAGTTCTCTGAGAGCTCTACGACGGGGGCAGCCAGCTTGCTCACTGTGCCCGTTTTTGGATCCCAAAATCGAATGTTTTCATCAGTTTCAGGACACTTTTCTTCTTTTGCCCTATTTTTCCGTCCCGAATCGTACGTTGTGAGCTGTCAAAAGGACGACAACCTGACTCAAGGTACATCAAAGGGCCCTACAACGTGTCGATATCATGTCTTGCAAGGATGCTGCGTTGTTGAAGAGGATGGGTTGTCGTTAAGCCCATTGGGCCTTTTGAATGGGCCGTCTCTCTAGGCTGGCATTGTGAACCGTTAACACATATAGGAATTGTGCCCTCAACATGATGGGTGCGATCATACCAGCACTAATGTACCGGATCCCATCAGAACTTCGAAGTTAAGCGTGCTAGGGCGAGTAGTACTAGAATGGGTGACCCCTTGGGAAGTCCTAGTGTTGCAACCCCTTTCCATTTTTTTTTTGCCCTCGTTAGGGTTGCCAAGATACTTTATATTCCAAGCCTCTATTATCAAATCCCGCGGAACATTGGGCAAGACAAATAAGCTTCACATAGAGGCCGGGCCCGGAAATCGAGGGCGTAGGTTTTGTGACCAGGCCTCCGTCACTCCGGTGCCCATAACTTTTGATCCGTAAGGAGTTACGTGGCGTACATCATACCGTTGCAAAGCTCTCCGAGAGCTCTACGTCAGGGGAAGCCAGCTTCCTCGCTGCGCCGTTTTTGGAGCCCAAAATCGAACATTTTCATTAGTTTCAGGCAACTTTTGTTCAGTTGCTCTGTTTTTCCGTCCCTGATCGTACGTCGTGAGCTGTTAAAAGGATAACAACCAAACTCGCGGGACATTAGAGGGCCCTACAACATGTCGATATCAAGTCTAGTGAGGATGCTGCGTTATTGAAGTGGATGGGTTGTCGTTAAGCCCATTGGGCCTTTTGAATGGGCCATCTCTCTAGGCTGGGATAGTGAATCATCAACACATAAAGGATTTGGGCCCTCAACATGATGGGTGTAATCATAACAGCACTAGTGCACCGGATCCCATCAGAACTCTGAAGTTAAGCATGCTTGGGCGAGAGTGGTACTAGGATGGGTGACCCCCTGGGAAGTCCTCGTGTTGCACCCCCTTTTTCAATTTTATTTGCCCTGGTCAGGGCTGCCAAGATACTTTATCCATCAAATCTCCATTACCGAATCCAACGGAACATTGGGCAAGACAACTTCGCTTCACGTAGAGGTCGGGCCCGCAAACTGAGGGCGTAGGGTTTATGACCAGGTCTCCGTCACTCCGGTGCCCATAACTTTTCATCCATATGGAGTTACGCGGCGCACAGCATACCGATGCAAAGCCCTCTGAGAGCTCTACGACGGGGGCAACCAGCTTGCTCGTTGTGCCCCAAAATTGAAATTTTTTATCAGTTTCATGACACTTTTCTTCTTTTGCCCTATTTTTCCATCCCGGATCGTACATCGTGAGCTGTTAAAAGGACGACAACCATACTCGCGGTACATCAGAGGGCCCTACTATGTGTCGATATCACGTCTTGTGAGGATGCTGCGTTGTTAAAGCGGATGGGTTGTCGTTAAGCCCATTGGGCCTTTTGAATGGGTCATTTCTCTAGGCTGGCACTGTGAACCGTTAACACATATAGGAATTGTGCCCTCAACATTAAGGGTGCGATCATACGAGTATTAATGCGCCGGATCCCATCAGAACTCCGAAGTTAAGCGTGCTTGGCGAGAGTAGTACTAGGATAGGTGACCCCCTTGGAAGTCCTCGTGTTGCACCCCCTTTTCAATTTTTTTTGCCCTGGTTAAGGTTACCAAGATACTTTATCCACCAAATCTCTATTACTGAATCCCACGAAACATTGGGCAACACAACTTCGCTTCACGTAGAGGCCGGGTCCGCAAACCGAGGGCGTAGGGTTTGTGACCAGATCTCCGTCGCTCCGGTGCCCTTAACTTTTGATCTATAAGGAGTTATTCGGCGCACAGCATACCGTTGCAAAGCTCTCTGAGAGCTCTACGACGAGGGCAACTAGCTTGCTTGCTTTGCCCTTTTTGGAGCCCAAAATCGAACGTTTTCATCAGTTTCAGGACACGTTTCTTCTTTTGCCCTATTTTTTCGTCCCGGATCGTACGTCGTGAGCTATTAAAAGGACGACAACCTAACTCAAGTTACATCAGAGGGCCCTACAACGTGTCGATATCACGTCCTGCAAGGATGCTGCGTTGTTGAAGCAGATGGGTTGTCGTTAAGCCCATTGGGCCTTTTGAATGGGCCATCTCTCTAGGCTGGCACTGTGAACCGTTAACATATATAGGAATTATGCCCTCAACATGACGGGTGCGATCATACCTGCACTTATGCCCCGGATCCCATCAGAACTCCGAAGTTAAGCGTGCTTGGGCGAGAGTAGAATTAGGATTGGTGAGCCCCTGGGAAGTCCTCGTGTTGCACCCCCTTTTTAATTTTTTTTGCCCTGGTTAGGGTTGCCAAGATACTTTATCCACCAAATCTCTATTACCGAATCCCACGAAATATTGGGCAAGACAACTTCGCTTATCGTAGAGGCCGGGCCCTCAAACTGAGGGCGTAGGGTTTGTGACCAAGTCTACGTCGCTCCGGTGCCCATAACTTTTGATCCGTAAGGAGTTATACGGCGCTAAGCATACCGTTGCAAAGCTCTCTGAGAGCTCTAAGACGGGGGCAGCCAGCTTGCTCACTGTGCCCTTTTTGGAGCCCAAAATCGAATGTTTTCATCAATTTCTGGACACTTTTCTTCTTTTGCCCTGTTTTTCCGTCCTGAATCGTACGTCGTGAGCTGTCAAAAAGACGACAACCTAACTCAAGGTACATCAGAGGGCCCTACAACGTGTCGATATCACGTCTTGCAAGGATGCTGCGTTGTTGAAGATGATGGGTTGTCGTTAAGCCCATTGGGCCTTTTGAATGGGCTGTCTCTCTAGGTTGGGACTGTGAACCGTTAACACATATAGGAATTGTGCCCTCAACATGATGGGTGCGATCATACCAGCACTACTGTACCGGATCCCATCAGAAATTCGAAGTTAAGCTTGCTTAGGAGAGAGTAGTACTAGAATGGGTGACCCCTTGGGAAGTCCTCGTGTTGCAACCTCTTTCCATTTTTTTTTTGCCCTTGTTAGGGTTGCCAAGATACTTTATATGCCAAATATCTATTATCAAATCCCCCGGACCATTGGGCAAGACAACTTCGCTTCACGTCGAGGCCGGGCCCGGAAATCGAGGGCGTAGGTTTTGTGACCAGGCCTCCGTCGCTCCGGTGCCCATAACTTTTGATCCGTAAGGAGTTACGTGGCGCACAGCATACCGTTGCAAAGCTCTCCGAGAGCTCTACGTCAGGGGAAGCCAGCTTCCTTGCTGCGCCCTTTTTGGGGCCCAAAATCGAACATTTTCATTAGTTTCAGGCCACTTTTGTTCATTTGCTCTATTTTTCCGTCCCGGATTGTACGTTGTGAGCTGTTAAAAGGACGACAAACTGACTCGCGGGACATTAGAGGGCCCTACAACGTGTCGATATCAAGTCTTGCGAGGATGCTGCGTTGTTGAAGCAGATGGGTTGTCGTTAAGCCCATTGGGCCTTTTGAATGGGCCATCTCTCTTGGCTGGGACTGTGAACCGTTAACACATTTAGGAATTGTGCCCTCAACATGACGGCTGTGATCATACCAGCACTAATGCACCGGATCCCATCAGAACTCCGAAGTTTAGCGTGCTTGGGCGAGAGTAGAAGTAGAATGGGTGACCCCCTAGGAAGTCCTCGTGTTGCACCCCCTTCTTCTATTTTATTTGCCCTGGTCAGGGTTGCCAAGATACTTTATCCATCAAATCTCCATTACCGAATCCCACGGAACATTGGGCAAGACAACTTCGCTTCACGTAGAGGCCGGGCCCGCAAACTGAGGGCGTAGGGTTTATGACCAGGTCTCCGTCACTCCGGTGCCCATAACTTTTCATCCATATGGAGTTACGCGGCGCACAGCATACCGATGCAAAGCCCTCTGAGAGCTCTACGACGGGGGCAACCAGCTTGCTCGTTGTGCCCCAAAATTGAAATTTTTTATCAGTTTCATGACACTTTTCTTCTTTTGCCCTATTTTTCCATCCCGGATCGTACATCGTGAGTTGTTTAAAAGACGACAACCTTACTCGCTGTACATCAGAGGGCCCTACAATGTGTCGATATCACTTCTTGCAAGGATGTTGCGTTGTTAAAGTGGATGGGTTGTCGTTAAGCCCATTGGGCCTTTTGAATGGGCCATCTCTCTAGGCTGGCACTGTGAACCGTTAACACATATAGGAATTGTGCCCTCAACATGACGGGTGCGATCATACCAGCACTAATGCACCGGATCCCATTAGAACTCCGAACTTAAGCGTGCTTGGGCGAGAGTAATACTAGGATGGTTGAGCCCCTGGGAAGTCCTCGTGTTGCCCCCCCCCCCCTTTTCAATTTTTTTTGCCCTGGTTAAGGTTGCCAAGATACTTTATCCACCAAATCTGTATTACCGAATCCCACGGAACATTAGGCAAGACAAGTTCGCTTCACGTAGAGGCCGGGTCCGCAAACCGAGGGCGTAGGGTTTGTGACTAGGTCTCCGTCGCTCCGGTGCCCATAACTTTTGATCCGTAAGGAGTTACGCGGCGCACAACATACCGTTGCAAAGCTCTCTGAGCGCTCTACGATGGGGGCAGCTAGTTTGCTCACTGTGCCCCTTTTAGGAGCCCAAAATTGAATATTTTCATCAGTTTCAGTAAACTTTTCTTCTTTAGCACTGTTTTTCTGTCATGGAACATACGTCGTGAGCTGTTAAAAGGATGACAACCTGACTCAAGGTACATTAGAGGGCCCTACAGCATGTCGATATCACGTCTTGCGAGGATGCTGCGTTGTTGAAGTGGATGGGTTGTCGTTAAGCCCATTTGGCCTTTTGAAAAGGCCATCTCTCAAGGCTGGCACTGCGATCATACCAGCACTAATGTACTGGATCCCATCAGAACTCCGAAGTTAAGCGTGCATGGGCGAGAGTAGTACTAGGATGGGTGACCCCTTGGGAAGTCCTCGTGTTGCACCCTTTTTTCAAATTTTTTTTCCCTAGTTAGGGTTGCCAAGATGCTTTATCTAACAAATCTCTATTATCGAATCCCATGGAACATTGGGCAAGACAACTTCGCTTCACGTAGAGGTCGGGCACGCAAGCCGAGGGCGTAGGTTTATTGACCAAGCCTCCGTTGCTCCGGTGCCCATAACTTTTGATCCGTAATGAGTTACGTGGCGCAGAGCATACCGTTGCAAAGCTCTCTGAGAGCTCTACGGCGGGGGCAGCCAGCTTGCTCACTGTGCCCATTTTTGGAGCCTAAAATTGAAAGTTTTCATCAGTTTCAGGCCACTTTTGTTCTTTTCCTCTATTTTTATGTCCCGGATCGTATGTCGTGGGCTGTTAAAAGGACGACAACTTGACTCGTGAGACATCAGAGGGCCATATAACGTGTCGATATCAAGTCTTGCGAGGATGCCGCGTTGTTGAAGCGGATGGGTTGTCGTTAAGCCCATTGGGCCTTTTGAATGGGCCATCTCTCTAGGCTGGCACTGTGAACCGTTAACACATATAGGAATTATGCCCTCAACATGACGGGTGCGATCATACCAGCACTAATGCACCAGATCCCATCAGAACTACGAAGTTAAGCGTGCTTGGGCAAGACTAGTACTAGGATGAGTGACCCCTTGGGAAGTCCTCGTGTTGCACCGCCTTTTCAATTTTTTTGGCCCAGGTTGGGGTTGCCAAGATACTTTATCCACCAAATCACTATTACCGAATCCCACGGAACATTGGGTAAGACAACTTTGCTTCACGTAGAGGCCGGGCCCGTAAACCGAAGGTGTAGGGTTTGTGACCAGGTCTTTGTCGCTCTGGTGCCCATAACTTTTGATCCGTAAGGAGTTAGGACGCGCACAACATGCCATTGCAAAGCTCTCTGAGAGCTCTACGACGGGGACAACTAGCTTGCTTGCTGTGCCCATTTTTGGAGCCCAAAATCAAAAGTTTCATCAGTTTTAGACCACTTTTCTTCTTTTGCCCTATTTTTCTGTCATGGATCGTACGTCGTGAGCTGTTAAAAGGAAGACAACCTGACTCGTGGTATATCAGAGAGCCCTGCAACGTGTCGATTTCACGTATTGCGAGGATGTTGCGTTGTTGAAGCGGATGGGTTGTCGTTGAGCCCATTGGGCCTTTTGAATAGGCCATCTCTCTAGGCTGGCACTGTGAACCTTTAACACATATAGGAATTGTGCCCTCAACATGACGGGTGCGATCATACCAGCACTAATGTACTGGATCCCATCAGAACTCCGAAGTTAAGCGTACTTGGGCGAGAGTAGTACTAGGATGGGTGACCCCCTGGGAAGTCCTCGTGTTGCACCCCCTTTTCAATTTTTTTGCCCCGGATAGGGTTGCCAAGATACTTTATCCACCAAATCTCTATTACCGAATCCCACGGAACATTGGGCAAGACAACTTCGCTTCACGTAGAGATCAGGCACGCAAACCGAGGGCGTAGGGTTTGTGACCAGGTCTCTGTCGCTTCAGTGCCAATAACTTTTGATCCGTAAGGAGTTATGTGGCTCACAGTATACCGTTGCAAAGCTCTTTGAGAGCTCTACAACGGGGGCAGCCAGCTTGCTCTATTTGCCCGATTTTTGGAGCCCAAAATCGAACGTTTTCATCAGTTTCAGACCACTTTTCTTCTTTTGCCCTATTTTTTCGCCCCGGATCGTACGTCGTGAGCTGTTAAAAGGACGACAACCTGACTCGCGGGACATCAGAGGGCCCTACAACGTGTCGATATCACGTCTTGCAAGGATGCTGCGTTGTTAAAATGGATGGAATGTCGTTAAGCCTATTGGGCCTTTTGAATGGGCCATCTCTCGAGGCTGGCACTGTGAACCATTAACATATATAGGAATTGTGCCCTCAACATGACGGGTCCGATCATACTAGTACTAATGCACCGGATCCCATCAGAACTCCGAAGTTAAGCGTGCTTAGGAGAGAGTAGTACTAGGATGGGCGACCCCCTGGGCAGTCCTCGTGTTGCACCCCCTTTTCAATTTTTTGCCCTGGTTAGGGTTGTCAAGATACTTTATCCACCAAATCTCTTTTACCGAATCCCACGGAATATTGGGCAAGACAACTTCGCTTCACGTGGAGGCTGGGCCTGCAAACCGAGGGCGTAGGGCTTGTGACCAGGTCTCCGTCGCTCTGGTGCCCATAACTTTTGATGCGTAAGGAGTTACGCGACGCACAGCATACCGTTGCAAAGCTCTATGAGAGCTCTACGATGGGGGCAGCTAGATTGCTCGTTGTTCCGTTGTTGGAGCCCAAAATCGAACGTTTTCATCAGTTTCAGGACACTTTTCTTCTTTTGCCCTGCTTTTTCATCTCGGATCATACGTCGTGAGCTGTTAAAAGGATGACAACCTGACTCGCGGGACATCAGAGGCCCCTACAACGTGTCGATATCACGTCTTGCGAGGATGCTGCGTTGTTGAAGCGGATGGGTTGTCATTAAACACATTTGGCCTTTTGAATGGGCCATCTCTCTAGGCTGGCACTGTGAACCGTTAACACATATCGGAATTGTGCCCTCAACATGACGGATGCGTTCATAACAACACTAATGCATCGGATCCCATCATAACGCCGAAGTTAATCGTGCTTGGGCGAGAGTAGTACTTGGATGGGTGACCCCTGGGAAGTCCTCGTGTTGTACCCCCTTTTCAATTTGTTTTACCCTGGTTAGGGTTGCCAAGATACTTTATCCACCAAATCTCAGTTACCGAATCACACGGAAAATTGGGAAAGACAACTTTGCTTCACGTAGAGGCCGGGCCCTCAAACCGAGGGCGTAGGGTTTGTGACCAGGTCTCCGTCGCTCCGGTGCCCATAACTTTTGATCCGTTAGGAGTTACGCGGCGTACAGCATACCGTTGCAAAGCACTCTGAGAGCTCTACGATTGGGGCAGCCAACTTGCTCGCTGTGCCCCTTTTTGGAGCCCTAAATCGAACATTTTCATTAGTTTTAGGCCACTTTTATTCTTTTGCCTAATTTTTTCGTCCCGGATTGTCATGCCCCAACCCGGCCTATAAAGGTTAGACTAGGGTGTGATCTAAACATTCAAGTCACGTCTCGTACTTAACCGTTCATGAAGATTTAACACTTAACATTTTGGCCTAAACTCCAAAATTTTTCAGTAAACCGGCAGCATAACGGCTGTAATTGGGCTATTTGGTTTGACCTAATTTTCTAAACGCCTCAATTATTCCAATCATTAATCCAATTCCATTAAGGACTCCTATTTGTCACCAAGCGATTTGCCTACTAGTTTATCTTGAAAGTCTCGTTTGGTTAATAAGCCTAACATGATAACTATGTCCCGTTTATTTGTTAATTTTCTGTCATGCAAGTACCTATTATCCTTTAGTTTCCAAATGAGCACCTAAGTGAAATTAGATATAATTAACTTAGTTGATCGTTCATCTAGTGGTTTGAAAGCATACGATAACTACTAATTAAGAAAACGAAAGCAAACAACCAAATAAAAATTCGTCCGGTTATAGATAGTACAATCCCATAATTAGACCCAAATTACAACGGGGTCATTTACATCAATAAAATGAATAGTTTGCAATCAAACACAACATCCATATAGCAACCACTTTCAGGCAAAGCACAAAAGCACGTAGGGACAGGCAATCACTCCAAGGAACCATTGTTAGGCACATCTTCCTCGGGTACCTGTTCTTGATCTTCTTCACCTGAGATGATAAAAGAGGGTGAGTCCTTATGAACTCAGTGAGGGGGAACGAGAAATAGGTTTTGAAACTCATTTTCTGGTTCAACTTATGAAAATCCTTTTGCAAGCATGAATATAACAATAATATAAGATACAGGAACAGGAATACCAGTCTTTCCTCCCCGAGGTTCTCTAGGAACCAAGCGAGAGTACTTAGTCACATTGTAAAAGGATAAGGTGAGCTTCAGCTCTCAGATCAGTTTCAGAATCAGAAGTTATGGTCGACTTCAAATCATTCCCCAAACACGCCAGGTGGGTGTACTCCGGATGTACCCCGAAATCCTACGACCCAACTCTCCGAGGAAGTCTAGCCCCCAAGCGAGAGAGGGAATGGGACCATGGTAGTCACGGGTGCACCGGCAAGCCCGATGCCGCCCGGTGTGCTGATCGCTACCATGCCAACAGGAAAGGTTGCAACCTTGTATGCAATGCACATTCATGACAGGCAATATATCACAGGAGGAGGACAACAAAGTAGGTTGCCTCCGGACAGTCATAAGATTGCACATTGACCAAGTAAACAGGTAAACAAGCAGGGCACGATAAGACAGGAAATTTCACTTGAAAGGCATATAGAGTTATATGAAAATTAAACGGGCAGCCATGTAACACATGTAAAACAGACCATAGAACTCATTTCAAAATCCACGTTATCAAGTAGTAAGCTTATTCAACATGCAATAACATCTACGTGGGTTCGGGTGCAAGAAAAGCTTATTTGTCAACATGCAATGATCAAAATCACATTTAAGACTATAAAGGCATTTACGGGCAGCCTACTAAACATATAATTCCACACAATATTCAAATGATCAACACTTAGCAAAACTACCTAGTCATTAGGGTTTCCATTTCGTGCATATTTGTGCAATTTGAGCCTCAACCAAACTCAAAGTCAATCTCAAACCATACATCATATAATTCAACATCCTCAACTACTCAAAACAGTCCACACAACATCTCAACACCACAATTCCAAGCAATTAACACCACAAGAGAGGTTACAATAATTTTTCCAAGCATATAGCTAAGTGAAACCCTTACCGCAATAGGCTGTTTTCTCACAATCAATAGGATAAGAAAAAAAACTCCAAATCCAGTGAATAAGATTTCAAATTAAAGCTTAAGAAGATAACTAAAATCAGAAACAAACCTTGCATCAATTGGAGTTCGGGATCATTAGATATAGCCGAAACAGTGAGATAGCACAAAACTGTCCAGATTTGCACACATTTCCATAATTGACGTTTTTAAGGTCCTTAGGGTCAGTTTTAGCCTTGGTCCATTTCCGACAAAATTTTTCAGAACTGAAAAATCTAGCAGAACACCAAATTTCATGCATTTTGGACATCATTTACTAAGTCAAATATGGTTTGTTCCACAAGGTCAGTGCATCTGCCAAAACCTGCTTCATTTTTCCAGATTTCCGGATTTGGACACATTTTAAAGATTCGCCATTTTGAGGATCTTAGAGTCAAGATTAGCTTCGGCCTATTTCTGGGAAAAATGTTCAAAACTGTCCAAAATAGTCACCTACAAATTTTCATGAATTTTCAACATCATTTTCCTAGCTAAACTTACCTCGAAATAGACTGGTCAGAGAGCTGTCAACAATTCGACTTCACCTAGCATCACTTTCAAGCCAAGATCTTGCCATGCATGGTTGTTTAAGCTTATGAACGAACATATAACTCAAGTACAGAAGAAAATACACACATTTATGAGCATGCATGTGGATTTTTGAAGAGTTTTCAAAAGGTTTTAGCCCTCACCTTAGCAATCAACCCAAAAGATGCTCAAAAACCTTGTTGAAGCTCAAATCTCTTCTTCTTCTTCTTGCTTAGCCGAGATTCCAACTAGCTTTTCTCTATTTTTTCCTAGCTTAGTGATCAATCTCTTAGCACATGCATGAGGTTAGAACATGAAGAAAAGAAATGGAAGTCAAGAAGCTTACCTAGGCCGAATAGAAGTCTTCAATGTACATGCATGTGTGATTTTCACTTCCTAGCTAGCTCGGTTGAGGTCCTTTGCTTATGGCTTGATTTGTTTAGCTATGGTGTGAAGAAGATAAGCTATGGAGGTAGAGAACTCAGCCAAAACCGAAATGGAGAGAGAAAATGAGAGGGAAGTGAGAGAAAAGAAGGAGAAATGAAAGAGAAATGAAAGATTATGACAAAGAATGACAAAGAGTGATGTTTTGCATTGTTCTAAGCATATGGTCGGCCTTGGGCAGCCCATTTTCAGTATTTTTGTGTCTTCAAGGAGTATTTTGAAATGGCTAGCATGGGCATGGAGCACTTGGTCGAAAATGGTGGAGATTTGAGGAGAATTGAGCAATTTTTTATGCATTGTGTTAAGTGTTTTGTCATAGTTTGTCTAGGACTAAATTTTTATGCATTTGTGTTATTAGAATTGTCATCGGAATGTTTGGGAATGAGGGAATCTAGGTAGAATAAAATATAGGAATGTTTGTTGATGAGTTGAATTATGAAAAGAATAATAGATAGTGGAAAATGTAGGAATAGTTTAGTATTATTTTATTGTTAGTGGAGTTTGTAGAAAATTTGAATTAGGAATATAATATTGGTTAGTGATTGTGTAGGATTATTTTAGTGTCTAGTGCTTTGTGTAGGATTCTTTCTTGATTAACGTGGTGGCATGGATTCCTAGATCTAGGGCACGAATTACGAGGTAGACACGAACTACAAGGTACAACACGTATTTCAAGACTAAGGTACATACTTCAAGATAAGTGCACGGATTCTAATGCTAACACACACAACCCTAGGTGAATGAACGTAGACCAAAATAAGGCACGTAATTCAAGACACGACTCTTAAACCTAGGTTAAAGCACGCAGTTCAAGATTAATGCACGCGAAATGAAGAGACACACGTAAATCAAGGTCTCGCACGTAAATTAAGGTCATGGCATGTTTATCTAGGTATCGCACGTATATCGAGGATTAGGGCACACAATTCTAGGTTAAGGCACGTATAACGAGGCATGCACGAAAACCAAGACAGGGCACGTAATCCAAGGTCGGTCATATAATTACTGATCTATGGCATGCAAATCGAGGTATGACATATTATTCGAGGTTGGGCCTCACACGGATCGTACGTCGTGAGCTGTTAAAAGGATGACAACCTAACTCGCGGTACATCAGAGGGCCCTACAACATGTCGATATCACGTCTTGGGAGGATGCCGCGTTGTTGAAGCAGATGGGTTGTCGTTATGCCCATTGGGCCTTTTGAATAGGCCATCTCTCTAGGCTGGCACTGTGAACCGTTAACACATATAAGAATTGTGCCCTCAACATGACGGGTGCGATCATACCAGCACTAATGCACTGGATCCCATAAGAACTCCGAAGTTAAGCGTTCTTGGGCGAGAGTAGTACTAGGATGGGTGACCCGCTGGGAAGTCCTCGTGTTG
The DNA here is from genome assembly GCA_037974665.1 of Ehretia macrophylla. Classification (NCBI taxonomy): domain Eukaryota; kingdom Viridiplantae; phylum Streptophyta; class Magnoliopsida; order Boraginales; family Ehretiaceae; genus Ehretia; species Ehretia macrophylla. The sequence continues at coordinate 78,419,533 of CM075769.1, forward strand.
CACCCCCTTTTCAAATTTTTTTGCCCTTGTTAGGGTTGCCAAAATACTTTATCCACCAAATCTCTATTACTGAATCCCACGGAACATTGGGCAAGACAACTTCGCTCACGTAGAGGCTGGGCCCGCAAACCGAGGGCGTAGGGTTTGTGACCAGGTCTCCGTCGCTCCGGTGCACATAACTTTTGATCCGTAAGTTGTTACGCGGCGCACAACATACCGTTGTAAAGCTCTATGAGAGCTCTACGACGGGGGCAGCCAGCTAGCATGCTATGCCCGTTTTTGGAGACCAAAATTGAATGTTTTCATCAGTTTCAGGACACTTTTCTTCTTTTGCCCTGTTTTTTAGTCCCGGATCGTACGTCGTGAGCTATTAAAAGGATGACAACCTGACTCGCGGTACATCAGAGGGCCCTACAACGTGTCAATATCACGTCTTGCGAGGATGCTGCGTTGTTGAAGCAGATGGGTTGTCATTAGGCCCATTGGGCCATCTCTCTTGGCTGGCACAGTGAACCGTTAACATATATAGGAATTCTGCCCTCAAAATGACGGGTGCGATCATACCAGCACTAATGCACCGGATCCCATCAGAACTCCGAAGTTAAGCGTACTTGGGCGAGAGTAATACTAGGATGGGTGACCCCCTGGGAAGTCCTCGTGTTGCACACCATTTTCAATTTTTTTTGCCCTGGTTAAGGTTGCCAAGATATTTTATCCACCAAATCTCTATTACCGAATCTCATGGAACATTGGGCAAGACAACTACGCTTCACTTAGAGGCCGGGCCCGCAAACCGAGGTAGTAGGGTTTGTGACCAGGTCTCCGTCGCTTCGGTGCCCATAACTTTTGATCTGTAAGGAGTTACGCGGTGCACAGCATACCGTTGCAAAGCTCTCTAAGAGCTCTACGACGGGGGTAGCAAGCTTGCTCACTGTGCCCGTTTTTGGAGCCCAAAATCGAATGTTTTCATCAGTTTCGGGATACTTTTCTTCTTTTGCCCTATTTTTTCATCCTGGATCGTACGTCGTGAGCTGTTAAAAGGACGACAACCTGACTCGCGGTACATCAGAGGGCCCTACAATGTGTCGATACCACGTCTTGCGAGGATGCTGCGTTGTTGAAGCGGATGGGTTGTTGTTAAGCCCATTGGGCCTTTTGAATGGGCCATCACTCTAGGCTGGCACTGTGAACCGTTAACATATATAGGAATTGTGCCCTCAACATGACGGGTGTGATCAGACCAGCACTAATGCACCGGATCCCATCAGAACTCCGAAGATAAGCGTGCTTGGGGGAGAGTAGTACTAGAATGGGTGACCCCCTGGGAAGTCCTCGTATTGCACCCCCTTTTCAATTTTTTTTGCCCTAGTTAGGGTTGCCAAGATACTTTATCCGCCAAATCTCTATTACCGAATCCCACGGAACATTGGGCAAGACAACTTCGCTTCACGTAGAGGCCGGGCCCGCAAACCGAGGGCATAGGGTTTTGTGACCAGGTCTGCGTCGCTCCGGTGCCCATAACTTTTTATCCGTAAGGAGTTACGTGGCGCACAACATACCATTGCAAAGCTCTCTAAGAGCTCTACGACAGAGGCAGCGAGCTTGCTCGATGTGCCTATTTTTGGAGCCCAAAATCAAACGTTTTCATTAATTTCAAGCCACTTTTATTCTTTTGCCCTGTTTTTCCGTCCCGGATCGTACGTCGTGAGCTGTTAAAAGGACGACAATCTGACTCGCGGTACATCAGAGGGCCCTACAACGTGTCGATATCACGTCTTGCGAGGATGCTGAGTTGTTGAAGCGGATGGGTTGTCGTTAAGCCCATTGGGCCTTCTGAATGGGCCATCTCTCTAGGTTGGCACTGTGAACCGTTAACACATATAGGAATTGTGCCCTCAACATGACGGGTACGATCATACTAGCACTAATGCACCGGATCCCATCAGAACTCTGAAGTTAAGCGTGCTTGGGCGAGAGTAGTACTAGGATGGGTGACCCTCGGGGAATTCCTCGCGTTGCACCCCTTTTTCAATTTTTTTTGCCCTTGTTAGGGTTGCCAAGATACTTTATCCACCAAATTTCTATTATCGAATCCCACGGAACATTGGGCAAGACAAATTCGCTTCATGTAGAGGTCGGGCCCGCAAACCGAGGGCATAGGCTTTGTGACCAGGTCTCCGTCGCTCCGGTGCCCATAACTTTTGATCCGTAAACAGTTACGCGACGCACAGCATACCGTTACAAAGCTCTATGAGAGCTCTACGATGGGGGCATCCCGCTTGCTCATTGTGCCCATTTTTAAATCCGAAAATCGAATGTTTTCATCAATTTCTGGCCACTTTTGTTCTTTTGCTCTATTTTTCCGTCCCAGATCGTACGTCGTGAGCTGTTAAAAGGACGACAACCTGACTCGCGGGACATCAGAGGCCCTACAACGTGTCGATATCACGTCTTGCGAGGATGCTGCGTTGTTAAAGCGGATTGGTTGTCGTTAAGCCCATTGGGCCTTTTGAATGGGCCATCTCTCTAGACTGGGACTGTGAACCGTTAACACATATAGGAATTATGCCCTCAACGTGACGGGTGCGATCATACCAGCACTAATGCACCGGATCCCATCAGAACTCCGAAGTTAAGCGTGCTTGGGCGAGAGTAGGACTAGGATTGGTGACCCCATGGGAGGTCCTCGTGGTCCACCCCCTTTCAATTTTTTTTTTCCCTGGTTAGGGTTGCCAAGAAACTTTATCCACCAAATCTCTATTACCGAATCCCATGGAACATTGGGTAGGATAACTTCGCTTCACGTAAAGGCCGGGCCCACAAACCGAGGGCGTAGGGTTTGTGACCAAGTCTCCGTCGCTCCGGTGCCCATAACTTTTGATCTGTACGGAGTAACGCGACGCATAGCATACCGTTGCAAAGCTCTTAGAGAGCTCTACGACGTAGGCAGCAAGCTTACTCGCTGTGCCCATTTTTGAATCCTAAAATTGAAAGTTTACATCAGTTTCAGGCCACTTATCTTCTTTTGCCATATTTTTCCGTCCTTGAGCGTACGTCGTGAGTTGTTAAAAGGATGACAACCTGACTCGCGGTACATCAGTGGGCCCTACAACGTGTCGATATCACGTCTTGCGAGGATGCTGCGTTGTTGAAGAAGATGGGTTGTCGTTAAGCCCATTGGGCCTTTTGAATGGGCCATCTCTCTAGGCTGCGACTATGAACCGTTAACACATATAGGAATTGTGCCATCAACATGACGGGTATGATCATACTAGCACTAATGCACCGGATCCCATCAGAACTCCGATGTTAAGCGTGCTTGGGCGAGAGTAGTACTAGGATGGGTGACCCCATGGGAAGTCCTCGTGTTGCACCCCCTTTCAATTTTTTTTCCCCTTGTTAGGGTTGCCAAGATACTTTATCCACCAAATCTCTATTACCGAATCCTACGGAACATTGGGCAAGACATCTTCGTTTCACGTAGAGGTCGGGCCCGCAAACCGAGCGCGTAGGGTTTGTGACCAGGTCTCCGTCGTTCCGGTGCCTATAACTTTTGATCCGTACGGAGTTACGCGGTGCATAGCATACCGTAGCAAAGCTCTTAGAGAGCTCTACGACGTGGGTAGCGAGCTTGCTCGCTGTGCCTATTTTTCAAGTCCAAAATTGAAAGTTTACATCAGTTTCAGGCTACTTTTCTTCTTTTGACCTATTTTTCCGTCCCTGATAGTACGTCGTGAGCTGTTAAAAGGACGACAACCTGACTCGCGGTAAATCAGAGGGCCCTACTACATGTCGATATCGCGTCTTGTGAGGATGCTGAGTTGTTGAAGCGGATGGGTTGTCGTTAGGCCCATTGGGCCTTTTGAATGGGCCATCTCTCTAGGTTGGCACTGTGAACCGTTATCACATATAGGAATTGTGCCCCCAACATGACGGGTGCGATCATACTAGCACTAATACACCGGTTCCCATAAGAACTCCGAAGTTAAGCGTGCTTGGGCGAGAGTAGTACTAGGATAGGTTACCCCCTGGGAAGTCCTCGTGTTGCACCCCCTTTTCAATTTTTTTTTCCCTGGTTAGGGTTGCCAAGATACTTTATCCACCATATCTCTATTACCGAATCCCACGGAACATTGAGCAAGAAAATTTCGCTTCATGTAGACGCCGGGCCCGCAAACCGAGGGCGTAGGGTTTGTGACCAGGTCTCCGTCGCTCCGATGCCCATAACTTTTGATCCGTAAGTATTTACGCAGCGCACAGCATTCCGTTGCAAAGCTCTCTGAGAGCTCTACGACAGGGGCATCCTGCTTGCTCGTTGTGCCCATTTTTGGATCCCAAAATCGAACGTTTTCATCAGTTTCAGGCCACTTTTGTTCTTTTGCTCTATTTTTTCATCCCGGATCGTACGTCGTGAGTCGTTAAAAGGATGACAACCTGACTCGCGGGACATCAGAGGGCCCTACAACTTGTCGATATCACGTCTTGCGAGGATGTTGCGTTGTTGAAGCAGATAGGTTGTCGTTAAGCCCATTGGGCCTTTTGAATGGGCCATCTCTCTACGTTGGGACTGTGAACCGTTAACAGATATAGGAATTGTGCCCTCAACATGATGGGTGCGATCATACCAGCACTAGTGCATCGGATCCCATCAGAACTCCGAAGTTAAGCGTGCTTGGGAGAGAGTAGTACTAGGATTGGTGACCCCATGGGAAGTCCTCGTGTTGCACCCCCTTTCAATTTTTTTTGCCCTTGTTAGGGTTGCCAAGATACTTTATCCACCAAATCTCTATTACCGAATCCCATGAAACATTGGGCAGGACAACTTCGCTTCACGTAAAGGCCGGGCCCGCAAACCGAGGGCGTAGGGTTTGTGACCAGGTCTCCGTCGCTCCGGTGCCCATAACTCTTGATCCGTACGGAGTTACGCGGGGCATAGCATACCGTTGCAAAGCTCTTTGAGAGCTCTACGACTTGGGCAGTGAGCTTGCTCGCTGTGCCATATTTTGGAGCCCAAGATTGAAAGTTTACATCAGTTTTAGGCCACTTTTCTTCTTTTGCCCTATTTTTCCGTCCCTGATCGTACGTCGTGAGCTGTTAAAAGGACGACAACCTGACTCGTGGTACATTAGAGGGCCCTACAACATGTCGATATCACGTCTTGCGAGGATGCTGAGTTGTTGAAGCGGATGGGTTGTTGTTAAGCCCATTGGGCCTTTTGAATGGGCCATCTCTCTAGGTTGACACTGTGAACCGTTAACACATATAGGAATTGTGCCCTCAACATGACGGGTACGATCATACTAGTACTAATCCACCGGATCCCATCAGAACTCTGAATTTAAACGTACTTGGGCGAGAGTAGTACTAGGATGGGTTACCCCCAGGGAAGTCCTCGTGTTGCACCCCATTTTCAATTTTTTTTGCCCTGGTTAGGGTTGCCAAGATACTTTATCCACCAAATCTCTATTACCGAATCCCACGGAACATTGGGCAAGACAACTTCGCTTCATGTAGAGGCCGGGCCCGCAAACCGAGGGCGTAGGGTTTGTGACTAGGTCTCCGTCGCTCCGGTGCCCATAACTTTTGATCCTTAGGGAGTTACGCGTCGCACAGCATACCGTTGCAAATCTCTCTGAGAGCTTTACGACAGGGGCATCCAGCTTTCTCATTGTGCCCATTTTTGGATCCCAAAATCGAACGTTTTCATCAGTTTCAGGCCACTTTTGTTCTTTTGCTCTATTTTTCCGTCCCGGATCGTACGTCGAGAGGAGTTAAAAGGATGACAACCTTACTCGCGATACATCAGAGGGCCCTACAATGTGTTGATATCAAGTCTTGCGAGGATGCTGCGTTGTTGAAGCGGATGGGTTGTCGTTAAGCCCATTGGGCGTTTTGAATGGGCCATCTCTCTAGGCTGGGACTGTGAACCATTATCACATATACGAATTATGCCTTCAACATGACGGGTGTAATACCCGAGCCCGGAATGTGAAAATTCTTTGTTTATTATTTTGAAAATTATATTTCCTTAAATTCTTTGTGAATTAATTGTTACTTTCTTACTGTCGCAACGTGCATTGCATTTAGGGAGCGATAGCTAGAGATCGGTTTCTAGTCCTCAGCTAATAGTGAAACTAGTATTTAGATGACTTAAATTTTATATTTTAATTGTTGCTAGCTGAAAATTTAATTGGTGATAGTTATCTTAGCTTAAAATGCAACAAAATAACGCCATTTGACCAAGTTTTAAATGGTTTGACCTAGGACTTTGACTATTTGACTTAGCCAACCTTTTAATAAGCTTTTAACTTAGCAAAAAAAAAAAAAAAAAATAGCAGCTGAATTCAGAGAGCAGGCCAAGAGCTTCTTAGAGAAAAAAAAAAAAAAAAACCTTTCAACCTTTCAATCGTTCAAACTTCATTTGAGCTCGGGCGGGGGGAGTTCCGAGGCAACTAGCATTGTTTTCCTAGTGACTAGGAGTACCTGAGGTGAGGGAATCATGTTATTTGCGCATTTAAATGTTTAGTGTATAAACTTTGCAATTTTTAGATTTTATCCGTAGATTGTTGTTTAAAGCATTTTGATGCTTCTAGAATGTTCCTTGGCAATTGTAGAACGTGTATTTATGGGTTTTTAACATTTTCTGCTGTTAAATGTTGTGATTGCAATTAAATTTGGTTATTGAATAGTGTTTTATGAATAGTAAACCCTTGGAACGATGAAGTTGTTCCGTTATGCTGTCCGTTGATGTAGAATTGTGCTAGGTGTGCTAGAATGCCTAAATGTGTGGTTTGTTAGGGTTGCATAATGGAAAAAACGGGAATTAAGCCTTGTTGAAAGTCGGGGTCGTTTAGGTCGAGTTTAGCATTTTCTCATTTTGCGTGTTGGCATTGTTTCGGGAGGCCATGGAAGCATTTTTGGTGCGATTATGGCGTTGGTTGGGTGTTTGGTTGTATAGTTGTAGTTCAAACGAGAAAGGGGGAAATCGGGGCTTTGCGCGAGTTCTAGGGTAAAGTAAGGTTTCGGGGTCTTTAGACGTGCCTTATGGTGACCTAGGAGGTTTGGCGAAGTCGGTATCTAGAACTCGTGGCTCGTTTGGAAATGGTAGCGTTTTGATAGTTGGGGCCGGTTTGTGTTTTTGTGTGTTTTCTTGACTTTATGCCTATAGAATGCTTAGGGTTGCTTGAAATACTTGTTTGAATTGATTTGGATTGAAATGCTTATCAATTGCTGCTATTGCGTGCGAGAGTAACCTACTTTGTTATTCTCCCACGTGTGGCTTTATCGCTTGTTTATCGCCTTGTATCGAGTCTTGCATTGCATAGTGTCTCACGCGTGAGTGATGGGCCTCTCTGGGTAGCCTTGGGTTGCCAGTGTTGGTTGCTCTAGCTCCGCTGCTATTCCCTTTTCTCGCTTGGGTTGCCTCCCAGGGAGATTTGGGTCGTAGGTTGATGGATACTTCTGGGGTATCCAAACTGGTGTTATAAGGTGGTTTGGGCCGGCGCGTCGTCATCGAATTCTTGAATGAGAGTTGCTCGTGAAAGGAGTACCGTATCCTTTGAATGAATGTTTATAGTCTTTAATGCTTGCCTTGTTATAATATTGACTTGTTTGTATCTTTAAATGATAATTGTGTGCATTCCTTGGCTAATTGCATACTTCTCTCATCTCCGTCCTTGAGACCAATTGCCCTCGCTGAGCAATAGTTTTTGCTCATTCCTCTCTATACTATATTTTCACAGGAGTAGTTGAAGCAGAACCTATCGAGGTAATAGAGGAGGAGGAGCAGGTAGAGGTGTTTCCGTGATAGAACTTCTCTGCTTTGCTGGTGGTTGGTTACCAGATTTTTTGCGAGCCTTGCATGATATGTATATTGCTTGGATGTCGCTTAATTTTAAGGCTTGTAGCCTTGTATGTATTTTCTAGTTTGAGGCCTCTACGTTCTTATGTTGTATAAGTTGAAAGAATGTAAAGTTGTAAACTTATACCCTTGTGACTAGTAAGGAAATGCATGCTAATGGAATTGATTAGTGGCATAAATACTTGTGTAGTATGCATATCATTTTTGGGTTGCAAAGCTGGTTAATAAGAAATGTATGTTTCAAAGAAAGTTGGCTTGTTTGAGTTGTTTTATGGCTTTCGCAAGTATTATGATGATTTTAGGGTTTCGGATCATCCACGGTACAGAGAAGACTCCGTCCGTGTGTCGGGTCCGGGCTTGGGCTTTTGCGGGGGCGGGTCGGGGCGTGACATCTTTAGGTGGTATCAGAGCATGATAGTCTTGCATGAGCCGGGATATGATTCTCGGTCTGTGGGGTAAAGGTCTAAAATGCTAAAGCGTTTATGTATGATTGCTAAGTGAAAAGAAAATGATATAGCATGACTTTGTGAACTTGGAGTGTTTATGTGTTTAAGTGAAATAGTTTGGCAAGTTGAACTTGTCTTATGTGAATCGTGTGATAGAATATTGGATTGTTATTGACTTGAGTGTTATCTAATCTTATGTGCAATATTTCTGTCTATAAACTGCTTTTAAATGTTGCCAGCTATTGTGAATCGCTACTATGCCGCCACGTCGTGGTACTCAAGGTATAGGATCAGATGAAGAGGCAGCAGAACAGGGTCAGCAGCCGTTGCCTGAGCAGTTTATGGCTACTATGACTACTGCAGTAGACCGGATTACACAGGTGCTGCATGAGCAGAGGCAGGACAGGAATAATCCCCAGGGAGATCAAACTAATCCTGGTGGACAAGGGTATAGAGTTGAGAATAATCAGTTAGAGAAATTTATGTGGCACGAGCTGGGAAAGTTCTTCGGAGAGCCGGGTTATGAGACGGCCGAGAGATGTATTAACCGTGTCGAGAAAATTTTCACCGCTTTGAGGTACACCGATGAGGCAAGAATAGATTATGCGTCATTCTTATTTGAAGGTGATGCAGAGCAGTGGTGGAATACTGTCATATTGAGGTGGGATTGTGAGGATGTTCCACATCTATGGGATTATTTTGTGAGTGAGTTCTGGGACAAGTATATTCCCGAGATGGCTATGGAAAGGAGGGAAGACGAGTTTGTGGCCCTGAAACAGGGAAATATGACTGTTGCTCAGTACGAGGCTAGGTTTGTTAGCCTGTCGAGGTATATGCCCGAGTTGGTACGGCCGGCTAGGAGGATTATACATAGGTTTGTCCGTGGGCTGAGAATGGACATACAGTTGCATTTGACTGGGCAGACCTACACCACTTTTCCCGAGGCATTTCAGGCAGCCTCGAAGTTTGAGAAATGGAAGGATGAGATGATAGCTGAGAGCAGCCAACCGAGTAAGAAGCAGTATTTGGGCCAGAGCAGCCAGAGTCAGCCGAGGCAGTATCAGACTTCTGCACAGGGTCCTCAGCTACATCCGTATCAGCCACAGCAGCAGATTCAGGCTAGGCCAGCTGTGACTAGACCCCAGCAGGGAGCTACCGTTCCTACTACCGCCAGAGCCCCAGCACCTATAGGAAATACTGCTGTTAGGCAAAATCAGCAGTGTAATTATTGTAATCGGTCAGGGCATATTGAGGCTAACTACTGGAGGAAGAGTGGTAAATGTACGGGTTGTGGTAGTGATGACCATAGGGTGAGGGATTGCCCTAAGTATAACAATGTTCAGGCCGTGGTGGAGGCCTAGGTGTACAGAATAGGGCTGCAGGTGCACGTCCAGCACAGAGAGTGCAGGCTAGGGTCTTTGCACTAGATGCGGAGGAGCTGCCGATACTACAGCTATTGTGGAAGGTACCTTTCTTCTCAATACTCAGCCAGTTAAAGTTTTGATTGATCCCAGAGCTACACATTAGTTTATAACTCCTACATGTGCACGATCTGTGAATGTTTGCATTGATAAATTGCCGCATGAAGTTGAAGTTAGTACTCCTTTGGGTGCAAAATTTGTTACTGAGTCTATTTGCAAATCTTGTGATATATGTATTGAGAACCGTAAATTTCCAGCTGATTTAATTATATTGCCATTCCGTGACTTTGAAATCATTTTGGGAATGGACTGGTTGGGGAAGTACTATGCTCAGTTGGATTGTAGAACAAAGGTCGTTTATCTTCAGGTTCCTGACCTACCGGTACTAGAGATTGTTGGGAACTGCAGGGCTGCCCGAATTCCACTTTTATCAGCGATCAAGACTTCTAAGTTGTTGAATAAGGGTTGTGAAGCTTACTTAGCTTATTTGATCAATCAGCCTACTGATAAGTTGAGTTTGAATGAGGTTTCGATTGTTAGAGACTTCCCTGGTGTATTTCCAAAGGAATTACCGGGTTTACCACCGGATAGGGAGATTGAGTTCGTGATTGATCTTGTGCCAGGCACTGCGCCAATTTCTAGGAGTCCTTATAGAATGGCATCGGCTGAACTTCAGGAGTTAAAAATTCAGCTTCAGAATTTGCTTGAGAAAGGGTTTATACAACCTAGTTCTTCGCCGTGGGGCACACCTGTGTTGTTTGTGAGAAAGAAAGACGGCACGCTACGGTTATGCATTGATTACAGGGGACTTAATCAAGTCACGATTAAGAATTAATACCCCTTGCCGTTGATTGAAGAATTGTTTGACCAGTTGCAGGGTGCGAGTGTTTACTCCAAATTTGATTTGAGGCAGGGTTACTATCAACTTAGGATTCAGAGTGACGATATACCGAAGACGGCTTTCAGGACTAGATATAGCCACTATGAGTTTGTTGTTTTGCCGTTTGGATTGACGAATGCACCAGCCGCATTCATGGACTTAATGCAGAGGGTTTTTCGGCCTTACCTTGATCAGTTTGTCGTAATCTTTATTGACGACATTTTAGTGTATTCGAAGAATGAGGCTGAACATGAGCAACACTTGAGGATTGTGCAACAGACTCTGCAGGAAAACAAGCTTTTTGCTAAATTCAACAAGTGTGAATTCTGGTTGAATCAGATATCTTTTCTAGGCCATATCATTTCAGATCGAGGAATTTCAGTGGACCCAGCTAAGATTGAAGTTGTTTCATCTTGGAAGAGACCTGAGACGGTGTCAGAGATTCGGAGTTTTCTTGGATTGGCAGGTTACTACCGGAGATTTGTTAAAGACTTTTCCAAAATTTCTGGGCCTTTGAGCCAGTTGACTCGGAAGAATGTTGCTTACAATTGGGATGCCAAGTGTGAATCCAGTTTCCAAGAATTGAAGAAGAGACTAACTACAGCTCCTATACTAGCTTTACCTGAGGGAACAGAGAACTTCGTTGTCTACAGTGATACATCTAAAGAAGGTTTGGGCTGTGTTTTAATGCAGAATGGTAAGGTGATTGCCTATGCTTCCAGGAAGTTGAAACCTTATGAAGTCAATTACCCTACACATGATCTTGAGTTGGCTGCAGTTGTGTTTGCTTTGAAAAAGTGGCGTTATTACTTGTGGGGTTGCAGATTTGAATTTTTTACTGACCACAAGAGTCTCAAGTATTTGTTTTCACAGAAGGATCTGAATATGAGGCAGCGAAGATGGCTAGAGCTATTGGGTGGTTACAACTGTTCTATTAACTACGTGCCAGGTAAGGCAAATGTTGTTGCTGATGCTTTGAGCCGAAAGGCTACTGTTGCAAGCTTGATTATCAAGGATTGAGAGACTTTGGAAGAAATTTGTTCATGGAAGCCAGAAGCTACTGAGGTAGGGATTCGATTTGCTAGTTTGCAGATTTAGTCAGGGTTGCTAGCACAGATCAGAGAGGCTCAGAAGACTGATCCTCACATCTTGAAGATCCAAGAAAAATCAAAAGGGGGAGAGTCGAAGTTTAAATTACATGCAGATGGCATCTTCAGATTCAGGGATAGAGTATGTGTTCCTGATGATCCGACTTTGAAGAATGAGATCTTGTCCGAGGCACATAATTCGAGGTATACGATTCACCCGGGCAGTACAAAAATGTATAAAGATTTGAAGCAACACTTCTGGTGGAACAATATGAAGAGGGAGATTGCTGGGTATGTATCCAGATGTTTGACTTGTCAGAGGGTTAAAGTTGAGCATCAGAGGCCAGCCGGACTTCTACAGCCGTTGTCGATTCCGCAATGGAAGTGGGTACATATAACAATGGACCTTGTGACCGATCTTCCTAGATCTCTGAGAGGATGTGATTCTGTTTGGGTTGTTGTGGACCGCTTGACTAAAGTTACACATTTTATTCCCGTGAACAAACATGATAGCCTTGATAAGCTAGCTAAGCTTTATGTTGCTAATATTATGAGATTGCATGGTGTGCCATAGAGTATAGTGTCAGATAGGGATCCCCGATTCATATCTCGTTTTTGGCAGAAGTTGCAAGAGGCCATGAGAACTAAGTTGAGCTTCAGTACTACATATCATCCGCAAACTGATGGCCAGTCTGAGAGAACTATCAGGATATTGGAAGACATGCTTCAGGCATGTGTGCTATCCTTTGGGAAGACCAGGGAGAAGTTTTTCTCTATAGCGGAGTTCGCCTACAATAATAGTTATCAATCTACTATAGGTATGGCTCCCTACGAGGCATTGTATGGTCGTAAATGCAGACCCCCGTTATATTGGGAAGAGGTTGGAGCGATGAGAACAGTTGATCCGACTATGTTACCTGAGATGATTAAGATGGTAGATAATGTTCACCTTATTCGCCAGCGTATGCTTACTGCTCAGAGTCGTTAGAAGAGTTATGCAGATAAGAACCATCGAGATCTTGAGTTTGCTTTGGGAGATTTGGTGTTTCTTAAGATTTCTCCTCGGAAGGGATTGATTCGGCAAGGTAAGTGCGGGAAACTTAGTCCCAGGTATGTGGGTCCGTACGAGATCACCGAAAAGGTAGGTCCTTTGGCTTACCGGTTAGCTTTGCCTTCGAGCTTGTCGAGACTGCACGATGTGTTCCACGTGTCTATGTTGAAGAAATACCATCCAGACCCTTCACATGTACTTGAACCAGAGCCTTTGCAGATTGAAGAGAAGTTGTCTTATGAAGAGACACCGATTCGAATTGTGGATCGGAAAGTTCAGGAGCTTCGTAGAAAGAGTATTCCATTAGTAAAGGTTTTGTGGAATCATCATGGGTTTGAGGAAGCGACTTGGGAAAGAGAGGACCAGGTTCGGGATCAGTATCCGGAGTTGTTTGTTGACCAGGTAGGAATTGCGTGGGCGCAATTTTTTTAAGGGGGATAGGGTGTAATACCCGAGCCCGGAATGTGAAAATTCTTTGTTTATTATTTTGAAAATTATATTTCCTTAAATTCTTTGTGAATTAATTGTTACTTTCTCGCTGTCGCAACGTGCATTACATTTAGGGAGCGATAGCTAGAGATCGGTTTCTAGTCCTCAGCTAATAGTGAAGCTAGTATTTAGATGACTTAAATTTTATATTTTAATTGTTGCTAGCTGAAAATTTAATTGGTGATAGTTATCTTAGCTTAAAATGCAACAAAATAAGGCCCTTTGACCAAGTTTTAAATGGTTTGACCTAGGACTTTGACTATTTGACTTAGCCAACCTTTTAATAAGCTTTTAACTTAGCAAAAAAAAAAAAAACAGCAGCTGAATTCAGAGAGCAGGCCAAGAGCTTCTTAGAGAAAAAAAAAAAAAACCTTTCAACCTTTCAATCGTTCAATCTTCGCGTGAGCTCGTGCGGGGTGATTTCCGAGGCAACAAGCGTTGTTTTCCTAGCGACTAGGAGTACCTAAGGTGAGGGAATCATGTTATTTGCGCATTTAAATGTTTAGTGTATCAACTTTGCAATTTTTAGATTTTATCCGTAGATTGTTGTTTAAAGCGTTTTGATGCTTCTAGAATGTTCCTTGGCAATTGTAGAACGTGTATTTATGGCTTTTTAACATTTTCTGTGGTTAAATGTTGTGATTGCAATTAAATTTGGGTGTTGAATAGTGTTTTGTGAATAGTAAACCCTTGGAACGATGAAGTTGTTCCGTTATGCTGTCCGTTGATGTAGAATTGTGCTAGGTGTGCTAGAATGCCTAAATGTGTGGTTTGTTTGGGTTGCGTAATGGAAAAAAAGGGGAATTAAGCCTTGTTGAAAGTCGGGGTCGTTTAGGTCGAGTTTAGCGTTTTCTCATTTTGCGAGTTGGCATTGTTTCGGGAGGCCATGGAAGCACTTTTGGTGTGATTATGGCGTTGGTTGGGTGTTTGGTTGTTATTGTTGTAGTTCAAACGAGAAAGGAAAAAATCGGGGCTTTGCGCGAGTTCTAGGGTAAAGTAAGGTTTTGGGGTCTTTAGACGTGCCTTATGGTGACCTAGGAGGTTGGGTGAAGTCGGTTTCCAGAACTCGTGGCTCGTTTGGAAATGGTAGAGTTTTGATAGTTGGGGCCGGTTTGTGTTTTTGTGTGTTTTCTTGACTTTATGCCTATAGAATACTTAGGGTTACTTGAAATACTTGTTTGAATTGATTTGGATTGAAATGCTTATCAATTGCTGCTATTGCGTACGAGAGTAACCTACTTTGTTATTCTCCCACGTGTGGCTTTATCGCTTGTTTAGCGCCTTGTATCGAGGCTTGTATTGCATAGTGTCTCGCGCGTGAATGATGGGGCTCTCTGGGTAGCCTTGGGTTGCCGGTGTTGGTTGCTCTAGCTCCGCTGCTATTCCTTTTTATCGCTTGGGTTGCCTCCCAGGGAGATTTGGGTCGTAGGTTGATGGATACTTCCGGGGTATTCCAAAATGGTGTTATAAGGTGGTTTGGGCCGGTGCGTCGTCATCGAATTCCTGAATGAGAGTTGCTCGTGAAAAGAGTACCGTATCCTTTGAATGAATGTTTATAGTCTTTAATGCTTGCCTTGTTATAATATTGACTTGTTTGTATCTTTAAATGATAATTGTGTGCATTGCTTGGCTAATTGCATTGCATACTCCTCTCATCTCCGTCCTTGAGACCAATTGCCCTCGCTGAGCAATAGTTTTTGCTCATCCCTCTCTATACTATATATTTACAGGAGTAGTTGAAGCAGACCCTATCGAGGTAATAGAGGAGGAGGAGCAGGTAGAGGTGTTTCCGTGATAGAACTTCTCTGCTTTACTGGTGGTTGGTTACCAGATTTTGTGCGAGCCTTGCATTATACGTATATTGCTTGGATGTCACTTAATTTTGAGGCTTGTAGCCTTGTATGTATTTTCTAGTTTGAGGCCTCTACGGTCTTATGTTGTATAAGTTGAAAGAATGTAAAGTTGTAAACTTATACCCTTGTGACTAGTAAGGAAATGCATGCTAATGGAATTGATTAGTGGCATAAATACTTGTGTAGTATGCATATCATTTTTGGGTTGCAAAGTTGGTTAATAAGAAATGTATGTTTCAAAGAAAGTTGGCTTGTTTGAGTTGTTTTATGGCTTTCGCAAGTATTATGATGATTTTAGGGTTTCGGATCGTCCGCGGTACAGAGGAGACTGCGTCCGTGTGTCGGGTCCGGGCTTGCCCTTTTGCGCGGTCGGGTTGGGGCGTGACAACGGGTGCGATCATACCAGCACTAATGCACCGGATCCTATCTGAAATCCGAAGTCAAGCGTGCTTGGGCGAGAGTAGTACGAGGATTGGTGACCCCATGGGAAGTCCTCGTGTTGCACCCCCTTTCAATTTTTTTTGCCCTTGTTAGGTTTGCCAAAATACTTTATCTATCAAATCTCTATTACCGAATCCCACGGGACATTGGGCAGCACAACTTCGCTTCACGTAAAGGCCGGGCCCGCAAACCGAGGGCGTAGGGTTTGTGACCAAGTCTCCGTCGCTCTGGTGCCCATAACTTTTGATCCATACGGAGTTACGCGGCGCATAGCATACTGTTGCAAAGCTCTTAGAGAGCTCTACGACGTGGGTAGTGAGTTGCTCTCTGTGCCCATTTTTGAAGCCCAAAATTGAAAGTTTACATCAGTTTCAGGCCACTTTTCTTCTTTTGCCCTATTTTTCCGTCACTGATCGTACGACGTCACCTGTTAAAAGGACGACAACCTGACTTGCAGTACATCAGAGGGCCCTACAATGTGTCGATATCATGTCTTGTGAGGATGCTGCATTGTTGAAGCGAATGGGTTGTCGTTAAGCCCATTGGGCCTTTTGAATGGGCCATCTCTCTGGGCTGGCACTGTGAACCATTAACACAAAGGAATTGGGCCCTCAACATGACGGGTGCAATCATACTAGCTCTAATGCACCGGATCCCATCAGAACTCCGAAGTTAAGCATGCTTGGGCGAGAGTAGTACTAGGATGGGTGACCCGCTGGGAAGTCCTCGTGTTGCACCCCCTTTTCAATTTTTTTTGCCCTGGTTAGGGTTGCCAAGATAATTTATCCACCAAATCTCGATTACTGAATCTCACGGAACATTGGGAAAGACAACTTTACTTCACGTAGAGGCTGGGCCTGTAAACCGAGGGCGTAGGGTTTGTGACCAGGTCTCCGTCGCTGCGGTGCCCATAACTTTTGATCCGCAAGGAGCTACGCGGCACACAGCATACCGTTGCAAAGCTCTCTGAGAGCTCTACGACGGGGACAGCGAGTATACTCGCTGTGCCAATTTTTGCAACCCAAAATCGAACGTTTTCATCTGTTTCAGGCCACTTTTCTTCTTTTTCCCTATTTTTTCGTCCTAGATCGTACGTCGTGAGCTGTTAAAAGGACGACAACCTGACTCGCGGTACATTAGAGGGCCCTACATCATGTCAATATCACGTCTTGCGAGTATGATGCGTTGTTGAAGCGAATTGGTTGTCGTTAAGCCCATTGGGCCTTTTGAATGGGCCATCTCTCTAGGCTGGCATTGTGAACCGTTAACACATATAGGAATTGTGCCTCAACATGACGGTTGCCATCATACCAGCACTAATGCACCGGATCCCATGAAAAGTCCGAAGTTAAGCATGCTTGGGCGAGAGTAGTACCAGGATGGGTGTCCGCATGGGAAGTCCTCGTGTTGCACCTCCTTTTCAATTTTTTTTGCCCTGGTTAGGGTTGCCAAGATACTTTATCCAGCAAATCTCTATTACCGAATCTCACGGAACATTGGGCAAGACAACTTCGCTTCACGTTGAGGCCGGGCCAACGAACCGTGGGTGTAGGGTTTGTGACCAAGTCTTCGTTGCTCCGGTGCCCATAACTTTTGATCTGCAAGGAGTTACGCGGCGCACAACATACCGTTGCAAAGCACTCTGAGAGCTCTACGACGGGGGCAGCTAGCATGTTCGCTGTGGCCCTTTTTTGAGCCCAAAATTGAACATTTTCATCAGTTTCTGGCTACTTTTGTTCTTTTGCTCTATTTTTCCATCACAGGTCGTACATCGTGAGTTGTTAAAACGACGACAACCTGACTCACGGTACATCAGAGGGCCCTACAACGTGTCGATATCACATCTTGCGAGGATGCTGTGTTGTTGAAGGAAATGGGTTGTCGTTAAGCCCATTGGGCCTTTTGAATGGCCAACTCTCTAGGTTAGGACTGTGAACCGTTAACACATATAGGAATTGTGCCCTCAACAGGACGGGTGCGATCATACCAGCGCTAATGCACCGGATCCCATCAGAACTCCGAAGTTAAGCGTGCTTGGGCGAGAGTAGAACTAGGATTGGTGACCCCATAGAAGTCCTCGTGTTGCACCCCTTTTCTATTTTTTTTGTCCTTGTTAGGGTTGCCAAGATACTTTATCCACCAAATCTCTATTGCCGAATCCCACGGAACATTGGGCAAGACAACTTCGCTTCACGTAGAGGCTGGTCCCTCAAACCGAGGACGTAGGGTTTGTGACCAGGTCTCCGTCGCTCCGGTGCCCATAACTTTTGATCCGCAAGGAGTTACGCGGCACACAGCATACCGTTGCAAAGCTCTCAGAGAGTTCTACGACGTGGGCAACCAGCGAGCTCGCTGTGCCCATTTTTGGAGCCCAAAATTGAACGTTTACATCAGTTTCGGGCCACTTTTCTTCTTTTGCCCTATTTTTTCATCCCTGATCGTACGTCGTGAGCAGTTAAAAGGATGACAACCTGACTTGGTGTACATCAGAGGGCCCTACAATGTTTCGATATCATGTCTTGCGAGGATGCTGCATTGTTGAAGCGGATGGGTTGTCGTTAAGCCCATTGGGCCTTTTGAATGGGCCATCTCTCTAGGCTGGCACTGTGAACCGTTAACACATAAAGGGATTGTGCTCTCAACATGACGGGTGTGATCATACCAGCACTAATGCTCCGGATCCCATAAGAACTCTGAAGTTAAGCGTGCTTGGTCAAGAGTAGTACAAGGATGGGTGACCACATGGGAAGTCCTCGTGTTGCACCCCCTTTTCAATTTTTTTTGCCCTGGTTAGGGTTGCCAAGACACTTTATCCACCAAATCTCTATCACCGAATCCCACAGAACATTGGGCAAGACAACTTCGCTTCATGTAGAGGTCGGGCCCGTAAACCGAGGCCGTAGGGTTTATGACCAGGTCTCCGTCGCTCCGGTGCCTATAACTTTTGACCCGTAAGGAGTTACGTGGCGCACAGCATACCGTTGCAAAGCTCTCTGAGAGCTCTACGTCGGGGGCAGCCAGCTTGCTTGTTGTGCCCATTTTTGGATCCCAAAATCGAACATTTTCATCAGTTTCAGGCCACTTTCATTCTTTTGCTCTATTTTTTCGTCCCAGATCGTACGTCGTTAGCTGTTAAAAGCACGACAACCTGACTTGCGCGACATCAGAGGGCCCTACAACGTGTCGATATCCCGTCTTGTAAGGATGCTACATTGTTGAAGCGGATGGGTTGTCGTTAAGCCCATTGGGCCTTTTGAATGGGCCATCTCTCTAGGTTGGGACTGTGAACCGTTAACACATATCGGAATTGTGCCCTAAACATGACGGGTGCGATCATACCAGCACCGATGCACCGGATCCCATCAGAACTCCGAAGTTAAGCGTGCTTGGGCGAGAGTAGTACTAGGATTGGTGACCCCATGGGAAGTCCTCATGTTGCACACCCTTTCAATTTTTTTTGCCCTTGTTAGGGTTGCCAAGATACTTTATCCATCAAATCTCTATTACCGAATCCCATGGAACATTGGGCAGGACAACTTCGCTGCACGTAAAGGCCGGGTCCGCAAACCGAGGGCGTAGGGTTTGTGACCAGGTCTCCGTCGCTCCGGTGCCAATAACTTTTGATCCGTACAGAGTTATGCGGCGCATAGCATACCGTTGCAAAGCTCTTAGAGAGCTCTACGACGTGGGTAGCGAGCTTTCTCGCTATGCACATTTTTGAAGCCTAAAATTGAAGGGTTTACATCAATTTCAGGCCACTTTTCCTCTTTTGCCCTATTTTTCCGTCCCTGATCGTACGTCGTGAGCTGTTAAAACGACGACAACCTGACTTGTGGTACATCAGAGGGCCCTACAATGTGTCGATATCATGTCTTGCGAGGATGTTGCATTGTTGAAACGGATGGGTTGTCGTTAAGCCCATTGGGCCTTTTGAAAGGGCCATCTCTCTAGGCTAGCACTGTGAACCGTTAACACATAAAGGAATTGTCCCTCAACATGATAGGGGCGATCATACCAACACTAATGTACCGGATCCCATCAGAACTCCGAAGTTAAGCGAGCTTGGGCGAGAGTAGTAATAGGATGGGTGACCCCCTAGGAAGGCCTCGTGTTGCACCCCATTTTCAATTTCTTTTGCCCTGGTTAGGGTTGCCAAGATACTTTATCCACCAAATTTATATTACCGAATCTCACGGAACATTGGGCAAGACAACTTCGCTTCACGTAGAGGCCGGGCCCGTAAACCGACGGCGTAGAGTTTGTGACCAGGTCTCCTTCGCTCCGGTGCTCATAACTTTTGATCCGTAAGAAATTACGCGGCGCACAGCATTCCGCTGCAAAGCTCTCTGAGTGCTCTACGACGGGGGTAGCCTTCTTGCTCGCTGTGCCCATTTTTGGAGCACAAAATCGAATGTTTTCATCTGTCTCATGCCCCTTTTCTTCTTTTGCCTTGTTATTCCGTCCCGGATAGTACGTCGTGAGCTGTTAAAAGGACGACAACCTTACTCGCGGTACATTAGAGGGCCCTACATCGTGTCGATATCACGTCTTGCGAGGATGCTGCGTTGTTGAAACAGATGGGTTGTCGTTAAGCCCATTGGGCCTTTTGAATGGGCCATCTCTCCAGGCTGGCGCTGTGAATCGTTAACACATATAGGAATTGTGCCCTCAACATGACGGTTGCGATCATACCAGCACTAATGCACCAGATCCCATCAGAACTTCGAAGTTAAGCATGCTTGGGCGAGAGTAGTACCAGGATGGGTATCCCCATGGGAAGTCATCGTGTTGCACCCCCTTTTCATTTTTTTTCCCTGGTTAGGGTTGCCAAGATACTTTATCCACCAAATCTCTATTACCGATTCCCACGGAACATTGGGCAAGACAACTTCGCTTCACGTAGAGGCCGGGCCAACGAACCAAGGGGGTAGTGTTTGTGACTAAGTCTTCGTTGCTCCGGAGCCCATAACTTTTGATCTGCAAGGACTTACGCGGCACCCAGCATACCGTTGCAAGGCTCTCTGAGAGCTCTACAACGGGGGCAGCTATCATGCTCGCTGTGCCCCTTTTTGGAGCCCAAAATCAAACATTTTCATCAGTTTCAGGCTACTTTTGTTCTTTTGCTCTATTTTTTCATCCCGGGTCGTACGTCCTGAGTTGTTAAAAGGATGACAACCAGACTCGCGGTACATTAGAGGGCCGTACAACGTGTCGATATCGCGTCTTGCGAGGATGTTGCATTGTTGAAGCAGATGGGTTGTCGTTAAGCCCATTGGGCCTTTCAAATGGGCCAACTCTCTAGGCTGGGACTGTGAACCGTTAACACATATAGGAATTATGCCCTCAACATGACGGGTGCGAGCATACCAGCACTAATGCACTGCATCCCATCAGAACTCCGAAGTTAAGCGTGCTTGGGCGATAGTAGTACTAGGATTGGTGACCCCATGAGAAGTCCTCCTGTTGTACCCCCTTTCAATTTTTTTTGTCCTTGTTAGGGTTGCCAAGATACTTTATCCACCAAATCTCTATTCCCGAATCCCACTGAACATTAGGCAAGGCAACTTCGCTTCACATAGAGGCCGGGCCCACAAACCGAGGGCGTAGTGTTTGTGACCAAGTCTTCGTTGCTCCATTGCCCAGAACTTTTGATCCGCAAGGAGTTACGCGGTGCACAGCATACCGTTGCAAAGCTCTCTAAGAGCTCTACGACGGGGGAAGCTAGCATGCTCGTTGTGCCCCTTTTTGGATCCGAAAATTGAACTTTTTCATCAGTTTCAGGCCACTTTTATTCTTTTGCTCTATTTTTCTGTCCCGGATCGTACGTCGTGAGTTGTTAAAAGGACGACAACCTGACTCGCGGTACATCAGATGGCCCTAAAATGTGTCGATATCACGTCTTGCGAGGATACTGCGTTGTTGAAGCGGATGGGTTGTCGTTAAGCCTATTGGGCCTTTTGAATGGGCCATCTCTCTAGGCTGGCACTGTGAATCGTTAACACATAGGAATTGTGCCTCAACATGATGGGTGCAATGATACCAGCACTAATGCACCAGATCCCATCAGAACACCGAAGTTAAGCGTGCTTAGGCGAGAGTAGTACTAGGATGGGCGACCCCCTGGGAAGTACTCGTGTTGCACCCCCTTTAAAATTTTTTTCCCCTGGTTAGTGTTGCGAATATACTTTATCCGCCAAATCTCTATTACTGAATGCCACGGAACATTGGGCAAGACAACTTCGCTTCACGTAGAGGCCGGGCCCGCAAAGCGAGGGCATAGGGTTTGTGACCAGGTCTCCGTCGCTCCGGTGCCCTGAGCTTTTGAGCCGTAAGGAGGTACGCGGTGGATAGCTTACCGTTGCAAAGCTCTCTAAGAGCTCTAAGACAGGGGCAGCCAGCTTGCTCGCTGTACCCATTTTTGGAGCCCAAAATTGAACGTTTTCATCAGTTTTAGGACACTTTTCTTCTTTTGCCCTGTTTTTTCATCCCGGATCGTACGTCTTGAGTAATAAAAAGGACGAGAACCTGACTCGAGGTACATCAGAGGGCCCTACAATGTGTCGATATCACGTCGTGCGAGGATGCTGCGTTGTTGAGGCGGATGGGTTGTCGTTAAGCCCGTTGAGCCTTTTGAATGGCCATCTCTCTAGGCTGGCACTGTGAACCGTTAACACATATAGGAATTATGCCCTCAACATGATGGATGGGATCATACCAGCACTAATGCACCGGATCCCATCAGAACTTCGAAGGTAAGCATGCTTGGGCGAGAGTAGTACTAGGATGGGTGTCCCCATGGGAAGTCCTCGTGTTGCACCCCCTTTTCAATTTTTTTTGCCCTGGTTACGGTTGCCAAGATACTTTATCCACCAAATCTCTATTACCGAATCCCACGGAACATTGGGCAAGACAACTTCGCTTCACGTAGAGGCCGGGCCAACGAACCGAGGGCGTAGGGTTTTTGACCAAGTCTTCGTAGCTCCGGAGCCCATAACTTTTGATCTGCAAGGACTTACGCAGCACACAACATACCGTTGCAAAGCTCTCTGAGGTCTCTACGACGGGGGCAGTTAGCATGCTCGCTGTGCCCCTTTTTGGAGCCCAAAATCGAACGTTTTCATTAGTTTCAGGCTACTTTTGTTCTTTTCCTCTATTTTTCCGTCCCGGGTCGTACGTCCTGAGTTGTTAAAAGGACGACAACCTGACTCGCGGTACATCAGAGGGCCCTACCACGTGTCGATATCACGTCTTACGAGTATGCTGCATTGTTGAAGCAGATGGGTTGTCGTTAAGCCCATTGGGCCTTTCAAATGGGCCAACTCTCTAGGTTGGGACTGTGAACCGTTAACACATATAGGAATTGTGCCCTCAACATGACGGGTGCGAGCAGACCAGTACTAATGCCCCGGATCCCATCAGAACTCCGAAGTTAAGTGTGCTTGGGCGAGAGTAGTACTAGGAATGGTTACCCCATGAGAAGTCCTCGTGTTGTACCCCCTTTCAATTTTTTTTGTCCTTCTTAGGGTTGCCAAGATACTTTATCCACCAAATCTCTATTACCGAATCCCACTAAACATTAGGCAAGACAACTTCGCTTCACATAGAGGCCGGGCCCACAAACCGAGGGCGTAGTGTTTGTGACAAAGTCTTCGTTGCTCCGTTGCCAGAACTTTTGATCCGCAAGGAGTTACGCGGCGCACAGCATACCGTTGCAAAGCTCTCTGAGAGCTCTACGACGGGGGCAGCTATCATGCTAGCTGTGCCCCTTTTTGGAGCCGAAAATTGAACTTTTTCATCAGTTTCAGGCCACTTTTGTTCTTTTGCTCTATTTTTTCATCCCGGATCGTACATCGTGAGTTGTTAAAAGGACGACAACCTAACTCTCGGTGCATCAGTGGGCCCTACAGTGTATCGATATCACGTCTTGCGAGGAAACTGCGTTGTTGAAGCGGATGGGTTGTCGTTAAGCCTATTGGGGCTTTTGAATGGGCTATCTCTCTAGGCTGGCACTGTGAATCGTTAACACATATAGGAATTGTACCTCAACATCACGGGTGCAATCATACCAGCACTAATGCACCGGATCCCATCAGAACTCCGAAGTTAAGTGTGCTTGGGCGAGAGTAGTACTAGGATGGGCGACCCCCTGGGAAATACTCGTGTTGCACCCCCTTTTAAATTTTTTTTCCTCTGGTTAGGGCTGCGAAGATACTTTATCCGCCAAATCTCTATTACTGAATGCCACGGAACACTGGGAAAGATAACTTCGCTTCACGTAGAGGCCGGGCCCGCAAAGCGAGGGCATAGGGTTTGTGGCCCAGTCTCCGTCGCTCCAATGCCCATAACTTTTGATCCGTAAGAAGTTACGTGGTGCACAGCATACCGTTGCAAAGCTATCTAAGAGCTCTACGACGGGGGCAGCCAGCTTGCTCGCTGTGCCCATTTTTGGAACCCAAAATTGAACGTTTTCATTAGTTTCAGGACACTTTTCTTCTTTTGCCCTGTATTTTCATCCCGGATCGTACGTCTTGAGTTATAAAAAGGACGAGAACCTGACTCGAGGTACATCAGAGGGCCCTACAATGTGTCAATATCACGTCTGGCGAAGATACTGCGTTGTTGAGGCGGATGGGTTATCGTTAAGCCCATTGGGCCTTTTGAATGGCCATCTCTCTAGGCTGGCACTGTGAACCGTTAACACATATAGGAATTGTGCCCTCAACATGACGGGTGCGATCATACCAGCACTAATGCACCGGATCCCATCAGAAATCCGAAGTTAAGCGTGCTTGGGCGAGAGTAGAACAATGATGGGTGACCCCCAGGGAAGTCCTCTTGTTGCACCCCATTTTCAATTTTTTTTGCCCTTGTTAGGGTTGCCAAGATACTTTATCGACCAAATCTCTATTATCGAAACCCACAGAACATTGGACAGGACAACTTCGCTTCACGTAGAGGCCGGGCCCGCAAACCGAGGGCGTAGGGTTTGTGACCAGGTCTCCGTCGCTCTGGTGCCCATAACTTTTGATCCGTAAGGAGTTACGCGGCGCACAGCATACCGTTGCAAAGCTCTCAAAGAGCTCTATGACGTGGGCAACGAGCTTGCTTGCTATACCCATTTTTGGAGCCCAAAATTGAAAGTTTACATCAGTTTTAGGCCACTTTTCTTCTTTTGCCCTATTTTTCCGTCCCTGATCGTACGTCGTGAGCTGTTAAAAGGACGAGAACCTGACTCGAGGTACATCAGAGGGCCCTACAATATGTCGATATCACGTCTTGCGAGGTTGTTGCGTTGTTATAGCGGATGGGTTGTCGTTAAGCCCATTTTTCCTTTTTAATGGGCCATATCTCTAAGCTGGCATTGTGAACCGTTAACACATATAAGAAATGTGCCTCAACATGACGGGTGCAATCATACTAGCACTAATGCACCGGATCCCATCAGAACTACGAAGTTAAGCGTGCTTGGGCGAGAGTAGTGCTAGGATGGGCTACCCCCTGGGAAGTACTCGTGTTGCACACCCTTTTCAATTTTTTTACCCCTGGTTAGGGTTGCGAAGATACTTTATCCACCAAATCTCTATTACCGAATCCCACGGAACATTGGGCAAGACAACTTCGCTTCACGTAGAGGCCGGGCCCGCAAACCGAGGGCGTAGGGTTTTGTGACCAGGTCTTCGTCGCTCCGGTGCCCATAACATTTGATTCATAAGAAGCTATGTAGCGAACAGCATACCGTTGCAAAGCACTCAGAGAGCTCTACGACGAGGGCAGCTAGCTTGCTCGCTTTGCCCACTTTTGGAGCCCAAAATCAAACATTTTCATCAGTTTCAGGCTAATTTTCTTCTTTTGCCCTATTTTTTCATCGCAGATCATACGTCGTGAGCTATTAAAAGGATGACAACCTGACTCGAGGTACATCAGAGGGCCCTACAACGTGTCGATATCACATCTTGCGAGGATGTTGCGTTGTTGAAGCGGATGGGTTGTCGTTAAGTCCATTGGGCCTTTTGAATGGGCCATCTCTCTCGGCTGGCACTGTGAACCGTTAACACAAATAGGAATTGTGCCTCAACATGACGGGTGCAATCATACTAGCACTAATGCACTGGATCCCATCAGAACTCCGAATTTAAGTGTGCTTGGGCGAGAGTAGTGCTAGGATGGGTGACCCCCAGGGAAATACTCGTGTTGCACACCCTTTTCAATTTTTTTACCCCTGGTTATGGGTGCGAAGATACTTTATCCACCAAATCTCTATTACCGAATCCCACGGAACATTGGGCAAGACAACTTCGCTTCACGTAGAGGCTGGGCCTGCAAACCGAGGGCGTAGGGTTTCGAGACCAGGTCTCTGTCGCTCCGGTGCCCATAACTTTTGATCCGTAAGAAGCTACGCAGCGCACTGCATACCGTTGCAAAGCTCTCTGAGAGCTCTACGATGAGAGCAGCCAGCTTGCTCGCTGTGCCCCTTTTTGGAGCACAAAATCGAACGTTTTTATCAGTTTTTGGCCACTTTTGTTCTTTTGCTCAATTTTTCTGTCCCGAATTGTATGTCGTGAGCTGTTAAAAGGATGACAACCTGACTCGCGGGACATCAGAGGGCCCTAAAATTTTCCAATATCACGTCTTGCGAGGATACTGTGTTATTGTAGCAGATGGGTTATCGTTAAGCCCATTGGGCCTTTTGAATGGGCCATCTCTCTATGCTGACACTGTGAACCGTTAACACATATAGGAATTGTGCCCTCAACATGACAGGGGCGATCATACCAACATTAATGCACCGGATCCCACCAGAACTCCGAAGTTAAGCGTGCTTGGGCGAGAGTAGTACTAGGATGGGTGACCCCCTCGGAAGTCCTCGTGTTGCACCCCATTTTCAATTTTTTTTGCCCTGGTTAGTGTTGCCAAGGTACTTTATCCATCAAATCTCCATTACAGAATACCGCGGAACATTGGGCAAGACAACTTCGTTTCACGTAGAGGTCGGGCCCGCAAACCAAGGGCGAAGGGTTTGTGACCAGGTCTCCGTCGCTCCGGTGCCCATAACTTTTGATCCGTAAGAAGCTACGCAGCGCACAACATACCGTTGTAAATCTCTGTGAGAGCTCTACGACGAGGGCAGCTAGCTTGCTCGCTGTGCCCATTTTGGGAGCCCAAAATCGAACATTTTCATCAATAACGGGATACTTTTCTTCTTTTGCGCTATTTTTTCGTCACGGATCGTATGTCGTGAGCTGTTAAAAGGACGACAACCTGACTCAAGGTACATCAGAGGACCCTACAACGTGTCGATATCACGTCTTGCGAGGATGCTGCGTTATTGAAGCGGATAGGTTGTCGTTAAGTCCATTGGGCCTTTTGAATGGGCCATCTCTCTAGGCTGGCACTGTGAACCGTTAACACATATAGGAATTGTGCCTCAACAGGACTTGTGCGATCATACCAGCACCAATGCACCGGATCCCATCAGAACTCCGAAGTAAAGCGTGCTTGGGCGAGAGTAGTACTCGGATTGGTGACCCCTAGGAAGTCCTCGTGTTGCACCCCATTTTCAATTTTTTTTGCCCTGGTTAGGGTTGCCAAGATATTTTATCCACCAAATCTCTATTACCGAATCCCACGGAACATTGGGCAAGAGAACTATGCTTCACGTAGAGGCCGGCCCCGCAAACTGAGGGAGTAGGGTTTGTGACCAGGTCTCCGTCGCTCCGGTGCCTATAACTTTTGATCCGTAAGGAGTTATGCGGCGCACATCATACCGTTGCAAAGCTCTCTGAGAGCTCTACGACGAGGGTAGCTAGCTTGCTCGCTGTGCCCATTTTTCATGCCCCAAATCGAACATTTTCATCTGTTTTAGGACACTTTTCTTCTTTTGCCCTATTTTTTCGTCGCGGATCGTACGTCCTGAGCTGTTAAAAGGACGACAACCTGACTCGAGGTGCATTAGAAGGCCCGACAACGTGTCGGTATCACGTCTTGCCAGGATGCAGCGTTGTTGAAGCGGATGGGTTGTCGTTAAGTCCATTGGGCCTTTTGAATGGGCCATCTCTCTAGGCTGGCATTGTGAACCGTTAACACATATAGGAATTGTGCCTCAACATGACGGGTGAGATCATACCAGCACTAATGCACCGGATCCCATCAGAACTCCGAAGTTAAGCGTGCTTGGGCGAGAGTAGTACAAGGATGGGTGACCCCCTAGAAAGTCCTCGTGTTGCACCCCATTTTTAATTTTTTTTCCCCTAATTAGGGTTGCGAAGATACTTTATCCACCAAATCTCTATTACCGAATCCCACGGAACATTGGGCAAGAAAACTTCACTTCACGTAGAGGCCGGGCCCGCAAACCGAGGGCGTAGGTTTTGTGACCAGTTGTGCGTCGCTCCGGTGCCCATAACTTTTGATCATTAAGGAGTTGCGCGGCGCACAGCATACCGTTGCAATGCTCTTTGAGAGCTCTACGACGGGGGCAGCCAGCTTGCTCGCTGTGCCCATTTTTGGAGCCCAAAATTGAACGTTTTCATCAGTTTCAGGCCACTTTTATTCTTTTGCTCTATTTTATCATCCCGGATCGTACGTCGTGAGTTGTTAAAAGGACGACAACCTGACCCGCAATACCTCAGAGTCCCATACAACGTGTCGATCTCTCTTCTTGCGAGGATGCTGCGTTGTTGAAGTAGATGGGTTGTCGTTAAGCCCATTGGGCCTTTTGAATGGGCCATCTCTCTAGGCTGGGACTGTGAACCGTTAACACATATAGGAATTGTGCCTCAACATGACAGGTGCGATCATACCAGCACTAATGCACTGGATCCCATTAGAACTGTGAAGTTAAGCGTGCTTGGGCGAGAGTAGTACTAGGATGGGTGACCCCCTGGGAAATCCTCGTGTTGCACCCCCTTTTCAATTTTTTTTGCCATTGTTAGGGTTGCCAAGATACTTTATCCACCAAATCTCTGTTACCGAATCTCACGGAACATTGGGGAAGACAACTTCGCTTCACGTAGAGGCCGGGCCCGCAAACCGAGGGCATAGGATTTGCGACCAAGTCTCTCTCGCTCCGGTGCCCATAACTTTTGATCCGTAAGGAGTTACGCGACGCATAGCATACCGTTCCAAGGCACTCTGAGAGCTCTACGATAAGGGCAGCGAGCTTGCTCGCTATGCCAATTTTTGGAGCCCAAAATCGAACGTTTTCATCAGTTTTAGGCCATTTTTGGAGCCCAAAATCGAATGGTTTTCCATCCCGGATCGTACGTCCTGAGCAGTTAAAAAGACGACAACCTGACTCGTGGTACATCAGAGGGCCCTATATCGTGTCGATATCACGTCTTGCGGGGATGCTGCGTTGTTAAAGCGGATGGGTTGTCGTTAAGCCAATTGGGCCTTTTGAATGGGCCATCTCTCAAGGATGGCACTGTGAACCGTTAACATATATAGGAATTGTGCCCTCAACGTGACGGTTGCAATCATACCAGCACTAATGCACCGGATCCCTTCAGAACTCCGAAGTTAAGCGTAGTTGGATGAGAGTAGTACTAGGATGGGTGTCCCGATGGGAAGTCCTTGTGTTGCACCCCTTTTTCAATTTTTTTTTGCCCTGGTTAGGGTTGCCAACATACTTTATCCACCAAATCTCTATTACCGAATCCCACGGAACATTGGGCAAGACAACTTCGCTTCACGTAGAGGCCGGGCCCGAAAACCGAGGGCGTAAGGTTTGCGACCAAGTCTCCGTTGCTTCGATGCCAATAACTTTTGATCCGCAAGGATTTACACGGTGCACAGCATACCGTTGCAAAGCTCTCTGAGAGCTTTACGATGGGGACAACTAACATGCTCGCTGTGGCCCTTTTTGGAGCCCAAAATCGAACGTTTTCATCAGTTTCAGGCCACTTTTGTTATTTTGCTCTATTTTTCCATCCCCGATCGTATGTCGTGAGTTGTTAAAAGGACGACAACCTGAATCGTAGTACATTAGAGGGCCCTACAACGTGTCGATATCACGTCTTGCGATGATGCTGCGTTGTTGAAGCGGATGGGTTGTCGTTAAGCACATTGGGCCTTTTGAATGGGCCATCTTTATAGGCTGGCATTGTGAACCGTTAACACATATAGGAATTGTGCCTCAACATGAAGGGTGCGATCATACCAGCACTAATGCACTGGATCCCACCAGAACTCTGGAGTTAAGCATGCTTGGGTGAGAGTAGTACTAGGATGGGTAACCCCCTCGGAAGTCCTCGTGTTCCACCCCCTTTTCAATTTTTTTTGCTCTGGTTGGGGTTGCGAAGATACTTTATCCACCAAATCTCTATTACCGATTCCCACGGAACATTGCGCAAGACAACTTCGCTTCACGTAGAGACTGGGCCCGCAAACTGAGGGCGTAGGGTTTGGGACCAGGTCACCGTCACTCCGGTGCCCATAACTTTTGATCTGTAAGGAGTTACGCGGCGCACAACATACCGTTGCAAAACTCTCTGAGAGCTCTACAACGGGGGCAGGCAACTTGAAAGCTGTGCCCCTTTTTGGAGCCCAAAATCGAACGTTTTCATCAGTTTCAACCACTTTTGTTCTTTTGCTCTATTTTTCCGTCCCGGATCGTACGTCGTGAGTTGTTAAAAGGACAACAATATGACTAGCTGTACATCAGAGGGCCAAACATCGTGTCGATATCGCGTCTTGCAAAGATGCTGCGTTGTTGAAGCAGATGGGTTGTCGTTAAGCCCATTGGGCCTTTTGAATAGGCCATCTCTCTAGGCTGGGACTGTGAACCGTTAACACATATAAGAATTGTGCCCTCAACATGACGGGTGCGATCATACCAGCACTAATGCACCGGATCCCATCAGAACTCCGAAGTTAAGCGTGCTTGGGCGAGAGTCGTACTAGGATTGGTGACCCTATGGGAAGTCCTCGTCTTGCACCCCCTTTCAATTTTTTTTGCCCTTGTTAGGGTTGCCAAGATATTTTATCCACCAAATCTCTATTACCGAATCCCACGGAACATTGGCCAAGACAACTTCGCTTCACGGAGAGGCTACGCCCACAAACCGAGGGCGTAGGGTTTGGTACCAGGTCTCCGTCGCTTTGGTGCCCATAACTTTGGATCCGTAAGGAGTTACGCGACGCACATCGTACCGTTGCAAAGCTCTTAGAGAGCTCTACGACATGGGCAATGAGCTTGCTCGCTTTGCCTATTTTTGGAGCCTAAAATTGAACGTTTACATCAGTTTCAGGCCACTTTTCTTCTTTTGCCCTATTTTTCCGTCCCTGATCGTACGTCGTGAGCTGTTAAAAGGACGACAACCTAACATGCGGTACATCAGAGGGCCCAACAATGTGTAGATATCATGTCTTGCAAGGATGCTACATTGTTGAAACGGATGGGTTTTCGTTAAGCCTATTGGGCCTTTTCAATGGGCCATCTCTCTAGGCTGGCACTGTGAACCGTTAACACATAAAGGAATTGTGCACTCAACATGACGGGTGCGATCATACCAGCACTAATTCACCGGATCCCATCAGAACTACGAAGTTAAGCGTGCTTGGCGAGAGTAGTACTCGGATGGGTGACCCCCTGGGAAGTCCTCGTGTTGTACCCCCATTTCAATTTCTTTTGCCCTGGTTAGGGTTGCCAAGATACTTTATCCACCAAATCTCTATTACCGAATCTCACGGAACATTGGGCAAGACAACTTCGCTTCACGTAGAGGCTGGGCCCGCAAACCGAGGGCGTAGGGTTTGTGACCAGGTCTCCGTCGCTCCGGTGCCTATAACTTTTGATACGTAAGGAGTTACGCAGCGCACAGCATACTGTTGCAAAGCTCTCTGAGAGCTCTATGATGGGAACCACTCGCTCGCTCACGTTGCCCTTTTTGGAGCCCAAAATGAAACGTTTTCATCAGTTTTAGGCCACTTTCTTCTTTTGTCCTATTTTTCCCTCCCAGATCGTATGTCGTGAGTTGTTAAATGGATGACAACCTGACTCGCGGTACATCAGAGGGCCCTACAATGTGTCGATATCACGTCTTGCAAGGATGCTGCATTGTTGAAGTGGATGGGTTGTCGTTAAGCCCATTGGGCCTTTTGAATGGGCCATCTATCTTGGCTGCCACTGTGAACCGTTAACACATATAGGAATTGTGCCCTCAACATGACGGGTGCAATCATACCAGAACTAATGCACTAGATCCCATCAGAACCCCGAAGTTAAGCGTCCTTGGCGAGAGTAGTAATAGGATGGGTGACCCCCTGGGACGTCTGCGTGTTGTACCCCCTTTTCAATTTTTTTTGCTCTGGTTAGGGTTGCCAAGATACTTTATCGACCAAATATCTATTACCGAATCCCACGAAACATTGGGCAAGACAACTTTGCTTCACGTAGAGGCCGGGCCCGCAAACCGAGGGCGTAGGGCTTGTGTCAAGGTCTCCGTCGCTCCAGTGCCCATAACTTTTGATCAGTAAGGAGTTACGCGGCGCAAAGCATACCGTTGCAAAGCTCTCTGAGAGCTCTACGACGGGGACAGCCTGCTTGCTTGCTGTGCCCATTTTTGGAGCCCAAAATTGAACGTTTTCATCAGTTTTAGAACACTTTTCTTCTTTTGCCCTATTTTTTCGTCTCGGATTGTACGTCGTGAGATGTTAAAAGGATGACAACTTGACATGAGGTACATCAGAGGGCTCTATAACGTGTTAATATCACATCTTACGAGGATGCTGCGTTGTTGAAGCAGATAGGTTGTCGTTAAGCCCATTGGGCCTTTTTAATGGACCATCTCTCTAGGCTCGCACTGTGAAATGTTAACACATATAGGAATTGTGCCTCAACATGACGGGTGCAATCATACAAGCACTAATGCACCAGATCCCATCAGAACTCCGAAGTTAAGCATGCTTGGGCGAGAGTAGTACTAGGATGGGCGACCCCCTGGGAAGTACTCGTATTGCACCCCCTTTTCAATTTTTTTCCCCTGGTTAGGGTTGGGATGATACTTTATCCACCAAATCTCTATTACCGAATGCCACGAAACATTGGGCAAGACAACTTCGCTTCATGTAGAGGCCGGGCCCGCAAACCGAGGGCGTAGGGTTTGTGACCAGTTCTCCGTCGTTCCGGTGCCCATAACTGTTGATCCGTAAGGAGTTACGCGGTGCACAGCATACCGTTGCAAAGCTCTCTAAGAGCTCTACGATGGGGGCTGCAAGCTTGCTCACTGTACCCATTTTTGGAGCCCAAAATCGAACATTTTCATCAGTTTAAGGGCACTTTTCTTCTTCTGCCCTATTTTTTCGTCCTGGATCGTAGGTCGTGAGCTGTTAAAAGGACGACAACCTGACTCGAGCTACATCAGAGGGCCCTACAATGTGTTGACATCACGTCTTGCGTGGATGCTACGTTGTTGAAGCGGATGGGTTGTCGTTAAGCCCATTTGGCCTTTTGAGTGGACCATCTCTCTAGGCTCGCACTGTGAACCGTTAACACATATAGGAATTGTGCCTCAACATGACGGGTGCAATCATACCAGCACTAATGCACCGGATCCCATCAGAACTCCGAAGTTAAGCATGCTTGGGCGAGAGTAGTACTAGGATAGGTGACCCCTTGGGAAGTACTCGTGTTCCACCCCTTTTTCAATTTTTTTTCCCTTCGTTAGGGTTGCGAAGATACTTTATCCACCAAATCTCTATTACCGAATCCCACGGAACATTGGGCAAGACAACTTCGCTTCACGTAGAGGTCGGGCCCGCAAACCGAGGGCGTAGGGTTTGTGAACAGGTCTGCGTCGCTCCGGTGCCCATAACTTTTGATCCGTAAGGAGTTATGCGGCGCACAGCATACCGTTGCAAAGATGTCTGAGAGCTCTACGACGGGGGTAGCCAGCTTGCTCGCTGTGCTCCCTTTTGGTGCCAAAATCGAACGTTTTCATCAGTTTTAGGACACTTTTGTTCTTTTGCTCTATTTTTCCGTCCTGAATTGTACGTCGCGAGCTGTTAAAAGGACAAAAACCTGACTCGTGGGACATCAAGGGGCCCTACAATGTGTCGATATCACGTCTTGCGAGGATGCTGCGTTGTTGAAGTTGTTGGGTTGTCGTTAAGCCCATTGGGCCTTCTGAATGGGCCATCTCTCTAGGCTGGCACTGTGAACCATTAACACATATAGGAATTATGCCCTCAACATGACGGGTGTGATCATACCAGCACTAATGCACCGGATCCCACCAGAACACCGAAGTTAAGCGTGCTTGGGCGAGAGTAGTACTAGGATGGGTGTCCCCCCGGGAAGTCCTCGTGTTGTAACCCCTTTTCAATTTTTTTTTCCCTGGTTAGTGTTGCCAAGATACTTTATCCACCAAATCTCTATTCCCGAATCCCACGGAACATTGGGCAAGACAACTTCGATTCACGTAGAGGCCGGGCCCGCAAACCGAGGGCGTAGGGTTTGTGACCAGGTTTCCATCGCTCCGGTGCCCATAACTTTTTATCCGTAAGGAGTTACGTGCCGTACAGCATACCGTTGCAAAGCTCTCTGAGAGCTCTACGACATGGGCAGCCAACATGCTCGCTGTGCCCATTTTTGGAGCCCAAAATCGAACGTTATCAACAGTTTTTAGATACTTTTCTTCTTTTGCCCTATTTTTCCGTCCCGGATCGTGCGTCGTGAGCTGTTAAAAGGATGACAACCTGACTCGCGGTACATCAGAGGGCCCTACAACCTGTTGATATCACGTCTTGTGAGAATGCTGCGTTGTTGAAGCGGATGGGTTGTCGTTTAGCCCATTGGGCCTTCTGAATGGGCCATCTCTCTAGGCTGGGACTGTGAACCGTTAACACATATAGGAATTGTGCCCTCAACATGACGGGTGTGATCATACCAGCACTATTGGACAGGATCCCACCAGAACTCCGAAGTTAAGCGTGCTTGGGCGAGAGTAGTACTAGGATGGGTGACCCTTTGGGAAGTACTCGTGTTGCACCCCCTTTTCAATTTTTTTTGCCCTGGTTAGGGTTGCCAAGATACTTTATCCACCAAATATCTATTACCGAATCCCACAGAACATTGGGCAAGACAACTTCGCTTCACGTAGAGGCCGGGTCCGCAAAACGAGTGCGTAGGGTTTGTGACTAGGTCTGCGTCGCTCCGGTGCCTATAACTTTTGATCCGTAAGGAGTTATGCGGCACACAACATACCGTTACAAAGCACTCTAAGAGCTCTACGACGGAGGCAGCCAGTTTGCTGGCTGTGCCCCTTTTTGGAGCCCAAAATCGAACGTTTTCATCAGTTTCAGGCCAATTTTGTTCTTTTGCTCTTTTTTTTGGTCCTGAATTGTACGTCTTGAGCTATTAAAAGGACGACAACATGACTCGCGTGACATGAAAGGGCCCTACAACGTGTTGATATCACGTCTTGCGAGGATGCTGCGTAAGTGGATGGGTTGTTGTTAAGCCCATTGGGCCTTTTGAATGGCCAATCTCTCTAGGCTGGCACTATGAACCGTTAACACATATAGGAATTGTGCCCTCAACATGACGGGTGCGATCATACCAACACTAATGCACCGGATCCCACCAGAACTACGAAGTTAAGCGTGCTTGGGCGAGAGTAGTACTAGGATAGGTGACGCCCTAGGAAGTACTCGTGTTGCACCCCCTTTTCAATTTTTTTTCCCTTGGTTTGGGTTGCGAAGATACTTTATCCACCAAATCTCTATTACCGAATGCCACTGAACATTAGGCAAGACAACTTCGCTTCACGTAGAGGTCGGGCCCGCAAACTGAGGGCGTAGGGTTTGTGAACAGGTCTGCGTCCCTCCGGTGCCCATAACTTTTGATCCGTAAGGAGTTATGCGGCGCACAACATACCGTTGCAAAGATGTCTGAGAGCTCTACGACGGGGGCAGCCAGCTTGCTCGCTGTGCCCCTTTTTGGCGCCGAAAATCGAACATTTTCATCAGTTTCAGTACACCTTTGTTCTTTTGCTCTATTTTTTCGTCCCGAATTGTACGTCGTGTGCTATTAAAACGACAACAACCTGACTCACGGGATATCAAGGGGCCCTACAATGTGTCGATATCACGTCTTGTGAGGATGCTGCGTTGTTGAAGTTGATGGATTGTCGTTAAGCCCATTGGGCCTTCTGAATGGGCCATTTCTCTAGGCTGGCACTGTGAACCATTAACACATATATAAATTATGCCCTCAACATGACGGGTGCGATCATACCAGCACAAATGCACCGGATCCCACTAGAACACTGAAGTTAAGGGTGCTTGGCGAGAGTAGTACTATGATGGGTGACCCTTTGGGAAGTACTCGTGTTGCACCCCCTTTTCAATTTTTTTTGCCCTGGTTCGGGTTGCCAAGATACTTTATCCACCAAATCTCTATTACCGAATCCTACAGAACATTGGGCAAGACAACTACAATTCACGTAGAGGCCGGGCCCGCAAACCTCGGGCGTAGGGTTTGTGACCAGGTCAGCGTCGCTCCGGTGCCCATAACTTTTGATCCGTAAGGAGTTACGCGGCACACAACATACCGTTACAAAGCTCTCTGAGAGCTCTACGACGGGGGCAGCCAACTTGCTGGCTGTGCCCCTCTTTGGAGACCAAAATCAAACGTTTTCATTAGTTTCAGGCCACTTTTGTGCTTTTGCTCTTTTTTTCGGTCCCGAATTGTACGTCAACATGACTCGCAGGACATCAAAGGGCCCTACAACCTGTTGATATCACGTCTTGCGAGAATACTGCGTAAGTGGATGGGTTGTTGTTAAGCCCATTGGTCCATTTGAATGGCCAATCTCTCTAGGCTGGCACTGTGAACCGTTAACACATATAGGAATTGTGCACTCAACATGACGGGTGCGATCATACCACCACTAATGCACCGGATCCCACCCGAACTCCAAAGTTAAGCGTGCTTGGGCGAGAGTAGTACTAGGACGGGTGACCCCTAGGAAGTCCTCGTGTTGCACGCCCTTTTCAATTTTTTTCCCCTGGTTAGGGTTGCGAAGATACTTTATCCACCAAATCACTATTATCGAATCCCACGGATCATTGGACAAGCCAACTTCGCTTCACATAGAGGTCGAGCCCGCAAACTGAGGGCATAGGGTTTGTGACCAGGTCTCTGTCGCTCCGGTGCCCATAACTTTTGATCTGTAAGGAGTTACGAGGCGCACAGCATACCGTTGCAAAGCTCTCTGAGAGCTCTACGACGGGGGCAGCTAGCTTGCGCGTTGTGCCCGTTTTTGGAGCCCAAAATCGAATGTTTTCATTAGTTTCAGGCAACTTTTGTTCTTTTGCTATATTTTTCCGTCCCGAATGTACGTCGTGAGCTTTTAAAAGGACGACAACCTGACTCGCGGGACATCAGAGGGCCTTAGAATGTGTCGATATCACGTCTTGCGAGGATGCTGTGTTGTTAAAGCGGATGGGTTGTCGTTAGGCCCATTGGGCCTTTTGAATGGGCAATCTCTCTAGGCTGGCACTGTGAACCGTTAACACATATAGGAATTATGCCCTCAACATGACAGGTGCGATCATACCAGCACTAATGCACCGGATACTACCAGAACTTCGAAGTTAAGCATGCTTGGGCGAGAGTAGTACTAGGATGGGTGACCCCGTGCGAAGTCCTCGTGTTCCACCCCCTTTTCAATTTTTTTTGCCCAGGTTAGTGTTGCCAAGATACTTTATCCCCCAAATCTCTCTTACCAAATCCCACGGAACATTGGGCACGACAATTTCACTTCACGTAGAAGTCGGGCCCGCAAACTGAGGGCATAGGGTTTGTGACCAGGTCTGCGTCGCTCAGGCGCCCATAACTTTTGATCTGTAAGGAGTTACGTGGGGCACAGCATACCCTTGCAAAGCTCTCCAATAGCTCTACGATGGGGGCAGCAAGCTTGCTTGCTGTACCACTTTTTGGCGCCCGAAATCAAATGTTTTCATTAGTTTCAGGCAACTTTTGTTCTTTTGCTATATTTTTCCGTCCCGAATGTACGTCGTGAGCTTTTAAAAGGATGACAACCTGACTCGCGGGACAACAGGGGGCCTTACAATGTGTCGATATCACGTCTTGCGAGGATGCTGCGTTGTTGAAGCGGATGGGTTGTCGTTAGGCCCATTGGGCCTTTTGAATGGGCAATCTCTATAGGCTAGCACTTTGAACCGTTAACACATATAGGAATTGTGCCCTCAACATGACAGGTGCGATCATACCAGCACTAATGCACCGGATACCACCAGAACTCCGAAGTTAAGCATGCTTGGGCGAGAATAGTACTAGGATAGATGACCTCACGGGAAGTCCTCGTGTTGCACCCCCTTTTCAAATTTTTTTGCCCAGGTTAGTGTTGCCAAGATACTTTATCCACCAAATCTCTATTACCGAATCCCACAGAACATAGGGCAAGACAACTTCGATTCACATAGAGGCCGGGCCCGTAAACCGAGGGCGTAGGGTTTGTGACCATGTCTGCGTTGCTCCGGTGCCCATAACCTTTGATCCTTAAGGAGTTACGTGCCGCACAGCATCCCGTTGCAAGGCTCTCTGAGAGCTCTACGACGGGGGCAGCCAGCTTCCTCGTTGTGCCATTTTTTGGAGCCAAAAATCGAACGTTTCCATCAGTTTCAGGCCACTTTCGTTCTTTTGCTCTATTTTTCTATCCCGAATTGTACGTCGTGAGCTGTTAAAAAGACGACAACATGACTCGCGGGACATCAGAGGGCCCTACAATGTGTCGATAACACATCTTGCGAGGATGCTGCGTTGTTGAAGCGGATGGGTTGTCGTTAAGCCCATTGGGCCTTTTGAATGGGCAATCTCTCTAGTCTGGCACTGTGAACCATTAACACATATAGGAATTGTGCCCACAACATGACAGGTGCGATCATACTAGCACTAATGCATCGGATCCCACCAGAACTCCGAAGTTAAGCGTGCTTGTGCGAGAGTAGTACTAGGATGGGTGACCCCCTGGGAAGTCCTCGTGTTGCACCCCCTTTTCAATTTTTTTTGCCCTGGTTAGTGTTGCCAAGAAACTTTATCCACCAAATCTCTATTACCAAATCCCACGGGACATTGGGCAAGACAACTTCACATCACGTAGAGGCCGGGCTCGCAAACCGAGGGCGTAGGGTTTGTGACCAGGTCTCCGTCGCTCCGATGCCCATAACTTTGGATCTGTAAGGAGATACATGTCGCACAGCATACCGTTGCAAAGCTCTCTGAGACCTCTACGACATGGGTAGCCAGCTTGCTAGCTGTGCCAGTTTTTGGAGCCCAAAATCAAACGTTTTCATCAGTTTCAAGACAATTTTCTTCTTTTGGCCTATTTTTCCGTCCCGGATCGAACGTCGGGAGCTGTTAAAACGACGACAACTAGACTCGTGGTACATCAGAGGGCCCTACAATGTGTCGATATCACGTATTGCGAGGATGCTGCGTTGTTGAAGCGGATGGGTTTTCGTTAAGACCTTTGGGCCTTTTGAATGGGCCATCTCTCTAGGCTGGCACTGTGAACCGCTAACACATATAGGAATTGTGCTCTCAACATGACTGGTGCGATCATACCAGCACTAATGCACCGGATCCCATTAGAACTCCGAAGTTAAGCGTGCTTGGGAGAGAGTGGTACTAGGATGGGTGACCCCGCAGGAAGTCCTCGTGTTGCACCCCCTTTTCAATTTTTTTTGCCCTGGTTAGGGTTGCCAAGAAACTTTATCCACCAAATCTCTATTACCGAATCCCACGGAACATTGGGAAAGACAACTTCGCTTCACGAAGAGGCCAAGCTCGCAAACCGAGGTCGTAGGGTTTGTGGCCCGGTCTCCGTCGCTACGGTGCCCATAACTTTTGATCCGTAAGGAGTTACGCAGTGCTCAGCATACCGTTGCAAAGCTCTCAGAGAGCTCTACGATGGGGGCAACCTGCTTGCTCGCTGTGCTAATTTTTGGAGCCCAAAATCGATTGTTTTCATCAGTTTCAGGACACTTTTCTTCTTTTGCCCTGTTTTTCTATCCCGGATCGTACGTCGTGAGCTGGTAAAAGGACGACAAGCTGACTGGCGGTACACCAGAGGGCCCTACAACGTGTCAATATCACATATTACGAGGATGCTGCGTTGTTGAAACGGATGGGTTTTTGTTAAGCCCATTGGCCTTTTGACTTGGCCATCTCTCTAGGCTGGGACTGTGAACCGTTAACACATATAGGAATTGTACCCTCAACATGACGGGTGCGGTCATACCAGCACTAATGCACCGGATCCCATCAGAACTCCGAAGTTAAGCGTGCTTGGGCGAGGGTAGTACAAGGATGGTTGACCCCCTGGGAAGTCCTCGTGTTGCACCCCTTTTCAATTTTTTTTGCCCTGGTTAGGGTTGCCAAGATACTTTATCCACCAAATCTCTATTTTCGAATCCCACGGAACATTGGGCAAGACAACTTCGCTTCACGTAGAGGTCGGCCCCACAAACTGAGGGCGTAGGGTTTTTTGACCAGGTCTCCGTTGCTCCGGTGTCCATAAATTTTGATCCGTAAGGAGTTACGCAACGCACATCATACCGTTGCAAAGCTCTTTGAGAGCTCTACGACGGGGCAGCCAGCTTGTCTCGCTTTGGCCATTTCTGGAGCCCAAAATCGAACATTTTCATCAGTTTCAGGATGCTTTTATTCTTTTGCCCTATTTTTCCATCCCGGATCGTACGTCGTGAGCTGTTAAAATGATGACAACTTGACTCGCGGAAAATCAAAGTGCCCTACAACGTGTTGATATCATGTCATGCGAGGATGCTATGTTGTTGAAGCGGATGGGTTGTCGTTAAGCCCATTGGGCCTTTTGAATGGGCCATCTCTCTAGGCTGTCACTATGAACCGCTAACACATATAAGAATTGTGCTCTCAACATGACGGGTGCGATCATACCAGCACTAATGCACCGGATCCCAACAGAACTCTGAAGTTAAGCGTGCTTGGAAGAGAGTGGTATTAGGATGAGTGACCCCCTGTGAAGTCCTCGTGTTGCACCCCCTTTTCAATTTTTTTTGCCCTGGTTAGGGTTGCCAAGATACTTTATCCACCAAATCTCTATTACGGAATCCGACGGAACATTCGGAAAGACAACATCGCTTCACGTAGAGGCCGGGCCAACAAACCGAGGTCATAGGGTTGGTGACCAGGTCTCCGTCGCTCCGGTGCCCTTAACTTTTGATCCATAAGGACTTACGCGGCGCACAGTATACCGTTGCAAAGCTATTTGAGAGCTCTACGACGGGGGCAACTCGCTTGCACGCTATACCCATTTTTGGAGCCCAAAATTGAACGTTTTCATCAATTTCAGTATACTTTTCTTCTTTTGCCCTATTTTTCCGTCCCGGATCGTACGTCGTGAGCAGTTAAAAGGATGACAACCTGACTCGCGGTACAACAGAGGGCCCTACAACGTTTCGATATCACGTCTTGTGTGGATGCTGCGTTGTTGAAGCGGATGGGTTGTCGTTAAGCCCATTGGGCCTTTTGAATGGGCCATCTCTCTAGGCTGGGACTGTGAACCGTTAACACATATAGGAATTATGCCCTCAACTTGACGGGTGCGATCATACCAGCACTAACGCACCGGATCCCATCAGAACTCCGAAGTTAAGCGTGCTTAGGCGAGAGTAGTACTAGGATGGGTGACCCACTGGGAAGTCCTCGTGTTGCACCCCCTTTCAATTTTTTTGCCTTGGTTAGGGTTGCCAAGATACTTTATCTACCAAATCTCTAACACCGAATCCCACGAAACGTTGGGCAAGACAACTTCGCTTCACGTAGACGCCGGGCCAGTAAACCGAGGGCGTAGGGTTTGTGACCAGGTCTCCGTCGCTCCGGTGCCCATAACTTTTGATCCGTAAGGAGTTACGCGGCGCACAGTATACCGTTGCAAAGCTCTCTGAGAGCTCTATGACGCGGGCAGCCAGCTTGCTCGCGGTACCCCTTTTTGGAGCCCAAAATTGAACGTTTTCATCAGTTTCAGTACGTTTTTCTTCATTTGCCCTATTTTTCTATCGCGGATCGTACGTCGTGAGCTGTTAAAAGGACAACAACCTGACTCGCTGAACATCAGAGGGCCCTACAACTTGTCGATATCATGTCTTACAAGGATGCTACGTTGTTGAAGCGGATGGGTTGTCGTTAAGCCCATTGGGCCTTTTGAATGGGCCATCTCTCTAGGCTGGCACTATGAACCGCTAACACATATAGGAATTGTGCTCTGAACATGACGGGTGTGATCATACCAGCACTAATGCACCGGATCCCATCAGAACTCTGAAGTTAAGCGTGCTTGGGAGAGAGTGGTACTAGGATAGGTGACCCCTTGGGAAGTCCTCGTGTTGCACCCCCTTTTTAATTTTTTTTGCCCTGGTTAGGGTTGCCAAGACACTTTATCCACCAAATTTCTATTACGGAATCCGACTGAATATTGGGAAAGATAACTTTGCTTCACGTAGAGGCTGGGCCCTCAAACAGAGGTTGTAGGGTTTGTGACCAAGTCTCAGTTGCTCCGGTGCCCATAAGTTTTGATTCGTAAGGAGTTACGCGGCGCATATCATACCGTTGCAAAGCTCTTTGAGAGCTCTACGACTGGGGCTACATGGTTGCTCGTTGTGCCCATTTTTGGAGTCCAAAATTGAACGTTTTCATTAATTTTAGGACACTTTTCTTCTTTTGCCCTATTTTTTCGTCTCGGATCGTACGTTGCGAGCTGTTAAAAGGACGACAACCTGACTCGCGGTACATCAGAGGGACCTACAATGTGTCGATATCACGTCTTGCGAGGATGCTGCGTTGTTGAAGCGGATGGGTTGTCGTTAAGCCCATTGGGCCATTTGAATGGGCCATCTCTCTAGGCTGGCACAGTGAACCGTTAACAAATATAGGAATTGTGCCCTCAACATGACTGGTGCGATCATACCAGCACTAATGCACCGGATCCCATCAGAACTCTGAAGTTAAGCGTGCGTGGGCGAGAGTTTTACTAGGATGGGTGACCCCCTGGGAAGTCCTCGTATTGCACCCGCTTTCAATTTTTTTTTCCCTGGTTAAGGTTGCCAAGATACTTTATCCACCAAATTTCTATTGCCGAATCCCACGAAACATTGGGTAAGACAACTTCACTTCACATAGAGGCCGGGCCAGCAAACCGAGGGCGTAGGGTTTGTGACCAGGTCCCCGTCACTCCAGTGCCCATAACTTTTGATCCGTAAGGAGTTACTCGGCGCACAACATACCGTTGCAAAGCTCTCTGGGAGCTCTACTACGGCGGCAGCTTGCTTGCTCACTCTGCCCATTATTGGTGCCCAAAATCGAACGTTTTCATCAGTTTCAGGCCACTTTTGTTCTTTTGCTCTATTTTAGCGTCCCGGTTCGTATGTCGTGAGCTGTTAAAAGGATGACAACCTGACTCGCGGGACATCAGTGGGCCCTACAATGCGTCGATATCACATCTTGCGAGGATGCTACTTTGTTGAAGCGGATAGGTTGTCGTTAAGCCCATTGGGCCTTTTCAATGGGCCATATCTCTAGGCTGCGACTGTGAACCGTTAACAAATAAAGGAATTGTGCCCTCCACATGACTGGTGCGATCATACCAGCTCTAATGGACCGGATCCCTTCAGAACTCCGAAGTTAAGCGTGCTTGGGTGAGAGTAGTACAAGGATGGGCGACTCCCTGGGAAGTCCTCGTGTTGCACCCCTTTTCAATTTTTTTTGCCCTGGTTAGGGTTGCCAACATACTTTATCCACCAAATTTCTATTATCGAATCGCATTGAACATTGGGCAAGACAACTTCGCTTCACGTAGAGGCCGGGACCGCAAACCGAGGGCGTAGGGTTTGGGACCAGGTCTCTGTCGCTCCGGTGCCCATAACTTTTGATCCGTAAGGAGTTACACGGCGCATAGCATACCGTTGCAAAGCACTCTGAGAGCTCTACTACGGGGGCAGCTAGCTTGCTCGCTGTACCCTTTTTGGAGCCCAAAATCTAACGTTTTCATCAGTGTCAAAACACTTTTTTTCTTTTGCCCTATTTTTTCGTTCCGGATTGTACGTCGTGAGCTGTTAAAAGGACAAGAACCTGACTCGCGGGACATCAGAGGGTCCTACAACTTATCGATATCACGTCTTGCGAGGATGCTGCGTTGTTGAAGCGGATGGGTTGTCGTTAAGCCTTTGGGCCTTTTGAATGGGCCATCTCTCTAGGCTAGCACTGTGAATCATTAACACATATAGGAATTGTGCCCTCAACGTGATGGGTGTGATCATGCCAGCACTAATGCACCAGATCCCATCAGAACTCCGAAGTTAAGCGTGCTTGGGTGAGAGTAGTACTAGGATGGATGACCCCGTGGGAAGTCCTCGTGTTGCACCCCTTTTCAATTTTTTTTGCCCTGGTTAGGGTTGCCAAGATACTTTATCCACCAAATCTCTATTACCGAATCCCACAGAACATTGGGCAAGAAAACTTCGCTTCACGTAGAGGTCGGGCCCGCAAACCGAAGGCGTAGGGTTTGTGACCAGGTCTCCGTCGCTCCGGTGCCCATAACTTTTAATCCGTAACGAGTTACGTGGCGCACAACATACCGTTGCAAATCTCTCTGAGAGCTCTACGACGGGGACAGCCAGCTTGCTCGCTGTTCCCATTTTTCTAGCCCAAAATTGAACATTTTCATCAGTTTTAGGACACTTTTCTTCTTTTGAACTATTTTTCTGTCCCGAATCGTACGTCGTGAGCTGTTAAAAGGACAACAACCAGACTCGTGATACATCAG
This sequence comes from Ehretia macrophylla, assembly GCA_037974665.1. Taxonomy (NCBI): domain Eukaryota; kingdom Viridiplantae; phylum Streptophyta; class Magnoliopsida; order Boraginales; family Ehretiaceae; genus Ehretia; species Ehretia macrophylla. The sequence continues at coordinate 78,463,889 of CM075769.1, forward strand.
AGGGCCCTATAATGTGTCGATATCTCCTCTTGCAAGGATGCTGCGTGGTTGAAGCGGATGGGTTGTCGTTAAGCCCATTGGGCCTTTTGAATGGGCCATCTCTTGAGGCTGGCATTGTGAACTGTTACCACATATAGGAATTGTGCCCTAAACATGACGGGTGCTATTATACCAGCACTAATGCACTGGATCTCATCAGAATTCCAAAGTTAAGCGTGCTTGTATGAGAGTAATACTATGATGGGTGACCCCCTGGGAAGTCCTCGTGTTGCACCCGTTTTTTAATTTTTTTTGCCCTGGTTAGGGTTGCCAAGATACTTAACCCACCAAATCTATATTACCGAATCCCACGGAACATTGGGTAAGACAACTTCGCTTCACATAGAGACTAGGCTCGCAAACCGAGGGCGTAGGGTTTGTGACCAGGTCTCCGTCGCTCCGGTGCCCATAACTTATGATCCGTAAGGAGTTACCCAGCGCACAGCATACCGTTCCAAAGCACTCTGAGAGCTCTACGAAGGGGGCAGCCAGCTTGCCCTCTGTGCCCGTTTTGGGAGACCAAAATCGAACGTTTTCATCTGTTTCAGGCCACTTTTCTTCTTTTGCTCTATTTTTCCGTCTCGGATCATACGTCGTGAGCTGTTAAAAGGACGACAACCTGACTTAAGGGACATCAGAAGTCCTCATAACGTGTCGATATCACGTCTTGCGAGGTTGCTGCGTTGTTGAAGCGGTAGGGTTGTCGTTAAGCCTATTGGGCCTTTTGAATGAGCCATCTCTCTAGGCTGGGACTGTGAACCGTTAACACATCTAGGAATTGTGCCCTCAACATGACGGGTGCGATCATACCCGCACTAATGCACCGGATCCCATCAGAACTCCAAAGTTAAGCGTGCTTGGTGAGAGTAGTACTAAGATGGGTGACCCCATGAGAAGTCCTCGTGTTGCACCCCATTTTTAATTTTTTTTGCCCTGGTTAGGGTTGCCAAGATACTTTATCCACCAGATCTCTATTACCGAATCCCACGGAACATTGGGCAAGACAACTTCGCTTCACGTAGAGGCCGGGCCCGCAAACCGAGGGCGTAGGGTTTGTGACTAGGTCTCCGTCGCTCCGGTGCCCATAACTTTTGAACCGTAAGGAGTTACACGGCGCACAGCATACCGTTGCACACCTCTCTGAGAGCTCTATGACGATAGCAGCTAGCTTGCTCGCTGTGCCCTTTTTGGAGCCCAAAATCAAACATTTTCATCAATTTCTGGACACTTTTGTTCGTTTGCTCTATTTTTTCGTCCCGAATTGTACGTCGTGAGCTGTTAAAAGGAAGACAACCTGACTCGCGGGACATCAGAGGGCCCTACAATGTGTCGATGTCACGTCTTGTGAGGATGCTGCGTTGTTAAAGCGGATGGATTGTCGTTAAGCCCATTAGGCATTTTGAATGGGCCATCTCTCTAGGCTGGCACTGTGAATCGTTAACACATATAGGAATTGCGCCCTCAACATGACGGGTGCGATCATACCAGCACTAATGCACCGGATCCCAACAGAACTCCGAAGTTAAGCGTGCTTGGGCGAGAGTCGTACTAGGATGGGTGACCACCTGGGAAGTCGTCGTGTTGCACCCGCTTTTTAATTTTTTTTGCCCTGGTTAGGGTTGCCAAGATACTTTATCCACCAAATCTCTATTACCGAATCCCACGGAACAATGGGTAAGACAACTTCGCTTCAAATAGAGGCCGGGCCCACAAACCGAGGGCGTAGGGTTTGTGACCAGGTCTCCGTTGCTCTGGTGCCCATAACTTTTGATCCGTAAGGAGTTACGCGGTGCACTGTATACCGTTGCTAAGCTCTCTGAGAGCACTACGACTGGGGAAGCTCTCTTGCTCGCTGTGCCCTTTTTGGAGCCCAAAATCTAACATTTTCATCAGTTTCAGTCCACCTTTGTTCTTTTGCTCAATTTTTTCGTCCCGAATTGTACGTCGTGAGCTGTTAAAAGGACGACAACCTGACTCGTGGGACATCAGAGGGCCCTACAACGTGTCGATATCACGTCTTGCGAGGATGCTGCATTGTTGAAGCGGATGGGTTGTCGTTAAGGCCATTGGCCCATTTGAATGGGCCATCTCTCTAGCCTGGCACTGTGAATCGTTAACACATATAGGAATTGTGCCCTCAACATGACAGGTGCGATCATACCAGCACTAATTCACCGAATCCCATCAGAACTTCGATGTTAAGCGTGCTTGGGCGAGAGTAGTACAAGGATGGGTGACCCCCTGGGAAGTCCTCGTGTTGCACCCCATTTTCAATTTTTTTTGCCCTGGTTAGGGTTGCCAAGATACTTTATCCACCAAATCTCTATTACCGAAGCCCACGGAACATTGGGCAAGACAACTTCACTTCACGTAGAGGTCGGGCCCGCAAACCGAGGTCGTAGGATTTGTGACCTGGTCTCCGACGCTCCGGTGCCCATAACTTTTGATCCGTAAGGAGTTACACGGCGCACAGCATACCGTTACAAAGCTCTCTGAGAGCTCTACGACGGGGGAAGCCAGCTTGCTCAATTTGCCCGATTTTTGGAGCCCAAAATCGAACGTTTTCATAAGTTTCAGGACACTTTTCTTCTTTTGCCCTGTTTTTCCGTACCGAATCGTACGTTGCGAGCTGTTAAATGGACGACAACCAGTCTCGCGGTACATTAAAGGACCCTACAATGTGTCGATATCACGTCTTGTGAGGATGCTGCGTTGTCGAAGCGGATGGGTTGTCGTTAAGCCCATTGGGCCTTTTGAATAGGCCATCACTCTAGGCTGGTACTGTGAACCGTTAACACATATATGAATTGTGCCATCAACATGACGGGTGCGATCATACCATAACTAATGCTCCGGATCCCATCAGAACTCCGAAGTTAAGCGTGCTTGGGCGATAGTAGTACTAGGATGGGTGACCCCCTGGGAAGTCCTCGTGTTGCACCAGCTTTTCAATTTTTTTTGCCCTGGTTAGGGTTGCCAAGATACTTTATCCACCAAATCACTATTACTGAATCCCACGGAACATTGGGTAAAACAACTTCGCTTCACATAGTGGCCGGGCCCGCAAACTGAGGGCGTAGGGTTTATGACTAGGTCTCCGTCGCTCCGGTGTCCATAACTTTTGATCCGTAAGAAGTTACGGGGCGCACAACACACCGTTCCAATTCTCTCTGAGAGCTCTACGACGGGGGCAGCTAGCTTGCTCACTGTGCCTGTTTTTGGAGCCCAAAATCGAACGTTCTAATCAGTTTCAGGCCACTTTTGTTCTTTTGCTCTATTTTTTCGTCCCGGATCGTTTGTCGTGAGCTGTTAAAAGGACGACAACTGACTCACGGGACATCAGAGGGCCTTACAACGTGTCGATATCACGTCTTGCAAGGAGTTACGCGGCGCACAGAGGACGGGCCGGCGAACCGAGGTCGTAAGGTTTGTGACCAGGTCTTCGTCGCTCCGGTGCCCATAACTTTTGATCGGTAAGGAGTTACGCGGCGCACAGAATACCGTTGCAAAGCTCTCTGAGAGCTCTATGACGGGGGCAGCCTGCTTGTTCACTATGCCCAATTTCTGGAGCCCAAAATCGAACGTTTTCATCAGTTTCTGGACACTTTTCTACTTTTGCCCTGTTTTTCCATCCCGGATCGTACGTTGTGAGCTGTTAGAAGGACTACAACCTGACTCGCGGTACATGAGAGGGCCCTACAACGTGTCGATAGCACGTCTTGTGAGGATGCTGCGATGTTGAAGCGGATGGGTTGTCGTTAAGCCCATTGGGCCTTTTGAATGGGCCATCTCTCTAGGCTGGCACTGTGAATCATTAAAACATATAGGAATTGTGCTCTCAACATGACGAGTGCGATCATAACAGCACTAATGCTCCGGTTCCAATAAGAACTTCGAAGTTATGCGTGCTTGGGCGATAGTAGTACTAGGATGGGTGACTACCTGGGAAGTCCTCGTGATGCACCCGCTTTTCAATTTTTTTTGCCTTGGTTAGGGTTGACAAGATACTTTATCCACCAAATCTCTATTACCGAATCTCACGGAACATTGGGTAAAACAACTTCGCTTCACATAGAGGCCGGGCTCGCAAACTGAGGGCGTAGGGTTTGTGACCAGGTCTCCGTCGCTCCGGTGCCCATAACTTTTGAACTGTAAGGAGATACGCGGCGCACAGCATACCGTTGCAAAGCTCTCTGAGTTTTCTGCAACGGGGCATCTAGCTTGTTTGCTGTGCCAGTTTTTGGAGCCCAAAATCGAACGTTTTCATCAGTTTCAAGCCAATTTTCTTCTTTTGCTCCGTTTTTTCATCCCGTATCATACGTCGTGATCAGTTAAAAGGACAACAACCTGAATCGCGGTACATCAGAGGGCCCTACAACGTGTCGATATCACGTCTTGTGAGGATGCTGTGTTGTTGAAGCGGATGGGTTGTCGTTAATTCCATTGGGCCTTTTGAATGGGCCATCTCTCTAGGCTGGGACTGTGAACCGTTAACACATATAGGAATTGTGCCCTCAACATGACGGGTGCGATCATACCAGCACTAACGCACCGGATCCCATCAGAACTCCGAAGTTAAGCGTGCTTGGGCGAGAGTAGTACTAGGATGGGTGACTCCCTGGGAAGTCCTCGTGTTGTACACCCTTTTCAATTTTTTTTGCCCTGGTTAGGGTTGCCAAGATACTTTATGCACCAAATCTCAATTACCGAATCCCACAGAACAGTGGGCAGGACAACTTCACTTCACGTAGAGGCTGGGCTCGCAAAACGAAGGCGTAGGGTTTGTGACCAGGTCTCCGTCGCTCCGATGCCCATAACTTTTGATCTGTAAGGAGTTACACGGCGCACAACATAACGTTGCAAAGCTCTCTGAGAGCTCTACGACGGGGGCAGCCAGCTTGCTCGCTGTTATCATTTTGGGAGCCCAAAATCGATCGTTTTCATCTATTTCAGGCCACTTTTCTTCTTTTGCTCTATTTTTTCGTCCCGGATCGTACGTTGTGAGCTGTTAAAAGGATGACAACCTGACTCAACGGACATCGTAGGGCCTTATAATGTGTCGAAATCACGTCTTGCGAGGTTGCTGCTTTGTTGAAGCGGATGTGTTATCGTTAAGCCCATTGGGCCTTTTGAATTTGCCATCTCTCTAGGCTGGCACTGTGAACCGTTAACACATATAGGAATTGTGCCCTCAACATGATGGTTGGGATCATACCAGCACTATTGTACCGGATCCTATCAGAACTCCGAAGTTAAGCGTGCTTGGGCGAGAGTAGTACTAGGATGGATGACCCCTTGTGAAGTCCTCGTGTTCCACCCCCTTTTCAATTTTTTTTGCCCTGGTTAGAGTTGCCAAGATACTTTATCCACCAAATCTCTATTACCAAATCCCACGAAACATTAGGCAAGACAACTTCGCTTCACGTAGAGGTCGGGCCCGCAAACCGAAGGCATAGGGTTTGTGACCAGGTCTCCGTCGCTCAGGTGCCCATAACTTTTGATCCGTAAGGAGTTACATGGGGCACAGCATACTGTTGCAAAGCTCTTTGAGAGCTCTACGATGGGGACAGCCAGCTTGCTTGTTGTTCCTATTTTTGGATCCCAAAATCGAACGTTTTCATCAATTTCATGCCATTTTTCTTCTTTTGCTCTATTTTTTCATCCCGGATCGTACGTCGTGAGCTGTTAAAAGGACATCAGAGGGCCTTATAACGTGTTGATATCACGTCTTGCGAGGTTGCTGCGTTGTTGAAGCGGAAGGGTTGTCGTTAAGCCCATTGGGCCTTTTGAATGGGCCATCTCTCTACGCTGGGACTGTGAACCGTTAACACATATAGCAGTTGTGCACTCAACATGACGGGTGCGATCATACCCGCATTAATGCACCGGATCCCATCAGAACTCCGAAGTTAAGCATGCTTGGTGAGAGTAGTACTAGGATGGGTGACCCCCTGAGAAGTCCTCGTGTTGTACCCCCTTTTCAATTTTTTTTGCCCTGGTTAGGGTTGCCAAGATACTTTATCCACCAGATCTCTATTACCGAATCCCACGGAACATTGGGCAAGACAACTTCGCTTCACGTAGCGGCTGGGCCCGCAAACCCAGGGCATAGGGTTTATGACCAGGTCTCCGTCGCTCTGGTGCCAATAACTTTTGATCTGTAAGGAGTTACGGAGTGCACAACATACCGTTGCAAACCTCTCTGAGAGCTCTACGACAGGGGCAGCTAGCGTGCTCGCTGTACCCTTTTTGGAGCCCAAAATCGAACATTTTCATCAATTTCAGGACATTTTTGTTCATTTGGTCTATTTTTTCATCCCGGATTGTACATCGTGAGTTGTTAAAAGGAAGACAACCTGACTCGCGGGACATCAGAGGGCCCTACAATGTGTCGATATCATGTCTTGCGAGGATGCTGCATTGTTGAAGCGGATGGGTCGTCGTTAAGCCCATTGGGCCTTTTGAATGGGCCATCTCTCTAGGATGGCTCTGAATCGTTAACACACATAGGAATTGTGCCCTCAACATGACGGGTGCGATCATATCAGCACTAATGCACCGGATCCCATCAGAACTCCGAAGTTAAGCGTGCTTGGGCGAGAATAGTACTAGGATGAGTGACCCCTTGGGAAGTCCTCGTGTTGCACCCACTTTTCAATTTTTTTTTCCCTGGTTAGGGTTGCCAAGATATTTTATCCACCAAATCTCTTTTACCAAATCCCATGGTACATTGGTCAAGACAACTTCGCCTCACGTAGAGGTCGGGCCTGGAAACCGAGGGCGGAGGGCTTATGACCAGGTCTGCGTCGATCCGGTGCCCATAACTTTTGATCCGTAAGGAGTTACGTAGCGCATAGCAGACCGTTGCAAAGCTCTCTGAGAGCTCTACGATGGGGGCAGCCAGCTTTCTCGAGGTGGCCATTTTTGGAACCCAAAATCGAACGTTTTCATCAGTTTCAAGACACTTTTCTTCTTTTGCCCTGTTTTTCCATCCCGGATCGTACGTCGTGAGCTGTTAAAAGGACGACAACCTGACTCGTGGTACATCAGAGGGCCTTAAAACGTGTCGATGTCTTGTCTTGCGAGGATGCTGCGTTGTTGAAGTGGATGGGTTGTTGTTAAGCCCATTGGGCCTTTTGAATGGGCCATCTCTCTAGGCAATGATTGTGAACCGTTAACACATATAGGAATTGTGCCCTCAACATGATGGGTGAGATCATATCAGCACTAATGCACCGGATCCCATCAGAACTCCGAAGTTAAGCGTGCTTGGGCAAGAGTAGTACTACGATAGGTGACCCCCTCGGAAGTCCTCGTGTTGCACCCCCTTTTCAATTTTTTTTGCCCTGGCTAGGGTTTCCAAAATACTTCATCCACCATATCTCTATTACCGAATCCCACGGAACATTGGGCACGACAACTTCCCTTCACATAGAGGCCGAGCCCGCAAACAGAAGGCGTAGGATTTGTGACCAGGTCTCCGTCGCTCCGGTGCCCATAACTTTTGATCCGTAAGGAGTTACGTGGTGCACAACATACAATTGCAAAGCTCTCTGAGAGCTCTACGATGGGGGCAGCTAGCATGCTCGTTGTGCCCTTTTAGGATCCCAAAATCGAACGTTTTCATCAGTTTCAAGCCACTTTTGTTCTTTTGCTCTATTTTTTTGTCCCAGATTTTACGTCGTGAGCTGTTAAAAGGACGACAACCTGACTCGCGGGACATCAGAGGGCCCTACAACGTGTCGATATCACGTCTTGTGAGGATGCTGCGTTGTTGAAGTGGATGGGTTGTCGTTAAGCCCATTGGGCCTTTTGAATGGGCCATCACTCTAGGCTGGCACTGTGAATCGTTAACACATATAGGAATTGTGCCCTCAACATGACGGGTGCTATAATACCAGCACCAATTCGTCGGATCCCATCAGAACTCCGATGTTAAGCGTGCTTGGGCGAGAGTAGTAATAGGATGGGTAACCCCCTGGGAAATCCTCGTGTTGCAACCCCTTTTCAATTTTTTTTGCCCTGGTTAGGGTTGTCAAGATACTTTATCTACCAAATCTCTATTACCGAATCCCACAGAACATTGGGTAAGACAACTTCGCTTCACATAGAGGCCGGGCCCGCAAACCGAGGGCGTAGGGTTTGTCACCAGGTCTCCGTCGCTCCGGTGCCCATAACTTTTGAATTGTAAGGAGTTACGCGTTGCACAGCATACCGTTGGAAAGCTCTCTAAGAGCTCTACGACGGGAGCAGCTAGCTTGCTCGTTGTGCCCATTTTGGAGCCCAAAATCAAACGTTTTCATCAGTTTCAAGCCATTTTTCTTCTTTTGCTCTGTTTTTTCATCCCGTATCGTACGTCGTGAGTTGTTAAAAGGATGACAACCTGACTCGCGGTACATCAGAGGGCCCTACAACGTGTCGATATCACGTCTTGCGACGATGCTGCATTGTTGAAGCGGATGGGTTGTCATTAAGCCCATTGGGCCTTTTGAATGGGCCATCTCTCTAGGCTGGCACTATGAACCGTTAACACATATAGGAATTGTACCCTCAACATGACGGGTGCGATCATACCAGCACTAATGCACCGGATCCCATCCGAACTCCAAAGTTAAGCGTGCTTGGGCGAGAGTAGTACTGGGATGGGTGACCCCTTGGGAAGTCTTAGGGTTGCACCCCCTTTTCAATTTTTTTTTGCCTTGGCTAGGGTTGCCAAGATACTGTATCCACCAAATCTCTATTACCGAATCCCACGGAACATAGGGGAAGACAATTTCGCTTCACGTAGAGACCGCGCCCGCAAACTGAGGTCGTAGGGTTTGTGACCAAGTCTCCCTCGCTCCGGTGACCATAACTTTTGATCCGTAAGGTGTTACGCGGCGCACAACATACCGTTGCAAAGCTCTCTAAGAGCTCTACGACGGGGGCAGCTATCTTGTCCGCTGTGCCCCTTTTTGGAGCACAAAATCGAACATTTTCATTAGTTTCAGGACACTTTTCTTCTTTTACCCTGTTTTTCCGTCCCGGATCGTACGTCGTGAGTTGTTAAGAGGACGACAACCTGACTTGCGGTACATCAGAGGGCTTTACAACGCGTCGATATCACGTCTTGCGAGGATGCTGCGTTGATGAAGCGGATGGGTTGTTGTTAAGCCCATTGGGCCTTTTGAATGGGCCATCTCTCTAGGCTGGCACTGTGAACCGTTAACACATATAGGAATTGTACCCTAAACGTGACAGGTGTCACGCCCCAACCTGGCCTATGAAGGTTAGACTAGGGTGTGATCTAAACGTTCATATCATTTCACGTACTTAACCGTTAATGAAGATTTAACGCTTAACGTTTTCGCCTAAACTCCAAAATTTTTCTGTAAACCGGCAGCATAACAGCTGTAATTGGGCTCTTTGGTTTGACCTAATTCTCTAAATGCCTCAATTATTCCAATCATTAATCCAATTCCATTAAGGACTCTTATTTGTCACCAACCGATTTGCCTACTAGTTTATCTTGAAAGTCTCGTTTGGTTAATAAGCCTAACATGATAACTATGTCCCGTTTATTTGTCAATTTCTTATCATGCAAGTACTTATTATCCTTTACTTTGCAAATGAGCACCTAAGTGAAATTAGATAGAATTAACTTAGTTGATTGTTCATCTAGTGGTTTGAATGCCTACGATAACTACTAATGATGAAAACGAAAGCAAACAACCAAATAAAAGTTCATCCGGTTATAGATAGTACAATCCCATAATTAGACCCAAATTACAACGGGGTCATTTACATCAATAAAATGCGTAGTTTGCAATCAAACACAACATCCATATAGCAACCACTTTCAGGCAAAGCACAAAAGCACGTAGGGACAGGCAATCACTCCAAGGAATCATTGTTAGGCACATCGTCCTCGAGTACCTGTTCTTGATCTTCTTCACCTGAGATGATAAAAGAGGGTGAGTCCTTATGAACTCAGCAAGGGGGAACGAGAAATAGGTTTTGAAACTCATTTTCCGATTCAACTTATGAAAATCCTTTTGCAAGCAAGAATGTAACAATAATATAAGTACAGGAACAGAAATACCAGTCTTTCCTCCCCGAGGTTCTCTAGGAACCGAGCGAGAGTACTTATACACACAGTAAAAGTATACGGTGAGCTTTTGCTCTCAGATCAGTTCCAGAATCAGTTGTTGTAGCCAACTTCAAATCATCCCCCAAACACGCCAGGTGGGTGTACTCCGAATGTACCCCGAAATCCTACGACCCAACTCTCCGAGGAAGTCTAGCCCCCAAGCAAGAGAGGGAATGGGACCATGGTAGTCACGGGTGCACCGACAAGCCCAATGCCGCCAGATGTGCATGATCGCTACCATGCCAACAGGAAAGGTTGCAACCTTGTATGCAATGCACATTTATGACTGGTAAACAAGCAAGGCACGATAAGACAGGAAAATTTCACTTGAAGGCATATAGAGTTATATGAAAATTAAACGGGCAGCCATGTAACACATGTAAAACAGGCCATATAACTCATTAAGAAGTCCACGTGATCAAGTGATAAGATTATTCAACATGCAATGACATCAATCATGGGTTCGGGTGCAAGAAAAGCTTATTTGCCAACATGCAATGGTCAAAATCACATTTGAAGTTATAAGACATTAACGGGCAGCCCACTAAGCATATAATTCCCACACAATATCCAATTGATCAATACTTAGCAAAACTACCTAGTCATTAGGGTTTCCATTTCATGTATATTCGTGCAATTTGGGCCTCAACCCAACTCAAGGTCAATCTCAAACCATGCATCATTTAATTCAACATCCTCAAACATTCAAAACAGTCCACACAACATCCTGTAGCTACAATCCCAAGCATCTAATTCAACAAGAGGAGTCACAACAATATTTCCAAGCACAATATTAAGTGAAACCCTTACTGCAACAGGCTGTCTTCTCACAATCAATCGGATAAGCAAACAATATCCAAATTCAGTGAATAAGTTTTCAAATTAAATATTAAGAAGTTAACTAAAATCAGAAACAAACCTTGCATCAATTGGAGTTCGGGATCATTAGATATAGCCGAAACAGTGGAATAGCACAAAACTGTCCAAATTTGCACACTTTTCAGAAATTGATGTTTTTGAGGTCCTTAGTGTCAGTTTTAGCCTTGGTACATTTCTGACAAATTTGTCCAGAACTGAAAAATCTACCATCACACCAAATTTAATACATTTTAGAGATCATTTACTAAGTAAAATATGGTTCGTTCCACAAGGTCAGTGCATCTGCCAAAACCTGCTTCATTTTTCCAGATTTCCAGATTTGGTCACATTTTAAAGATTTTCTATTTTGAGGACCTTATAGTCAAAATTAGCTTCGGCCTATTTCTGGGAAAAATATTCAAAACCGTCCAAACTAGTCACGTACCAATTTTCATGTATTTTCAACATCATTTGCCTTGCGAAACTTACCTCGAACAGACTTGTCAGAGAGCTGTCAACAATTTCGACTTCACCTAGCATCATTTTCAAGCCAAGATCTTGCCATGCATGGTTGTTTAAGCTTATGAACGACCACATAGCTCAAGTACAAAAGCAAATACACACATTTATTAGCATGCATGTGGATTTTTGAAGAGTTTTCAAAAGTTTTTAGCCCTCACCTTTGCAATCAACCCAAAAAATGCTCAGAAACCTTGTTGAAGCTCAAATCTCTTCTTCTTCTTGCTTAGCCGAGATTCCAACTAGCTTTTCACTATTTTTCCTAGCTTAGTGATCAATCTCTTAGCACATGCATGAGGTTAGAACAAGAAGAAAAGAAATGGAACCTTAAAAACTCACCAAGGCCGAAAATGGTGACTCAAAATGCTTGCATGTGTGTTTCTTGCATCCTAGCTTGTTTGGGTGAGTTTATTTGCTTGTGGTTTGTCTTGATGCACCATAGGATGATGAAGATGAGCTAAGAGGTGGAGATAACTCAGCCAAAACCGAAATGGAGAGAGAGAGTGAGAGGGAGAGAGAGAAAATGTGAGGAAAGTGAGAGAAATGAGAGAAAAATGAGGCTTTGGCAAAAGTTGATGCATATGTTGGCCTTGGGCATGCAAAAATTCAGATTTGTGTCATCTTTTGAATTGTTTTAACATGTGTGTAAGAGAATGTTGGGTATTTAGGGATTTTAGGTAGAATAGAATAAAGGATATGTTTAGAGGTTTGTGAGATTTTGTCATGTAGTGAGTTTAAAATATAATATTTAGGTGTTAGTGGATTTTGTAGAGATTTGAATTAGGATTATAATAATAGTTAGTGGTGTTTGTAGGATTATTTTATAGTCTAGTGCTTTGTGTAAGATTCTTTATTGATTAGCATGCGGGCATGCTTTTCTAAGTCTAGGGCACGCACAACGAGACACACACAGAAATCAATATAGGGCACGAATCACGAGGTAGACACGAACTACGAGGTAAGATACGGACTTCAAGACTAATGCACGCAATCTTAGGTAAATGCACGTAAACCAATGCAAGGCACGTAATCCAATGCAATGCATGCAAATCGAGGTATGACTCTTAAACCTAGGTTAAGGTACGCAGGTCAAGATTAGGGCACACGCAACGAGGTAACGCACGTACATTGAGGTCAGGGCACGTATTTCTAGGTACCGCACGTGAGTCGGGGATTAGGGCACACTATTCTAGGTCAAGGCACGTATGACGAGGTATGCACGAAAACCAAGACATAACACGTAATCCAAGGTCAGTCATATAATTAGGGGTCTATGGCACGCAAATCAAGGTAACACACGTTATTCGGGGTCGGGCCTCACATCCTCCTCTCCTTAAAAGAATTTCGTGCCGAAATTCATTATTGTCTATTGAGGTCATTTAGACGGATTCTGACCCTTGTTATTCTTCCTACTCCGGTTCGTCCCGTGTTTGGTGATCTCTTACCATAACCAATTCACTTCCTATGTTTCTCCAATCATTTAGTTCGGTGTGACCTCTACATTTACAGTTCTTTTCTTTGAATGACTCTATTCTCCATTTGATCTTAAGGTCAAGTTCATTAACTAAGGTTAAAGTCTTCAAACATAGTCATCAAAGTTGCATCGGTATTCTAACAATAGAACTGTAACTCCAAAATCATGACTCATGTTGGGTCAATCTCACATTCATACCTCAAAAGGAATATCACAATAATTCCATGGTCCTAGGGTGACATACGCTAATTTCAAGACGATAGATCTATATCAGATTTACATATTCTATCAACTAGCTTCAAAATTGTTAGCACCTAGGATATACACGTGTTATGGGTCGTTTCCACAATACGACTCTATTTTCAGGAAAAACTCTCCAAACAAACTGATCCATCTCAAATCGTCATCTATCGATGGTATTATATCCCTTCTTATCTCGCAGGTACATTAGATTAACAAATCTTCTAATGACTAGTCTCCCGATCATAGGCTCCTATTCACTAACATCCTTTCCCAGCTTCGTTAACCTTCACGCCCTAATCAAGGAGAAAGACTGTTGAGGTTCATGAAACTCAAACTCTAAGGTTTATTAAGTACCATCAACAAATTGGCATTGAAATTGCATGAGTAACTAATCATGTAGCACTAGTTCAACTCTTACAAGTAAAATTCATTAGCTTGTGATCCACAATTTATTTCTTTATTCGAATCTCTATCTTCAAGTCACGAGACTTCAGAATTTTCTTTTAATCTTATCCAAAACTCCTAAGGCGATTAGTTTCAACGTCAAATAAATTCCACTCACCTCAATCCAAGGTTACCTCATACTTAAGAAGACAATGGTCCTACTTATTTAGCGACCTAGTCATTCCTTTGAATACTTAATGCCTGCCAATATATCTTCGACATTAATGTTACTAAGATGGGTTCATCGCCATGTAGGTGATATCAATGCTCTACTAGGTTACCGGCCGTACAACAAAAATCCTAGGGCTATAAATGGGTACCAAAATGATCTAGCTCATAAAATATTTACGCGAGATAACTTCAGGGTTGTATCAACATAAGAATTATGATCACGAGGCATCCTTCAACATAAACTAATAGAACTTCAAAAGTAATCAACCACTTATTTAACTATCACTACAAGATTCACCCTCTATTCAACGACCACGATTCGAAGTTTACCAACCGCTAGTTTTTAGAAGTGAAACGGTGCACTTAAATACGGTTGTCTAACAACAGCCTCTTGGGTCATCGTAACTCTAATTCATATCTATCTTAACTATATGAAATCTTACTCTTCTCATTTACATGTTCAACTAGCTAAGAGCATCAAGACTCATTGACCTTAGGCCCTAGGGTTCACCATGAATCATCATGCGTACTTACTATTAGCTATTTAGGATTACTAATCATACCCTAACGACTCCACTTTGTAACCGAATGCTTTAATCTTATTTCCATGGTTTATATATTAGGTCCATCGGTAATACTTAGGGATATATGCTTCCTAATATCCTTTAGGGTATCCAAATAACGATTGCATAGAATGACTTACTTCGCATAATCATAACTAAATCCGAGGGGCAACAATTTAATACCATGATTCTTAATATCACCAATATCCAACTTAGCACCTTTAGCAATGTTAGTCATCTAATGTATAATTCAATTCCTTACACTTCTATCCGACCTAACATTTTAGGTGCAGCTTTCCAAACACGAGTTCTAGCTACGTGAATTCCTTGATTACAGCATCCTTATATCTTGTTATATTAAAGAATCATCAACCTTGTTAAATTCAGTCTCCAGAGTTGCCTACATGTTTTGAGGTCATCCATTGTCAAGTTACTTAAACACATTATTCACGCCTTAATAATCTAACCCCTATCGTCCATTTCCACGAGTTCATCTCTTAATTTCTAGGTCACAATCTTACCATTGAGTAAACTTGAAACTCGTTAATATACACCTTATTAGGTTCAACGATGCTTAATTCCAATCAAGTAAGGATTCAATCATATAAATAGTCTATTATACCATTTGAAGATATAACAATTTGATTCAAAAGCAACTCCTAAGTCAAACTTCCATTATAGGAAAACGAATATATAGATAGATTACTCCACATGTCCAATAGTATATTCTTATATCTAAGGGAAGTTGGATGGCCTTAACATTTATTCTTGAACCACAATTAGAAGAAGGGTGTAACAGAATCAAAGACTTTATGGCTACAAAATTGATAACTTAATTCCAGGTATAGGTATTCCAAAGATAAGGAGATAACTTTACCTCAACAATTATACCTATGCTACGCATTTTATATATGCATATCCAATAATATATACGATCCATTGAGTACCTGTAAAGATGCCAGAAATCTCTAACCGAGCCTTTTCGTTCGTCCTGCACAAATTCACTTCCCTAAAATTCCTAATCCTAACTATCTATGTGTATAAACAGTCATTCACGGTTATATAACATGAACATGTATGAAGGAAGGAGTATAAAAGCATGCATGCAATATTGAGGGCACTAACGTGTCGGTGTACATGACACATAATACATATAGTCCACAAAGGCACATAGTATTCAATTCTCAAAGCAATTAAAGCACATTAGCACACATTAACACATATAAACAAGACATCATAATTACCTTAGGCTTTTACCCATGGTCCGAGAGTTGAACCCAGCTAACGCCTAGTTACTAAACTAAGCTCTGATACCATTCCACTATAAGGTGTCACACCCCAACCTTGCCTATGAAGGTTAGACTAGGGTGTGATCTAAACGTTCATATCATTTCACGTACTTAACCGTTCATGAAGATTTAACGCTTAACGTTTTGGCCTAAACTCCAAAATTTTTCGGTAAACCAGCAGCGTAACGGCTGTAATTGGGCTATTTGGTTTGACCTAATTCTCTAAATGCCTCAATTATTCCAATCATTAATCCAATTCCATTAAGGACTCCTATTTGTCACCAACCGATTTGCCTACTAGTTTATCTTGAAAGTCTCATTTGGTTAATAAGCCTAACATTATAACTATGTCCCGTTTATTTGTCAATTTCCTATCATGCAAGTACCTATTATCCTTTAGTTTGCAAATGAGCACCTAAGTGAAATTAGATAGAATTAACTTAGTTGATTGTTCATCTAGTGGTTTGAATGCCTACGATAACTACTAATGAAGAAAACGAAAGCAAACAAAGAAATAAAAGTTCATCCGATTATAGATAGTACAATCCCAGAATTAGACCCAAATTACAATGGGGTCATTTACATCAATAAAATGAGTAGTTTCCAATCAAACACAACATCCATATAGCAACCACTTTCAGGCAAAGCACAAAAGCACGTAGGGATAGGCAATCACTCCAAGGAATCATCGTTAGGCACATCATCCTCGAGTACCTGTTCTTGATCTTCTTCACCTGAGATGATAAAAGAGGGTGAGTCCTTATGAACTCAGCGAGGGGGAACGAGAAATAGGTTTTGAAAGTCATTTTCTGGTTCAACTTATGAAAATCCTTTTGCAAGCATGAATGTAACAATAATATAAGTACAGGAACAGAAATACCAGTCTTTCCTCCCCGAGGTTCTCTAGGAACCAAGTGAGAGTACTTATACACACAGTAAAAGGATACGGTGAGCTTTTGCTCTCAGATCAGTTCCAGAATCAGTTGTTGCGGCCGACTTCAAATCATCCCCCAAACACGCCAGGTGGGTGTACTCCGGATGTACCCCGAAATCCTACGACCCAACTCTCCGAGGAAGTCTAGCCCCCAAGCGAGAGAGGGAATGGGACCATGGTAGTCACGGGTGCACCGGCAAGCCCGATGCCGCCCGGTGTGCGTGATCGCTACCATGCCAACAGGAAAGGTTGCAACCTTGTATGCAATGCACATTTATGACAGGTAAACAAGCAAGGCACGATAAGACAGGAAAATTTCACTTGAAGGCATATAGAGTTATATGAAAATTAAACAGGCAGCCTTGTAACACATGTAAAACAGGCCATATAACTCATTAAGAAGTCCACGTGATCAAGTGATAAGATTATTCAACATGCAATGACATCAATCATGGGTTCGGGTGCAAGAAAAGCTTATTTGCCAACATGCAATGGTCAAAATCACATTTGAAGTTATAAGACATTAACGGGCAGCCCACTATGCATATAAACACAATATCCAATTGATCAATACTTAGCAAAACTACCTAGTCATTAGGGTTTCCATTTCATGTATATTCGTGCAATTTGGGCCTCAACCCAACTCAAGGTCAATCTCAAACCATGCATCATTTAATTCAACATCCTCAAACATTCAAAACAGTCCACACAACATCCCGTAGCTACAATCCCAAGCATCTAATTCAACAAGATGAGTCACAACAATATTTCCAAGCACAACATTAAATGAAACACTTACTGCAACAGGCTGTCTTCTCACAATCAATCGGATAAGCAAACAATCTACAAATTCAGTGAATAAGATGTCAAATTAAAGCTCAAGAAGTTAACTAAAATCAGAAATAAACCTTGCATCAATTGGAGTTCGGGATCATTAGATATAGCCGAAACAGTGGAATAGCACAAAACTGTCCAGATTTGCACACTTTTCAGAAATTGATGTTTTTGAGGCCTTTAGGGTCATTTTTAGCCTTGGTCCATTTCTGACAAAATTGTCCAGAACTGAAAAATATATTAGCTCACCAAATTTAATACATTTGTAAATCATTTACTAAGTAAAATATGGTTCGTTCCACAAGGTCAGTGCATCTGCCAAAACCTGCTTCATTTTTCCAGATTTCCAGATTTGGTCACATTTTAAAGATTTGCCATTTTGAGGACCTTAGATTCAAAATTAGCTTCGGCATATTTCTGGGAAAAAATGTTCAAAACTGTCCAAAATAGACACCTACCAATTTTCATGTATTTTCAACATCATTTGCCTAGCTAAACTTACCTCGAACAGACTAATCAGAGAGCTGTCAACAATTTCGACTTCACCTAGCATCATTTTCAAGCCAAGATCTTGCCATGCATGGTTGTTTAAGCTTATGAACGACCACATAGCTCAAGTACAGAAGAAAATACACACATTTATTAGCATGCATGTGAATTTTTGAAGAGTTTTCAAAAGGTTTTAGCCCTCACCTTTGCAATCAACCCAAAAAATGCTCAAAAACCTTGTTGAACAATCTTTTTTCTATTTTTCCTAGCTTAGTGATCAATCTCTTAGCACATGCATGAGGTTAGAACAAGAGGAAAAGAAATGGAACCTTAAAAACTCACCAAGGCCAAAAATGGTGACTCAAAATGCTTGCATGTGTGTTTCTAGCATCCTAGCTTGCTTGGGTGAGTTTCTTTGCTTGTGGTTTGTCTTGATGCACCATAGGATGATGAAGATGAGCTAAGAGGTGGAGAGAACTCAGCCAAAACCGAAATGGAGAGAGAGAGCGAGAGGGAGAGAGAGAAAATGTGAGGAAAGTGAGAGAAATGAGAGAAAAATGAGGCTTTTGCAAAAGTTGATGCATATGTTGGCTTTTGCAAAATGTGAGGAAAGTGAGAGAAAAGAGAATGTTGGGTATTTAGGGATTTTAGGTAGAATAGAATATAGGATATGTTTAGAAGTTTGTGAGATTTTGTAGAGATTTGAATTAGGATTATAATAATAGTTAGTGGTGTTTGTAGGATTATTTTATAGTCTAGTGCTTTGTGTAGGATTCTTTATTGATTACTGTGCGGGCACGCTTTCCTAGGTCTAGCGCACGCACAACAAGACACACACAGAAATCAATACAGGCCACGAATCATGAGGTAGACACGAACTACGAGGTAAGAAACGGACTTCAAGACTAATGCACGCAATCCTAGGTGAATGTACATAAACCAATGCAAGACACGTAATCCAATGCAATACACGCAAATCGAGGTACGACTCTTAAACCTAGGTTAAGGTACGCAGTTCAAGGTTAGGGCACACGAAACGAGATAACGCATGTACATCGAGGTTAGGGAACGTATTTCTAGGCACTGCACGTGAGTCGGGGATTAGGGCACACTATTCTAGGTCAAGGCACGTATGACGAGGTATGCACGAAAACCAACACAGGACACGTAATCCAAGGTCGGTCATATAATTAGGGGTCTATGGCACGCAAATCAAGGTAACACACGTTATTCGGGGTCGGGCCTCACAACGGGTGCGATCATACCAGCACTAATGCACCGGATCCCATCAAAACTCCGAAGTTAAGCGTGCTTGGGCGAGAGTAGTACTAGGATGGGTGACCCCCTGGGAAGTCCTCGTGTTGCACCTGCTTTTCAATTTTTTTTGCCCTGGTTAGGGTTGCCAAGATACTTTATCCACCAAATCTCTATTACTGAATCCCACGGAACATTGGGTAAAACAACTTCGCTTCACATAGAGGCTGGGCCCGATAAACCGAGGGCGTAGGGTTTGTGACCAGGTCGCCGTCGATCCGGTGCCCATACCTTTTGATCCGTAAGGAATTACGCGGCGCACAACATACCGTTGCAAAGCTCTTTGAGAGTTCTACGACGAGGGCAACTAGCTTGCTCACTGTGCCCCTTTTTGGAGCCCAAAATCGAACGTTTTCATCAGTTTCAGGCCACTTTTGTCCTTTTGCTCCATTTTTCCATCCTGGATCGTATGTCGACGACAACTTGACTCGCGGGACATCAGAGGGCCCTACAACGTGTCGATATCACGTCTTGCGAGGATGCTGCGTTGTTGAAGTGGATGGGTTGTCGTTAAGCCCATTGGGCCTTTTGAATGGGCCATCTCTCTAGGCTGGGACTGTGAACCGTTAACACATATAGGAATTGTGCCCACAACATGACGGGTGCATTCATACCAGCACTAGTGCACCGGATCCCATTAGAACTCCGAAGTTAAGCGTGATTGGACGAGAGTAGTACTAGGATAGGCGACCCACTGGGAAGTCCTCGTGTTGCACCCCCTTTTCAATTTTTTTTGCCCTGGCTAGGGTTTC
Organism: Ehretia macrophylla; assembly: GCA_037974665.1. NCBI lineage: Eukaryota > Viridiplantae > Streptophyta > Magnoliopsida > Boraginales > Ehretiaceae > Ehretia > Ehretia macrophylla. The sequence goes on from CM075769.1 coordinate 78,483,941, forward strand.
CAAGATACTTTATCCACCAAATCTCTATTACCAAATCCCATGGAACATTGGGCAAGACAACTTCGCTTCACTTAGAGGCCGGGCCCGCAAACAGAGGGCGTAGGGTTTATGACCAGGTCTCCGTCGCTCTGGTGCCCATAACTTTTGATCCGTAAGGAGTTACGCGGCGCACAGCATACCGTTGTAAAGCTCTCTGAGAGCTCTACGACGGGGGCGGCGAGCTTGCTCGCTTTGCCCGTTTTGGGATCGAAAAATGGAACGTTTTCATCTGTTTCAGGCAACTTTTCTTCTTTTGCCCTGTTTTTCCATCCTGGATCGTACGTCGTGAGCTGTTAAAAGGATGACAACCTGACTCGGGTACATCAGAGGGCCCTACAACGTGTTGATATCACATCTTGCGAGGATGCTGCGTTGTTGAAGTGGATGGGTTGTCGTTAAGCCCATTAGGCCTTTTGAATGGGCCATCTCTCTAGGCTGGCACTGTGAACCGTTAACACAAATAGGAATTGTGCTGTCAACATGACGGGCATGATCATACCAACACTAATGCACCGGATCCCATCAGAACTCCGAAGTTAAGCGTGCTTAGGCGAGGGTAGGACTAGGATGGGTGAGCCCCTAGGAAGTCCTCGTGTTGCACCGACTTTTCTATTTTTTTGCCCTGGTTAGGGTTGCCATGATACTTTATCCACCAAATCTCTATTACCGAATCCCACGGAACATTGGGCAAGACAACTTCGCTTCACGTAGAGGCCAGACCCGCAAACCAAGGGCGTAGGGTTTGTGACCAGGTCTCCGTCGCTCCGGTGTCCATAACTATTGATCCGTAACGAGTTAAGCGGCGCACAGCATACCGTTCAAAAGCTCTCTGAGAGCTCTACGACGGGGGCAGCGAGCTTGCTCGTTGTGCCCATTTTTGGAGCCCAAAATCGAACGTTTTCATCAGTTTCAGGCCACTTTTCTTCTTTTGCCTTGTTTTTTCGTCCCGGATCGTATGTCGTGAGCTGTTAAAAGGATGACAACCTGACTCGCGGGATATCAGATGGCCCTACTACGTGTAGATATCACGTCTTGCGAGGATGTTGCATTGTTGAATCGGATGGGTTGTCGTTAAGCCCATTGGGCCTTTTGAATGGGCCATCTCTCTAGGCTGGTACTGTGAACTGTTAACACATATAGGAATTGTGCTCTCCACATGACGGGTATGATCAAACCAGCACTAATGCACCGGATCCCATCAGAACTCTGAAGTTAAGCATGCTTGGGCAAGGGTAATACTAGGATGGGTAAGCCCTTGAGAAGTCCTCGTGTTGCACCGGCTTTTCAATTTTTTTTGCCCTGATTAGGGTTGCCAAGATATTTTATCCACCAAATCACTATTACCGAATCCCACGGAACATTGGGCAAGACAACTTCGTTTCACGTAGAGGTCAGGCCCGCAAACTGAGGGCGTAGGGCTTTTGACCAGGTCTCCGTCGCTCCGGTGCCCATAACTTTTGATCCGTAAGGAGTTACACGGCGCACAGCATACCGTTGCAAAGCTCTCAGAGAGCTCTACAAAGGCGGCAGCTAGCTTGCTCGCTTTACCCATTTTTGGAGCCTAAAATCAAACGTTTTCTTCAGTTTCGGGCCACTTTTCTTCTTTTGCCCTATTTTTTCATCCCGGATCGTACGTCGTGAGCTGTAAAAAGCACGACAAACTTACTCGCGGTCCATCAGAGGGCCCTACAACGTGTCGATATCACGTCTTGCGAGGATGCTGCGTTGTTGAAGTGGATGGGTTGTCGTTAAGCCCATTGGGCCTTTTGAATGGGCCATCTCTCTAGGCTGGCACCGTGAATCGTTACCACCTATAGGAATTGTGCTGTCAACATGACGGGCACGATCATACCAGCACTAATGCACCGGATCCCATCCGAACTCCGAAGTTAAGCGTGCTTGGGCGAGGGTAGTACTAGAATGGGTAAGCCCCTGAGAAGTCCTCGTGTTGCACCGGCTTTTCAATTTTTTTTGCCCTGGTTAGGGTTGCCAAGATACTTTATCCACCAAATCTCTATTACCGAATCCCACGGAAAATTTGGCAAGACTACTTCATTTCACGTAGAGGTCGGGCCCGCAAACCGAGGGCGTAGGGTTTTTGACTAGGTCTCCGTCGCTCCGGTGCCCATAACTTTTGATCCGTAAGGAGTTACGCGTCTTACAGCATACCGTTGCAAAGCTCTCTGAGAGCTCTACCACAGGGGTAGATAGCTTGCTCGCTGTGCCCGTTTTTGGAGCTCGAAATCGAATGTTTTCATCATTTTCTAGCCACTTTTCTTCTTTTGCTAAGTTTTTCCGTCCCGTATCATACGTCGTGAGCTGTTAAAAGGACGACAACCTGACTCGCAGGACATCAGAGGGCCCTACAACATGTCGATATCACGTCTTGCGAGGATGCTGCGTTGTTGAAGTGGATGGGTTTTCGTTAAGCCCATTGGGCCTTTTGAATGGGCCATCTCTCTAGGCTGGCATTGTGAACCGTTAACACATATAGGAATTGTGCCCTCAACATGACGGGTGCGATCATACCAGCACTAATGCACCAGATCCCATCCATACTCTGAAGTTAAACATGCTTGGGCGAGAGTAGTACTAGGATGGGTGACCCCTTGGTAAGTCCTCGGGTTGCACCCCCTTTTCAATTTTTTTTGCCCTGGTTAGGGTTGCCTAGATACTGTATCCACCAAATCTCTATTACCGAATCCCACGGAACATTGGGCAAGACAACTTCGCTTCACGTAGAGGCCGGGCCTGCAAACCAAGGGCGTAGGGTTTGTGACCAGGTCTCCGTCGCTCCGGTGCCCATAACTTTTGATCCGCAAGGAGTTACGCGACGCACAGCATACCGTTGCAAAGCTCTAAGAGAGCTCTACGACGGGGGAAGAGAACTAGCTGTGCCCATTTTTGGAGCCCAAAATGGAACATTTTCATCAGTTTCAGGCCACTTTTCTTCTTTTGTTCTATTTTTCCATCCCAAATCGTATGTCGTGAGCTGTTAAAAGGATGACAACCTGACTCGCGGGACATCAGAGGGCCCTATAACGTGTCGATATCACGTCTTGCGAGGATGCTACGTTGTTGAAGCGGATGGGTTGTCGTTAAGCCCATTGGGCCTTCTGAATAGCCCCTCTCTCTAGGCTGGGACTGTGAACCGTCAACACATATAGGAATTGTGCCCTCAACATGATGGGTGCGATCATAACGGTACTAATGCACCGAATCCAATCAGAACTCCAAAGTTAAGCGTGCTTGGGCGAGAGTAGTACTAAGATGGGTGACCCCTTGGGAAGTCCTCGTGTTGCACCCCTTTTTGAATTTTTTTTGCCCTGGTTAGGGTTGCCAAGATACTTTATCCCCCAAATCTCTATTACTGAATCCCGCGGAACATTGGGTAAAACAACTTCACTTCACATAGAGGCTGGGCCCGCAAACCGAGGGCGTAGGGCTTTTGACCAGGTCTCCATCGCTCCGGTGCCCATAACTTTTGATCTGTAAGGAGTTACGCGGTGCACAACATACCGTTGCAAAGCTCTCTGAGAGCTCTACGATGGGGGCAGCTAGCTTGCTCCCTGTGCCCCTAAATCGAACTTTTTCATCCGTTTCAGGTCACTTTTCTGCTTTTGCTCTATTTTTTCATCCCGGATCGTATGTCGTGAGCTGTTAAAAGGACGACAACCTGACTCGCGGGACATCAGAGGGCCCTACAACGTGTCGATATCACGTCTTGCGAGGATGTTGCATTGTTGGAGTGGATGGGTTGTCGTTAAGCCCATTGGGCCTTTTGAATGGGCCATCTCTCTAGGCTGGGACTGTGAACCGTTAACACATATAGTAATTGTGCCCTCAACATGACGGGTACGATCATACCAGCACTAGTGCACCGGATCCCATCAGAACTCCGAAGTTAAGCGTGCTTAGGCGAGAGTAGTACTAGGATGGGTCACCCACTGGGAAGTCCTTGTGTTGTACTACCTTTTCAATTTTTTTTACCCTGGCTAGGGTTTTCAAGATACTTTATCCACCAAATCTCAATTACCGAATCCCACGGAACATTGGGCAAGACAACTTTGCTTCACATAGAGGCCGGGTCCGCAAACCGAGGGCGTAGGGTTTGTGACCAGGTCTCCGTCGCTCCGGTGCCCATAACTTTTGATCTGTAAGGAGTTAAGCGGCGCACAACATACCGTTCCAAAGCACTCTTAGTGCTCTACGACGGGGGTAGCTAGCTTGCTCGCTCTGCCCATTTTGGAGCCTAAAATCGAACATTTTTGTCTGTTTTAGGCCACTTTTGTTCTTTTGCTCTAGTTTTTCGTCCCGGATTGTACATCGTGAGCTGTTAAAAGGACAACAACTTGACTCGAGGTACATCAGAGGGCCATACAATGTGTCGATATCACGTCTTGCGAGGATGATGCGTTGTTGAAGCAAATGGGTTGTCGTTAAGCCCATTGGGCCTTTTGAATGGGCCATCTCTCTAGGCTGGCATTGTGAATCATTAACACATATAGGAATTGTGCCCTCAACATGACGGGTGTGATCATAACAACACTAATGCATCGGATCCCATCAGAACTCCGAAGTTAAGCGTGCTTGGGCGAGAATAGTCCTAGGATGGGCGACCCCTTTTGAAGTCCTCGTGTTGCACCCCCTTTTTCAATTTTTTTTGCCCCGGTTAGCCTTGCCAAGATGCTTTATCCACCAAATCTCTATTACCGAATACCACGAAACATTGGGCAAGACAACTTCGCTTCACGTAGAGGTCGGGCCCGCAAACCGAGGGCGTAGGGTTTGTGACCAGGTCTCCGTCGCTCCGGTGCCCATAACTTTTGATCCGTAAGGAGTTACGCGGCGCACAGCTTATCGTTGCAAAGCTTTCTGAGAGCTCTGCGACGGGGGCAACTAGCTTGCTCGCTGTGCCCATTTTTAGAACCCAAAATCGAACGTTTTCATCAATTTCAGGACACTTTTCTTCTTTTGCCCTATTTTTTCATCCCAGATCGTACGTCGTGAGCTGTTAAAAGGACGACAACCTGACTCGCGGTACATCAGAGGGCCCTACAACGTGTCGATATCACATCTTGCGAGGATGCTGCGTTGTTGAAGTGGATGGGTTGTCTTTAAGCCCATTGGGCCTTTTGAATGGGCCATCTCTCTAGGATGGCACTGTGAATCATTAACACATATAGGAATTGTGCTGTCAACATGACGGGTGCGATCATACCAGCACTAATGCACCGGATCCCATCAGAACTCCGAAGTTAAGCGTGCTTGGGCGAGAGTAGTGCTACGATGGGTGAGCCCCGGAGAAGTCCTCGTGTTGCACCCCCTTTTCAATTTTTTTTTGCCCTAGTTAGGGCTGCCAAGATACTTTATCCACCAAATCTCTATTACCGAATCCCACGGAACATTGGGGAAGACAACTTCGCTTCACATAGTGGCCGGGCCCGGAAACCGAGGGCATAGGGTTTGGGACCAGTTCTCCGTCGCTCCAGTGCCCATAACTTTTGATGCGTAAGGAGTTACGCGGCGCATAGCATACCGTTGCAAAGCTCTCTGAGAGCTCTACCACGGAGGTAGCCAGCTTGCTCGCTGTGCCCGTTTTTGGAGCCCAAAATCGAATGTTTTCATCAGTTTCAAGACACTTTTCTTCTTTCGCTCAGTTTTTCCATCCCGTATCATACGTCGTGAGCTGGTAAAAGGACGACAACCTGACTTGCAGGACATCATAGGGCCCTACAACGTGTCGATATCAAGTCTTGCGAGGATGCTATGTTGTTGAAGTTGATGGGTTTTCGTTAAGCCCATTGGGCCTTTCGAATGGGCCATCTCTCTAGGCTGGCATTGTGAACCGTTAACACATATAGGAATTGTGCCCTCAACATGACGGGTGCGATCATACCAGCACTAATGCACCGGATCCCATCCGAACTCCGAAGTTAAACGTGCTTCGGCGAGAGTAGTACTAGGATGGGTAACCCCTTGAGAAGTCCTCGGGTTACACCTCATTTTCAATTTTTTTTGCCATGGTTTGGGTTGCCAACATACTGTATCCACCAAATCTCAATTACCGAATCCCATGGAACATTGGGCAAGACAACTTCACTTCACGTAGAGGCCGGGCCCACAAACCGAGGGCGTAGGGCTTGTGACCAGGTCTCCATCGCTCCGGTGCCAAGAACTTTTGATCCGTAAGGAGTTACGCGGCGCACAGCATACCGTTGCAAAGCTCGCTTAGAGCTCTACGACTAGGCAGCTAGCTTGCTCACTATGCCCATTTTTGAAGCCCAAAATCGAACGTTTTCATCAGTTTCAGGCCACTTTTCTTCTTTTGCTTTGTTTTTTCGTCCCGGATCTTTCGTCGTGAGTTGTGAAAAGGACGACAACCTGACTCGCAGGACATTAGAGGGCCCTACAACGTGTCGATACCACGTCTTGCAAGGATGTTGCGTTGTTGAAGCAGATGGGATGTCGTTAAACCTATTGGGCCTTTTGAATGGGCCATCTCTCTAGGCTGGCACTGTGAATCGTTAACACATAAAGGAAATGCGCCCTCAACATGACGGGTGCGATCATACTAGCACTAATGCACCGGATCCCATCAGAACTCCGTAGTTAAGCGTGCTTGGGCGAGAGTAGTACTAGGATGGCTGACCCCCTGGGAAATCCTCGTATTGCGCCCTCTTTTCAATTTTTTTTGCCCTTGTTAGGGTTGCCAAGATACTTTATCCACAAACTCTCTCTTACCGACTCCCACGGAACATTGGCCAAGACACCTTCGCTTCATGTGCAGGCCGGGCCCCTAACCCAAGGGCGTTGGGTCTGTGACTAAGTCTCCGTTGCTCCGGTGCCCATAACTTTTGATCGGCAAGGAGTTAGGCGGCGCACAGCATACCGTTACAAAGCTCTCTGAGAGATCTACGACGAGGCCAGCGGGCTTGCTCGCTGTGCCCATTTTGGGATCCCAAAATAGAACGTGTTCATCTGTTTCAGGCCACTTTTCTTCTTTTGCCCTGTTTTTTCATCCCGGATCGTACGACGTGAGCTGCTAAAAGGACGACAACCAGACTGGCAGGATATCAGATGGCCCTACAACGTGTCGATATCACGTCTTGCGAGGATGCTGCGTTGTTGAAGCGGATGGGTTGTCGTTAAGCCCATTGGGCCTTTTGAATGGGCCATCTCTCTAGGCTGGCATGGTGAACCATTAACACATATAGGAATTGTGCTCTGAACATGTCGGGTGCGATCATACCAGAACTAATGCCCCGGATACCATCAGAACTCCGATGTTAAGCGTGCTTGGGCGAGAGTAGTACTAGGATGGGTGGCCCCCTGGGAAGTCCTCGTGTTGCACCCCCTTTGCAATTTTTTTTTGCCCTGGTTAGGGTTGCCAAGATACTTTAAGCACCAAATCTCTATTACCGAATCCCACGGAACATTGGGCAAGACAACTTCGCTGTACGTATAGGCCAGGCCCGCAAACCGAGGGCGTAGGGTTGTGACCAGGTCTCCGTCGCTCCGGTGCCCATAACTTTTGATCCGTAAGGAGTTACGTAGCGCACAACATACCGTTGCAAAGCTCTTTGAGTGCTCTACGATAGGGGTAGCATGCTTGATCGCTGTGGCCTTTTTTGGAGCCCAAAATCAAACGTTTTCATCAATTTCAGGCCACTTTTCTTCTTTTACTCTGTTTTTCCGTCCCGGATCGTACGTCGTGAGCTGTTAAAAAGAAGACAACCTGACTCGCGGGACATCAGAGGGCCCTACAATGTGTCGATATCACATCTTTTAAGGATGCTTCGTTGTTGAAGCGGATGGGTTGTCGTTAAGCCCATTAGGCCTTTTGAATGGGCCATCTCTCTAGGCTAGGACTGTGAACCGTTAACACATATAGGAATTGTACCCTCAACATGACAGGTGCAATCATACCAGCACTAATGAACCGGATCCCTTCAGAACTCCGAAGTTGAGCGTGCTTGGGCGAGAGTAGTACTAGGATGGGTGATCCCCTGGGAAGTCCTCGTGTTGTACCCCCTTTTCAATTATTTTTGCCCTGGTTAGGGTTGACAATATACTTTATCCACCAAATCTCTATTACCCAATCCCACGGATCATTGGACAAGACAACTTCACTTCACGTAGAGGCCGGACCCGCAAACTGAGGGCGTAGTGTTTGTGACCAGGTCTCCGTCGCTCCAGTGCCTATAACTTTTGATCCGTAAGGAGTTACACAGCGCACAACATACCATTGCAAAGCTTTGTGAGAGCTCTACGACAGGGGTAGCTAGCTTGCTCGCAGCGCACAGCATACCGTTGCCAAGCTCTCTGAGAGCTCTACGGCAAGGGCAACAAGCTTGCACGTTGTGCCCATTTTTGGACCCAAAAATTGAACGTTTTCTTCAGTTTAAGGCCACTTTTCTTCTTTTGCTCTGTTTTTCTGTCCCGGATCGTACGTCGTGAGCAATTAAAAGGACGACAACCTGACTCGCGAACATCAGAGGGCCCTACAATATGTCGATATCACATCTTGCGAGGATGCTGCGTTGTTGAAGTGGATGGGTTGTCGTTAAGCCCATTGGCCTTTTGAATGGGTCATCTCTCTAGGCTGGGATTGTGAACCGTTAAAACATATAGGAATTGAGCCCTCAACATGATGGGTGCAATCATACCAGCAATAATGCACCGGATCCAATCAGCACACCGAAGTTTAGCGTGGTTTGGCAAGAGTAGTACTAGGATGGGTGACCCCCGGGGAAGTCCTCTTGTTGCACCCCCTTTTTAATTTTTTTTGCCCTGGTTAGGGTTGCCAAGATGCTTTATCCACTAAATCTCTATTACTGAATCCCACGGACCATTGGGCAGACAACTTCGCTTCACGTAGAGACCGGGCCCGCAAGCCGAGGGCGTAGGGTTTGTGACCAGGTCTCCGTCGCTCTAGTGCATATAACTTTTGATCCGTAAGGAGTTACGCAGCGCACAGCATACCGTTGCAAATCTCTCTGAGAGCTCTACGATAGGGGCAGCCAGCATGCTAGCTGTGCCCATTTTTGGAGCCCAAAAGCGAACATTTTCATCGGTTTCAAGCCATTTTTCTTCTTTTGCTCTATTTTTCCGTCCTGGATCGTACGTCGTGAGCTGTTGAAAGGGCGACAACCTGACTCGCGGGACATCAGAGGGCCCTACAACTTGTGGATATCACATCTTGCGAGGATGCAGCGTTGTTGAAGCGGATGGGTTGTCGTTAAGCCCATTGGGCCTTTTAAATGGGCCATCTCTCTAGGCTAGGACTGTGAACCGTTAACACATATAGGAATTGTGCCCTCAACATGACAGGTGCGATCATACCAGCACTAATGCACCGGATCCCATCCGAAATCCAAAGTTAAGCGTGCTTGGGCGAGAATAGTACTAGGTGGGTGACTCCGTGGGAAGTTGTGAGGCCCGACCCCAATTTGCATGCGAAACCTAACTTCGTGTGCCGTAACCTAGATTTGCATGCCATGACCTAGGTTTAAGAAATGAGTTCATTTTATGTGCCATGCATTGAATTACGTGTATTCATTTGGGATTGCGTGCATTTACTTGGAAAATGTGCATTCGACTCGTAGTTTATGTCCTACCTCGTAGTGCGTGCCCTAGACCTAGGAAAGCATGCCTTCACGCTAATCAAGAAAGTACCTTTCACAAAGCACTAGACTATTAAACAATCCTACAAAGTCCACTATCAATATAATAATCCTAATTCAACTCTTTAGAAGACAAAAAATGCACCAAACACTAAACATTCTTCATTCTTTATTCCTTTTCTTTTTGCACTTCCAAACACAAGCAATAAAATAAGCTTAACCAAGACAAAATTCAGAATTTTCCCACATGCTTGGCCGACCATACCATGGTTTTGCACAAGGTTTGAACAATTTTATAATCAACTATGCATGCTTAGACAAACTATGACACAAAATGCATAAAAATATGATCAAAACCACCTCAAATCTCTCTCTTGCTCGACCAAAAACTCATAGCCCATGCTAACATTTCAAAATTCCACCTTGAAGACAAAAAAAAATCAGATTTGGAAGCCCAAGGCCGACCAATGCTTGGGTGAATGCAAAAGAGTTTTATTCTTGTCATTTCTTCATTTCCTTTTCAATCTTTCTCTCTTCCCTCTCATTTTCCTCTCTCATTCTCGGCCTTGGCTGAGTTCTTCATCTTCTTATCTTCTCTTCTTCACACCATATCTAAGCAAAGCAAGCTACAAGCAAAGAACCTCAACCGAGCTCGCTAGGAGGTGAAAATTACACATGCACGTGCATTGAAAACTCTATTCGGCCTAGGTAAGCTTCTTGGCATCCATTTCTTTTCTTCATGTTCTAACTTCATGCATGTGCTAAGAGATTGATCACTAAGCTAGGAAAAATAGAGAAAAGCTAGTTGGGTTTTCGGCAAAGGAAGGAGAGGAAGAAGGTTGTGCTTCAACAAGGTTTTTGAGCATCTTTGTGGTTGATTGCTAAGGTGAGGGTTAAAACCTTTTGAAAACTCTTCAAAAATTCACATGCATGCTCATAAATGTGTGTATTTGCTTCTGTACTTGAGCTATATTGTTGTTCATAAGCTTAAACAACCATGCATGGCAAGATCTTGGCTTGAAAATGATGCTAGGAGAAGTCGAAATTGTTGAAAGCTCTCTGACTAGTCTGTGTGAGGTAAGTTTAGCTAGGCAAATGTTGTTGAAAATGAATGAAAATTAGTAGGTGAATAGTTTGGACAGTTTTGAACATTTTTCCCAGAAATAGGCCGAAGAAAATTTTGAATCTAAGGACCTCAAAATGGAAAACGTTTAAAAAGTGACCAAATCTGGAAATCTGGAAAAATGAAGCAGGTTTTGGCAGATGCACTGACCTTGTGGAAAAAACCATATTTGACTTAGTAAATGATGTCCAAAATGCATGAAATTTTTTTTGCTGCTATATTTTTCAGTTGTGGACAATTTTTTCAGAAATGGACTAAGGCTAAAACTGATCCTAAGGACCTCAAAAACGTAAATTTCTGAAAAGTGTGCAAATCTGGACAGTTTTGTGCTACCTCAATGTTTCGGCTATAACTAATGATTCCAAACACCAATTGATGCAAGGTTTGTTTCTGATTTTATTTAACTTCTTAAGATTTAATTTGACATCTTATTCACTGAATTTGGAGATTTTTTGATTATCCTATTGATTGTGAGAAAACAGACTATTGCAGTAAAGGTTTCACTTAACTACATGCTTGGAAAATTGTTGTAACCTCTCTTGTGGTACTAATTGTGTGGAAATGTGGTGTTGGGATGTTATGTGGACTGTTTTGAGTACTTGAGGATGCTTGAATTGAATGATGCATGACTTGAGAATGATTTTGAGTTGACTTAGGGTTTTAATCACACGATTAAGCATGAAACGGAAACCCTAATGACTAGGTAGTCTTGCTAAGTGTTGATCATTTGGATATTGTGTGGAAATTATATGCTTAGTGGGCTGCCCGTAATTGTCTTATAACTTTAAATGGGATTTTGACCATTGCATGTTGACAAATAAGCTTTCCTTGCATCTGAACCCATGTTGATATCATTGCATGTTGAATAATCTTATCACTTGATCACGTGGGCTTCTTAATGAGTTATATGGCCTGTTTTACATGTGTTACATGGCTGCCCATTTAATTTTCATATAACTCTATATGCCTTTCAAGTGAAATTTCTTGTCTTATCGTGCCCTGCTTGTTTACCTGCCAATGTGCAATCTTATGACTGTCCGGAGGCAACCTACTTTGTTGTCCTCCTACTGTGATATATTACCTGTCATGAATGTGCATTTGCATACAAGGTTGCAACCTTTCCTGTTGGCATGGTAGCGATCACGCACACCGGGCTGCATTGGGCTTGCCGGTGTCCCCGTGACTACCATGGTCCCTTTCCCTCTCTCGCTTGGGGGCTAGACTTCCTCGGAGAGTTGGGTCGTAGGATTTTGGGGTACATCCGGAGTACACCCACTTGGCGTGTTTGGGGGATGATTTGAAGTCGGCCGCAACAACTGATCCTGGAACTGATCTGGGAGCAAAAGCTCACTGGATCCTTTTTACTATGTGTATAAGTACTCTCGCTTGATTCCTAGAGAACCTCGAGGAGGAAAGACCGGTATTCCTGTTTCTGTACTTATATTTATGTTGTGTTCATGCTTGCAAAAGGGATTTTCATAAGTTGAACTAGAAAATGAGTTTCAAAACTTATTTCTCGTTCTCCCTCGCTGAGTTTATATGGACTCACCCTCTTTTATCATCTCAGGTGAAGAAGACCCAGAACAGGTACCTGAGGACGGTGTGCCTAATGATGAACCTCTGGAGTGACTGCCTATCATTGTTTGTTTTGCTTGAATGTGACTACTTGTGAACTTTATGTTACTTGAAGACTATTTCCTTTTATGTTGCTCGATGTCATGATGTAAAAGACCCTCGTTGTAATTTGGGGTCTAATTTTGGTTTGTACTTATATTAAGTAGACTGATGCTAGACATGACACTACTATGATCGTTTTTCTTTTATTACCGCTAGTATCTATCTTAGGTTATGACGCTTTAGTTAAGAACTAAGTAAATGAACTTATCCAATCTTAACATGTACTTGCTATTAAGCTAAGATCAACAAGTATATTTGTAACGAGGATAAATATACAAACGAGACATAGTATCATGCTAGGTTATAAATCAAACGGGATGTCGAAATAACCAATAAGCAATTCAATTGATGGTAAATTAGTAATCTTAGTTGGAAATGAATTTGAGACGGTAAACTTTGAGGCGTTTAGATAATTAGGTTAAACCAAATGACCAATTATAGCCGTTATGCAGCCGGTTTTCTGGAAAAACTTTGGAGTTTAGACTAAATCATTAGGTGTTAATCTCCATAAACAGATAAGTACGTGATATTACTTGAATTTTAGTTCACACCCTAGTCTAACCTTATAGGCCGGGTTGGGGCGTGACACCTTAGAAGAATGGTATCAGAGCTTAGATTGCTTAAGCCAGGTTTAACTCTCGGACCGTGGGTAGAGCCTTAAGATAATTAGGATGACTTATTTATGTGTTATTGTGTGATAAATGTGCCTTCTATGTTCTATGTGCTTAAGTGACTTACCTGCCTTAAATGTTTTTAGAATTATACCTATATTATGTTGCATATCATATGCATTAGATTCTTAATTGTCATATTTCAATAAATTGTACATCGTAATTTGTGCCTATAGATGGCTGGCCCTAGTACCCGTACTACTAATAGGAGCGGTGAACCTCAAGAGACCGGGGATGCCTATCAGACTAATCCCGGTATAGCTATGTTTAATATGATGGCAAATGCCATGGATCGTGTATCACGTGTGATGGAGCGTCAGGATGCTCGTGAAGCCAACAACAACAACATCAACAACATGAATGAGGGTAACCATGGGTGACATAGCAGAATGAGGGAATTCTTGACTTTCGCCTGTCTAAATTCTACGGGGAAGCTGATGATGAGAAAGCAGAGGCTTGGCTGTCCGAGATTGAGAAGATTTTCAAGCCACTTGATTATACAGATGAAGAGAAAGTGGAGTTTACTGTATTTCTGTTGCACGGGAATGCCGAGCATTGGTGGCACACTGTAGAGGCACTGTGGGAGACTGATCAGACACCTCGCTTGTGGGGTAATTTCGTTAAGGCATTTAAGGAGAAATATGTACCTGCAGTTTCCAGGCATAGGCGCATCGAGGAGTTCATGCACTTGACCCAGGGTAATATGACGGTGGCCCAGTACAAGGCTCATTTTCATTGACTGTCCCGTTATGCTCAATATATGGTTTGTACTCCGGAGGTGAGAATGTGGAAATTTACTATTGGATTGAGGCTAGAGATTCAGGACCAGTTGGCCTCTCATGACTTTGATACCTATTCTACTCTCTTTGCTGCTGCCTCTCGAGTGGAGAAGAGGAAACCAGATGGAGCCGGTTCGAGTCAGCCAAACAAGAAACCATACCAGCCTCCAGGTCAGCAGAGGAAATTCTAGAGTCAGGGTCGTAATCAGGGCCAGAGCCAGAACAGACCAGGGAATAACCGTGGCCCGACGAAAGCGCCATCAGCCCCTTCCGCCCGCGTATCCACAGGTAGTTCACCGGCTACTCAGTCCGTCAGCTGTTCTTATTGTGACAGGAAGGGGCATACCGAATCCCACGGAACATTGGCCCCAGGGAAGTCCTCGTGTTGCACCCCCTTTTCAATTTTTTTTGCCCTGGTTAGGGTCGCCAAGATACTTTATCCACCAAATCTCTATTACCGAATCCCACGAAACATTGGGCAAGACAACTTCGCTTCACGTAGAGGCCGAGCCCGCAAACCGAGGGCGTAGGGTTTGTGACCAGGTCTCCGTCGCTTCGGTGTCCATAACTTTTGATCCGTAAGAAGTTACGCGGCGCACAACATACCGTTGCAAAGCTCTCTGAGAGCTCTACGACAGGGGCAGCCTGCTAGCTCGTTGTGCCCCTTTTTGGAGCCCAAAATCGAACGTTTTCATCAGTTTCAGGCCACTTTTCTTCTTTTGCCCGATTTTTCCGTCCTGAATCGTACGTCGTGAGCTGTTAAAAACGACAACCTGACTCGCGGTACATCAGAGGGCCTTACAACGTGTCGATATCACGTCTTGCGAGGATGCTGTGTTGTTGAAACGGAAGGGTTGTCGTTAAGCCCATTGGGCCTTTTGAATGGGCCATCTCTCTAGGTTGGTACTGTGAATCATTAACACATATAAGAATTGTGCCCTCAAGATGACAGGTGCAATCATACCAGCACTAATGCACCGGATCCCATCAGAACTCCGAAGTTAAGCATGCTTGGGCGAGAGTAGTACTAGGAAGGGTGACCCCATGGGAAGTCCTCGTGTTGCACCCCTTTTTCTATTTTTTTGCCCTGGTTAGTGTTGCCAAGATACTTTATCCACCAAATCTCTATTACCGAATCCCACGGAACATTGGACAAGACAACTTCGCTTCACGTAGAGGCCAGGCCCGCAAACCGAGGGCGTAGGGTTTGTGACCAGGTCTCCGTTGCTCTGGTGCCCATAAATTTTGATCTGTAAGGATTTACGCAGCGCACAGCACACTGTTGTAGAGCTCTCTAAGAGCTCTACGAGAGGGGCAACCATCTTTCTAGCTGTGCCCATTTTTGGAGCCCAAAATTGAACGTTTTCATCAGTTTCAGGCCACTTTTCTTCTTTTGCTCTATTTTTCCGTCCCGGATCGTACGTCGTGAGTTGTTAAAATAACGACAACCTGACTCGCGTGACATCAGAGAGCCCTACAACGTGTCAATATCACATCTTGCGAGGATGTTGCGTTGTTGAAGCGGATGGGTTGTCGTTATGCCCATTGGGCTTTTTGAATGGGCCATCTCTCTAGGTTGGGACTGTGAACCGTTAACACATGTAGGAATTGTGTCCTCAACATCACGAGTGCGATCATACCAGCACTAATGCACCGGATCCCATCAGAACTCTGAAGTTAAGCAAGCTTGGGCGAGAGTAGTACTTAGATCGGTGACCCCCTGGGAAGTCCTCGTGTTGCACCCCCTTTTCAATTTTTTTTGCCCTGGTTAGGGTTGCCAAGATACTTTATCCACCAAATTTCTATTACCGAATATCACAGATCATTATGCAAGACAACTTGGCTTCACGTAGAGGCCGGGCCCGCAAACCGAGGGCGTAGGGTTTGTGACCAGGTCTCCGTCGCTCCGGTGCCCATAACTTTTAATCCGTAAGGAGTTACATAGCGCACAGCATGCCGTTGCAAAGCTCTCTGAGATCTGTACGACCGGGGTAGCCATCTTGCTCGTTGTGCCCATTTTTGGATCCCAAAATCACACGTTTTTATCTGTTTCAGGAAATTTTTCTTCTTTTGCTCTGTTTTTCCGTCCCGGATCGTACGTCGTGTGCAGTTAAAAGGACGACAACCTGACTCGCGCGATATCAGTGCGCCCTACAATGTGTCGATATCACGTCTTGCGAGGATGCCGCGTTGTTGAAGCTGATGGGTTGTCGTTATGCCCATTGGGCCTTTTGAATGGGCCATCTCTCTAGGCTGGGACTGTGAACCGTTAACACATATAGAAATTGTGCCCTCTACATGACGGGTGCGACCATACCAGCACTAATGCAACGGATCCCATCAGAACTCCAAAGTTAAGTGTGCTTGGGCGAGAGTAGTACTAGGATGGGTGACCCCCTGAGAAGTTCTCGTGTTGCACCCCCTTTTCAATTTTTTTTTCCCTGGTTAGGGTTGCCAAGATACTTTATTCACCAAATCTCGATTACCGAATCCCACGGAACATTGGGCAAGACAACTTCGCTTCACGTAGAGGCCGGGCGAGCAAGCCGAGGGCGTAGGTTTTGTAACCAAGTCTCCGTTGCTCCGGTGCCCATAACTTTTGATCGGTAAGGAGTTATGCGGCGCACATCATACCGTTGCAAAGCTCTCTGAGAGCTCTACGACGGGGCAGCAAGCTTGCTCGTGGTGCCATTTTTGGAGCCCAAAATCGAACGTTTTCATCAGTTTCATGCCACTTTTCTTCTTTTGCCCTGTTTTTCCGTCACGGATCGTACATCAAGAGCTGTTAAATGGACGACAACCTGACTCGCGGGACATCAGAGGGCCCTACAACATGTCGATATCACGTCTTGCGAGGATGCGGCGTTGTTGAAGCGGATGGGTTGCCGTTAAGCCCATTGGGCCTTTTGAATAGGCCATCTCTCTAGGCTAGGACTGTGAACCGTTAACACATATAGGAATTGTGCCCTCAACATGACAGGTGCGATCATTCCAGCACTAATGTACCAGATCCCATCAGAACTCCGAAGTTAAGCGTGCTTGGGCGAGAGTAGTAATAGGATGGGTAACCCCGTGAGAATTCCTCGTGTTGCACCCCATTTTCAATTTTTTTTGCCCTAGTTAGGGTTGCCAAGATGCTTTATCCACCAAATCTCTATTACCGAATCCCACGGAACAATGGGCAAGACAACTTCGTTTCACGTAGAGGCTGGGCCCACAAACCAAGGGCGTAGGGTTTGTGACCAGGTCTCCGTCGCTCCGATGCCCATAACTTTTGATCCGTAAGGAGTTACGTGGTGCACAACATACCGTTGCAAAGCTCTCTGAGAGCTCTACTACGGGGGCAGCAAGCTTGCTTGCCGTGCCCTTTTTGGAGCCCAAAATCAAACGTTTTCATCAGTTTCATGCCACTTTTCTTCTTTTGCACGTTTTCCGTCCTGGATCGTACGTGGTGAGCTATTAAAAGGACGACAACCGAACTCGCGGTACATCAGAGGGCCCTACAACGTGTCGATATCATGTCTTGTGAGGATGCTACGTTGTTGAAGCAGATGGGTTGTCGTTAAGCCCATTGGGCCTTTTGAATGGGCCATCTCTCTAGGCTGGGACTGTGAACTGTTAACACATATAGGAATTATGACCTCATGATGACGGGTGCGATCATACCATCACTAATGCACCGGATCCCATCAGAACTCCGAAGTTAAGCGTGCTTGGACGAGAGTAATACAAGGATGGGTGACCCCCAGGGAAGTCCTCGTGTTGCACCCCCTTTTCAATTTTCTTTGCCTTGTTTAGGGTTGCCAAGATACTTTATCCAACAAATCTCTATTACCAAATCCCACGAAATATTGGGCAAGACAACTTCGCTTCACGTAGAGGTCGGACCCGCAAACTGAAGACGTAGGGTTTGTGATCAGGTCTCCGTCGCTTCGGTGGCCATAACTTTTGATCCGTAAGGAGTTACGCAGCGCACAGCATACCGTTGCAAAGCTCTCTAAGAGCTCTACGACGGGGGCAGCAAGCTTGCTGGCTATGCCCTTTTTGGAGCCCAAAATCGAACGTTTTCAATAGTTTCAGGCCACTTTTCTTCTTTTGCTCTGTTTTTTCATCCGGGATCGTACGTCGTGAGCTGTTAAAACGACGACAACCTGACTCGCGGGACATCAGAGCGCCCCAAAATGTGTCGATATCACATCTTGCGCGGATGCTGCGTTGTTGAAGCAGATGGGTTGTCGTTATGCCCATTGGGCCTTATGAATGGGCCATCTCTCTAGGCTGGGACTGTGAACCGTTAACACATATAGGAATTGTGCCCTCAACATGACGGGTGCGATCATACCAGCACTAATGCATCGGATCCCATCAGAACTTTGAAGTTAAGCGTGCTTGGGCTAGAGTAGTACTAGGATGGGTGACCCCCTGGGAATTCCTCGTGTTAAACCCCCTTTTCAATTTTTTTTTCCCTAGTTAGGGTTGCCAAGATACTTTATCCACCAACTCTCTATTACCAAATACCACGGAACATTGGGCAAGACAACTTCGCTTCACGTAGAGGCCGGGTCCGCAAACCGAGGGCATAGGGTTTGTGACCAGGTCTCCATCGTTCCGGTGCCCATAACTTTTGATCCGCTAGGAGTTACGCAGCGCACAGCATACCGTAGCAAAGCTCTCTGAGAGCTTTACGACAAGGGTAGCATGCTTTCTCCCTGTGCCAGTTTTTGGAGCCCAAAATTGAACGTTTTCATTAGTTTCAGACCGCTTTTCTTCTTTTGCTCTATTTTTTCATCCCGGATCGTTCGTCGTGAACTGTTTAAAGGACGACAACCAGACTCGAGGGACATCAGAGGGCCCTACAACATGTCGATATCACGTCTTCCGAGGATGCTGCATTGTTGAAGCGGATGGGTTGTCGTTAAGCCCATTGGGCCTTTTGAATGGGCCATCTCTCTAGGCTAGGACTGTGAACCGTTAACACATATAGGAATTGTGCCCTCAATATGACGGGTGCGATCATACAAGGACTAATTCACCGGATCCCATTAGAACTCCGAAGTTAAGCGTGCTTGGGCGAGAGTAGTACTAAGATGGGTGACCCCCTGGGAAGTCCTCGTGTTGCACCCCCCTTTCAATTTTTTTTTGCCCTGGTTAGGGTTGCCAAGATAGTTTATCCACCAAATCTCTATTTTCGAATCCCACGGAACATTGGGCAAGGCAACTTCACTTCACGTAGAGGCTGGGCCCGCAAACCGAAGACGTAGGGTTTGTGACCAGGTCTCCGTCGCCCCGGTGCCCATAACTTTTCATCCGTAAGGAGTTACGCAGCGCACAGCATACCGTTCCAAAGCTATCTGAGAGCTCTACGACAAGGGCAGCAAGCTTGCTTGCTATGCCCATTTTTGGAGCCCAAAATAGAACATTTTCATCAGTTTTAGGCTACTTTTCTTCTTTTGCTCAGTTTTTTCGTCCCGGATCGTACGTCGTGAGTTGTTAAAAGGATGACAACCTGACTCACGGGACATCAGAGGGCCCTACAATGTGTTGATATCACGTCTTGCGAGGATGCTGCCTTTCTTGAAGCGGATGGGTTGTCGTTATGCCCATTGGGCCTTTTGAATGGGCCATATCTCTAGGCTGGCACTGTGAACCGTAAACACATATAGGAATTGTACCCTCAACATGACGGGTGCGATCATACGAACACTAATGCATCGGATCCCATCAAAACTCCGAAGTTAAGCGTGCTTGGCCGACAATAGTACTAGGATGGGTGACCCCCTGCGAAGTCCTCGTGTTTCACCACCTTTTCAATTTTTCTTGCCCTGGTTAGGGTTGCCAAGATACTTTATCCACCAAATCTCTATTACCGAATCCCACGGAACATTGGGCAAGACAACTTCGCTTCACGTAGAGGCCGGGCCCACAAATCGAGGGCGTAGGGTTTGTGACTAGGTCTCCGTCGCTCCGTTACCAATAACTTATGATCCGTAAGAAGGTACGTGGTGCAAGCCATACCGTTGCAAAGCTCTCTGAGAGCTCTTCGACGTGGGCAGCGAGCTTGCTCGCTGTGCCCTTTTTTGGAGCCCAAAATCGAACGTTTTCATGAGTTTCATCCCACTTTTCTTCTTTTGCCCTGTTTTTGGGTCCCGAATCGTACGTTGTGAGCTGTTAAAAGGACGACAACCTGACTCTCGGTACATCAGAGGGCCCTATAACGTTTTGATATCACGTCTTGCAAGGATCGTACGTCGTGAGCTGTTAAAAGGACGACAACCTGACTCTCGGTACATCAGAGGGCCCTATAACGTTTTGATATCATGGTTAGTGCACAGCATACCGTTCCAAATCTCTTTGAGAGCTCTACGACAAGGGCAGCCAGCTTGCTCGATGTGCCCGTTTTTGGTGTCCAAAATCGATAGTTTTCATCAGTTTTAGGCCACTTTTTTTCTTTTGCACTATTTTTTCATCCCGGATCGTACGTCGTGAGCTGTTAAAAGGACGACAACCTGACTCGCGGGACATCAGAGGGCCGTACAATGTGTCGATATCACGTCTTGCGAGAATGCTGCGTTGTTGAAGTGGATGGGTTGTCGTTATGCCGATTGGGCCTTTTGAATGGGCTATATCTCTAGGCTGGGACTGTGAACCATTAACACATATAGGAATTGTGCCCTCAACATGACGGGTGCGATCATACCAACACTAATGCACCAAATCCCATCTGAACTCCGAAGTTAAGCGTACTTGGGCGAGAGTAGTACTAGAATGGGTAACCCCCTGGGAAGTCCTCCTGTTGCACACCATTTTCAATTTTTTTTGCCCTGCTTAGGGTTGCCAAGATACTTTATCGACCAAATCTCTATTACCAAATCCCACGGAACATTGGGCAAGAGAACTTCGCTTCACGTAGAGGCCGGGCCCGTAAACTGAGGGCGTAGGGTTTGTGACCAGGTCTCCGTCGCTTCGATTCCCATAACTTTTGATCCGTAAGGAGTTACGCGGCGCACATCATACCGTTGCAAAGCTCTCTAAGAGCTCTTCGACGGGGGCAGCCAGCTTGCTCGCTGTGCTCATTTTTGGAGCCCAAAATCGAAAGTTTTCATCAGTTTCACGACACTTTTCTTCTTTTGCCCTGTTTTTCGGTCACGAATCGTACGTCGTGAGCTGTTAAAAGGACGACAACCTGACTCTTGGTACATCAGAGGGCCCTATAACGTTTTGATATCACGTCTTGCAAGGATGCTGCGTTGTTGAAGCGGATGGGTTTTCGTTAAGCCCATTGGGCCTTTTGAATGGGCTATCTCTCCAGGCTGGCACTGTGAACCGTTAATACATATAGGAATTGTGCCCTCAACATCACGGGTGCGTTCATACCAGCACTAATGCACCGGATCCCATCAGAACACCGAAGTTAAGCGTGCTTGGGCGAGAGTAGTACTAGGATGGGTGACCCCCAGGGAAGTCCTTGTGTTGCACCCCCTTTTCAATTTTTTTTGCCCTAGTTAGGGTTGCCAAGATACTTTATCCATCAAATCTCTATTACAGAATCCCACGGAACATTGGGCAAGACAACTTCGCTTCACGTAGAAGCCGGGCACGCAAACCGAGGGCGTAGGGTTTGTGACCATGTCTTCGTCACTCCGGTGCCCATAACTTTTGATCCATAAAGAGTTACGCAGCGCACAGCATACCGTTGCAAAGCTCTCTGAGAGCTCTACGACGTGGGCAGCCAGCTTTCTCGCTGTGCAAGTTTTTGGTGCCCAAAATTGAAAGTTTTAATCAGTTTCAGTCCACTTTTCTTCTTTTGCTCTATTTTTCCGTCCCGGATCGTACGTCGTGAGCAGTTAAAAGGACGACAACCTGACTCGCAGGACATCAGAGGGCCCTACAATGTGTCGATATCACGTCTTGCGAGGATGCTGCGTTGTTGAAGCGGATGGGTTATCGTTAAGCCCATTGGGCCTTTTGAATGGGCCATCTCTCTAGGCTGGCACTGTGGACCGTTAAAACATATAGGAATTGTGCCCTCAACATGACGTGTGCGATCAGACCAGCACTAATGCACCGGATCCCATCATAACTCCGAAGTTAAGCGTGCTTGGGCGAGAGTAGTACTAGAATGGGTGACCCCCTGGGAAGTCCTCGTGTTGCACCCCTTTTTAAATTTTTTTTGCCTTGGTTAGGGTTGCCAAGATACTTCATCCATCAAATATCTATTACCAAATCCCACGGAACATTGGGCAAGACAACTTCGCTTCACGTAGAGGCTGGGCCCGCAAACCGAGGGCGTAGGATTTGTGACCAGGTCTCCGTCGATCCGGTGCCCATAATTTTTGATCCGTAAGGAGTTACGCGGCACACAACATTCCGTTGCAAAGCTCTTTGAGAGCTCTACGACGAGAGAAGCTAGCTTGCTCGCTGTGCCCATTTTTGGAGCCCATTTTTGGAGCCCAAAATCGAACGTTTTCATCAGTTTCAGGCCATTTTTGTTCTTTTGCTCTATTTTTCCATCCCGGATTGTATGTCGTGAGCTGTTAAAAGGATGACAACCTGACTCGCGGGACATCAGAGGGCCCTACAACGTGTCGATATCACGTCTTGCGAGGATGCTGCGTTGTTGAAGCGGATGGGTTATCGTTAATCCCATTGGCCTTTTGAATGGGCCATCTCTCTAGGCTGGGACAGTGAACCGTTAACACATATAAGAATTGTGCTCTCAACATGACGGGTGCGATCATACCATCACTAATGTACCGGATCCCATCAGAACTCCGAAGTTAAGAGTGATTGGGCGAGAGTGGTACTAGGATGGGTGACCCCCTGGGAAGTCCTTGTGTTGCACCCCCTTTTCAATTTTTTTTGCCCTGGTTAGGGTTGCCAAGATACTTTATCCACATAATATATATTACCGAATCCCATGGAACATTGGGCAAGACAACTTCGCTTCACGTAGAGGCCGGGCCCACAAACCGAGGGCGTAGGGTTTGTGACCAGGTCTCCGTCGCTCCGGTACCCATAACTTTTGATCCGTAAGTAGTTACGTCGCGCCCAGCATACCGTTACAAAGCTATCTGAGAGCTCTACGACGGGGGCAGCGAGCATGCTCGCTGTGCCTGTTTTTGGGGCCCAAAATCAAACGTTTTCATAATTTTCAGGCTACTTTTCTTCTTTTGCTCTTTTTTTTATTTATCCCGGATCGTACGTCGTGAGCTGTTAAAAGGATGACAACCTAACTTGCGGGACATCAGAGGGCCCTAGATCGTGTCGATATCACGTCTTGCGAGGATGCTGCGTTGTTGAAGCGGATGGGCTGTCGTTAATCCCATTGGCCTTTTGAATGGGCCATCTCTCTAGGCTGGGACAGTGAACCGTTAACACATATAAGAATTGTGTTCTCAACATGACGGGTGCGATCATACCATCACTAATGTACCAGATCCCATCAGAACTCCGAAGTTAAGTGTGGTTGGGCGAGAATAGTACTAGGATGGGTGCTCCCCTGGGAAGTCCTTGTGTTGCACCCCCTTTTCAATTTTTTTTGCCCTGGTTAGGGTTGCCAAGATACTTTATCCACCAAATCTCTATTACCGAATTGCACAGAACATTGGACAAGACAACTTCACTTCACGTAGAGGCCGGGCCCGCAAACCGAGGGCGTAGGGTTTGTGACCAGGTCTCCGTCGCTCCGGTGCCTATAACTTTTGATCCGTAAGGAGTTACGCAGCGCACATCATACCGTTGCAAAACACTCTGAGAGCTCTACGACAGGGGCAGCCTGCTTGCTCGCTGCGCCCATTTCTGGAGCCCAAAATCGAATGTTTTCATCTGTTTGAAGCCACTTTTCTTCTTTTGCTCTATTTTTTCGTCCTGGATCGTACGTCGTGAGCTGTTAAAAGGACGACAACCTGACTCGCAGAACATCAGAGGGCCCAACAACGTGTCGATATCACATCTTGCGAGGATGCTGCGTTGTTGAAGCGGATGGGTTGTCGTTAAGCCCATTGGGCCTTTTGAATGGGCCATCTTTCTAGGCTGGGAGTGTGAACCGTTAACACATATAGGAATTGTGCCCTCAACATGACGGGTGCAATCATACTAGCACTAATGCACCGAATCCCATCATAACTCCGAAGTTAAGCGTGCTTGGGCGAGAGTAGTACTAGGATGGGTGACCCCTTGGGAAGTTGTGAGGCCCGACCCCGATTTGCGTGCGAAACCTAGCTTCGTGTGCCCTAACCTAGATTTGCGTGCCATGACCTAGGTTTAAGAATTGTTTTCATTTTTTGTGCCATGCATTGAATTATGTGCATTCATTTAGGGTTGCGTGCACTTACTTGGAAAACGTGTGTTCATCTCGTAGTTCGTGTCCTACCTCGTAGTGCGTGCCCTAGACCTAGGAAAGCGTGCCTTCACGCTAATCAAGAAAGCATCTTTCACGGAGCACTAGACTATTAAACAATCCTACAAAATCCACTATCAATATAATAATCTTAATTGAACTCACTAGAAGACAAAAAATGCACCAAACACTAAACATTCTTCATTCTTTATTCCTTTTCTTTTTGCACTTCCAAACACAAGCAATAAAATAAGCTTAACCAAAACTCAGAATTTTCCCACATGCTTGGCCTACCATACCATGGTTTTGCACAAGGTTTGAACAATTTTATAATCAACTATGCATGCTTAGACAAACTATGACACAAAATGCATAAAAATATGATCAAAACCACCTCAAATCTCTCTCTTGCTCGACCAAAAACTCATAGCCCATGCTAACATTTCAAAATTCCACCTTGAAGACCAAAAAAAAAAAAAAAGATTTGGAAGCCCAAGGCCGACCAATGCTTGGGTGAATGCAAAAGAGTTTTATTCTTGTCATTTCTTAATTTCCTTTTCAATCTTTCTCTCTCCCCTCTCATTTTCCTCTCTCATTCTTGGCCTTGGCTGAGTTCTTCATCTTCTTAGCTTCTCTTCTTCACACCATAGCTAAGCAAAGCAAGCTACAAGCAAAGAACCTCAACCGAGCTAGCTAGGAGGTGAAAATTACACATGCATGTGCATTGAAGACTCTATTCTGCCTAGGTAAGCTTCTTGGCATCCATTTCTTTTCTTCATGTTCTAACTTCATGCATGTGCTAAGAGATTGATCACTAAGCTAGGAAAAATAGAGAAAAGCTAGTTGGGTTTTCGGCTAAGCAAGGAGAGGAAGAAGGTTGTGCTTCAACAAGGTTTTTGAGCATCTTTGTGGTTGATTGCTAAGGTGAGGGTTAAAACCTTTTGAAAACTCTTCAAAAATTCACATGCATGCTCATAAATGTGTGTATTTACTTCTGTACTTGAGCTATATGGTCGTTCATAAGCTTAAACAACCATGCATGGCAAGATCTTGGCTTGAAAATGATGCTAGGAGAAGTCGAAATTGTTGACAGCTCTCTGACCAGTCTGTTCGAGGTAAGTTTATCTAGGAAAATGATGTTGAAAATTCATGACACTTGGTAGGTGACTAGTTTGGACAGTTTTGAACATTTCTCCAAGAAATAGGCCGAAGCAAATTTTGAATCTAAGGTCCTCAAAATGGCAAATCCTTAAAATGTGACCAAATCTGGAAATCTGGAAAAATGAAGCAGGTTTTGGCAGATGCACTAACCTTGTGGAACGAACCATATTTGACTTAGTAAATGATTTCCAAAATGCATGAAATTTGGTGTGATACTATATTGTTCCTTTCTGGACAATTTTGTCAGAAATGGACTAAGGCTAAAACTGACCCTAAGGACCTCAAAAACGTAAATTTCTGAAAAGTGTTCAAATCTGGACAGTTTTGTGCTACCTCACTGTTTCGGCTATAACTAATGATTCCGAACTCCAATTGGTGCAAGGTTTGTTTCTGATTTTAGTTAACTTCTTATGCTTTAATTTGACATCTTATTCACTGAATTTGAAGATTGTTTGGTTATCCTATTGATTGTGAGAAAACAGCCTATTGCAGTAACGGTTTCACTTAACTACATGCTTGGAAAATTGTTGTAACCTCTCTTGTGGTACTAATTGTGTGAAAATGTGGTGTTGGGATGTTATGTGGACTGTTTTGAGTACTTGAGGATGCTTGAATTGAATGATGCATGACTTGAGAATGATTTTGAGTTGACTTAGGGTTTTAATCACACGATTAAGCATGAAACGGAAACCCTAATGACTAGGTAGTCTTGCTAAGTGTTGATCATTTGGATATTGTGTGGAAATTATATGCTTAGTGGGCTGCCCGTAATTGTCTTATAACTTTAAATGGGATTTTGACCATTGCATGTTGACAACTAAGCTTTCCTTGCATCCGAACCCATGTTGATATCATTGCATGTTGAATAATCCTATCACTTGATCACGTGGGCTTCTTAATGAGTTATATGGCCTGTTTTACATGTGTTACATGGCTGCCCATTTAATTTTCATATAACTCTATATGCCTTTCAAGTGAAATTTCCTGTCTTATCGTGCCATGCTTGTTTACCGGTCAATGTGCAATCTTATGACTGTCCGGAGGCAACCTACTTTGTTGTCCTCCTACTGTGATATATTACCTGTCATGAATGTGCATTTGCATACAAGGTTGCAACCTTTCCTGTTGGCATGGTAGCGATCACGCACACCGGGCTGTATCGGGCTTGCCGGTGCTCCCGTGACTACCATGGTCCCATTCCCTCTCTCGCTTGGGGGCTAGACTTCCTCGGAGAGTTGGGTCGTAGGATTTCGGGGTACATCCGGAGTACACCCACATGGCGTGTTTGAGGGATGATTTAAAGTCGGCCGCAACAACTGATCCTGGAACTGATCTGAGAGCAAAAACTCACTGTATCCTTTTTACTATGTGTATAAGTACTCTCGCTTGGTTCCTAGAGAACCTCGGGGAGGAAAGACTGGTATTCCTGTTTTTGTACTTATATTTATGTTGTGTTCATGCTTGCAAAAGGGATTTTCATAAGTTGAACTGGAAAATGAGTTTCAAAAATTATTTCTCGTTCCCCCTCGCTGAGTTCATAAGGACTCACCCTCTTTTATCATCTCAGGTGAAGAAGACCCAGAACAGGTACCCGAGGATGGTGTGCCTAATGATGAACCTCTGGAGTGACTGCCTGTCATTGTTTGTTTTTCTTGAATGTGACTACTTGTGAACTTTTTGTTACTTGAAGACTATTTCCTTTAATGTTGCTCGATGTCATGATGTAAAAGACCCCCGTTGTAATTTGGGGTCTATTTTTGGTTTGTTCTTATATTAAGTAGACTGATGCTAGACATGACACTACTATGATCGTTTTGTTTTTATTACCGCTAGTATTTATCTTAGGTTATGACGCTTTAGTTAAGAACTAAGTAAATGAACTTATCCAATCTTAACAGGTACTTGCTATTGAGCTAAGATCAATAGGTATATTTGTAACGAGGATAAATAAATAAACGAGACATAGTATCATGTTAGGTTATAAATCAAACGGGACGTCGAAATAACCAATAGGCAATTCAATTGATGGTAAATTAGTAACCTTAGTTGGAAATGAATTTGAGATGGTAAATTTTGAGGCGTTTAGAGAATTAGGTTAAACC
The DNA here is from genome assembly GCA_037974665.1 of Ehretia macrophylla. Taxonomy (NCBI): domain Eukaryota; kingdom Viridiplantae; phylum Streptophyta; class Magnoliopsida; order Boraginales; family Ehretiaceae; genus Ehretia; species Ehretia macrophylla. The sequence goes on from CM075769.1 coordinate 78,511,458, forward strand.
AATGGGCCAATTACAGCCGTTATGCTGCCGGTTTTCCAGAAAAACTTTGGAGTTTAGACTAAATCATTAGGTGTTAATCTTCATAAATAGCTAAGTACGTGATATTATTTGAATGCTAGTTCACACCCTAGTCTAACCTTATAGGCCGGGTTGGGGCGTGACACCTTAGAAGAACGGCATCAGAGCTTAGATTGCTTAAGCCGGGTTTAACTCTCGGACCGTGGGTAGAGCCTTAAGATAATTAGGATGACTTGTTTATGTGTTATTGTGTGATAAATGTGCCTTCTATGTTCTATGTGCTTAAGTGACTTACCTGCCTTAAATGTTTTTAGAATTGTACCTATATTATGTTGCATATCATATGCGTTAGATTCTTAATTGTCATATTTCAATAAATTGTACATCGTAATTTGTGCCTATAGATGGCTGGCCCTAGTACCCGTACTACTAATAGGAGCTGTGAACCTCAAGAGACCGGGGATGCCTATCAGACTAATCCCGGTATAGCTATGTTTAATATGATGGAAAATGCCATGGATCGTGTATCACGTGTGATGGAGTGTCCGGATGCTCGTGAAGCCAACAACAACAACATCAACAACAGGAATGAGGGTAACCATGGGAGACATAGCAGAATGAGGGAATTCCTTGACTTTCGCCCGTCTAAATTCTACGGGGAAGCTGATGATGAGAAAGCAGAGGTTTGGCTGTCCGAGATCGAGAAGATTTTCAGGGCACTTGATTATACAGATGAAGAGAAAGTGGAGTTTGCTGTATTTCTGTTGCACGGGGATGCCGAGCATTGGTGGCACACTGTAGAGGCACTGTGGGAGACTGATCAGACACCTCGCTTGTGGGGTAATTTCGTTAAGGCATTTAAGGAGAAATATGTACCTACAGTTTCCAGGCAGAGGCGGATCGAGGAGTTCATGCACTTGACCCAGGGTAATATGACAGTGGCCTAGTATGAGGCACGTTTTGATCGACTGTCCCATTATGCTCAATATATGGTTTGTACTCTGGAGCCGAGAATGTGGAAATTTACTATTGGATTGAGGCCAGAGATTCAGGACCAGTTGGCTTCTCATGACTTTGATACCTATTCTGCTCTCTTTGCTGCTGCCTCTCGAGTGGAGAAGAGGAAACCAGATGGAGCCGGTTCGAGTCAGCCAAACAAGAAACCATACCAGCATCCAGGTCAGCAGACGAAATTCCAGAGTCAGGGTCGTAATCAGGGCCAGAGCCAGAACAGACCAGGGAATAACCGTGGCCCGATGAAAGCGCTATCAGCCTCTTCCGCCTCCGAATCCACAGGTAGTTCACCGGCTACTCAGTCCGTCGGCTGTTCTTATTGTGACAGGAAGGGGCATAACGAATCCCACGGAACATTGGCCCCTGGGAAGACCTCGTGTTGCACCCCCTTTTCAATTTTTTTTGCCCTGGTTAGGGTTGCCAAGATACTTTATCCACCAAATCTCTATTATCGAATCCCACGGAAAATTGGGCAAGACAACTTCGCTTCACGTAGAGGCCGGGCCTGCAAACAGAGGGCGTAGGGTTTGTGACCAGGTCTCCGTCGCACCAGTGCCCATAACTTTTGATCCGTAAGAAGTTACGTGGCGCACAACATACCGTTGAAAAGCTCTATGAGAGCTCTACGACGGGGGCAGCCAGCTTGCTCGTTGTGCCCATTTTTGGAGCCCAAAATCGAACGTTTTCATCAGTTTCAGGACACTTTTCTACTTTTTCTCTATTTTTCCATCCCGAATCGCAAGTCGTGAGCTGTTAAAAGGGCAACAACCTGACTCGTGGGACATCAGAGGGGCCCTACAACGTGTCGATATCACGTCTTGTGAGGATGCTACGTTGTTGAAGCGGATGGGTTGTCGTTAAGCCCATTGGACCTTCTGAATGGGCCATCTCTCTAGGCTAGGACTGTGAACCGTTAACACATATAGGAATTGTGCCCTCAACATGACGGGTTTGATCGTACCAGCACTAATGCACTAGATCCCATCAGAAATCCAAAGTTAAGCGTGCTTGGGCGAGAGTAGTACTAGGACGGGTGACCCCCAGGGAAGTCCTCGTGTTGCAGCCCTCTTTTCATTTTTTTTTGCCCTGGTTAGGGTTTCGAAGATACTTTATCCACCAAATCTCTATTACCGAATCCCACGGAATATTGGGCAAGACAAATTCGCTTCACGTAGAGGTCGGGCCCGCAAACCGAGGGCGTAGGGTTTGCGACCATGTCTCCGTCGCTCCAGTGCCCATAACTCTGAGAGCTCTACGACGTAGGCAGCCAGTTTGCTTGTTGTGCCCATTTTTGGAGCCCAAAATCGAACGTTGTCATCAGTTTTAGGCCATTTTTGTTCTTTTGCTCTATTTTTCCATCCCGGATCGTACGTCGCGAGCCGTTAAAAGGACGACAACCTGACTCGCGGGACATCGGAGGGCCCTACACCGTGTCGATATCCCGTCTTGCAAGGATGCTGCGTTGTTGAAGCGGATGGGTTGTCGTTAAGCCCATTGGGCCTTTTAAATGGGCCATCTCTCTAGGCTTGGACTGTGAACCGTTAACACATATAGGAATTGTGCCCTCAACATGACGGGTGCGATCATACCAGCAGTAATGCACCGGATCCCATCAGAACTCCGATGTTAAGCGTGCTTGGGCGAGAGTAGTACTAGGATGGATGATCCCGTGGGAAGTCCTCGTGTTGCACCCCCTTTTCAATTTTTTTTGCCCTGGTGCCAAGATATTTTATCCACCAAATCTCTATTACTGAATCCCACGAAACATTGGGCAAGACAACTTCGCTTCACGTAGAGGCCGGGCCCGCAAACCGAGGGCGTAGGGTTTGTGACCAGGTCTCCGTCGCTCCGGTGCCAATAACATTTGATCCGTAAGGAGTTACGCGGCGCACAGCAAATCGTTGCAAAGCTTTCTGAGAGCTCTACGAAGTGGGGAGCGAGCTTGCTAGCTGTGCCCATTTTTGGAGCCCAAAATTGAACTTTTTCACCAGTTTCAGTCCACTTTTCTTCTTTTGCTCTGTTTTTCCGTCCCGGATCGTATGTCGTGAGCTGTTAAAAGGACGACAACCTAACTTGTGGTACATCATAGGGCCCTACAATGTGTCGATATCACGTCGTACGAGGATGCCGCGTTGTTGAAGCGGATGGGTTGTCGTTAATCCCATTTAGCCTTTTGAATGGGCCATCTCTCTAGGTTGGCACTGTGAACCGTTGAAACATATAGGAATTGTGTCCTCAACATGACGGGTGCGATCATACTTGCTGTAATGCACCGGAACCCATCAGAACTCCGAAGTTAAGCGTGCTTGGGCGAGAGTAGTACTAAGATGGGTGACCCCCTGGGAAGTCCTTGTGTTGCACCCCCTTTTCAATTTTTTTTGCCCTGGTTAGGGTTGCCAAGATACTTTATCCACCAAATATCTATTATCGAATCCCACGGAACATTGGGTAAGACAACTTCGCTTCACGTAGAGGCTGACCCGCAAACCGAGCGCGTAGGGTTTGTGACGAGGTCTTCGTCACTCCGGTGTCAATAACTTTAGATCCGTAAGGAGTTACGTGGTGCACAGCATACCGTTGCAAAGCTTTCTGAGAGCTCTACGATGGAGGCAGCTAGCTTGCTCGATGTGCTCCTTTTTGGAGCCCTAAATCGAACGTTTTCATCAGTTTCAGGCCACTTTTGTTCTTTTGCTCAATTTTTCCGTCCAGGATCGTACGTCGAGAGCTGTTAAAAGGATGACAACCTGACTCGCGGGACATCAGAGAACCCTACAACGTGTCAATATCACGTCTTGCGAGGATGTTGCGTTGTTGAAGCGGCTAGGTTGTCGTTAATCCCATTGGGCCTTTTGAATGGGCCATCTCTCTGGGCTGGGACAATGAACCGTTAACACATATAGGAATTGTGCCCTCAACGTGACGGGTGCGATCATACCAGCACTAATGCACCGGATCCCATCAGAACTCCGAAGTTAAGCGTGCTTGGGCGAGAGTAGTACGAGGATGGGTGAGCCCCTAGGAAGTCCTAGTGTTGCACCCCCTTTTCAATTTTTTTTGCCTTGGTTAGGGTTGCCAAGATACTTTATCCACCAAATCTCTATTACCAAATCCCACGGAACATTGGGCAAGACAACTTCGCTTCACGTAGAGGCCGGGCCCGCAAACCAAGGGCATAGGATTTGTGACCAGGTCTCCGTCGCTCCGGTGCCCATAACTTTTGATCCGTAAGGAGTTACGCGGCGCACAACATACCGTTGTAAATCTCTCTGAGAGCTCTACGATAGGGGCAGCGAGCTTGCTCGCTGTAACTATTTTTGGAGCCCAAAATCGAAACTTTTCATCAGTTTCAGGCCACTTTTCTTCTTTTGCTTTGTTTTTCCGTCCCGGATCGTACGTCGTGAGCTGTTAAAAGGAAAACAACCTGACTCGTGGGACATCAGAGGGCCCCAAAACGTGTCGATATCACGTCTTGCATGGATGCTGCGTTGTTGAAGCGGATGGGTTGTCGTTAAGCCCATTGGGCCTTTTGAATAGGCCATCTCTCTAGACTGGGACAGTGAATCGTTAACACATTTAGGAATTGTGCCCTCAAGATGACGGGTTCGATCATACCAGCACTAATGCACCGGATCCCATCAGATCTCCGAAGTTAAGCGTGCTTGGGCGAGAGTAGTACTAGGACGGGTGACCTCCTAGGAAGTCCTCGTGTTGCACCCCCTTTTCAATTTTTTTTGCCCTGGTTAGGGTTGCCAAGATACTTTATCCACCAAATCTCTATTACCGAATCCCACGAAACATTGGGCAAGAAATTCGCTTCACGTAGAGGTCGGGCCCGCAAACTGAGGGCGTAGGATTTGTGACTAGGTCTCCGTCGCTCCGGTGCCAATAACTTTTGATCTGTAAGGAGTTACGCAGCGCACAGCATACTGTTGCAAAGCTCTCTGAGAGCTCTACGACGTAGGCATCCAGCTTGCTTGCTTTACCCTTTTTGGAGCCCAAAATCGAACGTTTTTATCAGTTTCATGCCATTTTTGTTCTTTTGCTCTATTTTTCCGTCCCGGATTCTACGTCGTGAGCTGTTAAAAGGACGACAACCTGACTCGCACGATATCAGAGGGCCCTACAACGCGTCGATATCACGTCTTGCATGGATGATGCATTGTTGAAGCGGATGGTTTGTCGTTAAGCCCATTTGGCCTTTTGAATGGGCCATCTCTCTAGGCTAGGACTGTGAACCGTTAACACATATAGGAATTGTTCCCACAACATGACGGGTGCGATCATACCGGCACTAATGCACCGGATCCCATCAAAACTCTGTAGTTAAGCGTGCTTGGATGAAAGTAGTACAAGGAAGGGTGACCCCTTGGGAAGTCCTCGTGTTGCACCCCCTTTTCATTTTTTTTGCCCTGGTGCCAAGATACTTTATCCACCAAATATCTATTACTGATTCCCACAGAACATTGGGCAAGATAACTTCGCATCACGTAGAGGCCGGGCCTGCAAACCGAGGGCGTAGGGTTTGTGACCAGGTCTCCGTCGCTCCGGTGCCAATAACTTTTGATCCGTAAGTAGTTACGTGGCGCACAGCATACCGTTGCAAAGCTCTCTGAGAGCTCTTCGACGTTGGCAGTGAGCCCAAAATCGAACATTTTAACCAATTTCAGTCCACTTTTCTTCTTTTGCTCTATTTTTCCATCCCGGATCATATGTCGTGAGCTATTAAAAGGACGACAACCTGACTCGCGGGGCATCAGAGAGCCCTACAACGTGTTGATATCACGTCTTGCGAGGATGCTGCTTTGTTGAAGCGGATGGGTTGTCGTTAAGCCCATTGGGCCTTTTGAATGGGCCATCTCTCTAGGCTGGGACTATGAACCGTTAACACATATAGGAATTATGTCCTTAACATGATGGGGGCAGCGAGCTTGCTCTTTCTGCCGATTTTTGGAGCCCAAAATCGACGTTTTCATCAGTTTCCGGACACTTTTCTGCTTTTGCCCTGTTTTTCCGTCCCGGATCGTACGTCGTGAGTTGTTAAAAGGACGACAACCCGACTCACGGTACATTAGAGGGCCCTACAACATGTCGATATCACGTCTTGCAAGGATGCTTCGTTGTTGAAGCAGATGGGTTATCGTTAAGCCCATTGGGCCTTTTGAATGGGCCATTTCTCTAAACTGGGACTGTGAACCGTTAACAGATATAGGAATTGTGCCCTTAACATGATAGGTGCGATCATACCAGCACTAATGCACCGGATCCCATCAGAACTCCGAAGTTAAGCATGCTTGGGCGAGAGTAGTACAAGGATGGGTGACCCCCAGGGAAGTCCTCGTGTTGCACCCCTTTTTCAATTTTTTTGCCCTGGTTAGCGTTGCCTAGATACTTTATCCACCAAATTTATATTACCAAATCCCACGGAACATTAGGTAAGACAACTTTGCTTCACCTAGAGGCCGGGCCCGCAAACCGAGGGCGTAGGGTTTGTGACCAGGTCTCCGTCGTTCCGGTGCCCATAATTTTTGATCCGCAAGGAGTTACGCGGCGTACAGCTTACCGTTGCAAAGCTCTCTGAGAGTTCTATGACAGGGGCAGGGAGCTTGCTCGATGTGCCCATTTTTGGAGCCCAAAATCGAATGATTTCATTAGTTTCTGGCCACTTTTCTTCTTTTGCCCTGTTTTTCCGCCCCGGATCGTACGTCGTGAGCTGTTAAAAGGACGACAACTTGACTCGCGGTACATCAGAGGGCACTAAAACGTGTCGATATCACGTCTTGCTTGGATGCTGCTTTGTTGAAGCGCACGAGTTGTCGTTAAGCCCATTTGGCCTTTTGAATGGGCCATCTCCCTAAGCTTGGACTGTGAACCGTTAACACATATAGAATTGTGCCCTCAACATGACGTGTGTAAACATACCAGCACTAATGCACTGGATCCCATCAGAACTATGAAGTTAAGCGTGCTTGGGCGTGAGTAGTACTAGGATGGGTGACCCCCAGGGAAGTCCTCGTGTTGCACCCCCTTTTCAATTTTTTTTGCCCTGGTTAGGGTTGCCAAGATACTTTATCCACCAAATCTCTATTATCAAATCCCACGGAACATTTGGCAAGACAACTTCGCTTCACGTAGAGGCCGGGCCTGCAAAACGAGGGCGTAGGGTTTGTGACCAGCTCTCTTTCACTCCGGTGCCCATAACTTTTGATATGTATGGAGTTACGCAGCGCACAGCATACCGTTGGAAAGCGCTCTTAGAGCTCTACGACAAGGGCAGTGTGCTTGCTCGCTTTGCCCGTATTTGGAGCCCAAAATTGAACGTTTTCATCATTTTCATGCCACTTTTCTTCTTTTGCTCTGTTTTTCCGTCCCGGATCGTACGTCGTGAGCTGTTAAAAGGACGACAACCTGACTCGCGAGACATCAGATTGCCCTACAACGTGTCGATATCACATCTTGCGAGGATGCTGCGTTGTTGAAGCTGATGGGTTGTCGTTAAGCCCATTGGGCCTTTTGAAATGGCCATCTCTCTAGGCTGGGACGGTGAACCGTTAACACATATAGGAATTGTGCCCTCAAGATGACGGGTGTGATCATACCAGTACTAATGCACCAGATCCCATCAGAACTCAGAAGTTAAGCGTGCTTGTGCGAGAGTATTCTAGGATGGGTGACCCCCTGGGAAGTCCTCGTGTTGCACCCCCTTTTCAATTTTTTTTCCTCTGGTTAGGGTTGCCAAGATACTTTATCCACCAAATATCTATTACCGAATCCCACGGAACGTTGGGCAAGACAACTTCGCTTCATGAAGAGGCCGGGCCCACAAACCGAGGGCGTAGGGTTTGTGACCAGTTCTCCGTCGCTGCAATGCCCATAACTTTTGATCCGTAAGGAGTTACGCAGCGCACAGCATACTGTTGCAAAGCACTCTGAGAGCTCTACGACAAGTGCAGCAGGCAAGCTTGCTGTGCCCATTTTTGGAGCCCAAAATCAAACGTTTTCATCAGTTTCAGGCCACTTTTCTTCTTTTGCTCTATTTTTCCATCCCGGATCGAACGTTGTGAGCTGTTAAAAGGACGATAACTTGACTCGCGGGACATTAGAGGGCCCTACAACGTGTCGATATCATGTCTTGCAAGGATGCTACGTTGTTGAAGCGGATGGGTTGTCATTAAGCCCATTAGGCCTTTTGAATGGGCCATCTCTCTAGGTTGGCACTGTGAACCGTTAACACAAATAGGAATTGTGCCCTCAACAAAACGGGTGCGATCATACCAGCACCAATGCACCGGATCCCGTCAGAACTCCGAAGTTAAGCGTGCTTGGGCGAGAGTAGTACTAGGATGGGTGACCCCCTGTGAAGTCCTCGTGTTGCACCCCCTTTTCAATTTTTTTTGCCCTGGTTAGGGTTGCCAAGATACTTTATCCACCAAATCTCTATTACCGAATCCCACGGAACATTTGGCCAAGACAACTTTGCTTCACGTAGAGGCCGGGCCTGAAAACCGAGGGCGTAAGGTTTGTGACCAGGTCTTCGTCCCTCCGGTACCCATAAATTTTGATCTGTAAGGAGTTACGCGGCGCACAGCATACCGTTGCAGCACTCTCTAAGAGCTCTACGACGGTGGCAGCCAGCTTGCTCGCTTTGCCCATTTTCGGAGCCCAAAATCGAACGTTTTCATCAGTTTCAAGCCACTTTTCTTCATTTCCTCTGTTTTTCTGTCCCGAATCTTACGTCGTGAGCTGTTAAAAGGACGACAACCTGACTCGTGGGACATCAGAGGGCCTTACAACGTTTTTGATATCACGTCTTGCGAGGATGCTGCGTTGTTAAAGCGGATGGGTTGTCGTTAAGCCCATTGGGCCTTTTGAATGGGCCATCTCTCTAGGCTGGGACTGTGAACCGTTAACACATTTAAGAATTGTGCCCTCAACATGACGGGTGCGATCATACCAGCACTAATGCACCGGATCCCTTCAGAACTCCGAAGTTAAACGTGCTTGGGCGAGAGTAGTACTAGGATGGGTGACCTCTTGGGAAGTACTCGTGTTGCACCTCCTTTTCAATTTTTTTTGCCTTGGTTAGGGTTGCCAAGATAATTTATCCACCAAATCTCTATTACCAAATCCCACTGAACATTGGGCAAGACAACTTCACTTCACATAGAGGCCGGGCCCGCAAACCGGGGGCGTAGTGTTTGTGACTAGGTATTCGTCGCTCCGATGCCCATAACTTTTGATCCGTAAGGAGTTACGCAGCGCACATCATACCGTTGCAAAGCACTATGATAGCTCTACGACAAGGGCAGCCAGCATGCTCGCTATGCCCGTTTTTGGAGCCCAAAATCAAACGTTTTCATCAGTTTCAGGCGACTTTTCATCTTTTGCCCTGTTTTTCCAACCCGGATCGTACGTCATGAGCTGTTAAAAGGACGACAACCTAACTCGTGGGACATCAGATTGCCTGCAACGTGTCGATATCAGATCTTACGAGGATGCTGCATTTTTGACGCGGATGGGTTATTGTTAAGCCCATTGGGCCATTTGAATGGGCCATCTCTCTAGGCTGGGACTGTGAACCGCTAACACATATAGGAATTATGCCCTCAAGATGACGGGTGCGATCATACCAGCACTAATGCACCAGATCCCATCAGAACTCCGAAGTTAATCGTGCTTGGGCGAGAGTAGTACTAGGATGGGTGACCCCATAGGAAGTCCTCGTGTTGCACCCCCTTTTCAATTTTTTTTGCCCTGGTTAGGGTTGCCAAAATACTTGTTCCACCAAATCTCTATTACTGAATCCCACAGAACATTGGGCAAGACAACTTTGCTTCACGTAGAGGCCGGGCCAGCAAACCGAGGGCGTAGGTTTTGTGACCAGGTATCCGTCGCTCCAGTGCCCATAACTTTTGATCCTTAAGGAGTTACGCGGCGCACAGCATACCGTTGCAAAGCTCTCTGAGAGCTCTACAGTGGGGGCAGCCAGGTTGCTAACTATACCGATTTTTGTAGCCCAAAATCGAACATTTTCATCAGTTTCAAGCCACTTTTCTTCTTTTGCCCTATTTTTTCGTCCCGGATTGTACGTCGTGAGCTGTTAAAAGGACGACAACCTGACTCGCTGTACGTCAGAGGGCCCTATAACATGTCGATATCACGTCATGCGAGGATGCTGCGTTGTTGAAGCTGATGTGTTATCGTTAAGCCCATTGGGCCTTTTGATTGGGCCTTCTCTCTAGTCTGGCACTGTGAACCGTTAACACAAATAGGTATTGTGCCCTCAACATGACGGGTACGATCATACCAGCACTAATGCACCGAATCCCATCAAAACTACGCAGTTAAGCGTGCTTGGGCGAGAGTAGTACTAGGATGGGTGACCCCCTGTGAATTCCTCGTGTTGCACCCCCTTATCAATTTTTTTTCCCCTGGTTAGGGTTGCCATGATACTTTATACACCAAATCTCTATTACCGAATCCCACGGAACATTGGGCAAGACAACTTCGCTTCACGTAGAGGCCGGGCCCGTAAACCGAGGGCGTAGGGTTTATGACCAGGTCTCCGTCGCTCCGGTGCCCATAACATTTGATTGGTAAGGAGTTACGCGGCGCACAACATACCGTTGCAAACTCTCTGAGAGTTCTACGACGATGGCAGCCATCTTGCTCACTGTGCCCATTTTCGGAGCCCAAAATCGAACGTTTTCATTAGTTCAGGCCACTTTTCTACTTTTCCACTATTTTTCCGTCCCAGATGGTACGTCGTGAGCTGTTAAAAGGACGCCAAGCTGACACGCAGGACATCAGAGGGCCTTCCAACATTTTTGTTATCACGTCTTGCGAGGATGCTGCGTTGTTGAAGCGGATGGGTTGTCGTTAAGCCTATTGGGCCTTTTGAATGGGCCATCTCTCCAGGCCAGCACTGTGAACCGTTAACACATATAGGAATTGTGCCCTCAACATGATAGGTGTGATCATACCAACACTAATGCACCGGATCCCATCAGAACTTTGAAGTTAAGCGTGCTTCGACGAGAGTAGTACTAGGATGGGTGACCCCCTGTGAAGTCCTCGTGTTGCACCCCATTTTCAATTTTTTTTGCCCTAGTTAGGGTTGCCAAGATACTTTATCCATCAAATCTCTATTATCGAATCCCATGGATCATTGGACAAGACAACTTCGCTTCACATAGAAGTCGGGCCCGCAAACTGAGGGCGTAGTGTTTGTGACCACGTCTCCGTCACTCCTGTGCCCATTACTTTTGATCCGTAAGGAGTTATGCGGCACACAGCATACCATTACAAAGCTCTCTGAGAGTTCTACGATGGGGGCAGCCACCTTGCCTGCTGTGCCCATTTTTGGAGTCCAAAATCGAACATTTTCATCTGTTTCAGGCCATTTTTCTTATTTTGCTCTGTTTTTCCGTCCCGGATCGTACGTCGTGAGCTGTTAAAAGGGCGACAACCTGATTCGCGGGACATCAGAGGGCCTTACAGCGTGTCGATATCCTGTCTTGCGAGGATGCTGCGTTGTTGAAGCGGATGGGTTGTCGTTAAGCCCATTGGGCCTTTTGAATGGGCCATCTCTCTAGGCTGGCACTGTGAACCGTTAACACATATAGGAATTGTGCCCTCAAGATGACGGGTGCGATCATACCGGCACTAATGCACCGGATCCCATCAGAACTCCGAAGTTAAACGTGCTTGGGCGAGAGTAGTACTAGGATAGGTGACCCCCTGTGACGTCCTCGTGTTGCAGACCCTTTTCAAATTTTTTTGCCCTGGTTAGGGTTGCCAAGATACTTTATCTACTAAATCTCTATTACCGAAGCCCACAAAAAATTGGGCTAGACAACTTCGCTTCACGTAGAGGTCGGGCTCGCAAACCGAGGGCGTAGTATTTGTGACCAGGTCTCCGTCGCTCCGGTGCTCATAACTTTTGATCCGTAAGGAGTTACGCAGCGCACATCATACCATTGCAAAGCTCTCTGAGAGCTCTACGACAGGGGCAGCCAGTTTGCTCGCTATGCCTATTTTTGGAGACCAAAATCGAACGTTTTCATAAATTTCAGGCAACTTTTCTTCTTTTGCCATATTTTTTCATCCCGGATCGTACGTCATGAGCTGTTAAAAGGACGACAACCTGACTCGCGGGACATCAGAGGGCCCTACAACTTGTCGAAATCACGTCTTGGGAGGATGCTGCGTTGTTGAAGCGGATGTGTTTTCGTTAAGCCCATTGGGCCTTTTGAATGGGCCATCTCTCTAGGCTGGCATTGTGAACCGTTAACACATATAGGAATTGTTCCCTCAACATGACGGGTGCGATCATACTAGCACTAATGCACCGGATCCCATCAGAACTACGAAGTTAAGCGTGCTTGGGCAAGAGTAGTACTAGGATGGGTGACCCCCTGGGAAGTCCTCGTATTACACCCCTTTTCAATTTTTTTTGCCCTGGTTAGGGTTGCCAAGATACTTTATCCAACAAATCTCTATTACTGAATCCCACAGAACATTGGGCAAGACAACTTCGCTTCACGTAGAGGCCGGGCCCGCAAACCGAGGGTGTAGGTTTTGTGACCAGGTCTCCGTCGTTCCGGTGCCTATAACTTTCGATCCGTAAGGAGTTACGCGGCGCACAGTATACCGTTGCAAAGCTCTCTGAGCGCTCTACGACGGGGGCGGCTAGCTTGCTCGCTATGCCTATTTTTGTAGCCCAAAATCGAGTGTTTTCATCAGTTTCAAGCCACTTTTCTTCTTTTGCCCTGTTTTTTCGTCCCGGATCGTATGTCGTGAGCTGTTAAAAGGATGACAACCTGACTCGCTATACATCAAAGGGCCCTACAGCGTGTCGATATCACATCTTGCGAGGATGCTGCGTTGTTGAAGCGGATGGGTTATCGTTAAGCCCATTGGGCCTTTTGAATGGGCCATCTCTCTAGGCTGGCTCTATGAACCGTTAATTCATATAGGAAATGTGCCCTCAACATGAAGGGTGCAATCATACCAGCACTAATGCATTGGATCCCATCAGACCTCCGCAGTTAAGCGTGCTTGGGCGAGTGTAGTACTAGGATGGGTGACCCCTTGTGAATTCCTCGTGTTGCACCCCCTTTTCAATTTTTTTTGCCCTGGTTAGGGTTGCAAGATACTTTATCCACCAAATCTCTAATACCGAATCCCACAGAACAATGGGCAAGACAACTTCGCTTCACGTAGAGGTCGGGCCCGTAAATCAAGGGCGTAGGATTTGTGACCAGGTCTCCGTCGCTCCGGTGCCTATAACTTTGGATCCGTCAGGAGTTACGCGGCGAACAGCATACCGTTGCAAAGCTCTCTGAGAGCTCTACGACGAGGGTAGCTCGCTAGGCCCATTTTTGCAACCCAAAATCGAACGTTTTCATTAGTTTCAGGCCACTTTTCTTCTTTTCCTCTGTTTTTCCATCCCGGATCGTAGATCGTGAACTGTTAAAAGGACGACAGCCTGACTCGGGGCACATCAGAGGGCCTTACAACATTTTTGATATCACGTCTTGCGAGGATGTTGCGTTGTTGAAGCGGATGGGTTGTCGTTAAGCCCATTGGGCCTTTTGAATGGGGCATCTCTCTAGGCTGGCATTGTGAACCGTTAACACATATTGGAATTGTGCCCTCAACATGATGGGTGTGATCATACAAGCACAAATGCACCGGATCCCATCAGAACTCCAAAGTTAAGCGTGCTTGGGCGAGAGTTGTACAAGGATGGGTGACCTCTTGGGAAGTCCTCGTGGTGCACCCCCATTTCAAATTTTTTTGCCCTGGTTAGGGTTGCCGAGATACTTTATCCACCAAATCTCTATTACCGAATCCCACGGATCATTGGACAAGAGAACTTTGCTTCACATAGAAGCTGGGCCCGCAAACTGAGGGCGTAGGGTTTATGACCACGTCTCCGTCTCTCCAGTGCCCATAAATTTTGATCCGTAAGGAGTTATGCGGGGCACATCATACCATTACAAAGCTCTCTGAGAGCTCTAAGATGGGGCAGCCAACTTACTCGCTGTGCCTATTTTTGGAGACCAAAATCGAACATTTTTATCAGTTTCAGGCCATTTTTCTTCTTTTGCTCTATTTTTTCATCCTGGATCGTACGTCGTGAGCTGTTAAAAGGGCGACAACCTGACTCACAGGACATCAGAGGGCCCTACAGCGTGTTGATATCACATCTTGCGAGTATGATGCGTTGTTGAAGCGGATGGGTTGTCGTTAAGCCCATTGTGCCTTTTGAATGGGCCATCTCTCTAGGCTGGCACTGTGAACCGTTAACACATATAGGAATTGTGCCCTCATGATAACGGGTGCGATCATACCAGCACTAATGCACCGGATCCCATCAGAACTACGAAGTTAAGCGTGCTTGGGCGAGAGTAGTACTAGGATGGGTGACCCCCTGTGAAGTCCTCGTGTTGCAGCCCTTTTTCAATTTTTTTTGCCCTGGTTAGGGTTGCCAAGATACTATACCCACCAAATCTCTCTTACCGAATCCCACGGAAAATTGGGCAACACAACTTCGCTTCACTTAGAGGCCGGGCCCGCAAACCGAGGGCGTGGGGTTTGGGCCCAGGTCTCCGTCGCTCTGGTCCTCATAACTTTTGATCCGTAAGGACTTTCGCGGTGCACATCATACCGTTACAAAGCTCTCTGAGAGCTCTACGACGTGGGCAGCATGGTTGCTCGCTATGCCCATTTTTGGAGCCCAAAATTGAACATTTTCATCAGTTTCCGTCCACTTTTCTTCTTTTCCTCTGTTTTTTCGTCCCGGATCGTACGTCATAAGCTTTTAAAAGGACGACAACCGAACTCGCGGGACATCAGAGGGCCCTACAATCTGTCGATATCATGTTTTGCGAGGATGCTGTGTTGTTAAAGCAGATGGGTTGTCGTTAAGCCCATTGGACCTTTTGAATGGGCCATCTCTCTAAGCTGGGATTGTGAATCGTTAACATATATAGGAATTATGCCCTCAACAGGACGGGTGCGATCATACCAGCCCTAATGCACCGGAACCCGTCAGAACTCCGAAGTTAAGCGTGCTTGGGCGAGAGTAGTACTAGGATGGGTGACCCATTGGGAAGTCCTCGTGTTGCACCTCATTTTCAATTTTTTTTGCCCCGTTAGGGTTGCCAAGATACTTTATCCACCAAATCTCTATTAACGAATCCCACGGAACATTGGGCAAGACAACTTCGCTTCACGTAGAGGCCGGGCCCAAAACCGAGGGCGTAGGGTTTGTGACCAGGTCTCTGCCGCGCCGGTGCCCATAACTTTTGATCCGTAAGGAGTTACGCAACGCACAGCATACCGTTGCAAAGTTCTCTAAGAGCTCTACGACAGGGGCAGCCAGCTTGCTTGCTGTGCTCTTTTTGGAGCCCAAAATCGAACGTTTTTATCAGTTTCATGCCACTTTTCTTCTTTTGCTCTATTTTTCTGTCCCGGATCGTACGTCGTGAGCTGTTAAAAGGATGACAACCTGACTCGCAGGAGATCAGTGGGCCATACAATGTGTCGATATCACATCTTGCGAGGATGCTGCGTTGTTAAAGCGGATGGGTTGTCGTTAAACCCATTGGGCCTATTGAATGGGCCATCTCTCTAGGCTGGATCTGTGAACCGTTAACACATATAAGAATTGTGCCCTCAACATGACAGGTGCGATCATACCAACACTAATGCACCGGATCCCATCAGAACTCCGAAGTTAAGCGTGCTTGGGCGAGAGTAGTACTAGGATGGGTGACGCCCTGGGAAGTACTCTTGTTACACCACCTTTTCAATTTTTTTTGCCCTGGTTAGGGTTGCCAAGATAATTTATCTATCAAATCTCTATTACCGAATCCCACGGAACATTGGGCAAGACAACTTCGCTTCACGTAGAGGCCGGACCTGCAAACCGAGTGCTTAGTGTTTGTGACCAGGTCTCCGTCGCTCCGGTGCCCATAAATTTTGGATCCGTTAGGAGTTACGCAGCGCACATCATACCGTTGCAAAGCTCTCTGAGAGCTCTACGACAGGGGCAGCCAGCTTACTCGCTATGCCCGTTTTTAGTGCGCAAAATCGAACGTTTTCATTAGTTTCTGGCAACTTTTCTTCTTCTGCCTTGTTTTTCCGTCCCGGATCGTACGTCATGAGCTTTTAAAAGGACAACAACCTGACTAGCGGGACATCAAATTGCCCTACAATGTGTCGATATCAGATCTTGCGATGACGCTGCGTTGTAGAAGTGGATGGGTTATCATTAAGCCCATTGGGCCTTCTGAGTGGGCCATCTCTCTAGGCTGGGGCTGTGAACCGTTAACACATAAATGATTGTGCCATCAACATGATGGGTGCAATCATACCAGCACTAATGCACCGGATCCCATCAGAACTCCGAAGTTAAGCGTGCTTGGGCGAGAGTAGTACTAGGATGGGTGACCCCCAATGTTCCGTGGGATTCAATAGTAGATTTTTGGTGGATAAAGTATCTTGGCAACCCTAACCAGGGCAAAAAAAATTGAAAAGGGGGTGCAACACGCGGACTTCCCAGAGGGTCACCCATCCTAGTACTACTTTCACCCAAGCACGCTTAACTTCGGAGTTCTGATATGATCCGGTGCATTAGTGCTGGTATGATCACACTCGTCATGTTGAGGGCACAATTCCTTTATGTGTTAACTGTTCACAGTCCCAGCCCAGAGAGATGGCCCATTCAAAAGGCCCAATGGGCTTAACATCTACCCATCCGCTTCAACAACGCAACATCCTTGCAAGATGTGATATCGACACGTTGTAGGGCCCTCTGATGTCCCGCGAGTCAGGTTGTCGTCCTTTTAACAACTCACGACGTACGATCCAGGACGGAAAAACAGGGTAAAAGAAGAAAAGTGGCCTGAAACTGATGAAAACGTTCAATTTTGTTCTCAAAAAATGGGCACAACGAGCAAGCTGGCTGCCCCCGTCGTAGAACTCTCAGAGAGCTTTGTAAGGGTGTATTGTGTGACGCGTAACTATTTACGGATCAAAAGATATGGGCACCAGAGCGACGGAGACCTGGTCACAAACCCTATGCTCTCGCTTTGCAGGCCCAGCCTCTACGTGAAGCAAAGTTTTCTTGCCCAATGTTCCGTGGGATTCACTAATAGAGATTTCATGGATAAAGTATCTTGGCAACCCTAACCAGGGCAAAAAAAATTGAAAAGGGGTACAACACGAGGACTTCCCAGGGCGTCACCCATCCTAGTACTACTCTGACCCAAGCACGCTTAACTTCGGAGTTCTGATGGGATAAAGTGCATTAGTACTGGTATGATCGCACCCGTCATGTTGAGGGCATAATTCATTTATGTGCTAATTGTTCACAGTCCTAACTTAGAGAGATGGCCCATTCTAAAGGCCCATTGGGCTTAACGACAACCCATCTGCTTCAACAACGCAACATGCTTATAAGACGTGATATCGACACGTTGTAAGGGCCTTTAATGTCCCGCGAGTCAGGTTGTCGTCCATTTAACAGTTCACGATGTACTATCCGGGACGGAAAAACAGAGCAAAAGAAGAAAAGCGGCATGAAACTAATGAAAATGTTCGATTTTAGGCTCCAAAAATGGGCACAGCGAGCAAGCTGGCTGCCCCCGTCGTACAGCTCTCATAGAGCTTTACAACGGTATGTTGTGCGCCGTGTAACTTCTTACGGATCAAAAGTTATGGGCACAGGAGCGACGGAGACCTGGTCACAAACCCTACGCCCTAGGTTTGCGGGTCCAGCCTCTACGTGAAGCGAAGTTGTCTTGCCCAATGTTCCGTGGGATTCAGTAATAGTGATTTGGTGGATAAAGTATCTTGGCAACCCTAACCAGGGCAAAAAAAATTGAAAAGGGGGTGCAACACGAGGACTTCCCAGGGGGTTTCCCATCGTAGTACTACTCTCGCCCAAGCACGCTTAACTTCGGAGTTCTGAGATAATCCGGTGCATTAGTGCTGGTAAGATCGCACCCGTCATGTTGAGTGCATAATTCCTTTATGTGTTAACTGTTCACAGTCCCAGTCCAGAGAGATGGCCCATTTAAAAGGCCTAATGGGCTAAACGTCAACACATCCGCTTCAACAATGCAGCATGCTTGCAAGACGTGATATTGACACGTTGTAGGGCCCTCTAATGTCTCGCGAGTCCAGTTGTCTTCCTTTTAACAGTTCACGACGTACGATCCGGGACGAAAAAACAATGCGAAAGAAGAAAAGTGGCCTGAGACTGATGAAAACGTTCAATTTTGGGCTCCAAAAATGGGCACAGCGAGCAAGATGGGTACCCCTGTCGTAGAGTTCTTAGAGAGCTTTGCAACGGTATGCTATACGCCGCGTAACTCTTTACGGATCAAAAGTTATGGGCACCGGAGCGACGGAGACCTGGTCACAAACCCTATGCTCTCGGTTTACGGGCCCAACCTCTATGTGAAGCGAAGTTGTCTTGCCCAATGATCCGTGGGATTTAGTAATAGAGATTTCGTGGATAAAGTATCTTGGCAACCCTAAGTAGGGCAAAAAAAATTGAAAAGCGGGTGCAACACGAGGACTTCCCAAGGGGTCACCCATCCTAGAACTACTCTGGCCCAAGCACGCTTAACTTCGGAGTTCTGATGGGATCCGGTGCATTAGTACTGGTGTGATCGCACCCGTCATGTTGAGGGCATAATTCCTTTATGTGTTAACTGTTCACAGTCACAGCCTAGAGAGATGGCCCATTCTGAAGGCCCAATGGACTTAACGACAACCCATCCGCTTCAACAACGCAGCATGCTTGCAAAACGTGATATCGATACGTTGTAGGACCCTCTGATGTCCCGCGAGTCAGGTTGTCGTCCTTTTAACAGTTCATGATCTACGATCCGGGACGGAAAAACAGAGCAAAAGATGAAACGTGCCTTGAAACTGATGAAAAAGTTAGATTTTGGTCTCCAAAAATGGGCATAGAGAGCAAGCTAGCTGCCCTCGTCGTAGAGCTCTCAGAGAGCTTTGCAACGGTATGCTGTGCGCCGCGTAACTCCTTACGGATCAAAAGTTATGTGCATCAGAGCGACAGAGACCTGGTCACAAAACCTACGCCCTCGGTTTGCGGGCCCAACCTCTACGTGAAGCGAAGTTGTCTTGCCCAATGTTCCGTGGGATTCAGTAATAGAGATTTGGTGGATAAAGTATCTTGACAACCCTAACCAGGGCAAAAAATTTTGAAAAGGGGGTGCAACACGCTTAACTTCGGAGTTCTGATGGGATCCGGTGCATTAGTACTGGTATGATCGCACCCGTCATGTTGAGGGCACAATTCCTTTATGTGTTAACTGTTCGCAGTCCTAGCCTAGAGAGAAGGCCCGTTCAAAAGACCCAATGGGCTTAACGACAACCCATCTACTTCAACAACGTAGCATCCTTGCAAGACGTGATATCTAAACGTTGTAGGGCCCTCTGATGTCCTACGAGTCCAGTTGTCGTCCTTTTAACGATTCACGACGTACGATCCGAGAAGGAAAAACAAAGCAAAAGAAGAAAAGTGGCCTGAAACTAATGAAAATGTTCGATTTTGGACTCCAAAAGCGGTCACAGCGAGCAAGTTGGCTGCGCCCGTCGTAGAGCTCTCAGAGAGCTTTGTAACGGTATGAAGTGCGCTGCGTAACTCTTTACGGATCAAAAGTTATGGGCGACGGAGACCTAGTCACAAACCCTACGCCCTCAGTTTGCTGGCCCAGCCTCTACGTGAAGCGAAGTTGTCTTGCCCAATGTTCCATGGGATTCAGTAATAGAGATTATGTGGATAAAGTATCTTGGCAACCCTAAGTAGGGCAAAAAAATTGAAAAGGGGGTGCAACACGAGGACTTCCCAAGGGGTCACCCATCCTAGTACTACTCTGGCCAATGCACGCTTAACTTCGAAGTTCTGATGGGATCCTGTGCATTAGTGCTGGTATGATCTTACCCATCATGTAGAGGGCATAATTCCTTTATGTGTTAACTGTTCACAGTCCCAGCCTAGAGAGATGGCCCATTCAAAAGGCCCAATGGGCTTAACGACAACCCATCCGCTTCAACAACGCAGCATGCTTTCAAGAAGTGATATCAAGACGTTGTAGGGACCTCTGATGTCCTGCAAGTCAGGTTGTCGTCCTTTTAACAGTTCACGACCTACGATCCGGGACGGAAAAACAGAGCAAAAGAAGAAAAGTGGCCTGAAATTGATGATATTGTGCTATTTTGGGCTGCAAAAATAGGCACAGTGATCATTCTGGCTGCCCCCGTCGTAGAGCTCTCAGAGATCTTTGCAACGGTATGCTGTGCGCTGCGTAACTCCTTACGGATCAAAAGTTATCAGCACCGAAGCGACGGAGACCTGGTCACAAACCCTACGCCCTCAGTTTACGGTCCCAGCCTCTACGTGAAATGAAGTTGTCTTGCCCAATGTTCCGTGGGATTTAGTAATAGAGATTTGGTGGATAAAGTATCTTGGCAACCCTAACTAGGGCAAAAAAAATTGATAAGGGGGTGCAACACGAGGAATTCCCAGGGGGTCACCCATCCTAGTCATACTCTTGCCCAAACACACTTAACTTCAGAGTTCTGTTGGGATCCGGTGCATTAGTGCTGGTATGATCGCACCCGTCATGTTGAGCGCACAATTCATATATGTGTTAACGGTTCACAGTCCCAGCCTAGAGATATGGCCCGTTCAAAAGGCCCAATGGGCCTAACGACAACCCATCCGCTTCAACAACGCAGCATGCTCGCAAGACGTGATATCGATACGTTGTAGGACCCTCTGATGTCCCGCGAGTCAGGTTTTCATGCTTTTAACAGTTGACAATGTACGATCCGGGACCAAAAAATAGAGTAAAAAAAGAAACGTGGCCTGAAACTGATGAAAATGTTAGATTTTGGGCTCCAAAAATGGACATAGAGAGAAAGCTGGCTGCCCTCGTCGTAGAGCTCTCAGAGAACTTTGCAACGGTATGTTGTGCAGCGCGTAACTCCTTACGGATCAAAAGTTATGTGCATCGGAGCGACGGAGACCTTGTCACAAAACCTACGCCCTCGGTTTACGGGCCCAGCCTCTATGTGAAGCGAAGTTGTCTTGCCCAATATTCCGTGGGATTCATTAATAGAGAATTGGTGGATAAAGTATCTTGGTAAGCCTAACCAGGGCAAAAAAATTTGAAAAGGGGGTGCAAGCACGCTTAACTTCGGAGTTCTGATGGGATCCAGTGCATTAGTACTGGTATGATCGCACCCGTCATGTTGAGGGCACAATTCCTTTATGAGTTAACTGTTCACAGTCCCATCCTAGAGAGATGGCCCATTTAAAAGGCCCAATGGACTTAACGACAACCCATCCGCTTGAACAACGCAGCATGCTTGCAGGACGTGATATTGACACGTTAGAGGGCCCTCTGATGTCCCGCGAGTCTGTTTGTTGTCCTTTTAACAGTTCACGACTTACGATCCGTGATGAAAAAATAGAGCAAAAGAAGAAAAGTAGACTGAAATAGATGAAAATGTGCGATTTTCAGCTCCAAAAACGGGCACAGCGAGCAAGCTAACTGCCCCTGTCGTAGAGCTCTCAGAGAACTTTGCAACGGTATGCTCTGCACTGCGTAACTCCTTCCGGATCAAAAGTTATTGGCACCGGAGCGACAGAGACTTGATCACAAACCCTACGCCTTCGGATTGCGGGCCCAGCCTCTACGTGAAGTGAAGTTGTCTTGCCCAATGTTTCGTGGGATTCAGTAATAGAGAGTTGGTAGATAAAGTATCTTGGCAACCCTAACCAGGGCAAAAAAAATTGAAATAGGGGTGCAACACGAGGACTTCCCAGGGGGTTACCCATCCTAGTACTACTCTCACCCAAGCACGCTTAACTTCAGAGTCCTAATATAATCCGGTGCATTAGTGCTGGTATGATAGCACCCGTCATGTTGAGGGCACAATTCCTTTATGTGTTAATTGTTCACAATCCCAGCCTAGAGAGATGGCCCATTCAAAAGGCCGAATGGGCTTAACGACAACCCATTCGCTTCAACAACACAGCAAGCTTGCAAGACGTGATATCGACACATTGTAGGGCCCTCAAATGTCCCGCAAGTTAGGTTGTCGTCCTTTTAACAGTTCACGACGTACGATCCGGGACGGAAAAACAGAGCAAAAGAAGAAAAGTGGCCTGAAACTGATGAAAACGTTCGATTTTGGGCTCCAAAAATAGGCACAACGAGCATGCTAGCTGCCCCCGTCGTAGTACTCTCAGAGAGCTTTGTAACGGTATGATGTGCGCCGAGTAACTCCATACGGATCAAAACTTATTGGCACCGGAACGACGGAGACCTGGTCACAAACCCTACACCCTCGGTTTGTGGGCCCAGCCTCTACGTGAAACGAAGTTGTCTTGCCCAATGTTCCGTGGGATTCAGTAATAGAGATTTGGTGGATAAAGTATCTTGGCAACCCTAACCAGGGCAAACAAAATTGAAAAAGGGGTGCAACACGAGGACTTCCCAGGGGGTCATTCATCCTAGTACAATTCTCGCACAATTCCTTTTTGTGTTTACTGTTCACAGTCCCAACCTAGAGAGATGGCCCATTCAAAAGACCCAATGGGCTTAACGACATCCCATCCGCTTCAACAACGCAGCATCCTGGCAAGACGTGAAATCGACACGTTGTAGGGCCCTCTGATGTCCCGCGAGTCCGGTTATCGTTCTTTCAACAGTTCATGACGTACGATCCGGGATAAAAAAACATAGCAAAAGAAGAAAAGTGGCCTGAAACTAATGAAAACGTGCTATTTTGCGCTCCAAAAATGGGCACAGCGAGCATGCTGGCTATCCCCATCGTAGAGCTCTCAGAGAGCTTCGCAACGGTATGCTGTGTGCCACGTAACTCCTTACGAATCAAAAGTTATGGGCACCGGAGCGACAGAGACCTGGTCACAAACCCTACGCCCTCGGTTTGCGGGCCCAGCCTCTACGTGAAGCGAAGTTGTGTTGCCCAATGTTTCGTGGGATTCAGTAATAGAGATTTGGTGGATAAAGTATCTTGACAACCCTAACCAGGGCAAAAAAAATTGAAAAGGGGGTGCAACACGAGGACTTCCCAGGGGGTTACCCATCCTAGCACTTCTCTCACCCAAGCACACTTAACTTCGAAGTTCTGATGGGATCCGTTGCATTAGTGCTGGTATGATCACACCCGTCATGTTGAGGGCACACTTCCTATATGTGTTAACGGTTCACTGTCCCAGCCAGGAGAGATAGCCCATTCAAAAGGCCCAATGGGCTTAATGACAACCCATCTGCTCCAACAACGCAGCATCCTCGCAAGACGTGATATCAACACGTTTTAGGACCCTCTAATGTCCCGCGAGTCAGGTTGTCGTCCTTTTAACAGTTCACGACGTACGATCCGAGACAGAAAAACATGGCAAAAGAAGAAAAGTGGCTAGAAACTAATGAAAACGTTCGATTTTGGGCTCCAAAAATGGGCGCAACAAGCACTCTTGCTGCCCGCGTCGTAGAGCTCCTAGAGAGCTTTGCTACGGTATGTTGTACGCCGCGTAACGCCTTACTGTTCAAAAGTTATGGGCACCGAAGCGACGGAGACCTGGTCACAAACCCTACGCCCTCGGTTTACGGGCCCATCCTCTACGTGAAGCGACGTTGTCTTTCCCAATGTTCAGTGGGATTCAGTAATAGAGATTTGGTGGATTAAGTATCTTGGCAACCCTAACCAGGGCAAAAAAAATTGAAAAGGGGTGCAACACGAGGACTTCCAAGGGGGTCACCCATCCTAGTTCTACTCTCGCCCAAGCACGCTTAACTTTGGAGTTCTGATGGGATCCGGTGCATTAGTACTGGTATGATCGCATCCGTCATTTTGATGGCACAATTCCTATATGTGTTAACGGTTGACAGTCCCAGTCTAGAGAGATGGCCCATTCAAAAGGCCCAACGGGCTTAACGACAACCCATCTGCTTCAACAACGCAGCATCCTCGCAAGACGTGATATCAACACGTTGTAGGGCCCTCTGATGTCCCGTGAATCAAGTTGTTGTCCTTTTAACTGTTCACGACGTACGATCAGGGATGGAAAAACGTAGCGCAAGAAGAAAAGTGGCCTGAAACTGATGAAAATGTTCAATTTTGGGCTCCAAAAATGGGCACATCGAGCAAGCTGGCTGCCCTCGTCGTAGAGCTCTCAAAGAGCTTTGCAACAGTATGTTGTGCGCTGCGTAACTCCTTACGGATCAAAAGTTATGGGCACCGGAGTGGCGGAGACTTGGTCACAAACCCTACGCCCTCAGTTTGCGGGCCCAGCCTCTACGGGAAGCGAAGTTGTCTTGCCCAATGTTCCGTGGGATTCAGTAATAGAAATTTGGTGGATAAAGTATCTTGGCAACCCTAACCAGGGCAAAAAAAATTGAAAATGGGTGCAACACGAGGACTTCTCACGGGGTCACCCATCCTAGTACTGCTATCGCCCAAGCATGCTTAACTTCGGAGTTCTGATGGGATCCGGTGCATTGGTGCTGGTATGTTCGCACGCGTAATGTTGAGGGCACAATTCCTTTATGTGTTAATGGTTCACAGTCCCAGCCTAGAGAGATGGCACATTCAAAAGGCCCAATGGGCTTAACGACAACCCATCCGCTTCAACAATGCAGCATCCTCGCAAGACGTTATATCAACACGTTGTAGGGCCCTCTGATGTCCCACGAGTCAGGTTGTCGTCCTTTTAACAGTTCACAACGTACAATCCGAGACGGAAAAATACAGCAAAAGAAGAAAAATGGCCTAAAACTGTTGAAAATGTTCGATTTTGGTCTCCAAAAATTGGAACATCGAGCTTGCTTGCTGCCTCAGTCGTAGAGCTCTCAGAGAGCTTTGCAACGGTATGCTGTGCGCCGCATAACTCCTTACGGATCAAAAGTTATGGGAACCGGAGTGACGGAGACCTGGTCACAAACCCTACGCCCTCGGTTTACGGGCCCAGCCTCAACGTGAATCGAAGTTGTCCTACCCAATGTTCCGTGGAATTCAGTAACAGAGATTTGGTGGATAAAGTATCTTGACAACCCTAACCAGGGCAAAAAAAATTGAAAAGGGGGTACAACACGAGGACTTCCCAGGGGGTCACCCATCCTAGCACTACTCTCACCCAAGCACTCTTAACTTCGAAGTTCTGATAGGATCCGGTGCAGTAGTGTTAGTATGATCGCACCCGTCATGTTGAGGGCACAATTCCTTTATGTGTTAACTGTTCACAATCCCAGCCTAGAGAGATGGCCCATTCAAAAGGCCCAATGGGCTTAACGACAACCCATCCACTTCAACAACGTTGCATCCTCGCAAGACGTTATATCAACACATTGTAGGGCCCTCTGATGTCCCGCGAGTTGGGTTGTCGTCCTTTTAACAGTTCACGATGTACGATCCTTGACAGAAAAACAAAGCAAAAGAAGAAAAGTGCCCTGAAACTGATGAAAACGTTCGATTTTGGCTCCAAAAACGGCAAAGCAAGCTAGCTAGTGGCCCCCGTCGTAGAGCTCTCAGAGTGCTTTGCAACTGTATGCTATGCGCCGCGTAACTCCTTACGGATCAAAAGTTATGGGCACCGGAGCGACGGAGACCTGGTCACAAACGCTATGCCCTCGGTTTGCGGGCCCAGCCTCTACGTGAAACGAAGTTTTCTTGCCCAATGTTCTGTGGGATTCAGTTATAGAGATTTGGTGGATAAAGTATCTTGGCAACCCTAACAAGATCAAAAAAAATTGAAAACGGGGGTCAACACGAGGACTTTCCAGGGGGTCACCCATCCTAGTACTACTCGCCCAAGCACGCTTAACTTCAGAGTTCAGATGGGATCCGGTGCATTACTGCTGGTATGATCGCACCCGTCATGTTGAGGGCACAATTCTTATTTGTGTTAACGGTTCACAGTCCCAGCCTAGCGTGATGGCCCATTGAAAAGGCCCAATGGGCTTAACGACAACCCATCCACTTCAACAACGCAACATCCTCGCATGACGTGATATAAACACATTGTAAGGCCCTCTGATGTCCCGCGAGTCAGGTTGTCGTCCATTTAACAGTTCACGACGTACGATCCGGGACGGAAAAACAGAGCAAAAGAAGAAAAGTGGCCTAAAACTGATGAAAACGTTCGATTTTGGGCTCCAAAAAGGGGCAAAGCGAGCAAGCTGGCTGCCCCAATCGTAGAGCTCTCAGAGAGCTTTGTAACGATATGCTATGCGCCGCATAACTCCTTGCGGATCAAAAGTTATGGGCACCAGAGCGACGAAGACCTGGTCACAAGCCCTACGCCCACGGTTTGCGGGCCCAGCCTCCACGTGAAACGAAGTTGTCTTGCCCAATGTTACGTGGGATTCATTAATAGAGATTTGGTAGATAAAGTATCTTGGCAACCCTAACCCGAGCAAAAAAAATTAAAAAGGGGGTGCAACACGAGGACTTCCCAGGGGGTCACCCATTCAAGTACTACTCGCCCAAGCACGCTTAACTTCGAAGTTCTGATGGGACCCAGTGCATTAGTGTTGGTATGATTGCCGCCTTCATGTTGAGGGCACAATTCCTATATGTGTTAACGGTTCACAGTCCTAGCCTAGAGAGATGGCCTATTCAAAAGGCCCAATGGGCTTAACGACAACCCATCCGCTTCAACAACGCAGCATCCTCGCAAGACGTGATATCAACACGTTGTAGGGCCCTTTGATGTCCTGGGTGTCAGGTTGTTGTCCCTTTAACAACACACAACGTACGATCTGGGACGAAAAAACAGAGCAAAAGAAGAAAAACGGTCTGAAACTGATTAAAACGTTCGTTTTTAGGCTCGAAAAAAGGCGCACAGCAAGCATGCTTGTTGCCCTCGTCGTAGAGCTCTCAGAGAGCTTTGCAACGGTATGTTGTGCGCCGTGTAACTCCTTTCTGATCAAAAGTTATAGGCACCAGAGCGACGAAGACCTGGTCACAAACCCTACGCCCTCGGTTTGCGGGCCCAACCTCTACGTGAAACGAAGTTTTCTTGCCCAATGTTACGTGGGATTCATTAATAAAGATTTGGTGGATAAAGTATCTTGGCAACCCTATACTGGGCAAAAAAAAAATTGAAAAGGGGGTGCAACACGAGGACTTCCCAGGGGGTTACCCATCCTAGTACTACTCTCGCCCAAGCACGCTTAACTTCCGAGTTTTGATGGGATCCGATGCATTAGTGCTGGTATGATCGCACCAGTCATTTTAAGGGCACAATTCCTATATGTGTTAACGGTTCATTGTCCCAGCCTAGAGAGATGGCCCATTCAAAAGGCCCAATGGGCTTAACGACAACCCATCCACTTCAACAACGCAGCATCCTCGCAAGACTTGATATCGACAAGTTGTAGGGCCCTCTGATGTCCCGCGAGTCAGGTTGCCATCCTTTTAACAGTTCACGACATACGATCCAGGACGGAAAAACAAAGCAAAAGAAGAAAAGTATACTGGAATTGATGAAAATGTTCGATTTTGGGCTCCAAAAATGGGCACAACGAGCAAGCTGGCTACCCCCGTCGTAGAGCTCTCAGAGAGCTTTGTAACGGTATGTTGTGCACTGCGTAACTCCTTACGGATCAAATGTTATGGGCACCTGGGCGACAGAGACCTAGTCACAAACCCTACGCCCTCAGTTTATCGGGCCCAGCCTCTACGTGAAGCAAAGTTGTCTTGCCCAATGTTCCGTGGGATTCAGTAATAGAGATTTGGTGGATAAAGTATCTTGGCAACCCTAACTAGGGCAAAAAAAATTAAAAATGGGGTGCAACACGAGGACTTCCCACTGGGTCACCCATCCTAGTACTACTCTCGCCCAAACACGCTTAACTTCGGAGTTCTATTGGGATCCGGTGCAATAGTGCTGGTACGATTGCACCCGTCATGTTGAGGGCACAATTCCGATATATGTTAACGGTTCACAGTCTCAGCCTTTAGAGATGGCCTATTTAAAAGGCCCAATGGGCTTAACGACAACCCATCCACTTCTACAACACAGCATTCTTGCAAGACGTGATATCGACACGTTGCAGGGCCCTCTAATATCCCGCGAGTCAGGTTGTCGTTCTTTTAAAAGTTCACGACGTATGATCCGGGATGAAAAAATAGAGTAGAAGAAGAAAAGTGGTCTGAGACTGATGAAAATGTTCGATTTTGGGCTCTAAAAATGGGCACAGCGAGCAAGCTGGCTGCCCCCGTCGTAGAGCTCTTAGAGAACTTTGCTACGGTATGCTGTGCACCGCGTAACTCCTTACGGATCAAAAGTTATGGGCACCTGGGCAACGGAGACCTGGTCACTAACCCTACGCCCACGGTTTATCGGGCCCAGCATCTACGTGAAGCGAAGTTGTCTTGCCTAATGTTCTGTGGGATTCAGTAATAGAGATTTGGTGGATAAAATATCTTGGCAACCCTAACCAGGGCAAAAAAAATTAAAAAGGGGGTGCAACACAAGGACTTCCCAAGGGGTCACCCATCCTAGTACTACTCTCTCCCAAGCACGCTTAACTTCGGTGTTCTGATGGATCCGGTGCATTAGTGCTGGTATGATCGCACCCATCATGTTGAGGGCACAATTCCTTTATGTGTTAACTGTTCACAGTCCCAGCCTAGAGAGATGGCCCAGTCAAAAGGCCCAATGGGCTTAACTACATCCCTTCCACTTCATCAACGCATCATTCTTTCAAGACGTGGTATTAACACATTGTAGGGCCCTCTGATATCCTGTGAGTCAGGTTGTCGTCCTTTTAACAGTTCACGACGTACGATCCGAGACGAAAAAACAGAGCAAAAGAAGAAAAGTGGCTTGAAATTGATGAAAACGTTCGATTTTGGGTTCCAAAAATGGGCACAGCGAGCAAGCTCTCTGCCCCCGTCGTAGAGCTCTCAGAGAGTTTTGCAACGGTATGCTGTGCACCGCGTAATTCCTTATGGATCAAAAGTTATTTGCACCGGAGCGACGGAGACCTGGTCAAAAACCCTACGCCCTCGGTTTGCGGGACCAACCTCTACGTGAAACGAAGCTTTCTTGCCCAGTGTTCCGTGGTATTTGGTAATAGAGATTTGGAGGATAAAGTATCTTGGCAACCCTAACCAGGGCAAAAGAAAATGAAAAGGGGGTGCAACACGAGGACTTCCCACGGGGTCACCCATCCTAGTACTACTCTCGCCCAAGCACACATAACTTCGGAGTTCTGATGGGATCCAGTGCATTAGTGCTGGTATGATCGTACCCGTCTTGTTGAGGGCACAATTCCTATATGAGTTAACGGTTCATAGTCCCAGCCTAGAGAGATGGCCCATTCAAAAGGCCCAATGGGCTTAACGACAACCCATCCGCTTCAACAACGCAGCATCCTCGCAAGACGTGATATCAACACGTTGTAGGGCCTTCTAGTGTGCCGTGAGTCCGGTTGTTGTCCTTTTAAGAGTTCACGACATACGATCCGGGATGGAAAAACACTGCAAAAGGAGAAAATTTTCCTGAAACTGATGAAAACGTTCGATCTTGGGCTCCAAAAAGGGGCACAGCAAGCATGCTTGCTGCCACCGTCGTAGAGCTCTCAGAGAGCTTTGCAATGGTATGCTGTACGCCGCGTAACTCCTTACGGATCAAAAGTTATGGGCACCGGAGCGACGGAGACCTGGTCACAAACCCTACGCCTTCGGTTTGCGGGCCCAGCCTCTACATGAAACGAAGTTTTCTTGACCAATGTTCCTTGGGATACAGTAATAGAGATTTGGTGGATAAAGTATCTTGGCAACCCTAACCAGGGCAAAACAAGTTGAAAATGAGGTGCAAGACAAGGACTTCCCAGGGGGTCACCAATCCTAGTACTACTCTCGTCCAAGCACGCTTAACTTCAGAGTTCTGATGGGATCCTGTGCATTAGTGCTGGTATGATCGCACCCGTCATGTTGAGGGCACAATTCCTACATGTGTTAACCGTTCACATTCCCAGCCTAGAGAGATGGCCCATTCAAAAGGCCCAATGGGCTTAACGACAACCCATCCGCTTTAAAAAATCAGCAACCTCGCAAGACATGATATCAACACGTTGTAGGGCCCTCTGATGTCCAGTGAGTCTGGTTGTCGTCCTTTTAACAGTTCACGACGTACGATCCGGGACAGAAAAACAGAGCAAAAGAAGAAAAGTGGCCGGAAACTGATGAAAACGTTCAATTTTGGGCTTCAATAACGGGCACACTGAGCAAGCTGGCTGCCCCCATCGTACAGCTCTTAAAGAGCTTTGCAACTATATGATGTGCATCGCGTAACTCGTTACGGATCAAAAGTTATAGGCACCGGAGCGACGGAGACCTGGTCACAAACCCTACGCCCTAGGTTTGCTGGCCCAGCCTCTACGTGAAGCGAAGTTGTCTTGCCCAATGTTTCGTTGCATTAAGTAATAGAGATTTGGTGGATAAAGTTTCTTGGCAACGCGAACCGGGGGAAAAAAAATTGAAAAGGGGGTGCAACACGAGGACTTCACAGGGTGTCACCCATCCTAGTACTACTCTCGCACAAGCACGCTTAACTTCGGAGTTCTGATGGGATCCGGTGCTTTAGTGCTGGTATGATCGCACCCGTCATGTTGAGGGCACAATTCTTATATGTGTTAACGGTTCACAGTCCCAGCTCAGAGAGACGGCCCATTCAGAAGACCCAATGGGCTTAATGGCAACCCATCCGCTTTAACAGCGCAGCATCCTCGCAAGACGTGATATCAACATGTTGTAGGGCACTCTGATGTCCCGCGAGTCAGGTTGTCGTCCTTTTAACATTTTACGAAGTAAGATACCGGACGAAAAAATAGAGCAAAAGAAGAAAAGCGGCCTGAAACTGATGAAAATGTTCTATTTTGGACTCTAAAAAGGGGCACAGAGAGGAAGCTGGCTGCCCCCATCGTAGAGCTCTCAGAGAGCTTTACAACGATATGATGTGCGCTGCGTAACTCCTTACGGATCAAAAGTTATGGGCACTGAACCGACGAAAACATGGTCACCAACCCTACGCCCTCGTTTTGCAGGGCCAGCCTCTACGTGAAGCAAAGTTGTCTTGCCCAATGTTCCCTGGGGTTCAATAATAGAGATTTGGTGGATAAAGTATCTTGGCAACCCTAACCTGGGCAAAAAAAATTGAAAAGGGGGTGCAACACGAGGACTTCCCAGGTAGTCACCCATCCAAGTACTACTCTCGCCCAAGCACGCTTAACTTCGGAGTTCTGATGGGATCCGGTGCATTAGGGCAGTTATGATCGCACCCGTCATGTTGAGGGCACAATTCCTTTATGTATTAACTGTTCACAGTCCCAGCCTAGAGAGATGGCCCATTCAAAAGGCCCATTGGGCTTAACGACAACCTATCCACTTCAACAACGCAGCATGCTTGCAAGACGTTATATCGACACGTTGTAAGGCCCTCTGATGTCCCGCGAGTAAGGTTGTTGTCCTTTTAACAGCTCACGACGTACTATCCAAGATGAAAAAACTGAGCAGAAGAATACATGTGGCCTGAAACTGATGAAAACATTCGATTTTGGGCTCCAAAAAGGGGCACAGCGAGCAAGATGGCAGCCCCCCTCGTAGAGCACTCAGAGAGCTTTGCAACGGTATGCTGTGTGCTCCGTAATTCCTTACGGATCAAAAGTTATTGGCACCGGAGCGACGGAGACCTGGTCACAAACCATACGCCCTCGGTTTGCAGGCCCAGACTCTACGTGAAGCGAAGTTGTCTTGCCCAATGTTCCGTGGGATTCAGTAATAGAGATTTGGTGGATAAAGTATCTTGGCAACCCGAACCTGGGCAAAAAAAATTGAAAAGGGGGTGCAACACGAGGACTTCCCAGGGGGTCACCCATCCTAGTACTACTCTGGCCCAACCACGCTTAACTTCGTAGTTCTGATGGGATCCAGTGCATTAGTGCTGGTATGATCGCACCCGTCATGTTGAGGGCACAATTCTTATATGTGTTAACGGTTCACAGTCCCAGCTTAGAGACAAGGCCCATTCAAAAGGCCCAATGGGTTTAACGACAACCCATCCGCTTCAACAACGCAGCATGCTTGTAAGACGTGATATCGACACGTTGTAGGGGCCTCTGATGTCCCGCGAATCAGGCTGTCATCCTTTTAACAGTTAACGACGTACGATCCGGGACAGAAAAATAGAGCAAAAGAAGAAAAGCTGCCTGAAATTGATGAAAATGTTCGATTTTAGTCTCCAAAAATGGGCAAAGCGAGCAAGCTGGCTGCCCCTATCGTAGAGCTCTCAGAGAGCTTTGCAACGGTATGCTGTGCACCGCATAACTCCTTACGAATCAAAAGTTACGTGCACCGGAGGGACAGAAACCTGGTCACAAACCCTACGCCCTCGGTTTGCAGGCCAGCCACTACGTGAAGTGAAGTTGTCTGGCCCGATGTTCCGTGAGATTTAGTAATAGAGATTTGGTGGATAAAGTATCTTGGCAACCCTAACCAGGGCAAAAACGATTGAAAAGGGGGTGCTACACGAGGACTTCCCAGGGTGTCACCCATTCTAGTACTACTCTCTCCCAAGCACGCTTAACTTCGGAGTCCTGATGGGATCCGGTGCATCAGTGCAGGTATGATCACACCCGTCATGTTGAGGGCACAATTCCTATATGTGTCAACGGTTCATAGTCCCAGCCTAGAGAGATGGCCCATTCAAAAGGCCCAATGGGCTTAACGACAACCCATCTGCTTCAACAACGGAGCATCCTCGCAAGACGGTATATCGACACGTTGTAGGGGACTCTGATGTCCTACGAGTCAGGTTGCCATCCTTTTAACAGTTCACAACGTATGATCCGGGTCGGAAAAATAGAGAAAAAGAATAAAAGTGGAATAAAACTGATGAAAACGTTGGATTTTGGGCTCCAAAAATGGGCCCCACGAGCAAGCTGGCTGCCTCGTCGTAGACCTCTCAGAGAGCTTTGCAACAGTATGCTGTGCGCCGCGTAACTCCTTGCGGATCAAAAGTTATGGGCACCGGAGTGACGGAGACCTGCACACAAACCCTACGCCCTCGGTTTACGGGCCCAACCTCTACGTGAATTGAAGTTGTCTTGCCCAATGTTCCGTGGGATTCAGTAACAGAGATTTGGTGGATAAAGTATCTTGACAACCCTAACCAAGGCAAAAAAAATTGAAAAGGGGGTACAACACGAGGACTTCCTAGGGTGTCATCCATCCTAGTACTACTCTCGCCCAGGCACGCTTAACTTCGAAGTCCTAATGGGATCTGGTGCATTAGTGCTGGTATGATCACACCCATAATGTTGATGGCACAATTCTTATATGTGTTAACGGTTCATAGTCTCAGCCTAGAGCGATGGCCATTCAAAAGGCCCAATGGGCTTAACGACAACCCATCCGCTTCAACAACGCAGCATCCTCGCAAGACGTTATATCGGCACGTTGTAGGGCCCTATGATGTCCCGTGAGTCAGGTTGTCGTCCTTTTAACAGTTCACAACGTATGATCAGGGACAGAAAAATAGAGCAAAAGAAGAAAAGTGGCCTGAAACAGATGAAAATGTTCGATTTTGGGCTCCAAAAATGGGCACAGCGAGCCAGCTGGCTGTTCCCATCGTAGAGCTCTCAGAAAGCTTTGCAACAGTATGTTGCGCGCCGCATAACTCCTTACGGATCAAAAGTTATGGGCACCGGAGCGACGGAGACCTGGTCACAAACCCTACGCCCTCGGTTTGTGGGCCCAGCCTCTACGTGAAGAGAAGTTATCTTGCCCAATGTTCCGTGGGATTCAGTAACAGAAATTTGGTGGATAAAGTATCTTGGCAACCCTAACCAGGGCAAAGAAAATTGAAAAGGAGGTGCAAGACGAGGACTTCCCAGGGGGTCACCCATCCAAGTACTTCTCTCGCCCAAGCACGCTTAACTTTGGAGTTATGATGGGATTCGGTACATTAGTGCTGGTATGATCGCACCCATCATGTTGAGGGCACAATTCCTATATGTGTTAACGGTTCACAGCCCCAGCCTAGAGAGATGGCCCATTCAAAGGCCCAATGGGCTTAATGACAACCCATCCGCTTCAACAACGTCGCATCCTCGCAAGGCGTGACATCAACACGTTGTAGGGCCCTCTGATGTCCCGCGTGTCAGGTTGTCGTCCTTTTAACTGTTCACGACGTACGATCCAGAAGGGAAAAATAGAGCAAAAGAATAAAAGTGGCTTGAAACTGATGAAAATGTTTGATTTTGGGCTCCAAAAAGGGCCAAAGCGAGCAAGCTGGCTGCCCCCGTCGTAAAGCTCTCAGAGAGCTTTGCAACCCGTATGCTGTGCACTGCGTAACTCCTTACGGATCAAAAGTTATGGGCACCGGAGCGACGGAGACCTGGTCACAAACACTACGCCCCCGGTTTACGGGCCCATCCTCTACGTGAAACGAAGGTTTCTTGTCCAATGTTCCGTGGGATTTAGTAATAGAGATTTAGTGGATAAAGTATCTTGGCAACCCTAACCAGGGCAAAAAAAATTGAAAAGGGGGTGCAAGACGAGGACTTCCCAGGGGGTCACCGATCTTAGTACTTCACTTGCCCAAGCACGCTTAACTTTGGAGTTCTGATGGGATCCGGTGTATTAGTGCTGGTATGATCGCACCCGTCATGTTCAGGGCGCAATTCCTATATGTGGTAACGGTTCACAATCCCAGCCTAGAGAGATGGCCCATTCAAAAGGCCCAATGGGCTTAACGACAACCCATCAGCTTCAACAACGCAGCATCCTCGCAAGACAAGATATCAACACATTTTAGTGCCTCTGATGTCATGCGAGTCAGGTTGTAGTCCTTTTAACAGTCCACAACGTACGATCCAGGACGAAAAACAGAGTAAAAGAAGAAAAGTGGCCTAAAACTGATGAAAATGTTTGATTTTGGACTCCAAAAAGGGGCAAAGCGAGCAAGCTGGCTGCCCCCGTCGTAGAGCTCTCAGAGAGCATTGCAATGGTTTATTGTGCACCGCGTAACTCCTTACGGATCAAAAGTTATGGGCACCTGGGCGACGGAGACCTGGTCACAAACCCTACGCCCTCGGTTTATCGGGACCAGCCTCTACGTAAAGCAAAGTTGTCTTGCCCAATGTTTCGTGGTATTCAGTAATAGAGATTTAGTGGATAACGTATCTTGGCAACCCTAACCAGGGCAAAAAAAATTGAAAAGGGGGTGCAAGACGAGGACTTCCCAAGGGGTCACCCATCTTAGTACTTCTCTTGCCCAAGCACGCTTAACTTTGGAGTTCTGATGGGATCCGGTGTATTAGTGCTGGTATGATCACATCCGTCATGCTGAGGGCACAATTCCTATATGTGTTATCCGTTCACAGTCCCAACCTGGAGAGATGGCCCGTTCAAAAGGCCCAATGGGCTTAACGACATCCTATCCGCTTCAACAACGCAGCATCCTCGCAAGACTTGATATCAACACATTGTAGGGCCCTCTGATATCCCGTGAGTCAGGTTGTCGTCCTTTTAACATTTCACAACGTAAGATTCGGGACGAAAAAATAGAGGAAAAGAAGAAAAATGGCCTGAAATTGATGAAAACGTTCGATTTTGGGCTTCAAAAATGGGCACACCGAGCAAGCTGGCTTCAAAAAAGTGCTTCGCAATAGTATGCTATGCGCCGCGTAACTCGTTACGGATCAAAAGTTATGGGCACCGAAGCGACAGAGACCTGGTCACAAATCCTACGCCCTCGGTTTATCTGGCCCAGCCTCTACGTGAAGCGAAGTTGTCTTGCCCAAAGTTCCGTGGGATTCAATAATAGAGATTTGGTGGATAAAGTCTCTTGGCAACCCTAACCAGGCCAAAAAAAATTAAAAAAGGGGTGCAACACGAGGACTTCCTAGGGGGTCACCCATCCTAGTACTACTCTCGCCCAAGCACGCTGAACTTCGGAGTTATGATGGATCTGGTGCATTAGTGCTGGTATGATTGCACCTATCACGTTGAGGGCACAATTCCTTTATTTGTTAACTGTTCACAGTTCCAGCCTAGAGAGATGGCCCATTCAAAAGGCCCAATGGGCTTAACGACAACCCATCTGCTTCAACAACGCAGCATCCTCGCAAGATGTGATATTGACACTATGTAGGGCCCTCTGATGTCCGGCGCGTCCGGTTGCCGTCCTTTTAACGGTTCACGAGGTACGATCCGGGACGGAAAAATAGAGCAAAAGAAGAAAAGTGGCCTGAAACTGATGAAAACGTTCAATTTTGGTCTCCAAAAATGGGCACAGCATGCATACTAGCAACCCCCGTCGTAGAGCTCACAGAGAGCTTTGCAACGGTATGCTGTGCGCCGCGTAACTTCCTACGGATCAAAAGTTATGCGCATTGGAGCGACGGAGACCTGGTCACAAACCCTACGCACTCGGTTTGCAGGCCCAGCCTCTACGTGAAACGAAGTTGTCTTGCCCAATGTTTCGTGGGATTCAATAATAGAGATTTGGTGGATAAAGTATCTTGGCAACCCTAACCAGGGTAAAAAAATTTGAAAAGGGGGTGCAACACGAGGACTTCCCAGGGTGTCACCCATTCTAGTACTACTCTCGCCCAAGCATGCTTAACTTCAGAGTTCTGATGGGATCTGGTGCATTAGTGCTGGTATGATCGCACCCGTCTGTTGAGGGCACAATTCCTTTATGTGTTAACTGTTCACAATCCCAGCCTAGAGAGATAGCCCATTCAAAAGGCCCAATGGGCTTAACGACAACCCATCTGCTTCAACAACGCAGCATGCTTGCAAGACGTGATATCGACATGTTGTAGGTCCCTATGATTTCCAGCGAGTCAGGTTGTCATCCTTTTAACAGTTCACGACGTACGATCCAGGACGGAAAAATAGAGAAAATGAAGAAAAGTGGCCCGAAACTGATGAAAACGTATGATTTTGGGCTCCAAAAATAGGCACATCGAGCAAGCTGGCTGCCCCTATCGTAGAGCTCTTATAGAGCTTTACAACGTTATGCTGTGCGCGCGTATCTCGTTACGGATCAAAAGTAATGGGCACCGAAGCGGCGGAGACCTGGTCACAAACCCTATGCCCTCGGTTTGCGGGCCCAGCCTCTACGTGAAGTGAA
Source organism: Ehretia macrophylla (assembly GCA_037974665.1). Taxonomy (NCBI): domain Eukaryota; kingdom Viridiplantae; phylum Streptophyta; class Magnoliopsida; order Boraginales; family Ehretiaceae; genus Ehretia; species Ehretia macrophylla. Next base: position 78,548,716 of record CM075769.1, read on the forward strand.
GTTGTCTTGCCCAATGTTTCGTGGGATTCAGTAATAGAGATTTGGTGGATAAAGTATCTGAGCAACTCTAACCACGGCAAAAAAAATTGAAAGGGGGTACAACACGAGGGCTTCCCAGGGGGTCACCAATCCTAGTACTACTCTCGCCCAAGCACGCTTAACTTCAGAGTTCTGATGGGATCCGGTGCATTAGTGCTGGTATGATCGCACCTGTCATGTTGAGGACACAATTCCTATATGTGTTAACGGTTCACAATCCCAGCCTAGAGAGATGGCCCATTCAAAAGGCCCAAAGGGCTTAACGACAACCCATCCGCTTCAACAACGCAGCATCCTCGCAAGATGTTATATCAACACATTGTAGGGCCAGCTGACGTCCCGCGAGTCAGGGTTTCGTCCTTTGAACAGATCACAACGTATGATCCAGCACGGAAAAACAGAGCAAAAGAAGAAATGTGGCCTGAAACTAATGAAAATGTTCAATTTTGGCCTCCAAAAATGGGCACAGCGAGCAAGCTGGCTGCCCCAGACGTATAGGACTCAGAGAGCTTTGCAACGGTATGCTATGCGCCGCGTAACTTCTTACGGATCAAAACTTATGGCCACCGGAGCGACGGAGACCTGGTCACAAACCCTACGCCCTCGGTTTGCTGGCCCAGCCTCTACGTGAAGCGAAGTTGTCTTGCCCAATGTTCCGTGGCATTTAGTAATAGAGATTTGGTGGACAAAGTATATTGGCAACGCTAACCGGGGCAAAAAAAATTGAAAAGGTGGTGCAACACGAGGACTTCCCAGGGGGTCACCCATCCTAGTACTACTCTCGCCCAAGAACGCTTAACTTCGGAGTTCTAATGCGATCCGGTGCATTAGTGCTGGTATGATCGCACCCGTCATGTTGAGGGCACAATTCTTATATGTGTTAACGGTTCACTGTCCCAGCCTAGAGATATAGCCCACTCAAAAGGCCCAATGGGTTTAACGACAACCCATCCACTTCAACAACGCAGCATGCTTGCAAGACGTGATATCGACACATTGTAGGGCTCTCTGATGTCCCGCGAGTCAGGTTGTCGTCCTTTTAACAATTCACTACGTATGATCCGGGACGAAAAAACAGAGCAAAAGAAGAAAAGCGGCATAAAACTGACAAAAACATTCGATTTTGGTCTCTAAAATTGGGCAAAGCGAGCAAGCTGGCAGCCCCCATCGTAGAGCTCTCAGAGAGCTTTGCAACGGTATGTTGTGCGCCGCGTAACTCCTTACGGATCAAAAGTTATGGGCACCGGTGCGACAGAAACTTGGTCATAAACGCTACGCCCTCGGTTTGCTGGCCCAGCCTCTACGTGAAGCGAAGTTGTCTTGCCCAATGTTCTGTGGGATTCAGTAACAGAGATTTGGTGGATAAAGTTTCTGGGCAACTCTAACCAGGGCAAAACAAATTGAAAAGGGGGTACAACATGAGGAGTTCCCAGGGGGTCACCCATCCTAGTACTACTCTCGCCCAAGCACGCTTAACTTCGGAGTTCTGATCGGATCCGATGCATCAGTGCTGGTATGATCGCACCCGTCATGCTGAGGGCACAATTCTTATATTTGTTAACGGTTCATAGTCTCAGCCTAGAGAGATGGCCCATTCAAAAGCCCCAATGGGCTTAACGACAACCCATCCGCTTCAACAACGCAGCATCCTCTCAAGACGTTATATTGACACGCTGTAGGGCCCTATGATGTCCCACAAGTCAGGTTGTCATTTTTTTACAGTTCACAACGTATGATCCGGGACGGAAAAACAGAGCAAAAGAAGAAATTTGGCCTGAAACTGATGAAAAAATTTGATTTTGGGCTCCAAAAATGGGCACAGCGATCAAACTGGCTGCCCCCGTTGTAGAGCTCTCAGAGAGCTTTGCAACAGTATGCTATGCGCCGCGTAACTCCTTACGGATCAAAAGTTATGGGCACCGAAGAGACGGAGACCTGCTCACAAACCCTACGCCCTCGGTTTGCGGGCCCAACCTCTACGTGAAGCGAAGTTGTCTTGCCCAATGTTCCATGGGATTCAGTAACAGAGATTTGGTGGATAAAGAATATTGGCAACCCTAACCAAGGCAAAAAAAATTGAAAAGGGGGTGTAACACGAGTACTTCCCAGGGCGTCACCCATCCTAGTACTACTCTCGCCCAAGCACGCTTAACTTCGGAGTCTTGATGGGATCCGGTGCATTAGTGCTGGTATGATCACACCCGTCATGTTGAGGGCACAATTCCTTTATGTGTTAACGGTTCACAGTCCCAGCCTAGAGAGATGGCCCATTCAAAAGGCCCAATAGGCTTAACGACAACCCATCTGCTTCAACAACGCAGCATCCTCGCAAGATGTGATATCAACAGATTGTAGGGCCCTCTGACGTCCCGCGAGTCAGGTTGTTGTCCTTTGAACAATTCACAACGAATGATCCAGGACGGAAAAACAGAGAAAAAGACGAAATGTAGCCTGAAACTGATGAAAACATTCGATTTTGGGCTCCAAAAATGGGCAAAGCGAGCAAGCTGGCTGCCCCCATCGTAGGGCTCTCAGAGGGCTTTGCAACGTTATACTGTATGCCGCGTAACTCCGTACGGATCAAAAGTAATGGGCACCGGAGCGACGGAGACCTGGTCACAAACCCTACGCCCTCGGTTTGGGGGCCCAGCCTCTACGTGAAGCGAAGTTGTGTTGCTCAATGTTCGGTGGGGTTCAGTAACAGAGATTTGGTGGATAAAGTAGTTTGGCAACCCTAACCAGGGCAAAAAAAATTAAAAAGGAGGTGTAACACGAGGACTTCCCAAGGGGTCACCTATCCTAGTTCTACTCTCGCCAAGCACGCTTAACTTCAAAGTTCCCATGGGATCCGGTGTATTAGTGCTGGTATGATCGCATCTGTTATGTTGAGGGCACAATTCCTATATATGTTAACGGTTCAGAGCCCCAGCCTAGAGAGATGGCCCATTCAAAAGGCCCAATGGGCTTAACAACAACCCATCCGCTTCAACAACGCCGCTTCCTCGCAAGGCGTGATATCAACACATTGTAAGGCCCTCTGATGTCCCGCGAGTTAGGCTGTCGTCCTTTTAACAGTTCACGACGTACGATCCGGGACAGAAAAATAGAGCAAAAGAAGAAAAGTGTCCTGAAACTAATGAAAACGTACGATTTTGGGCTCCAAAAATGGGCAGAGCGAGCAAGCTGGCTGCCCACATCATAGAGCTCTCAGAGAGCTTTGCAACGGTATGCTGTGCGCCGTGTAAATCCTCACGGATCAAAAGTTATGGGCACTGGAGGGACGGAGACCGGGTCACAAATCCTACGCCCTCGGTTTGCGGGCCCAGCCTCAACGTGAAGTGAAGTTATCTTGCCCAATGTTCCGTGGGATTCAGTAATAGAGATTTGGTGGATAAACTATCTTGGCAACCCTAACCAGGGCAAAAAAAATGGAAAAGGGGGTGCAACACGAGGACTTCCCAGAGGGTCACCCATCCAATTACTACTCTCGCCCAAGCACGCTTAACTTCGGAGTTCTAATGCGATCCGGTGCATTAGTGCTGATATGATCGCATCCGTTATGTTGAGGGCACAATTCCTATATGTGTTAACGGTTCATAGTCCCAGCCTAGAGAGATGGCCCATTCAAAATACCCAAGGGCTTAACGACAACCCATCCGCTTCAACAACACAGCATCCTCGCAGGACGTTATATCGACACGTTGTAGGGCCCTCTGATGTCCCGCGAGTCAGGTTGTCATAATTTTAACAGTTCACGACGTACGATCTGGGATATAAATACGAGCAAAAGTAGAAAGTGGCCTGAAACTGATGAAATCGTTCGATTTTGGGCTCCAAAAAGGGACAGTGCTAGCAAGCCGGCAACCCCCGTCGTAGAGCTCTCAGAGAGATTTGCAACGGTATGCTGTGCGCCGTGTAACTCCTTACGGATCAAAAGTTATGGGCACCGGAGCGACGGAGACCTGGTCACAAACCCTACGCCCTCGGTTTGCGGGCCCAGCCTCTACGTGAAGCAAAGTTGTCTTGCCCAATGTTCCGTGGGATTCAGTAATAGAGATTTGGTGGATAAAGTATCTTGATAGCCCTAAGCAGGGCAAAAAAAATTGAAAAGGGGGTACAACACGAGGACTTCCCAGGGGGTCACCCATCTTAGTACTACTTTTACCCAGGCACGTTTAACTTCGAAGTTCTGATGGGATCCGGTGCATTAGAGCAAGTATGATCGCACCTGTCATGTTGAGGGCACAACTCCTATATGTGTTAACGGTTCACAGTCCTAGTCTAGAGAGATGGCCCATTCAAAAGGCCAAATGGGCATAACGACAACCCATCCGCTTCAACAACACAGCATTCTTGCAAGATGTGATATCGACACGTTGTAGGGCCCTCTGATGTCCTGCGAGTCAGGATGTTGTCCTTTTAACAGTTCATTACGTATGATCCGGGACAGAAAAACAGAGCAAAAGAAGAAAAATGGCCTGATACTGATGAAAACGTTCGATTTTGGGCTCCAAAAAGGGGCACAGCGAGCAAACTGGCTGCCTCCGTCGTAGAGCTCTCAGAGAACTTTGTAACGGTATGCTGTTCACCGCGTAACTCCTTACGGATCAAAAGTTATGGGCACCAGAGCGACGGAGACCTGGTCACAAACACTACGCCCTCGGTTTGCCGGCCCAGCCTCTACGTGAAGCGAAGTTATTTTGCCCAATGTTCCGTGGGATTCAGTAATAGAGATTTGTTGGATAAAGTATCTTGGCAACCCTAACCAGGGCAAAAAAATTTAAAAGGAGGTGCAACACGAGGACTTCCAAGGGGGTCACCCATCCTAGTACTACTCTCGCCCAAGCACGCTTAACTTCGAAGTTCTGATGGGATCCAGTGCATTAGTGCTGGTTTGAGAGCACCCTTCATGTTGAGGGCACAATTCCTTTATATGTTAACTGTTCACAGTACCAGCCTAGAGAGATGGCCCATTCAGAAGGCCCAATAGGCTTAAGACATCCCATCCGCTTCAACAACCCAGCATGCTTGCAAGACGTGATATTGACACGTTGTACGGCCCTCTGATGTCCCGCGAGTCAGGTTGTCCTCTTTTTAACAGTTCATGACGTATTATACATGACGGAAAAACAGAGCAAAAGATAAAAAGTGGCCTTAAACTGATGAAAACGTTAGATTTTGGGCTCCAAAAAGGGCACAGGGAGCAAGCTGGCTACCCCCGTCGTAGAGCTCTCAGAGAGCTTTACAACAGTATGTTGTGCGCCGCGTAACACCTTACGGATCAAAAGTTATGGGCACCGGAGCGACAAAGACCTGGTCACAAACTCTACGCCCTCGGTTTGTGGGCCCAGCCTCTACGTGAAGCGAAGTTGTCTTGCCCAATTTTCCGTTGAATTCAGTAAATGAGATTTGGTGGATAAAGTATCTTCGCAACCCTAACCATGACAAAAAAAATTGAAAAGGGGGTGCAACAAAAGTACTTCCCAGGGGTCGCCCATCCTAGTACTACTCTCGCCCAAGCACGCTTAACATCGGAGTTCTGATGGGATCCGGTGCATTAGTACTGGTATGATCGCACCCGTCATGTTAAGGGCACAATTCCTTTATTTGTTAACGGTTCACTGTCGTAGCCTAGAGAGATGGCCCATTCAAAAGGCCCAATGGGCTTAACGATAACCCATATGCTTCAACAATGCAGTATCCTCGAAAGACGTGATATCGACGCATTGTAGGGCCCTCTGATATCCTACGAGTCAAGTTGTCGTCCTTTTAAAAGTTCACGACGTAATATTCGGGACGGAAAAATAGTGCAAAAGAATAAAAGTGGCTTGAAACTAATGAAAACGTTCGATTTTGGGCTCCAAAAAGGGGCACAGCGAGCAAGCTAGCTGCCCCTGTCGTAGAGCTCTCAGAGAGCTTTGCAACAGTATGCTGTGCACTGCGTAACTCTTTACGGATCAAAATTTATGGGCACCGAAGCGAAGAAAAACTGGTCACAAACACTACGCCCTCGGTTTGCGGTCCCAACCTCTACGTGAAGCGAAGTTGTCTTGACCAATGTTCCATGGGATTCAGCATTAGAGATTTGGTGGATAAAGTATCTTGGCAACCCTAACTAGGGCAAAAAAATGTAAAATTGGGTGAAACACGAAGACTTTCCAGGGTGCACCCATCCTAGTACAACTCTCGCCCAAGCACGCTTAACTTCGGACTTCTGATGGGAGCCGGTGCATTAGTGCTGGTATGATCGCACCCGTCATGTTGAGGGCACAATTCCTTTATGTGTTAACTATTCACCGTCCCAGCCTAGAGAGATGGCCCATTCGAAAGGCCCAATAGGCTTAACGACAACCCATCTGCTTCAACAATGCAGTATCCTTGCAAGACGTGATATCTACACGTTGTCGGTCCTTCTGATGTCCCGCGAGTCCGGTTGTCGTCCTTTTAACAGTTCACGACGTACGATCCGGGACGAAAAAACAGAGCAAAAGAAGAAAAGTGGCCTGAAACTGATGAAAACGTTCGATTTTGGGCTCCAAAAATGGGTAAAGCGAGCAAGCTAGTTGCCCCCGTCATAGAGCTCTGAGAGAGCTTTGCAACGGTATGTTGTGCGCCGTGTAACTCCTTACGGATCAAAAGTTATGGGCACCGAAGCGACGGAGACCTGGTCACAAACCCTACGCCATCGGTTTGTGGGCCCAGCCTCTACGTAAAGCGAAGTTGTCTTGCCCAATGTTCCGTGTGATTCAGTAATAGAGATTTGGTGGATAAAGTATCTTGGCAACCCTAACCAAGGCAAAAAAAATTGAAAAGGGGGTGCAACACGAGGACTTCCCTGGGGGTCACCCATCCTAGTACTACTCTCGCCCAAGCACGGTTAACGTCGCAGTTCTAATGGGATCCGGTGAATTAGCACTAGTATGATCACACCTGTCATGTTGAGGGCACAATTCCTTTATGTGTTAACTGTTCACAGTCGCAGCCTAGAGAGATGGCCTATTCAAAAGGCCCAATGTGCCTAACGACAACCCATCCGCTTCAACAACGCAGCATGCTTGCAAGACGTGATATTGATACGTTGTAGGGACCACTAACGCGAGTCAGGTTGTCGTCCTTTTAACAGTTCACGACATATGATTCGGGATGGAAAAACAGAGCGAAAATAGAAAAGTGGCATGGAACGGATGAAAACGTTCAATTTTGGGCTACAAAAAGTGTACATCGAGCAAGCTGGCTGCCCCCGTCGTAGAGCTCTCAGAGAGCTTTGCAACGGTATGCTTTGCACCGCGTAACTCCTTACGGATCAAAAGTTATGGGCACCGGAGCGACGGAGACCTGGTCACAAACCCTACGCCCTAGGTTTTCGGGCCCAGCCTCTACGTGAAGCGAAGTTGTCTTGCCCAATGTTCTGTGGGATTCAGCAATAGTGATTTGGTGGATAAAGTATCTTGGCAACCCTAACCAGGGCAAAAAAAATTGAAAAGGGAGTGCAACACGGGGACTTCACAGGGCGTCACCTATCGTAGTACTACTTTCGCCCAAGCACACTTAACTTCGGAGTTCTCATGGGATCCGGTGCATTAGTGCTGGTATGATCGCACCCGTCATGTTGAGGGCACAATTTCTTTACGTGTTAACTGTTCACAGTCCCAGCCTAGAGGGATGGCCCATTCAAAAGGCCCAATGGGCATAACGACAACCCATCCGCTTCAACAACGCAGCATGCTTGCAAGACGTGATATCGACACGTTGTAGGGCCCTCTGATGTCCCGCGAGTCAGGTTGTCGGTCTTTTAACAGTTCACAACGTACGATCCGGGACGGAAAAGCAGAGCAAAAGAAGAAAAGTGGCCTGAAACTGATGAAAACGTCCAATTTTGGGCTCCAAAAACGGGCACATTGAGCAAGCTGGCTGCCCTTGTCGTAGAGCTCTCAGAGAGCTTTCCAACGGTATGCTGTGCACCGCGTAACTCCTTACGGATCAAAAGTTATGGGCACCGGAGCGACGGAGACCTGGTCACAAACCCTACGCCCTAGGTTTATCTGGCCCAACCTCTAAGTGAAGCGAAGTTGTCTTGCCCAATGTTCCGTGGGATTCAATAATAGAGATTTGGAGGATAAAGTATCTTGGCAACCCTAACCAGGGAAAAAAAAATTGAAAAGGCTGTGCAACACGAGGACTTCCCAAGGGGTCACTCATCCTAGTACAACTCTCGCCCAAGCGCGCTTAACTTCGGCGTTCTGATGGGATCCGGTGCATTAGTGCTGGTATGATCGCACCCATCATGTTGAGGGCACAATTTCTTTACGTGTTAACTGTTCACAGTCCCAGCCTAGAGGGATGGCCAATTCAAACGGCCCAATGGGCTTAACGACAACCCATCCGCTTCAACAACGCAGCACACTTGCAAGACATGATATCAACACGTTGTAGGGCCCCTGATGTCCCGCGAGTCAGGTTGTCGTCCTTTTAACAGTTCACGACGTACGATTCGAGACAGAAAAATAGAGCAAAAGAAGAAAAGTGGCCTGAAACTGATGAAAAAGTTCAATTTTGGGCTCCAAAATGGGCACAGCGAGCAAACTAACGGCCCCCGTCGTAGAGCTCTTAGAGAGCTTTATAACGGCATGCTGTTCACCGCGTAACTCCTTACGAATCAAAAGTTATGGGCACCGGAGCGACGGAGACCTGGTCACAAACACTACGCCCTCGGTTTGCCGGCCCAGCCTCTACGTGAAGCGAAGTTATCTTGCCCAATGTTCCGTGGGATTCAGTAATAGAGATTTGTTGGATAAAGTATCTTGGCAACCCTAACTAGGGCAAAAAAAAATTGAAAAGCGGGGTGCAACACGAGGACTTCGCAGGGGGTCACCCAACCTAGTACTACTCTTGCCAAGCACGCTTAACTTCGGAGTTCTGATTGGATCAGGTGCATTAGTGCTGGTATGATCGCACCCGTCATGTTGAGGGCACAATTTCTTTACGTGTTAACTGTTCACAGTCCCAGCCTAGAGGGATGGCCCATTCAAAAGGCCCAATGGGCATAACGACAACCCATCCGCTTCAACAACGCAGCACACTTGCAAGACGTGATATCGACACGTTGTAGGGCCCCTGATGTCCCGCGAGTCAGGTTGTCGTCCTTTTAACAGTTCACGACGTACGATTCGAGACAGAAAAATAGATCAAAAGAATAAAAGTGGCCTGAAACTGATGAAAAAGTTCAATTTTGGGCTCCAAAATGGGCATAGCGAGCATGCTAGCTGCTCCCGTCGTAGAGCTCTAAGAGTGCTTTGCAACGGTATGCTGTGCGCTGTATAATTACTTACGGATCAAAAGTTATGAGCACCGGAGCGACGGAGACCTGGTCACAAACCCTATGCCCTCAGTTTGCGGGCCCAGCCTCTACGTGAAACGAACTTGCCTTGCCCAATGTTCCATGGGATTCAGGAATAGAGATTTGATGGATAAAGTATCTTGGCAACCCTAACCAGGGCAAAAAATATTGAAAAGGGGGTACAACACGAGGACTTCCCAAGGGGTCACCCATCCTAATACTACTCTCGCCCAAGCACGCTTAACTTCGGAGTTCTGATCGGATCCGGAGCATTAGTACCGGTATGATCGCACCCGTCATGTTGAGGTCACAATTCCTATATGTGTTAACGGTTCACAGTCCTAGCCTAGAGAGATGGCCCATTCAAAAGGCCCAATGGGCTTAACGACAACCCATCTGCTTCAACAACGCAGCATCCTCGCAAGACGTGATATCGACACGTTGTAGGACCCTCTGATGTCCTGCGAGTCAGGTTGTCGTCCTTTTAACAGTTCACGACGTATGATCCGGGCCAAAAAAATAGAGCAAAAGAAGAAAAGTGGCCTGAAACTGATGAAAACGTTCGATTTTGGGCTCCAAAAAGGGGCACAGCGAGCAAACTAGCGGCCCCCATTGTAGAGCTCTTAGAGAGCTTTGTAACGGTATGTCGTGCACCACGTAACTCCTGACGGATCAAAAGTTATGGGCACCGGAGCGACGGAGACCAGGTCACAAACCCTACGCCCTCGGTTTGCCGGCCCAGCCTCTACGTGAAGCGAAGTTATCTTGCCCAATGTTCCGTGGGATTCAGTAATAGAGATTTGTTGGATAAAGTATCTTCGCAACCCTAACCAGGGCAAAAAAATTTAAAAGGAGGTACAACACGAGGACTTCCCATGGGTCACCCATCCTAGTACTACTCTCGCCCAAGCACGCTTAACTTCGGAGTTCTTATGGGATCCGGTGCATTAGTGCTGGTATGATCGCACCCTTCATGTTGACAGCACAATTCCTTTATGTGTTAACTGTTCACAGTCCCAGCCTAGAGAGATGGCCCATTCAAAAAGGCCCAATGGGCTTAACGGCAACCCATCCGTTTCAACAACACAGCATGCTTGCAAGACGTGATATCGACACGTTGTAGGGCCCTCTGATGTCCCGCGAGTCAGGTTGTCATCCTTTTAACAGTTCACGACGTATGATACAGGACGAAAAAATAGAACAAAACATTAAAAGTGGCCTTAAACTGAAGAAAACGTTAGATTTTGGGCTCCAAAAAGGGCACAGGGAGCAAGCTGGCTGCCCCCGTCATAGAGCTCTCAGCGAGCTTTACAACAGTATGTTGTGCGCCGCGTAACACCTTACGGATCAAAAGTTATGGGCACCGGAGTGACAGAGACCTGGTCACAAACTCTACGCCCTCGATTTGTGGGCCCAGCCTCTACGTGAAGCGAAGTTGCCTTGCCCAATTTTCCGTCGAATTTAGTAATAGAGATTTGGTGGATAAAGTATCTTGGCAACCCTAACCAGGACAAAAAAAATTGAAAAGGGGGTGCAACAAAAGTACTTCCCAAGGGGTCACCTATCCTAGTACTATTCTCGCCCAAGCACGCTTAACTTCGAAGTTCTGATGGCATCTGGTGCATTAGTGCTGGTATGATCGCACCCGTCATGTTTAGGGAACAATTCCTATATGTGTTAACGGTTCACAGTCGCAACCTAGATAGATGGCCCATTCAAAAGGCCCAATGGGCTTAACGATAACCCATCCGCTTCAACAATTCAATATCCTCGTAAGACGTGATATCGACACGTTGTACGGCCCTCTGATATCCTACGAGTCAGGTTGTCGTCCTTTTAACAGTTCACGACGTAATATTCGGGACGGAAAAACAATGCAAAAGAATAAAAGTGGCTTGAAACTGATGAAAACGTTCGATTTTGGGCTCCAAAAACGGGCACAGCGAGCAAGCTAGCTGCCCCCGTCGTAGAGCTCTCAGAGAGCTTTGCAACGGTATGTTGTGCACTGCGTAACTCCTTACGGATTAAAATTTATGTGCACCGAAGCGACGAAAAACTGGTCACAAACCCTACGCCTTCGGTTTGCGGTCCTAACCTCTACGTGAAGCGAAGTTGTCTTGCCCAATGTTCCATGGGATTCAGCATTAGAGATTTGGTGGACAAAGTATCTTGGCAACCCTAACCAGGGCAAAAAAAATGTAAAATTGGGTGCAACACGAAGACTTCCCAGGGTACACCCATCCTAGTACTACTCTTGCCCAAGCACGCTTAACTTCGGAGTTCTGATGGGATCCGGTGCATTAGTGCTGGTATGATCGCACCTGTCATGTTGAGGGAACAATTCCTTTATGTGTTAACTGTTCAGAGTCCCAGCTTAGAGAGATGGCCCATTCAAAAGGCCCAATAGGCTTAACGACAACCCATCCGCTTCAACAACGCAGCATGCTTGCAAGACGTGATATCGACACATTGCAGGGCCCTCTGATGTCCCGCGAGTTAGGTTGTCATCCTTTTAAGAGTTCACGACATATGATCCGGGACGGAAAAACAGAGCAAAAGAAGAAAAGTCGCCCGAAACTGATGAAAATGTTATATTTTAGGCTCCAAAAGAGCGCAAAGCGAGCAAGCTGGTTGCCCCCATCGTAGAGCTCTTAGAGAGCTTTGCAACGATATACTGTGCGCCGCGTAACTCCTTACGGATCAAAAGTTATGGGCACCGGAGCGACGGAGAACTGGTCACAAACCCTACGCCCTCGGTTTGCGGGCCCACCCTCTACATGAAACGAAGTTGTCTTGCCCAATGTTTCGTGGGATTCAGTAATGAAGATTTGGTGGATAAAGTATCTTGGCAACCCTAACTAGGGCAAAAAAAATTGAAAAGGGGGTGCAACATGAGGACTTCCCAGGGGGTCACCCATCGTAGTACTACTCTCGCCCAAGCACAGTTAACTTCGGAGTTCTAATAGGATCCGGTGCATTAGAACTAGTATGATCGCACCTGTCCTGTTGAGGGCACAATTCCTTAATGTGTTAACTGTTCACAATCGCAGCCTAGAGAGATGGCCTATTCAAAAGGCCCAATGGGCCTAACGAGAACCCATCCGCTTCAACAATGTAGCATCCTTGCAAGACGTGATATCGACATGTTGTAGGGCCCTCTGATATCCTGCGAGTCAGGTTGTCATCCTTTTAACAGTTCACGACGTATGATTCGGGACAGAAAAACAGTGCAAAAGAAGAAAAGTGGCCTGAAACTGATGAAACGTTTGATTTTGGGCTCCAAAAATGGGCAAAGCGAGCAAGCTAGCCGCCCCCATCGTAGAGCTCTCATAGAGATTTGCAACGGTATGCTGTGCGCCATGTAACTCCTTACGGATCAAAAGTTATTGGCACCGGAGCAATGGAGACCTGGTCACAAACCCAACGCCCTCGGTTTATCTGGCCCAGCCTCTACGTGAAGCGAAGTTGTCTTGCCCAATGTTCCGTGGGATTCAGTAATAGTGATTTGGTGGATAAAGTATCTTGGCTACCCTAACCAGGGCAAAAAAAATTGAAAAGGGGGTGCAACATGAGAACTTCCCAGGGTGTCACCCATCCTAGTACTACAGTCGCCCAAGCACGCTTAACTTCGGAGTTCTGATGGGATCTGGTGCATTAGTGCTGGTATGATCGCACCCGTCATGTTGAGGGCACAATTCGTTTATGTGTTAACTGTTCATAGTCCCAGCCTAGAGAGATGGCCCATTCAAAAGGCCCAATGGGCTTCACGACAACCCATCCGCTTCAACAATGTAGCATCCTCGAAAGACGTGATGTCGACATGTTGTAGGGCCCTCTGATATCCTGCGAGTCAGGTTGTCATCCTTTTAACAGTTCACGACGTATGATTTGGGACAGAAAAACAGTGCAAAAGAAGAAAAGTGGCCTGAAACTGATGAAACGTTTGATTTTGGGCTCCAAAAATGGGCAAAGCGAGCAAGCTAGCCGCCCCCGTCGTAGAGCTCTCAGAGAGATTTGCAACGGTATGCTATGCGCCATGTAACTCCTTACAGATCAAAAGTTATTGGCACCGGAGCAATGGAGACCTGGTCACAAACCCTACGCCCTCGGTTTATCTGGCCCAACCTCTACGTGAAGCGAAGTTGTCATGCCCAATGTTCTGTGGGATTCGGTAATAGAGATTTGGTGGATAAAGTATCTTTGCAGCCCTAACCAGGGCAAAAAAAATTGAAAAGGGGGTGCAACACGAGGACTTCCCAGGTGGTCACCCATCCTAATACTACTCTCTCCCAAGCACGCTTAACTACAGAGTTCTGATGGGATCCGGTGCATTAGTGCTGGTATGAACGCACCCATCATGTTGAGGGCACAATTTCTTTACGTGTTAACTGTTCGGAGTCCCAGCCTAGAGGGATGGCCCATTCAAAAGGCCCAATGGGCTTAACGACAACCCATCCGCTTCAACAACGCAGTATGCTTGCAAGACGTGATATCGACACGTTGTAGGGCCCTCTGATGTCCCGCGATTCAGGTTTTCGTCCTTTTTACAGTTCACGACGTACGATCCGAGACGGAAAAATAGAGCAAAAGTAGAAAAGTGGCCTGAAACTGATGAAAACGTTCAATTTTGGGCTCCAAAAAGGGGGCACAACGAGCATGCTAGCTCCCCACGTCGTAGAGCTCTCAGAGAGCTTTGCAACGGTATGTTGTGCGCCGTGTAATTACTTACGGATCAAAAGTTATGGGCACCGAAGCGACGGACACCTGGTCACAAACCCTACGCCCTCGGTTTGCGGGCTTAGCCACTACGTGAAATGAAGTTGTCTTGGCCTATGTTGCATGGGATTCAGTAATTGAGATTTGATGGATAAAGTATCTTGGCAACCCTAACTAGGGCAAAAAATTTTGAAAAGGGGGTGCAACACGAGGACTTCCCAGGAGGTCACCCATTCTAGTACTACTCTCGCCAAGCACGCTTAACTTCGTAGTTCTAATGGGATCCGGTGTATTAGTGCTAGTATGATCGCACCCATCATGTTGAGGGCACAATTCCTATGTGTTTTAACGGTTCACAGTCCCAGCCTAAATAGATGGCCCGTTCAAAAGTCCCAATGGGCTTAACGACAACCGATCCGCTTCAACAATGCAGCATCCTCACAAGACGTGATATCGACACATTGTAGGTCCCTCTGATATACTGCGAGTCAGGTTGTCGTCCTTTTAACGGTTCACGACGTATGATTCGGGACGGAAAAACAGTGCAAAAGAAGAAAAGTGGCCTGAAACAGATCAAAACGTTCGATTTTGGGCTCCAAAAATGGGAACAGCATGCCAGCTAGCTGCCCCTGTCGTAGAAATCTCAGAGAGCATTGCAATGGTATGATGTGCACCGCGTAACTCTTTACACATCAAAATTTATGGGCCCCGGAGCGACGGAGCCCTAGTCACAAACCCTATGCCCTCGGTTTGCGGGCCCAGCCTCCACGTGAAGTGAAGTTGTCTTGCCCAATGTTCGGTGGGATTCAGTAATAGAGATTTGGTGGATAAAGTATCTTGGCAACCCTAACCAGGGCAAAAAAAATTGAAAAGGGGGTGCAACACGAGGACTTCCCAGGGGATAACCAATCCTAGTAATACTCTTGCCCAAGCACGCTTAACTTCAGAGTTCTGATGGGATCTGGTGCATTAGTGCTGGTATGATCGCACCCATCATGTTGAGGGCACAATTCTTATATGTGTTAATGGTTCACAGTCCCAGCCTAGTGAGATGGCCCATTCAAAAAGCCCAATGGGCTTAACGACAACCTATCCGCTTCAACAACACAGCATCCTCGCAAGACGTGATATCGACTTGCTATAGGGCCCTCTAATGTCCCGCGAGTTCGGTTGTCGTCCTTTTTGCATTTCACGACGTATGATCTTAGATTGAAAAACAGCGCAAAAACAAGAAAAGTGGCCTGAAACTGATAAAAATGTTCGATTTTGGGCTCCGAAAATGGGCACAGTGAGCAAGCTTGCTGACCTCATCGTAGAGCTCACAGAGAGCTTTGCAACAGTATGCTCTGCGATGCGTAACTCCTTACAGATCAAAAGTTATTGGCACCGGGGCGACGGAGACTTGGTCACAAACCCAATGCCTCAGTTTGCGTGCCCAGCCTCTACGTGAAGCGAAGTTGTCTTCCCCAATGTTCCGTGGGATTCAGTAATAGAGATTTGGTGGACAAAGTATCTTGACAGCCATAACCAGGGAAAAAAAATTGAAAAGGGGGTGCAACACGAGGACTTCCCAGGGGATCACCCATCCTAGTACTACTCTTGCCCAAGCACGCTTGACTTCGGAGTTCTGATGGGATCCGGTGCATTAGTGCGGGTATGATTGCACCTGTCATGTTGAGGGCACAATTTTTATATGTGTTAACGGTTCACAGTCCCAGCCTTGAGAGATGGCCCATTCAAAAGGCCCAATGGGCTTAACGACAACCCATCTGCTTCAACAACGCAGCATCCTCGCAAGACGTGATATCGACATGTTGTAAGGCCCTCTGATGTCCCGCGAGTAAGGTTGTCGTCCTTTTAACAGCTCACGACGTACGATCCGGGACGAAAAAACAGAGCAAAAGAAGAAAAGTGGCCTAAAACAGATGAAAATGTTCGATTTTGGGCACCAAAAATAGGCACAGCGAGTAGGCTGGCTTCCCCCGTCGTAGAACTCTCTGAGAAGATTGCAACGGTATGCTGTGCGCCGCGTAACTCCTTACGAATCAAAAGTTATGGGCACCAGAGCGACGGAGGCCTAGTCATACGCCCTACGCCCTCGGTTTACGGGCCCAATGATGTGACTGTATTTACAGCACTCAAACCTTGGTATTTGTACTATATTTGCATCTTAATTTGGGAATTATTGCAATACTTTGATATTTTCGATGCAATGTAGGATGATATAGAAAAGTGAAAAATCAGACCCAAAATGATCCTAATTGTAAGTCAAGAAGTCAAGAATGGGAATGTACGAGAAGTTGTTGAAGAATGAAGCTCATAGAGAAGAAATTTGGCTGAAAGTAGCACGAAACCGGACTCAGAGCATTGACCCAGATGATCTCTAATAGTGACCCATGTCCGTTTTTGGCAAACCATATCCGTTTTTCCGGTAGAAATAGCCTTCTGAGCAAAACGCAGGACTTTTGTCTTGCGCGTGGCATGATTGTAGTCAAATTCCATCGTTTGGTGGGTCAAAATAGTGAAAAATGCCTGAAGATGCTGCGGTCAACAAACCGGTCAAAGTCAAAGACAAACTCAAGTGTTGACCAAGAATTGAAGCCCGTAGAGGAAGAATTTGACCAAACGGAATGCGGAAACGGACTCAGAACGCCAAATAAACTTGGAATAGCATTGGTCAACTTTTTCGTCAACACGTGAATAGTATCGATCAATGCGTGAATAGTGATGGTCAACGCTTGAATAGTAAAACTGAGTGCAGAATACATGAATAGTAACTACGTGAATAGTACCTACGTGAATAGTAGCCAACTTTTTCTATAAATAGACATCACCCATCTTCATATTTTCTCACAATTTTTGAGAGTTTTGGAATATTTTTCCAATATTTTCAATTTTTGTCAAGTTTTTATTATAGTTCTTATTTAGGATTTTGCCTAAATAGCTATATACGGAGGAAGTCCTGCCTGGTGGCTCTTATTCGGGGGCATTCTACCCGAATAGCTACTGTACAGCGGACATCCTAACGTTTATTTTTGAGCCTTTGCTCAAAAATAGTTCTTATTCGGGGGGAAGCTCTGCCCGAATAGCTATAGAATTTCTGTTCAGACCTGGAGTTCAGAAATACGCGTTCGTTAATACAGGGGAGCCTTTCTTGACTCTCTTTTATTTGTATAAACTCGTATGTATTATGTCTGAATAGAATTCTTATCTAGGGTAGGATATTGTAAATAATGGTCTTTTAATATATGGTCTCGGATTCGGATAATTTAGTTTTAATGCAATATATGGCTTGTATTAATTAAGTATTGTCTTTCATACATAATGCTTTTAAGTAGATGATATGATTGCTTTATTTTCATGTCATATATCCATGTTTTAATAGTGAACCAATAGCTTGACAACCTTAAAGATTCCAAGAGATTATAGGTATGCTTTTAAGTAGACTATAATTTCTAAACTAGTAAGGAGATGTTGATTATTTATGTTGAAACAGACCTTTTTACACCAGGTTGTAAGGACAGATCCATACTATGGCTATACACTCGTAGATGGAACGGCACCTACATCAAAGTTAGTAATTGGGATTTTAATAGACTAAGTTAATTGACTAGGTTAATGCTTGTAGCTTAACCTCTTGTATAGAATTCGAGAATTCGGATGCCAAGCCTACATCAATTGCCTTATTTACATATTTGATCCCTAGAAATTCTTCTGTAATTAGCTATTGTTTAGCTTAACTTAGGCAATTTTGTTAGTTATAGTTTGGTTTACATTCCCACACGTTACTTCAAACTCTTTGCGAACTGTCATTTAAGCACTTTAACATTTTCACACTAATTCGCTAACTTAACTAACGAGCTTCCCTGTGGATACGATTCCCACTCAAAGAACACTACACTACGAAGATCTGTGCACTTGCGGGTATTTTAACTTGGTTTATTTTACACACTTTTCACACGCCCACCGGGTTGTATCAAGTTTTTGGCGCCGTTGCCGGGGAAGCACGGTATAGTTTAGTTTTTGATAAAAGTATTTGTGAACTTGTTTAAGTGTTTACTTTATCCCCTTTATTTAAAAAAAAAATTAAAAAAAATCTTAAAAAATTGTTTGGGAATTTTGATTGATTGGAATATGACTCATTTTAATGGTTCATCCGATCAATGGGCTTTTAATGAAACAACCCAACCCCCTATCCCAAATACTTGTGAAATTTGTTCTCAATTTGGGCATACTTTTGAAAATTGTCCCCAAAATCCCCAGTTTTTACATAGTCGTGATTTTAGTACTCAGGGTTATTATTCAAACCAAAATTTGTACTCAAATGCATATAACCCGGAGTGGCAGAATCATCAAAATTTATTTTTGGATAAAAATGATTCATCTTTTCTGCCTCAAAATTTTGAAAATTTTACATATCAAAACCCTAATTCTTCCGAGTTTTGCGAAAGCTTTCAAAGTAATTCATTCAAACAAAACTTTTGTTATCCCAACTCGATTGAATTTTCTTCTCCTGAACCAAACTTCGACGACAAGTTCGGCAAACTTGTCAAACTCGCCGAATCCAACCACCAATCCATAGATAGGCTACAAGACCAAATCGGTCAATTAGCCGAGAGTATAAATGGGTGGGAAAAAGACGAGCATCCTATTCAACCTGTTTTGCGTTCACCAGACCAATAAAGGTCCGTTCATCACGAACCTATCCAAAGCCAGGTTGTTGAGAAAATAGAAGTGTTTAGTGGAGATAATGTGGGTAGAGAATGTAACACTAGGAATGAGGTAGATAACATGTTTGAGGCACATATTCTAGGTTGGCAAAACCAGCCATCACCTTGGAGTCAAGAAAATTTTTCTCAAAACTTTGAAAGTCAAGATCCTGCATCTTTTCAATTTGAATCTTCTATTGACCCTATCCTTAATCTTTTCAAACAAAATCATCAACAAGATGATTTGATTGACTCTGCTTCTCCCAAATCCAATAATAAGTATGACCAACTTTATCTACTTGCCGACTCTAATGCTCGCATGCTTCAATATTTAGATCAACATATTCAGTCTGTTATGAGCACCTTTGATGAAATAACATGTGAACAGACTAATGAAATGAGCGAGGTTATTTGGGAGACATCTGATAAGGAAAATGAATTTGAGGAAAAAGATCATACAATGCCTCGTTTAGAAGGACAGGATGACCTTAGTAATGTTTTGATTCAACCCGACTCTGATTCCTCTTCAAGGAAGATGATTGTACACACTTCCTTAGAGTCTTCACTCTTTCAAGATGAGTCTATTGAGTCTAATTTAATTCCTGCATCCTTCTTGACTCCTGAAGAAGACATTAATGAGATCGAACGACTTTTGTATCAAATTGACCGAGAGAATAAGTCAAATGCTTCCATGCCCTTTTCAACTGATTACAATACTAAAAAGGAAGTTTTGACATCCATCCTCTCTCCTGTTGAAAGTCATCTCAATTCTCCTTTAAATGTATCTTCTCCTGTTGTGAAGCTTACAACATTTCCCATGAAGACACAAATTGGATTTGACCCATTTCTGAACAATATATTAGACACTTTTAATCTATGGGTTGACCAAATGAATTTGGGACACACTGATTTACAACACCAAATAGCCCCTGTTGACATAACCATAAACATTCCCACACACATCACATTGGGATGGGAATTGTCACTTTTTCAAAGTGATTTGGAGAAGGCATGTTCTGTCGAAAGAATGAGCCATCATTTGTTGCGTGATCCTTTTCCATTCAAAATCTGTGCTGAAATGATTATCAGGCAATATGTGCTGAAGAATTTTAAACATTGTTGGCTCTAACAATAGTGCCTGGTTGAGGGCGTAAAACTCAGTGCTACTAGGAGGCAACCTAGATTTTTAAATGCTTATGCGTGTTTATTTTCTTTTGTTTGTGTGATTTTATGATTTTCCTAGTGTTCTTTTCAATGTTTTAATGTTTGTTTGATTAACTCTTGAACCTCATAAAAGAGTCTAAATGGTCTGGGTAGTTTATTTATTTGTTTAATATATTAGTTATTTTCTGTGACCATATTTCTTTTTGGTTTCTCCCCTATATATTTGTTTTCTCTATTTAGTATAGCTAACTATTTTTGTTGTGTTAATGATAATCTGTAAAATGCTTTTTCCAGTAATCTTTAATTGCAGAATGATACATCTTTTGACAAAAGTTAGTAGAGAAGCTTTGACATCAACATAGAAATGCTTCACATCAAGTGATATCTTTCCTTACTACATTTCCCTTTATACCTGATCAACCTGCGCTGTAGAGTAAGAAAACCATAGGTTTGGGGATGTAGCATTTGTCATTATGTTATTACTTGCATATTACATTCTCACTGTCTTACATTGCTATTTGCTTGAGAACAAGCAAAGTTTTGGTGTGGGGGTGCGTACATTTCATGAAAAACTTTTTCAAAATATGCAAGAAATATACCATTTTTTGTTTTCTGAGAAGAGTAGTCTGCTATCTTATATGTTTAAAAATGATGATTTAACTGATTTGAGACCCTGTATTGTTAGTTATGTATTGTGAAAAACTCTGAGGGAACTCTGTAAGAAAAACTTTGAAGTACTGTATTCATGAGTAAACCTAGCTGTTCTTTTATTCTTCAATTGATAGGTTTGTGATTATGAAAGGACTGAGATATGATTACCGTTTGTTATGAGAACTCCCTGTGATTGAAACCTGAACCCTTATGCCATGTCTGTACTGTATGTTATGTTACTCTGTCTGTATGTACACTCTGAAAAAAGAAAAAGAAAAAAAAATGAACAAAAATAGAAAAACGAAAAAGAGTTGTACATACCTTTATTGTTGAATAAATTTTTGGTGTAAATATGTTGTAAATCTCTAAGCACCACTATCCTAGACATTGTAATTTGGGATATGTGCTATAGTGTAAAGTTTCGAGCCTAGATATCTCGAGTGATTAAGGCACGTAGGGGTCCCTTTAAAACCTGGCAACCTTAGTCATAATGGCGGGGGATTGTTGGCCTTAAAGCCCGCTACATGGGATATTCATAAAGCAAAAGAAATTGAACACTATATAGAGATACTATCAGTTGTAGTTTTATATTTCTGGCAAATGTTAAAGGGTTAAGGCATGATCAAGAGTTTGATTACAAATGTAGGTAAGAATATCAAGGTCCAATCTGTTTGCATTACTTGAAAGTTGGGAATTGAATTAACTTAATTTGCTTAGTTTACTTCTAAATATATACTCTGAAGCAATCAATAGTCGATTTCCAATAAGAGTACCTATTTGTGAAAACTATGTACAAAGTTCTCTTATCATGTTTGCAATTAATTGTTAAATATGTTTAAGATAGTAGATTGCATTTCTCATATTTCATATTTGGAAAGTGTTTGACAAAAAGATAGGATAGATTACTTCATTTGTTGTTGACTTGTAAAAATTATGCAAAATCTACATTCACATCTGTTTTAAAGACAGTCTTGCTTGAGGTCAAGCAAGGTTTAGGTTTAGGGATGTTGATGTGACTGTATTTACAGCACTCAAACCTTGGTATTTGTACTATATTTGCATCTTAATTTGGGAATTATTGTATTACTTTGATATTTTCGATGCAATGTAGGATGATATAGAAAAGTGAAAAATCAGACCCAAAATGATCCAAATTGCAAGTCAAGAAGTCAAGAATGGGAAAGTACGAGAAGTGGTTGAAGAATGAAGCTTATAGAGAAGAAATTTGGCTGAAACTAGCACGAAATCGGACTCAGAACATTGACCCAGATGATTTCAAATCGTGACCCATGTCCGTTTTTGGCAAATCATATCCGTTTTTCAGGTAGAAATAGCCATCTGAGCAAATCGTAGGACTTCAGTCCTACGCGTGACGTGATTTTAGCCAAAATTTCATCGTTTAGAAGGTCAAAATAGTAAAAAATGCCTGAAGATATTACGGTCAACGAATCGGTCAAAGTCAAAGACAAACTCAAGTGTTGACCAAGAATTAAAGCCTGTAGATGAAGAATTTGACCAAACAGAATGCGAAAATGGACTCAGGACGCTGAATAACCTTGGAATAGCATTGGTCAACTTTTTGGTCAACATGTAAATAGTATCGGTCAACGCATGAATAGTTATGGTCAATGCGTGAACAGTAAAACTGCGTGCAGAATACGTGAATAGTAATTGTGTGAATAGTAGTCACGTGAATAGTACCTTCGTGAATAGTACCTACATTAGTAGTAGCCAACTTTTCCTATAAATAGATATCACCCATCTTCATATTTTCTCACAATTTTTGAGAGCTTTGGAATATTTTTTCAATATTTTCAATTTTTGTCAAGTTATTTTTTATAGTTCTTATTTATGATTTTGCCTAAATAGCTATATACGGAGGAAGTCCTGCCTAGTGGCTCTTATTCGGGGGCATTCTGCCTGAATAGTTGTGAGGCTCGACCTCGATTTGCGTGCGAAACCTCGCTTCGTGTGCCCTAACCTAGATTTGCGTGCCATGACCTAGGTTTAAGAATTGTGTTCATTTTATGTGCCATACATTGAATTACGTGCATTCAATTAGGGTTGCTTGCATTTACTTAAAAAATGTGCGTTCGTCTCGTAGTTCGTGTCCTACCTCGTAGTGCGTGCCCTAAACCTAGGAAAGCGTGCCTTCGTGCTAATCAAGAAAGCATCTTTCACGGAGTACTAGACTATTAAACAATCCTACAAAATCCACTATCAATATAATAATCCTAATTCAACTCACTAGAAGACAAAAAATGCACCAAACACTAAACATTCTTCATTCTTTATTCCTTTTCTTTTGCACTTCCAAACACATGCAATAAAATAAGCTCAACCAAGACAAAATTTCAGAATTTTCCACATGCTTGGCCGACCACTAGGTGGCATTTGTGCATGCTTATTCAATATAATTTAATTCCTAGACACATTTAGACAAACTATGAAACAAATGCATAAAAAAATGACCAAAACCACCTCAAATCTCTCTCTTGCTCTACCAAAAACTCATAGCCCATGCTAGCATTTCAAATTTCCACCTTGAAGACACAAAAAATTCAGATTTGGAAGCCCAAGGCCGACATGCTCCTCAAATTTGTAAAAGGCTTCATTGTTGGTCATTTTCTTCATTTCTCTTTCATTTTTTTCTCTCTTCATCTCATTTTCCTCTCTCATTCTCGGCCTTGGCTGAGTTCTTCATCTCCATAGCTTCTCTTCTTCACACCATAGCTAAGAAAATCAAGCTACAAGCAAAGAACCTTAACCGAGCTAGCTAGGAGGTAAAAATTACACTTGCATGTGCATTGAAGACTCCATTCGGCCTAGGTAAGCTTCTTGGCATCCATTTCTTTTCTTCATGTTATGACTTCATGCATGTGCTAAGAGATTGATCACAAAGCTAGGAAAAATAGAGAAAAGCTAGTTGGGATTTCGGCTAAGCAAGGAGAGGGAGAAAGTTGAGCTTCAACAAGGTTTTCGAACATCTTTTGGTTGATTGCTAAGGTGAGGGTTAAAACCTTTTGAAAAATCTTCAAAAATTCACATGCATGCTCATAAATGTGTGTATTTGCTTCTGTACTTGAGCTATATGGTCGTTTATAAGCTTAAACAACCATGCATGGCAAGATCTTGGCTTGAAAATGATGCTAGGTGAAGTCGAAATTATTGACAGCTCTCTGACCAGTCTGTTCGAGGTAAGTTTAGATAGGCAAATGATGTTGAAAATGCTTGAAAATTGGTAGTTGACTAGTTTGGACAGTTTTGAACATTGTTCCCAGAAATAGGCCGAAGCTAATTTTGACTCTAAGGTCCTAAAAATGGCAAATCTTTAAAATGTGACCAAATCTGAAAATCTGGAAAAATGAAGCAGGTTTTGGTAGATGCACTGACCTTGTGGAACGAACCATATTTGACTTAGTAACTGATGTCCAAAATGCATGAAATTTTTTGTACTACTAGATTTTTCAGTTCTGGACAATTTTGTCAGAAATGAACCAAGGCTAAAACTGACCCTAAGGACCTCAAAATTGTCAATTTCTGAAAAGTGTGCAAATCTGGACAGTTTTGTGCTATCTCACTGTTTCGGCTATAACTAATGATTCTGAACTCCAATTGATGCAAGGTTTGTTCTAATTTTAGTTAACTTCTTAAGCTTTAATTTGACATCTTATTCACTGGATTTGGAGATTGTTTGATTATCCTATTGATTGTGAGAAAACAGCCTATTGCAGTAAGGGTTTCACTTAATGTTGTACTTAGAAAAATTGTGGTGACTTCTCTTGTTGAATTAAATGCTTTGAATTGTAGCTTTGGGATGTTGTGTGGACTGTTTTGAATGTTTGAGGATGTTGAATTACATGATGCATGGTTTGAGATTGACTTTGAGTTGGGTTGAGGCTCAAATTGCACGAATATAAACGAAATGGAAACCCTAATGACTAGGTAGTTTTGCTAAGTATTGATCATTTGTATATTGTGTGGAAATTATATGCTTAATGGGCTGCCCATAAATTTCTTATAACTTCAAATGTGATTTCGACCATTGCATGTTGTCAAATAAGTTTTTCTTGTAACCAAACCCACGTAAATGTTGTTGCATGTTGAATAATCGTACCACTTGATTACGTGGACTTCGAAATGAGTTATATGGCTTGACTTACATGTGTTACATGGCTGCCCGTTTAATATTCACATGGCTCTATATGCCTTTCGAGTGAAATTACTTGTCTTATCGTGCCTTGTTTGACTACTTGACAACTTGCGATCTTATAACTGTTCGGAGGCGACCTACTTTGTTGTCCTCCTAATGTGATATGTTAAATGTTATAAATGTGCATTGCATACGAGGTTGCAATCTTTCATTGTGGCATGGTAACGTTTCACGAACGCCGGGCGGCATAGGGCTTGCCGGTGCTCTCGTGAATACCATGGTCCAATTCCCTTTCTCGCTTGGCATTCCACCCTCGGAGAGTTGGGTCGTAGGTTTCGAGGTACATCCGGAGTACACCCAATTGGGAGCGATAAGTGGATTATTGAAGTCGACCGCAACAATTGTATCGGAATTGAAATTGAGAGCAAATGCTCACCGTATCCTTGAAATGATTGGTAAATGTATCTGTTACTCGATTTGTTTCATATATTTGCGTACCTTGTTATTTGCAATACGTGACATGTTTTCAAAAAGGAGTTTTCATAATTGAACCGGAAAATGAGTTTCAAAACGTATTTCTCGTTTCCCCCTCGCTGAGTTCATAAGGACTCACCCTCTTTTTCATCACAGGTGAAGAAGAACAGGTACAAGTACCCGAGGACAATGTATCTAATGATGAACCCCTGGAGTGATTGCCTGTCATTGTTGTTTTGCTTGAATGTGACTACTTGTGAATTTTATGTTACTTGAAGACTATTTCCTTTTGTGTTACTCGATGTCATGATGTAAAAGACCCCCGTTGTAATTTGGGGTCTAATTTTGGTTTGTACTTATACTAAATAGACTGATATTAGACATTACTATGATCGTTATTCTTTTATTACCGCTAGTATTATCATAGGTTATGATGCATTAGTGAGGACTAAGTAAATGAATTTATCCAATCTTAAACAGGAATATTTTGAAACGAGGTCAAACAAACAAACGAGACATAGCATCATGATAGGTTGTAAACCAAACGGGATGTCGAAATAACCAATAGGCCATTCAATTGATGGTAAAGTAGTAATCTTAGTTGGAAATGAATTTGAGATGGTAAACATTTGAGGCGTGTAGAGAATTAGGTTAAACCAAAGGGCCAATTACAGCCGTTATGCTGCCGGTTTTCCGAAAAAACTTTTGGAGTTTAGACTAAATCATTAGGTGTTAATCTTCCTCAACAGCTAAGTACGTGATATTACTTGAATATTAGTTCACACCCTAGTCTAACCTTATAGGCCGGGTTGGGGCGTGACAATTGCTACTGTACAGCGGACATCCTAACGTTCATTTTTGAGCCTTTGCTCAAAAATTGCTCTTATTCGGGGGGAAGCTCTGCTCGAATAGCTATAGAATTTCTGTTCAGACCTGGAGTTTAGAAATACGCATTCGTTAATACGGGGGAGCCTTTCTTGACTCTCTTTTATTTGTATAAACTCGTATTTATTATGTCTGAATAGAATTCTTATCTAGGGTAGGATATTGTAAATAATGGTCTTTTAATATATGGTCTCGGATTCGGATAATTTAGTTTCAATGCAATATATGGCTTGTATTAATTAAGTATTGTCTTTCATACATAATGCTTTTAAGTAGATGATATGATTGCTTTATTTTCGTGTCATATATCCATGCTTTAATAGTGAATCAATAGCTTGACAACCTTAAAGATTCCAATAAATTATAGGTAATGCTTTTAAGTAGACCATAGTTTCTAGACTAGTAAGGAGATGTTGATTATTTATGTTAAAACAGACCTTTTACACCAGGTTGTAAGGACAGATCCATACTATGGTTATACGCTCGTAGATGGAACGGCACCTACATCAGAGTTAGTAATCGGGATTTTAATAGACTAAGTTAATTGACTAGGTTAGTGCTTGTAGCTTAACCTCTTATGTAGAATTTAAGAATCCGGATGCCGAGCCTACATTAATTGCCGTATTTACATATCTGATCCCAAGATATTCTTCCATATTTAGCTATTATTTAGCTTAACTTAGGCAATTTTGTTAGTTATAGTTTAGTTTACATTCTCGCACGTCACTTCAAACTCTTTGCAAACTGTCACTTAAGCGGTTTAACACTTTCACACTACTTCACTAACTAACTAACAAGCTTCCCTGTGGTACGATTCCGCACTCATAGCACACTACACTACAAAGATCTGAGCACTTGCGGGTATTTTAACTTGGTTTATTTTACACACTTTTCACACGCCCAACGGGTTGCATCACCCAGCCTCTACGTGAAGCGAAGTTGTCTTGCCCAATGTTCCGTGGGATTCAGTAATAGAGATTTAGTGGATAAAGTATCTTGGCAACCCTAACCAGGGCAAAAAAAAATGAAAAGGGAGTGTAACACGAGGAATTCCCAGGGGGCCACCCATCCTAGTACTACTCTTGTCCAAGCACGCTTAACTTCAGAGTTTTGATGGAATCCGGTACATTAGTACTGGTATGATTGTACCCGTCATGTTCAGGGCACAATTCCTTTATGTGTTAACTGTTCACAGTCCCAGCCTAGAGAGATAGCCCATTCAAAAGGCCCAATGGGCTTAACGACAACCCATTCGCTTCAACAACACAGTATGCTTGCAAGACGTGATATCGACATGTTGTAGGGCCCTCTGATGTCCCGCGAGTCAGGTTGTCGTCCTTTTAACAATTCACGACGTACGATCCGGGATGGAAAAATAGAGCAAAAGAAAAAAAGTGGCCTGAAACTGATGAAAACGTTCGATTTTGGGCTCCAAAAACGGGCACAGAAAGCATGCTTGCTGCCCCCGTCGTAGAGCTCTTACAGAACTTTGCAATGGTATGCTGTGCGCCACGTAACTCCTTATGGATCAAAAGTTATGGGCACCGGAGCGACAGAGACCTGGTCACAAACCTTACGCCCTCGGTTTGTGGGCCCAGCCTCTACGTGAAGCGAAGTTGTCTTCCCAATGTTCCGTGGGATTCAGTAATAGAGATTAGGTGGATAAAGTATCTTGGCAACCCTAACCAGGGCAAAAAAAATTGAAAAGGGGGTGCAACACGAGGACTTCCCAAGGGGTCACCCATCCTAGTACTACTCTCGCCCAAGCACGCTTAACTTCGGAGTTCTTATGGGATACGGTGCATTAGTGCTGGTATGATCGCACCCGTCATGTTGAGGTCATAATTCCTTTATGTGTTAACTGTTCACAGTCCCAGCCTAGAGAGATGACCCATTCAAAAGGCCCAATGGGATTAACGACAACCCATCTGCTTCAACAACACAGCATGCTTGCAAGACGTGATATCGACACGTTGTAGGGCCCTCTGATGTCTCGCGAGTCAGGTGGTCATCCTTTTAACAGTTCACGACATACAATCTGGGACGACAAAATAGAGCAAAAGAAGAAAAGTGGCCTGAAACTGATGAAAACGTTCGATTTTGGGCTCCAAAAAGGGCTTAGTGAGCAAGCTGGCTACCCCCGTCGTAGAACTCTTAGAGAGCTTTGCAACGGTATGCTGTGCGCTGCGTAACTACTTACGGATCAAAAGTTATGGGCACCGGAGCGACGGAGACCTGGTCACAAACCCTACGCCCTCGGTTTGCGGGCCCAGCCTCTACGTGAAGCGAAGTTGTCTTGCCCAATGTTCCGTGGGATTCAGTAATAGAGATTTGGTGGATAAATTATCTTGGCAACCCTAACCAGGGCAAAAAAAATTGAAAATGGGGTGCAACACGAGGACTTCCCAGGGGGTTACCCAACCTAGTACTACTCTCCCCCAAGCACGCTTAACTTCTGAGTTCTGATGGGATCCAGTGCATTAGTGCTCGTATGATTGCACCCGTCATGTTGAGGGCACAATTCCTTTATGTGTTAACGGTTCACAGTCCTAGCCTAGCGAGATGGCCTATTCAGAAGGCCCAATGGGCTTAACGACAACCCATCCGCTTCAACAACCCAGCATCCTCGCAAGACGAGATATCGACGCGTTGTAGGGCCCTTTGATGTCCACTGAGTCAGGTTGTCGTACTTTTAACAATTCACGATGTACGATCCGGGACAAAAAAAACATAGCAAAAGAAGAAAAGTGGACTGAAACTGATGAAAACATTCGATTTTGGGCTCCAAAAATGGGCACAGCGAGTGAGCTGGCTACCCCCGTCGTAAAGCTCTCATAGAGCTTTGTAACGGTATGTTGTGCATCGCGTAACTCCTTACGGATCAAAAGTTATGCACACCGGAGCGACGGAGACATGGTCACAAAACCTACGCCCTCGGTTTGCCGGCTCAGCCTCTATGTGAAACGAAGTTGTCTTGCCCAATGTTCCATGGGATTCAATAATAGAGATTTGGTAGATAAAGTATCTTGGCAACCCTAACCAGGGCAAAAAAATTGAAAAGGGGGTGCAACACGAGGACTTCCCAGGGGGTCACCCATCCTAGTACTACTCTCGCCCAAGCACGCTTAACTTTGGAGTTCTGATGGGATTCGGTGCATTAATGCTGGTATGATCGCACTCGTCTTGTTGATGGGCACAATTCCTTTATGTGTTAACTGTTCAGAGTCCTAGCTTAGAGAGATGGCCCATTCAAAAGGCCCAATGGGCTTAAGACATCCCATCCGCTTCAACAACGTAGCATGCTTGCAAGACGTGATATTGACACGTTGTACGGCGCTCTGATGTCCCGCGAGTCAGGTTGTCGTCCTTTTAACAGTTAACGACGTACGATCTGGGACGGAAAAACAAGGCAAAAGAAGAAAAGTGGCCTGAAACAAATGAAAACGTTTGATTTTGGGCTCCAAAAATGGGCAAAGCGATCAAGCTGGCTGCCCCTATCGTAGAGCGCTCAGAGAGCTTTGCAACGGTATGATGTGCGCCGCATAACTCCTTACGGATCAAAAGTTATGGGCACCAGAGCGACAGATACCTGGTCACAAACCCAACGCCCTCGGTTTACGGGCCCGGCCTCTACATGAAGTGAAGTTGTCTTGCCCAATGCTCCGTGGGATTCTGTAATAGAGATTTGGTGGATAAAGTATCTTGGCAACCCTAACTAGGGCAAAAAAAATTGAAAATGGGGTGCAACACGAGGACTTTCCTGTGGGTCACCCATCCTAGTACTACTCTCACCCATGCACGTTTAACTTCGGAGTTCTGATGGGATCCGGTGCATTAGTGCTGGTATGATCGCACCCGTCATGTTGAGGGCACAATTCCTTTATGTGTTAAAGGTTCACGGTCCCAGCCTTGAGAGATGGCCCATTCAAAAGGCCCAATGGGCTTAACGACAACCTATCTGCATCAACAACGCAGCATCCTCACAAGTCGTGATATCGACACGTTGTAGGGCCCTCTGATGTCCCGCGAGTCAGGTTGTCGTCATTTTAACAGTTCACAATGTACAATCCGGGAAGGAAAAACATAGCAAAAGAAGAAAAGTGGCCTGAAACTAATGAAAATGTTCGATTCTGGGCTCCAAAAAGGGGCACAATAAGCATGCTTGTTGCCCCCGTCGTAGAGCTCTTACAGAGCTTTACAACGGTATGCTGTGCGCCGCGTAACTCCTTATGGATCAAAAGTTATGGGCACGGAAGCGACGGAGACCTGGTCACAAACCTTTCGCCCTCGGTTTGCGGGCCCAGCCTCTACGTGAAGCGAAGTTGTCTTGCCCAATGTTACGTGGGATTCAGTAATAGAGATTAGGTGGATAAAGTATCTTGGCAACCCTAACCAGGGCAAAAAAAATTGAAAAGGGGGTACAACACGAGGACTTCCCTGGGGGTCACCCATCCTAGTACTACTCTCACCGAAGCACGTTTAACTTCGGAGTTCTGATGGGATCCGGTGCATTAGTGCTGGTATGATCGCACCCGTCATGTTGAGGGCACAATTCCATTATGTGTTAACGGTTCACGGTCTCAACCTAGAGAGATGACCCATTAAAAAGGCCCAATAGGCTTAACGACAACCCATCCGCTTCAACAACACAGCATGCTTGCAAGACGTGATATCGACACGTTGTAGGGCCCTCTGATGTCCCGCGTGTCAGGTTGTCTTCCTTTTAACAGTTTACGACGTATTATCCGGGTCGAAAAAATAGAGAAAAAGAAGAAAAATGGCCTGAAACTGATAAAAACGTTCGATTTTGGGCTCCAAAAAGTGCAAAGCAAGCAAGCTGGCTGCCCCCGTCATAGAGCTCTCAGAGAGCTTTGCAATGGTATGCTGTGTGCGACGTAACGCCTCACGGATCAAAAGTTATGGGCACCGGAGCGACGGAGACCTGGTCACAAACGCTACGCCCTCGGTTTGCCGGCCCAATCTCTTTGTGAAGCGAAGTTGTCTTGCCCAATGTTCCGTGGGATTCAATAATAGAGATTTGGTGGATAAAGTATCTTGACAACCCTAACTAGGGCAAACAAAATTGAAAAGGGGGTGCAACACAAGGACTTCCCAGGGGGTCACCCATCCTTGTACTACTCTTGCCCAAGCACGCTTAACTTCGGATTTCTGATGGGATCCGGTGCATTAGTGTTGGTATGATCGCACCCGTCAAGTAGAGGGCACAATTCCTTTATATGTTAACTGTTCACAGTCCCAGCCTAGAAAGAAGGCCCATTCAAAAGACCCAATGGGCTTAACGACAACCCATCCACTTCAACAACGCAGCATGCCTGCAAGACGTGATATTGACACGTTGTAGGGCCGTCTGATATCCCCCGAGTCAGGTTGTCATCCTTTTAACAGTTCATGACGTACGATCGGGGGTAGAAAAACAGAGCAAAAAAAGAATAGTGGCATGAAACTGATAAAAACGTTCGATTTTGGGCTCCAAAAATTGGCACAGCAAGCATGCTGGCTGCCCTCGTCATAGAGCTCTCAGAGAGCTTTGCAACGGTATGCTATACGCCGCGTAACTTCTTACGGATCAAAAGTTATGGGCACCGGAGCGACGGAGACCTGGTCACAAACCCTACACCCTTGGTTTGCGGGCCTAGCCTCTACGTGAAACGAAGTTGCTTGCCCAATGTTTCGTGGGATTCAGTAATAAAGATTTGGTGGATAAAGTATCTTGGCAACCCTAACTAGGGCAAAAAAAATTGAAAAGGGTGTGCAACACGAGGACTTCCCTGGGGGTCACCCATCCTAGTACTACTCTCACCGAAGGACGTTTAACTTCAGAGTTCTGATGGGATCCGGTGCATTAGTGCTGGTATGATCGCACCCGTCATGTTGAGGGCACAATTCCATTATGTGTTAACGGTTCACGGTCCCAACCTAGAGAGATGGCCCATTCAAAAGGCCCAATAGGCTTTACGACAACCTATCTGCTTCAACAACGCAGAATCCTCGCAAGTCGTGATATCGACATGTTGTAGGGCCCTCTTATGTCCCGCGAGTTAGTTTGTCATCCGTTTAAAATTTCACAACGTACGATCCGCGACGGAAAAATATAGTAAAAAAAGAAAAGTGGTCAGAAGCTGATGAAAACGTTCGATTTTGGGCTCCAAAAATGGGCAAAGCAAGCATGTTGGCTGCTCCCGTTATAGAGCTCGCAGAGAGCTTTGCAACGGTATACTGTACGCCGCGTAACTCCTTACGGATCAAAAGTTATGGGTACTAGAGCGACGGGGACCTGGTCATAAACCCTACGCCCTCGGTTTGCGGGCCCAGCCTCTACGTAAAGCGAAGTTGTCTTGCCCAATGTTCTGTGTGATTCAGTAATAGAGATTTGGTGGATAAAGTATCTTGGCAACCCTAACCACGGCAAAAAAAAAATGAAAAGCGGTGCAACACGAGGACTTCCCAGGGGGTCACTCATCCTAGTACTACTCTCGCCCAAGCACGCTTAACTTCGGAGTTCTTATGGGATCCAGTGCATTAGTGCTGGTATGATCGCACCCGTAATGTTGAGGGCACAATTCCTTTATGTGTTAACTGTTCACAGTCCCAGCCTAGAGAGATGGCCCATTCAAAAGGCCCAATGGGCTTAACGACAACCCATCCACTTCAACAACGCAACATGCTTGCATGACGTCATATCGACACGTTGTAGGGCCCTCTGATGTCCCGCGAGTCAGGTTGTCGTCCTTTTAATAGTTCACGACGAACGATCCGGGACGGAAAAACAGAGCAAAAGAAGAAAATTGGCCTGAAACTAATGAAAACGTTTGATTTTGGGCTCCAAAATTGGGCACAACAAGCATGCTTGCTGCCCCCGTCGTAGAGCTCTCAGAGAGCATTACAACGGTATGCTGTGAGCCGCGTAACTCCTTACGGATCAAAACTTATGAGCACCGGAGCGACGGAGACCTGGTCACAAACCCTACGCCATTGGTTTGCGGGCCCAGCCTCTACGTGAAGCGAAGTTGTCTTGCCGAATGTTCCATGGGATTCTGTAATAGAGATTTGGTGGATAAAGTATCTTGGCAACCCTAACTAGGGCAAAAAGAATTAAAAACGGGATGCAACACGAGGACTTCCCAGGGGGTCACCCATCCTAGTACTACTCTCGCCCAAGCACGCTTAACTTCAGAGTTATGATAGGATCCGGTGCATTATTGCTGCTATGATCACACCCATCATGTTGAGGGCACAATTACTTTATGTGTTAACGGTTCACAGTCCCAACCTTGAGAGATGGCCCATTCAAAAGGCCTAATGGGCTTAACGACAACCCATCCGCTTCATCAACGCAGCATCCTCACCAGACGTGATATCGACACGTTGTAGGGCCCTCTGATGTCCCGCGAGTCAGGTTGTCTTCCTTTCAACATTTCACGACGTACGATCCGGGACGGAAAAACAGAGCAAAAGAAGAAAAGTGGCCTGAAACTAATGAAAACATTCGATTTTGGGCTCCAAAAATGGGGACAATGAGCAAGCTAGTTGCCCCCGTAGTAAAGGTCTCATAAAGCTTTGCAATGGAATGCTGTGCTCCACGCAACTCCCTACAGATCAAAAGTTATGGGCACCGGAGTGACGGAGACCTGGTCCACAAACCCTATGCCCTTGGTTTGCGGGCCCAGCCTCTACGTGAAGCGAAGTTGTCTTGCCCAATGTTTCGTGGGATTCAGTAATAGAGATTTAGTGGATAAAGTTTCTTGGTAACCCTAACCAGGGCAAAAAAAATTGAAAATAGGGTGCAACACAAGGACTTCGCATGGGGTCACCCATCCTAGTACTACTCTCGCCCAAGCACGCTTAACTTCTGAGTTCTAATGGGATTCAGTGCATTAGTGTTGGTATGATCGCACCCGTCATGTTGATGGCAAAATTCCTTTATGTGGTAACGGTTCACAGTCCCAGCCTAGAGAGATGGCCCATTCAAAATGCCCAATGGGCTTAACGACAACCCATCCACTTCAACAACGCTGCATCCTTACTAGACATGATATTGGCACGTTGTAGGGACCTCTGATGTCCCGTGAGTCAGGTTGTCGTCCTTTTAACAGTTCACGACGTACGATCCGGGACGAAAAAACCGAGCAAAAGAAGAAAAGTTGCTTGAAACTGATGAAAACGTTCGATTTTGGGCTCCAAAAAGGGGCGTCGCGAGCGAACTGGCTGCCCCCATCGTAGAGCTCTCATAAAGCTTTGCAACGGTATGCTGTGCGCTGCGTAACTCCTTACAGATAAAAAGTTATGGGCACCGGACCGATGGAGACCTGGTCACAAACCCTACGCCCTCGGTTTGCGGGCTCAGCCTCTACGTGAAACGAAGTTGTCTTGCCCAATGTTCCGTGGAATTCAGTAATAGAAATTTGGTGGATAAAGTATCTTGGCAACCCTAACTAGGGAAAAAAATTGAAATGGGGGTGCAACACGAGGACTTCCTATGGGGTCACCCATCCTAGTACTACTCTCGCCCAAGCACGCTTAACTTCGGAGTTCTGATGGGATTCAGTGCATTAGTGTTGGTATGATCGCACCCGTCATGTTGAGGGCTCAATTCCTTTATTTGTTAACGGTTCACAGTCCCAGCCTAGAGATATGGCCCGTTCAAAAGGCCCAAGGGGCTTAACGATAACTCGTCCGCTTCAACAACGCTGCATCCTCAAATGACGTGATATCGACACGTTGTAGGGCCCTCTAATGTCCCGCGAGTAAGGTTGTCTTCCTTTCAACATTTCACGACGTACGATCCGTGACGGAAAAACAGAGCAAAAGAAGAAAAGTGGACTGAAACTGATGAAAATGTTCAATTTTGGGCTCCAAAAATGGGCACAGCGAGCGAACTGGCTGCCCCCTTCGTAGAGCTCTCATAGTGCTTTGCAACGGTATGCTGTGCGCCGCGTAACTCCTTACGGATCAAAAGTTATGGGCACGAGAGTGACAGAGACCTGGTCACAAACCCTATGCCCTTGGTTTGCGGGCCCAGCCTCTACTTGAAGCGAAGTTGTCTTGCCCAATGTTTCGTGGGATTCAGTAATAGAGATTTAGTGGATAAAGTATCTTGGTAACCCTAACCAGGACAAAAAAAATTGAAAATAGGGTGCAACACGAGGACTTCGCAGGGGGTCACCCATCCTAGTACTACTCTCGCCCAAGCACGCTTAACTTATGAGTTCTGATGGGATTCGGTGCATTAGTGCTGGTATGATCACACCCGTCATGTTGATGGCACAATTCCTTTATGTGGTAACGGTTCACAGTCCCAGCCTAGAGAGATGGCCCATTCAAAAGGCCCAATGGGCTTAACGACAACCCATCCGCTTCAACAATGCAGCATCCTTACCAGACATGATATCGACACGTTGTAGGGCCTTCTGATGTCCCGCGAGTCAGGTTGTCGTCCTTTTAACAGTTCACGACGTACGATCCGGGACGAAAAAACAGAGCAAAAGAAGAAAAGTTGCTTGAAACTGATGAAAACGTTCGATTTTGGGCTCCAAAAATGGGCGCCTCGAGCGAACTGGCTGCCCCCATCATAGCGCTCTCATAAAGCTTTGCAACGGTATGCTGTGCGCCGCGTAACTCCTTAGAAATCAAAAGTTATGGGCACCGGACCGATGGAGACTTGGTCACAAACCCTACGCCCTCGGTTTGCGGGCTCAGCCTCTACGTGAAACGAAGTTGTCTTGCCCAATGTTCCGTGGGATTCAGTAATAGGGATTTGGTAGATAAAGTATCTTCGCAACCCTAACCTGGGCAAAAAAATTCAAAAGGCGGTGCAACATGAGGACTTCCTAAGGGGTCACCCATCCTGGCACTACTCTCGCCCAAGCACGCTTAACTTCGGAGTTCTGATGGGATGCGGTGCATTAGTGCTGGTATGATCGCACCCGCCATGTTGAGGCCACAATTCCTTTATGTGTTAACTGTTCACAGTCCCAACCTAGTGAGATGGCCCGTTCAAAAGGCCCAATGGGCTGAACGACTACCCATCTGTTTCAACAACGCAGCATGCTTGAAAGACGTGATATCAAGGCGTTGTAGGGCCCTCTAGTGTCCCGCGAGTAAGGTTTTCGTCCTATTAACAACTCACCACGTACGATCCGGGATGGAAAAACAGAGCAAAAGAAGAAAAGTGGCCTGAAACTGATGAAAAGGTTAAATTTTGGGCTCAAAAAAGTGTAAAGCGAGCAAGCTAGCTACCCCCGTCGTAGAGCTCTCAAAGAGCTTTGTAATGGTATGCTGTGCGCCGCGTAACTCCTTACGGATCAAAAGTTAAGGGCACTGGAGCGATTTTGACCTGGTCACAAACCCTATGCCCTCGGTTTGTGGGCCCAGCCTCTACGTGAAGCGAAGTTTTCTTGCCAAATATTTCATGGGACTCAGTAATAGAGATTTGTTGGATAAAGTATCTTGGCAACCCTAACCAGGACAAAAAAAGTTGAAAAGGGGGTGCAACACAAGGACTTCGCAGGGGTTCACCCATCTTAGTACTACTCTCGGCCAAGCACGCTTAACTTCGGGGTTCTGAAGAGATCCGGTGCATTAGTGCTGGTATGATCACACCTGGAATGTTTTGGGCAGAATTCCTTTATGTGTTAACGGTTTACGGTCCCAGCCAAGAGAGATGGCCCATTCAAAAGGCCCAATGGGCTTAACGACAACCCATCTGCTTCAACAACGCAGCATCCTCGCAAGACGTGATATCGACACGTTGTAGGGCCCTATGATGTCCCGCGAGTAAGGTTATCGTCCTTTTAACAGTTCACGACATACGATCCGGGACTGAAAAACAGTGCAAAAGAAGAAAAGTGGCCTGAAACTGATGAAAACGTTTGATTTTGGGCTCCAAAAATGGGCACAGTGAGCAAGCTGGCTGCCCCCGTCGTATAGCACTCAGAGTGTTTTTCAACGGTATGTTGTGCGCCGCATAACACCTTATGGATCAAAAGTTATGGGTACCAGAGCGACAGAGACCTAGTCACAGCCCCTACGCCCTCGGTTTGCAGGTCCATCCTCTACGTGAAGTGAAGTTGTCTTGCCCAATGCTCTGTTGGATTCGGTAATAGAGATTTTGTGGATAAAGTATCTTGGGAACCTTAACCTGGGCAAATAAAATTGAAAAGGGGTGCAACATGAGGTCTTCCTAGGGGGTCACCCGTCCTAGTACTACTCTCGCCCAAGCACGCTTAACTTCGGAGTTCTTATGGGATTCGGTGCATTAGTGCTTGTATGATCGCACCCGTCTTGTTGAGGGCACAATTCCTATATGTGTTAACGGTTCACAGTCCCAGCCTAGAGTGATGGCCTATTCAAAAGGCCCAATGGGCTTAACGACAACCCATCCGCTTCAACAACGCAACATGCTTGCATGACGTCATATCGACACGTTGTAGGGCCCTCTGATGTCCTGCGAGTCAGGTTGTCATCCTTTTAACAGTTCACGACGTACGATCCGGGACGGAAAAACAGAGCAAAAGAAGAAAAGTGGCCTGAAACTAATGAAAACGTTCGATTTTGGGCTCCAAAATTGGGCACAACGAGCATGCTTGCTGCCCCCGTCGTAGAGCTCTCGTAGAGCATTACAACGGTATGCTGTGTGCCGCGTAACTCCTTACGGATCAAAAGTTATGGGCACCGGAGCGACGGAGACCTAGTCACAAACCCTACGCCATTGGTTTGCTGGCCCAGCCTCTACGTGAAACGAAGTTGTCTTGCCCAATGTTCCATGGGATTCAGTAATTGAGATTTGGTGGATAAAGTATCTTTGCAACCCTAACTAGGGCAAAAAGAATTAAAAACGGGATGCAACACGAGGACTTCCCAGGGGGTCACCCATCCTAGTACTACTCTCGCCCAAGCACGCTTAACTTCAGAGTTATGATGGGATCCGGTGCATTAGTGCTGCTATGATCACACCCGTCATGTTGAGGGCACAATTACTTTATGTGTTAACGGTTCACAGTC
Organism: Ehretia macrophylla; assembly: GCA_037974665.1. Lineage (NCBI taxonomy): Eukaryota > Viridiplantae > Streptophyta > Magnoliopsida > Boraginales > Ehretiaceae > Ehretia > Ehretia macrophylla. Next base: position 78,586,865 of record CM075769.1, read on the forward strand.
CCAGCCTTGAGAGATGGCCCATTCAAAAGGCCCAATGGGCTTAACGACAACCCATCCGCTTCAACAACGCAGCATCCTCACCAGATGTGATATCAACACGTTGTAGGGCCCTCTGATGTCCCTCGAGTCAGGTTGTCTTCCTTTCAACATTTCACGACGTACAATCCGGGACGGAAAAACAGAGCAAAAGAAGAAAAGTGGCCTGAAACTGATGAAAACGTTTGATTTTGGGCTCCAAAAATGGGCACATCGAGCGAACTAGCTGCCCTCGTCGTAGAGCTCTTATAGAGCTTTGCAACGGTATGCTGTGCGCCGCGTAACTCCTTACGGATCAAAAGTTATGGGCACCGAAGCGGCGAAGACCTGGTCACAAGCCCTACACGCTTGGTTTGCGGGCCCAGCCTCCACGTGAAGCGAAGTTGTCTTGCCCAATGTTTCGTGGGATTCAGTAATAGAGATTTAGTGGATAAAGTTTCTTGGTAACCCTAACCAGGGCAAAAAAAATTGAAAATAGGGTGCAACACGAGGACTTCGCATGGGGTCACCCATCCTAGTACTACTCTCGCCCAAGCACGCTTAACTTCTAAGTTCTGATGGGATTCGGTGCATTAGTGTTGGTATGATCGCACCCGTCATGTTGATGGCACAATTCCTTTATGTGGTAACGGTGCACAGTGCCAGCCTTAAGAGATGGCCCATTCAAAAGGCCCAATGGGCTTAACGACAACCCATCCGCTTCAACAACACAGCATCCTTACTAGACATGATATCGACACGTTGTAGGGACCTCTGATGTCCGGTGAGTCAGGTTGTCGACCTTTTAACAGTTCACGACGTACGATCCGGGATGAAAAAACAGAGCAAAAGAAGAAAAGTGGCCTGAAACTGATGAAAAGGTTCAATTTTGGGCTCAAAAAAGTGTAAAGCGAGCAATCTAGCTACCCCCGTCGTAGAGCTCTCAGAGAGCTTTGCAATGGTATGCTGTGCGCCGCGTAACTCCTTACGGATCAAAAGTTATGGGCACTGGAGCGATTTTGACCTGGTCACAAACCCTATGCCCTCGGTTTGTGGGCCCAGCCTCTACGTGAAGCGAAGTTTTCTTGCCAAATATATCATGGGACTCAGTAATAGAGATTTGTTGGATAAAGTATCTTGGCAACCCTAACCAGGACAAAAAAAGTTGAAAAGGGGGTGCAACACGAGGACTTCGCAGGGGTTCACCCATCCTAGTACTACTCTCGCTCAAGCACGCTTAACTTCGGAGTTCTGAAGGGATCCGGTGCATTAGTGCTGGTATGATTGCACCCGTCAAGTTGAGGGCACAATTCCTTTATGTGTTAACGGTTAACGGTCCCAGCCGAGAGATATGGCCCATTCAAAAGGCCCAATGGGCTTAACGACAACCCATCTGCTTCAACAACGCAGCATCCTCGCAAGACGTGCTATCGACACGTTGTAGGGCCCTATGATGTCCCGCGAGTCAGGTTATAGTCCTTTTAACAGTTCACGACATACGATCCAGGACGAAAAAACAAGGCAAAAGAAGAAAAGTGGCCTGAAACTGATGAAAACGTTTGATTTTGGGCTCCAAAAATGGGCACAGTGAGCATGCTGGCAGCCCCCGTCGTACAGCACTCAGAGTGTTTTTAAACGGTGTGCTGTGTGCCACGTAACTCCTTTCGGATCAAAAGTTATGGGAACCGGAGCGACGGAGACCTAGTCACAGACACTACGCCCTCGGTTTGCGGGCCCAGCCTCTACGTGAAGCGAAATTGTTTTGCCCAATGTTCCGTGGGATTCAGTAATAGAGATTTGGTGGATAAAGTATCTTGGCAACCCTAACCAGGGCAAAAAAAATTGAAAAGGGGGTGCAACACGAGGACTTCCCAGGGGGTCACCCATCCTAGTACTACTCTCGCCAAAGCACGCTTAACTTCGGAGTTCTGATGGGATCCGGTGCATTAGTGCTGGTATGATCGCACCTGTCATGTTGAGGGCACAATTTTTATATGTGTTAACAGTTCACAGTCCCAGCTTAGAGAGATGGCCCATTCAAAAAGCCTAATGGGCTTAACGACAACCCATCCGCTTCAACAACACAGCATGCTTGAAAGCCGTGATATCGACACGTTGTAAGGCCTTCTGATGTCCCGCGATTCAGGTTGTCGTCCTTTTAACAGTTCACGATTACGATCCGGGACGGAAAAACAGAGCAAAAGAAGAAAATTGGCCTGAAACTGATGAAAACGTTCGATTTTGGGCTCCAAAAATGGGCACAGCGAGCAAGATGGCTGCCCCCGTTGTAGAGCTCTTAGAGAGCTTTGCAACGGTATGTTGTGCACCGCGTAACTCCTTACAGATCAAAAGTTATGGGCACTGGAGTGACGGAGACCTGGTCAGAAACCCTACGGCCTCGGTTTGGGTGCCCAGGCTCTACGTGAAGCGAAGTTGTCTGGCCCAATGTTCCGTGGGATTCTGTAATAAAGATTTGGTGGATAAAGTATCTTGGCAACCCTAACCAGGGCAAAAAAAAATTGAAAAGTGGGTGCAACACGAGGACTTCCCTGGGGGTCACCCATCCTAGTACTACTCTCCCCCAAGCACGCTTAACTTCGGAGTTTTGATGGGATCCGGTGCATTAGTGCTGGTTTGATCGCACCCGTCATGTTGGGGGCACAATTCCTTTATGTGTTAACTGTTCACAGTCCCAGCCGAGAGAGATAGCCCATTCAAAAGGCCCAATGGGCTTAACGACAACCCATCCGCTTCAACAACGCAGTATGCTTGCAAGACGTGATATCGACACGTTGTAGGACCCTCTGATGTCCCGCGAGTCAGGTTGTCGTCCTTTTAACAGTTCACGTCGTACGATCCGGGACCGAAAAACAGAGCAAAAGAAGAAAAGTGGCCTGAAACTGATGAAAACGTTCGATTTTGGGCTCCGAAATTGGGCAAAGCAAGCGTGCTTGTTGCTCCTGTCGTAGAGCTCTTAGAGAGCTTTGCAACAGTATGCTGTGCGCCATGTAACTCCTTACAGATCAAAAGTTATGGGCACCAGAGCGACAGAGACCTGGTCACAAACCCTACGCCCTCGGTTTGCGGGCCCAGCCTCTACGTGAAGCAAAGTTGTCTTGCCCAATGTTCCGTGGGATTCAGTAATAGAGATTTAGTGGATAAAGTATCTTGGCAACCCTAACCAGGGCAAAAAAAAAATGAAAAAGGGGTGCAACACGAGGACTTCTATCATGCCCCAACTCGACCTATAAGGTTAGGCTAAGGTGTGAACTAACATTCAAGTAATATCACATACTTAGCTGTTTATGAAGATTAACACCTAATGATTTAGTCTAAACTCCAAAATTTTTCCGGAAAACCGACAGCATAACGGCTGTAAACGGCCCTTTGGTTTAACCTAATTCTCTAAACGCCTCAAAATTGACCATCTCAAATTCATTTCCAATTAAGACTACTAGTTTACCATCAATTGAATTGCCTATTCGTTATTTCGACGTCCCGTCTGATTTCTAACCTAGCATGATACTGTGTCTCGTATGTTTATTTGTCCTCGTTACTCATATACATGTTGATCTTACCTCACTAGCAAGTACCTGTTAAGATTGGATAAGTTCATTTACTTAGTTCTTTAACTAAAGCGTCATAACCTAAGATAGATACTAGCGGTATTAAAAGCAAAACGATCATAGTAGTGTCATGTCTAGCATCAGTCTACTTAATATAAGTACAAACCAAAATTAGACCCCAAATTACAACGGGGGTCTTTTACATCACAACATTTGAGCAACATAAAGGAAATAGTCTTCAAGTAACACAATGATCACAAGCAGCGATAATCAAGCAAAGCAAACAAGACAGGTAATCACTCCAGGGGTTCATCACTAGGCACATTGTCCTCGGGTTCCTGTACCTGTTCTTCTTCACCTGAGATGATAAAAGAGGGTGAGTCCTTATGAACTCAGTGAGGGGGAACGAGAAATAAGTTTTGAAACTCATTTTTTGGTTAAACTTATGAAAATCCGTTTTTCAAACACGAATATAACAGAAATATAAGTACAGAAACAGGAATACCGGTCTTTCCTCCCCGAGGTTCTCTAGGAACCAAGCGAGAGTAGTTATTCACATATTAAAAAGGATACAGTGAGCTTTTGCTCTCAAATCAGTTCCAGGATCAATTGTTGCGGCCGTCTTCAAATAACCCCAAAACACGCCAGGTGGGTGTACTCCGGATGTACCCTGAAATCCTACGACCCAACTCTCCGAGGAAGTCTAGGCCCCAAGCGAGAGAGGGAATGGGACCATGGTAGTCATGAGTGCACTGGCAAGCCCGATGCCGCCCGGTGTGCGTGATCGCTACCATGCCAACAGGAAAGGTCGCAACCTTGTATGCAATGCACATTCATGACAGGTAATATATCACAGTAGGAGGACAACAAAGTAGGTTGCCTCCGGACAGTCATAAGATTGGACATTGACAGATAAACAAGCAGGGCACGATAAGACAGGAAATTTCACTTGAAAGGCATATAGAGTTATATTAAAATTAAACGGGCAGCCATGTAACACATGTAAAACAGGCCATATATCTCATTAAGAAGTCCATGTAATCAAGTAATACGATTATTCAACATGCAACAACATCTACGTGGGTTCGGTAGCAAGAAAAGCTTATTTGACAACATGCCATGGTCAAATTCACATTTGAAGTTATAAAACATTTACGGGTAGCCCACTAAGCATATAATTTCCACACAATAACCAAGAGATCAACACTTAGCAAACCTACCTAGTCATTAGGGTTTCCATTTCGTTCATATTTGTGCAATTTGAGCCTCAACCAAACTCAAAGTCAACCTCAAACCATGCATCATATAATTCAACATCCTCAAGTACTCAAAACAGTCCACACAACATCTCAACACCACAATTCCAAGCAATTAACACCACAAGAGAGGTTACAATAATTTTTCCAAGCATATAGCTAAGTGAAACCCTTACTGCAATAGACTGTTTTCTCACAATCAATAGGATAAGCAAACACACTCCAAATCCAGTGAATAAGATGTCAAATTAAATCTTAAGAAGATATCTAAAATTAGAAACAAACCTTGCATCAATTGGAGTTCGGGATCATTAGATATAGCCGAAACAGTGAGATAGCACAAAACTGTCCAGATTTGCACACATTTCCATAATTGACGTTTTTGAGGTCCTTAGGGTCAGTTTTAGCCTTGGTCCATTTCTGACAAAATTGTCCATAACTGGAAAATATATCAGTACACAAAATTTCATGCATTTTGGACGTCATTTACTAAGTCAAATATGGTTCGTTCCACAAGGTCAGTGCATCTGCCAAAACCTGCTTCATTTTTCCAGATTTCCAGATTTGGTCACATTTTAAAGCTTTGCCATTTTGAGGACCTTAGAGTCAAAATTAGCTTCGGCCTATTTCTGGGAAAAATGTTCAAAACTGTCCAAAATAGTCACCTACCAATTTTCAAGCATTTTCAACATCAGTTGACTAGATAAACGTACCTCGAACAGACTGGTCAGAGAGCTGTCAACAATTTCGACTTCACCTAGCATCATTTTCAAGCCAAGATCTTGCCATGCATAGTTGTTTAAGCTTATGAACGTCCATATAGCTCAAGTGCAGAAGCAAATACACAAATTTATGAGCATGCATGTGAATTTTTAAAGAGTTTTCAAAAGGTTTTAACCCTCACCTTAGCAATCAACCACAAGATGTTCAAAAACCTTGTTGAAGCTCAAATCTTCTCCTTTCCCTTGCTTAGCCGAAATCCCCACTAGTTTTTCTATATTTTTCCTAGCTTAATGATCAATCTCTTAGCACATGCATGAGGTTAAAACATGAAGAAAAGAAATGGATGTCAAGAAGCTCACCTAGGCCGAATAGAAGACTCCAAAGCACATGCAAGTATGATTTTTACTCCTTAGCTAGCTCGGTTGTGGTTCTTTGCTTGTAGCTTGCTATGCTTAACTATGGTGTGAAGAAGAGAAGCTAAGAAGATGAAGAACTCAGCCAAGGCCGAGAATGAGAGAGGAAAATGAGAGGGGAGAGAGAAAGAGTGAAAGAGAAATGAAGAAATGACAAGAATAAAACTCTTTTGCATTCATCCAAGCATTGGTCGGCCTTGGGCTTCCAAATCTGATTTTTTTGTGTCTTCAAGGTGGAAATTTGAAATGCTAGCATGGGCTATGAGTCTTTGGACTAGCAAGAGAGAGATTTGAGGTGGTTTTGGCCATTTTTTTATGCATTTGTGTCATAGTTTGTCTAAACATGCATATTTAATTGTGTAATTGTTCAACCTTGTGCTAACACCATGGTATGGTCGGCCAATGCTAGCTTCAAATCTGAATTTTTTGTCAACTTTGATCATTAATTAATTCTGTCTTGAAAGTGCAAAAAGAATAAGGAATAAAGAATGAAGAATGTTTAGTGTTTGGTGCATTTTTTGTCTTCTAGTGAGTTGAATTAGGATTATTATATTGATAATGGATTTTGTAGGATTGTTTAATAGTCTAGTGCTCCGTGAAAGATGCTTTCTTGATTAGCGTGAATGCACGCTTTCCTAGGTCTAGGGAACATACTACGAGGTAGGACACGAACTACGAGACGAATGCACATTTTTCAAGTAAATGCACGCTACCCTAAATGAATGCACGTAATTCAATGCATGGCACAAATAATGGACACAATTCTTAAACCTAGGTCATGGCACGCAAATCCAGGTTAAGGCACAAGAAGGTAGGTTTTGCACGCAAATCGGGGTCGGGCCTCACATCCTCCCCTCCTTAAAAGAATTTCGTCCCGAAATTCAATATTACCTTGAAATAATGCTGGGTACTGCTGCTCCATCTGGTCTTGCCTTTCCCACGTTGCTTCTTCGACTCCATGATGATCCCACTGCACTTTCACCATAGGTATAGTTCTGTTGTGCAACTCCTGATCTTGCTGGTGTAGGATCCGAATGGGCTTCTCCTCGTAAGAAAAGTTTTCCCGAAGATGCAACGGTTCTGGCTCTAAGATATGCGACGGGTCAGGATGATACTTCCGCAGCATCGAAACATGAATGACGTCGTGAATATTGGAGAGGTTCTGGGGTAGTGCTAGGCGATACACCAACTTGCCAACCTTCTCAACTATCTCAAATGGTCCCACAAATCTCGGGCTCAACTTTCCACCCTTGCCATGCCTAATCAGTCCCCTCTGGGGTGATATCTTCAAGAATACCTTGTCGCCAACCTCAAACTCGAGACTCCGTCTCTGTCGGTCTGCATAACTCTTCTGCCTGCTCTGGGCGGTAAGCATCCGTTTCCGAATGAGGTGGATATTATCAACAGTCTTCATAAGTTCAGGTAAAAGGGTCGGGTCAAAAGTCGTCGTCTCACCTACTTCATCCCAGTAAATCGGGGATCGACACTTACGTCCATACAGCGCCTCAAATGGGGCCATCCCGATAGTGGCCTGATAACTATTGTTGTAGGCGAACTCCGCTAGAGATAAATATTTCTCCCAACCTTTCCCGAAGTCTAAAACACACGCCCTCAGCATATCCTCCAGAATCTGAATAGTTCTCTCCGATTGACCATCCGTCTAAGGGTGATAAGCCGTGCTAAAACTCAATTTCATTCCCAAAGCTTCTTGCAATCTCTTCCAAAATCGGGAAGTAAAACGAGGATCCCTATCCGATACAATACTCACAGGCATCCCGTGCAATCTTACAATCTCCGCCACATACATATCTCCCAATTCCTCAGGACTATCCTCCTTGTTCATCGGTAAGAAGTGCGCCGACTTAGTCAATCTATCCACTATAACCCAAATGGCGTCACGACCCTTTTGTGATCTGGGCAGGTCCATAACAAAATCCATAGTTATATGTTCCCATTTCCATTGAGGAATCTCCAACGGCTGAAGTAGACATGCGGGTCATTGATGTTCTGCTTTGACTCTCTGGCAAGTCAAACACCGTGCTACAAACTCCGCAATTTCTCTTTTCATGTTATTCCACCAATAGTGTTGCTTCAAATCCCAATACATCTTTGTTCCGCCGGGGTGAATAGTATATCTTGAATTGTGGGATTCCTCAAGAATCTTCTTTTTCAGCTATGGGTCATTGGGAACACAAATCCGGTTCCTAAACCTCCAAACACCATCATCATGAAACTTGAAATCTGTGTTGCTTTCCTTAATCTTCTGAAATTGCTGGTCCTACTGTTGAGCCTCTCGTAATTCAGACAACAAAGTTGATAGAACTTGGGTAGTGGCAAAAAGTAACCCTTTCTGAGTCAATTGGGGTTTCCACAGAAATGCTTCCTCCAACAACTCCTGCACCTTGACCTCCAGTTTTGCCACGCCTGCCTTTCTGCTTAAGGCATCTGCAATTACATTTGCTTTACCGGGCGCATAATTGATAGAGTAGTTCTACTCATCCAAAAGCTCCCTCCACTGCCTTTGCCTAATATTCAACTCCTTTTGAGAGAACAAGTATTTCAAGCTCTTATGATCAGTAAATCCCTCAAACTTGTTACCCCACAGATAATGCCTCCATTTCTTTAGTGCAAACACAATAGCCGCTAACTCCAAATCATCCGTCGGGTAATTCATCTTATACGGCTTTGGTTTCCTAGAAGCATATGCAATAACTCTTCCATTTTGCATCAATACATATCCCAGTCCGTCTTTCGAAGCATCGCTATAGATTACAAAACCTTGACTCCCTTCAGGCAATGCAAGAACTGGTGCGTTAGTCAATCTTTTCTTCAACTCTTGGAAACTGCTCTCACACTTATCATCCCACACGAACTTGGTTTTCTTTTGAGTGAGCTTTGTAAGCAGTTTTGCAATCTTAGAGAAATCCTTTACGAACCTCCGATAATAGCCGGCTAGACCAAGAAAACTCCGAACCTCCGTAACATTTTCTGGCTTCTTCCAAGACATCACTGCATCAATCTTTGCTGGATCCACCGTTATTCCCTCTTGGGATATGATATGCCCCAAAAATGCAATCTGCTGCAGCCAAAATTCGCACTTGCTAAACTTTGCATACAATTGGTGCTCTCGAAGTTTCTGCAGTACCAACTGCAGATGTTGCTCATGCTCCACCTCCGATTTCGAGTATACCAAAATATCATCAATGAAGATCACCACAAATTGGTCCAAGTAGGGTTGAAACACCCTATGCATCAAATCCATAAAAGTTGCAGGGGCATTAGTTAGTCCAAAAGGCATCACTACTAATTCATAATGTCCATATCTTGTCCTGAAAGCCGTTTTAGGCACATCTTCATTCTTGATCCGCAACCGATAATATCCTTGCCTCAAGTCGAGTTTCGAATACCCTTTGGCTCCTTGCAGTTGATCAAATAACTCGTCAATCAGGGGAAGTGGGTATTTATTCTTGACAGTCACTTGGTTCAATCCTCGGTAGTCAATACATAGCCTCAACGTTCCGTCTTTCTTCTTTACAAATAGAACTGGTGCACCCCACGGTGAAGAACTCAGTTGTACAAACCCCTTCTTCAGCAATCCTTGCAATTGGTCCTTCAATTCTTGTAGCTCGGCCGGTCCCATACGATAAGGAGCTTTAGTTATCGGCTGGGCGCCAGGTAGCAACTCTATAACAAACTCGATTTCCCGATTCGGGGGTAAACCGGGTAATTCTTCAAGGAACACATCTGCATAGTCTTTGATCACATGCATCTCCTCCAACTTAGCTTTATCCGACGGCTTGTTGATAAGGTAAGCCAAGTATCCACTGCACCCTTTCCTCAAGGACTTCACTGCTTTTGTAGATAAAATAATAGAACTCCCGGTGAAATCTCTTCAACCCACAATCTCCAGTATTGGTTGATCAGGTACCCGGAATGTTATAATCTTCGCCTGGCAATCCAGTTGGACATGATGTTTTACCAGCCAGTCCATCCCTAAAATGACCTCATAATCTCGAAAAGGTAATACAATAAGATTGGCTGAGAATTTCCTATCCTTAATTTGGATTTTACATGCTTTACAGACTAAACTAGTTACAAGTTTAGAACCCATTGGAGTACCAACTTCTACTTCGTATGGCAAACATACAACTTTCAATTTCACACGTTCCACACATAAGGGAGTAATAAATGAATGAGTAGCACCCAGATCAATTAACACCTTAACAGGTTGATTCAGTATGAAGAATGTACCTTCAACAACAGCGGTCTCATCTGGAATCTCCTTGCACTCAAAAGCATAAGCTCGAGCCTGGACCCTAGGAACTGGAGTCTTGCCTCTACCGGCTAGTTTACCCTGATTCTGCTCTGCCTGACGTTTAGGGCAATCCTTGATCTGATGCTGATCACTGCCGCACCTCATACATCGTCCCGACTTCCTCCAACACTGGGCCTCGGTATGCCCCTTCCTGTCACAATAAGAATAGCTGACGGACTGAGTAGTAGGTGAATTACCTGTGGATCCGCGAGCTGAAGAGGGTGATGGCGCTTTCGTCGAGCCACGGTTATTCCTTGGTCTGTTCTGGCTCTGGCCCTGATTACGACCCTGACTCTAGAATTTCCTCTGCTGACCTGGAGGCTGAAATGGTTTCTTGTTTGGCTGACTCGAACCGGCTCCATCTAGTTTCCTCTTCTCAACTCGAGAGGCAGCAGCAAAGATAACAGAATAAGTATCGAAGTCATGAGAAGCTAACTGGTCCTGAATCTCTGGCCTCAATCCAACAGTAAATTTCCACATTTTCGCCTCCGGAGTACAAACCATGTATTGAGCATGACGGGATAGTCGATCAAAACGTGCCTCGTACTGGGCTACCGTCATATTACCCTGGGTCAAGTGCATGAACTCCTCGATCCGCCTCTGCCTGGAAACTGCAGGTACATATTTTTCCTTAAATACCTTAACGAAATTACCCCACAAGCAAGGTGTCTGATCAGTCTCCCACAGTGCCTTTACAGTGTGCCACCAATGCTCAGCATCCCCGTGCAACAGAAATATAGCAAACTCCACTTTCTCTTCAACTGTATAATCAAGTGGCCTGAAAATCTTCTCGATCTCGGACATCCAAGCCTCTGCTTTCTCATCATCAGCTTCCCCGTAGAATTTAGACGGGCGAAAGTCCATGAATTCTCTCATTCTGCTATGTCTCCCATGGTTACCCTCATTCCTGTTATTGATGTTGTTATTGTTGGCTTCACGTGCATCTTGACGCTCCATCACACGTGATACACGATCCATGGCATTTGCCATCATATTAAACATAGCTATACCGGGATTAGTCTGATAGGCATCCCCGGCCTCTTGAGGTTCACCGCTTCTATTAGTAGTACGGGTACTAGAGCCAGCCATCTATAGGCACAATTTATTGAAATACGATAATTAAGAATCTAATGCATAAGATATGCAACATAATATAGGTACAATTCTAAAAACATTTAAGGCATGTAAATCACTTAAGCATATAAAACATAGAAGGCACATTTATCACACAACAACACATATACAAGTCATCCTAATTATCTTAGGGCTCTACCCACGTTCCGAGAGTTAAACCCGGCTTAAGCAATCTAAGCTCTGATACCATTTCTTCTAAGGTGTCATGCCCCAACCCAACCTATAAGGTTAGACTAGGGTGTGAACTAACATTCAAGTAATATCACGTACTTAGCAGTTTATGAAGATTAACACCTAATGATTTAGTCTAAACTCCAAAATTTTTTCGAAAAACCGGCAGCATAACGGCTGTAATCGGCCTTTTGGTTTAACCTAATTCTCTAAACGCCTCAAAATTGACCATCTCAAATTCATTTCCAATTAAGACTACTAGTTTACCATCAATTGAATTGCCTATTGGTTATTTCGACGTCCCATTTGATTTATAACCTAGCATGATACTATGTCTCGTTTGTTTATTTGTCCTCGTTACACATATACCTATTGATCTTAGCTCAATAACAAGTACCTGTTAAGATTGGATAAGTTCATTTACTTAGTTCTTTAACTAAAGCGTCATAACCTAAGATAGATACTAGTGGTATTAAAAGCAAAACGATCATAGTAGTGTCATGTCTAGCATCAGTCTACTTAATATAAGTACAAATCAAAATTAGACCCCAAATTACAACGGGGGTCTTTTACATCACAACATTTGAGCAACATAAAGGAAATAGTCTTCAAGTAACACAATGATCACAAGCAGCCATAATCAAGCAAAGCAAACAAGATAGGTAATCACTCCAGGGGTTCATCATTAGGCACATTGTCCTCGGGTTCCTGTACCTGTTCTTCTTCACCTGAGATGATAAAAGAGGGTGATTCCTTCTGAACTCAGCGAGGGGGAACGAGAAATAAGTTTTGAAACTCATTTTCCGGTTAAACTTATGAAAATCCCTTTTTCAAACATGAATATAACAGAAATATAAGTACAGAAACAGGAATACTAGTCTTTTCTCCCCAAGGTTCTCTAGGAGCCAAGCGAGAGTACTTATTCACATATTAAAAAGGATACAGTGAGCTTTTGCTATCAGATCAGTTCCAAGATCGATTGTTGCGGCCGACTTCAAATATCCCCAAAACACGCTAGGTGGGTGTACTCCGAATGTACCGCGAAATCCTACGACCCAACTCTCCGAGGAAGTCTAGCCCCCAAGCGAGAGAGGGAATGGGACCATGGTAGTCACGAGTGCACTGGCAAGCCCGATGCCGCCCGGTGTGCGTGATCGCTACCATGCCAACAGGAAAGGTTGCAACCTTGTATGCAATGCATATTCATGACAGGTAATATATCACAGTAGGAGGACAACAAAGTAGGTTGCCTCCGGACAGTCATAAGATTGGACATTGACAGATAAACAAGCAGGGCACGATAAGATAGGAAATTTCACTTGAAAGGCATATAGAGTTATATTAAAATTAAACGGGCAGCCATGTAACACATGTAAAACAGGCCATATAACTCATTAAGAAGTCCATGTAATCAAGTGATACGATTATTCAACATGCAACAACATCTACGTGGGTTCGGTAGCAAGAAAAGCTTATTTGACAACATGCCATGGTCAAATTCACATTTGAAGTTATAAAACATTTACGGGTAGCCCACTAAGCATATAATTTCCACACAATAACCAAGAGATCAACACTTAGCAAAACTACCTAGTCATTAGGGTTTCCATTTCGTGCATATTTGTGCAATTTGAGCCTCAACCAAACTCAAAGTCAACCTCAAACCATGCATCATATAATTCAACATCCTCAAGTACTCAAAACAGTCCACACAACATCTCAACACCACAATTCCAAGCAATTAACACCACAAGAGAGGTTACAATAATTTTTCCAAGCATATAGCTAAGTGGAACCCTTACTGCAATAGGTTGTTTTCTCACAATCAATAGGATAAGCAAACACACTCCAAATCCAGTGAATAAGAAGTCAAATTGAAGCTTAAGAAGATATCTAAAATTAGAAACAAACCTTGCATCAATTGGAGTTCGGGATCATTAGATATAGCCGAAACAGTGAGATAGCACAAAACTGTCCAGATTTGCACACATTTCCATAATTGACGTTTTTGAGGTCCTTAGGGTCAGTTTTAGCCTTGGTCCATTTCTGACAAAATTGTCCAGAACTGAACAATATAGTAGCACACCAAATTTCATGCATTTTAGACATCATTTACTAAGTCAAATATGGTTCGTTCCACAAGGTCAGTGCATCTGCCAAAACCTGCTTCATTTTTCCAGATTTCCAGATTTGGTCACATTTTAAAGGTTTGCCATTTTGAGGACCTTATAATCAAAATTAGCTTCGGCCTATTTCTAGGAAAAATGTTCAAAACTGTCCAAAGTAGTCATCTACTAATTTTCATGCATTTTCAACAATATTTGCCTAGCTAAACATACCTCGAACAGACTGGTGAGAGAGCTGTCAACAATTTTGACTTCACCTAGCATCATTTTCAAGCCAAGATCTTGTCATGCATGGTGGTTTAAGCTTATGAACGGCCAGATATCTCAAGTACAGAAGCAAATACACACATTTATGAGCATGCATGTGAATTTTTGAAGAGTTTTCAAAAGGTTTTAACCCTCACCTTAGCAATCAACCACAAGATGTTCAAAAACCTTGTTGAAGCTCAAATCTTCTCCTTTCCCTTGCTTAGCCGAAATCCCCACTAGTTTTTCTCTATTTTTCCTAGCTTAATGATCAATCTCTTAGCACATGCATGAGGTTAAAACATGAAGAAAAGAAATGGATGTCAAGAAGCTCACCTAGGCCGAATAGAAGACTCCAAAGCACATGCAAGTATGATTTTTACTCCTTAGCTAGCTCGGTTGTGGTTCTTTCCTTGTAGCTTGCTATGCTTAGCTATGGTGTGAAGAAGAGAAGCTAAGAAGATGAAGAACTCTGCCAAGGCCGAGAATGAGAGAGGAAAATGAGAGGGGAGAGAGAAAGAGTGAAAGATAAATGAAGAAATGACAAGAATAAAACTCTTTTGCATTCATCCAAGCATTAGTCGGCCTTGGGCTTCCAAATCTGATTTTTTTGTGTCTTCAAGGTGGAAATTTGAAATGCTAGCATGGGCTATGAGTCTTTTGTCGAGCAAGAGAGAGATTTGAGGTGGTTTTGGTCATTTTTTTATTCATTTGTGTCATAGTTTGTCTAAACATGCATATTTAATTGTGTAATTGTTCAACCTTGTGCAACCACCATGGTATGGTCGGCCAATGCTAGCTTCAAATCTGATTTTTTTGTCAACTTTGATCATTAATTAATTGTGTCTTGAAAGTACAAAAAGAATAAGGAATAAAGAATGAAGAATGTTAGGTGTTTGGTGCATTTTTTGTCTTCTAGTGAGTTGAATTAGGATTATTGTATTGATAGTGGATTTTGTAGGATTGTTTAATAGTCTAGTGCTCCATGAAAGATACTTTCTTGATTAGCGTGAAGGCACGATTTCCTAGGTCTAGTGCACGTACTACGAGGTAGGACACGAACTACGAGACGAACGCACGTTTTTCAAATAAATGCACGCAACACTAATTGAATGCACGTAATTCAATGTATGGCACATAAAATGAACACAATTCTTAAACCTAGGTCATGGCATGGAAATCTAGGTTAGGGCACACGAAGCTAGGCTTCGCACGCAAATCAGGGTCGGGCCTCAGAACTTCCCAGGGGGTCACCGATCCTAGTACTACTCTCGCCCAAGCACGCATGACTTCGGAGTTCTGATTGGATCCAGTGCATTAGTGCTGGTATGATCGCACTAGTCATGTTGAGGGCACAATTCAAATAATGTTAACTGTTCACAGTCCCAGCCTAGAAAGATGGCCCATTCAAAAGGCCCAATGGGCTTAACGACAACCCATCTGCTTCAACAACGCAACATCCTTACCAGACGTGATATCGACACGTTGTAGGGCCCTCTGATTTCCCGCGAGTTAGGTTGTCGTCCTTTTAATAGTTCACGACGTACGATCCGGGACTAAAAAACAGGGCAAAAGAAGAAAAGTAGACTGAAACTGATGAAAACGTTAGATTTTGTGCTCCAAAAATGGCCACAGCGAGCAAGCTGGCTACCCTCGTTGTAGAGCTCTGAGAGAGCTTTGCAACGATATACTGTGCGCCGCGTAACTCCTTACGTATCAAAAGTTTTGGGCACCGGAGTGACGAAGACCAGGTCACAAACCCCACGCCCTGGCTTTGCGGGCGCAGCCTTTACGCGAAGCGAAGTTGTCTTGCCCAATGTTCCGTGGGATTCTGTCATTGAGATTTGGTGGTTAAAGTATCTTGGCAACCCTAACCAGGGCAAAAAAAATTGAAAAGGGGGTGCAACACGAGGACTTCCCAGGGGGTCACCCATCCTAGTACTACTCTCGCCCAAGCACGCTTAACTTCGGAGTGCTGATGGGATCCGGTGCATTAGTGATGGTATGATCGCACCCGTTATGTTGAGGGCACAATTCCTATATGTGTTAACGGTTCGTAGTCCCAGCCTAGATAGATGGCCCATTCAAAAGGCCCAATGGGCTTAACGACAACCCATCCGCTTCAACAACGCAGCATCCTCACCAGACATGATATCGACACAATGTAGGGCCCTCTCATGTCTCGTGAGTCAGGTTGTCGTCCTTTTAACAGTTCACGACGTACGATCCGGGACGGAAAAACAAGGCTAAAGAAGAAAAGTGGATTGAAACTGATGAAAACGTTCGAGTTTGTGCTCCAAAAAATGGGCACAGCGAACAAGCTGGCTGCCCTCGTTGTAGAGCTCTCAGAGAGCTTTGCACCGGTATGCTGTGCACCGCGTAACTCCTTACAGATCAAAAGTTATGGGCAACGAAGTGACGGAGACCTGGTCACAAACCCTACGCCCTCGGTTTGCGGGCCCAGCCTCTACGTGAAGCGAAGTTGTCTTGCCCAACGTTCAGTGGGATTCAGTAATAGAGATTTGGTGGATAAAGTATCTTGGCAACCCAAACCGGGGCAAAAAAAATTGAAAAGAGGGTGCAACACGAGGACTTCCCATGGGGTCACCCATCCTAGTACTACTCTCACCCAAGCACGCTTAACTACGGAGTTCTGATGGGATCCTGTACATTAGTGCTAGTATGATCGCACCCGCCTTGTTGAGGGGACAATTCCTTTATTTGTTAATGGTTCACAGTCCCAGCCTAGAGAGATGGCCCATTCAAAAGGCCCAATGGGCTTAACGACAACCCATCCGCTTCAACAACGCAGCATCCTCGCAAGACGTGATATCGACACGTTGTAGGGCCCTCTGATGTCCCGCGAGTCAGGTTGTCGTCCTTTTAACAATTCATGACGTACGATCCAGGACGAAAAAACAAGGCAAAAGAAGAAAAGTGTCCTGAAACTGATGAAATCGTTCGATTTTGGGCTCCAAAAACAGGCACAGCAAGCAAGCTGGCTAACCCCGTCGTAGAGCTCTCAGAGACCTTTGAAACGGTATGTTGTGCGCCGCGTAACTACTTATGGATCAAAAGTTATGGGCACCGAAGCAACGGAGACCTGGTCACAAACCCTATGCCCTCGGTTTACGGGCCCAGCCTCTACGTGAAGCGAAGTTGTCAAGCCCAATGTTCCATGGGATTCAGTAATAAAGATTTGGTGGATAAAGTATCTTGCCAACCCTAACCGGAGCAAAAAAAATTGAAAAAGGCGGTGCAATACGAGGACTTCTCAGGGGGTCACTCATCCTAGTACTACTCTCGCACAAGCACGCTTAACTTTGAAGTTCTGATGGGATCCGATGCATTAGTGCTGGTATGATCGTACCTGTCATGTTGAGGGCACAATTCCTTTATGTGTTAACGGTTCACAGTCCCAGCCTAGAGAGATGGCCCATTTAGAAGGCCCAATGGGCTTAACGACAACCCACCAGCTTCAACAATGCAGCATCCTTGCAAGACGTGATATCGACGCGTTGTAGGGCCCTCTGATGTCCTGCGAGTCGGGTTGTCCTCCTTTTAACAATTCACGACGTACGATCCGGGATGAAAAAACAGAGCAAAAGAAGAAAAGTGGCCTGAAACTGGTGAAAACGTTCGATTTTGGGCTCCAAAAATGGGCACAACGAGCAAGCTAGCTACCCCCGTCGTAGAGATCTTAGAGAGATTTGCAACGGTATGCTGTGCACCGCGTAACTCGTTACGGATCAAAAGTTATGGGCACCGGAGCGACGGAGACCTGGTCACAAACCATACGCCCTCTGTTTGCGGGCCCAGCCTTTACGTGAAGCGAAGTTGTCATGCCCAATGTTCAGTGGGATTCAATAATTGAGATTTGGTGGATAAAGTATGTTGGCAACCATAACCAGGGCAAAAAAAATTGAAAAGGGGGTGCAACACGAGGACTTCTCAAGGGGTCACCCATCCTAGTACTACTCTCGCCCAAGCACGCTTAAGTGCGAAGTTCTGATGGGATCATGTGCATTAGTGCTGGTATGATCGTACCCGTCATGTTGAGGGCACAATTCCTTTATGTGTTAACGGTTCATAGTCCCAGCCTAGAGAGATGCTCATTCAAAAGGCCCAATGGGCTTAACGACAACCCATCCGCTTCTACAACGCAGCATGCTTGCAAGACGTGATATCGACACGTTTTAAGGCCCTCTGATGTCCCGCGAGTCAGGTTGTCGTCCTTTTAGCAATTCACGACGTACGATCCGGGACGGCAAAACAGAGCAAAAGAAGAAAAGTAGCCTGAAACTGATGAAAACGGTCGAGTTTGGGCTCCAAAAAAGGGCCCGGCGAGCATGCTGGCTACCCCCGTCGTAGAGCTCTCAGTGAGCTTTGCAACGGTATGCTGTACGCCGCATAACTCCTTACGAATCAAAAGTTATGGGCACCGGAGCAACGGAGACCTGGTCACAAACCCTACGCCCTCGGTTTGCGGGCCCAGCCTCTACGTGAAGCGAAGTTGTCTTGCCCAATGTTTCGTGGGATTTAGTAATAGAGATTTGGTGGATAAAGTATCTTGGCAACCCTTACCAGGGCAAAAAAAAATGAAAAGGGGGTACAACACGAGGACTTCCCAAAGGGTCACCTATCCTAGTACTACTCTCGCCCAAGCACGCTTAACTTCGGAGTTCTGATTAGATACGGTGCATTAGTGCTGGTATGATCGCACCCGTCATGTTGGGGGCATAATTGCTATATGTGCTAACGGTTCACAGTCCCAGCCTAGAGAGATAGCCCATTCAAAAGGCCCAATGGGCTAAACGACAACCCATCCGCTTTAACAACGCAGCATCCTTGCAAGACATGATATCGACAAGTTGTAGGGCCCTCTAATGTCCCGTGAATCAGGTTGTCGTCCTTTTAAAAATTCACGACGTATGATCCGGGACGGAAAAACAGAGCAAAAGAAGAAAAGTGGCCTGAAATTGATGAAATCGTTCGATTTTGGGCTCCAAAAATGGGCACAGGGAGCAAGATGGCTGCCCCCGTCGTACAGCTCTCACAGAGCTTTGCAACGGTATGCTGTGCGCCGCGTTACTCCTTATGGATCAAAAGTTATGGGCACTGGAGCGACGGAGACCTGTTCACAAACCCAACGCCCTCGGTTTGCGGGCCCAGCCTCTATGTGAAGCGAAGTTGTCTTGCCCAATGTTCCGTGGGATTCAGTAATAGAGATTTGGTGGAGAAAGTATCTTGGCAACCCTAACCAGGGCAAAAAAAAGTTGAAAAGCGAGTACAACACGAGGACTTCCCAGGGGGTGACCTATCCTTGTACTACTCTTGCCCAAGCACGCTTAACTTCGGAGTTCTGATGGGATCCGGTGCATTAGTGCTAGTATGATCGCACCCGTCATGTTGCGGGCACAATTCCTTAATGTGTTAACGGTTCACAGTCCCAGCCTAGAGAGATAGCCCATTCAGAAGGCCCAATGGGCTTAACGACAACCTATCTGCTTCAACAACGAAGAATGCTTGCAAGACGTGATATCGACACATTGTAGGGCCCTCTGATGTCCCGCGAGTCAGGTTGTCGTCCTTTTAACAGTTCACGACGTACGATCCGGGACGAAAAAACAGAGCAAAAGAAGAAAAGTGGCATGAAACTGATGAAAACGTTCGATTCAGGGCTTCAAAAATGGGCACAGCGAGCAAGCTGGCGTCCCCCATCATAGAGCTCTCATAGAGCTTTGCAACAGTATGTTGTGCGCCGCGTAACTCCTTACGGATCAAAAGTTATGGGCACCGGAGCGACGGAGACCTGGTCACAAACCCTATGCCCTCGGTTTGCGGGCCCAGCCTCTACGTGAAGCGAAGTTGTGTGAGGCCCGACCCCAAATAACGTGTCCTACCTTGATTTGTGCGCCTCAGACCTAAAATTATATGATCGACCTTGGATTACAAGCCCTGTCTTGGTTTTCATGCATGCCTCGTTATACGTGTCTTAGACTTAAAATTATATGACCGACCTTGGATTATGGGCACCGGAGCGACGGAGACATGGTCACAAACCCTACGCTCTTGGTTTACGGGCCCAGCCTCTACGTGTAGCGAAGTTGTCTTGCCCAATGTTCCATGGGATTCAGTAATAGAGATTTGGTGGATAAAGTATCTTGGCAAACAAAACCAGGACTTCCCAGGGGGTCACCCATCCTAGTACTACTCTCGCCCAAGCACGCTTAACTTCGGAGTTCTGATGGGATCCGGTGCATTAGTGCTGGTATGATTGCACCTGTCATGTTGAGGGCACAATTCCTATATTTGTTAACGGTTCACAGTCCCAGCCTAGAGAGATAGCCCGTTCAAAAGGCCCAATGGGCTTAACGGCAACCCATCCTCTTCAACAAAGCAGCATGCTTGCAAGATGTGATATCGACACGTTGTAGGGCCCTATGATGTCCCGCAAGTCAGGTTGTCGTCCTTTTAACAGTTCACGATGTACGATCCGGGACGGAAAAACAGAGCAAAAGTAGAAAAGTGGCCTGAAACTGATGAAAACGTTTGATTTTGGGCTCCAAAAAGGGGCAAAGCGAGCAAGCTGGCTGCCCCCGTTGTAGAGCTCTCAGAGAGCTTTGCAACGGTATGTTGTGCACAGCGTAACTCCTTACGGATCAAAAGTTGTAGGCACCGGAGAGACGGAGACCTGGTCACAAACCCTACGCCCTCGGTTTGCGGGCCCTGCCTCTACGTGAAACGAAGTTGTCCTACCCAATGTTCCATGGGATTCAGTAATAGAGATTTGGTGGATAAAGTATCTTGGCAACCCTAACCAGGGCAAAAAAAATTGAAAAGGGGGTACAACACGAGGACTTTCCAAGGGGTCACCTATCCTAGTACTACTCTCGCCCAAGCACGCTTAACTTCGGAGTTCTGATGGGATCCTGTGCATTAGTGCTGGTATGATCGCACCTGTCTTGTTGAGGGCACAATTCCTATATATGTTAACGGTTCACAGTCCCAGCCTTGAGAGATGACCAATTCAAAAGGCCCAATGGGCTTAACGATAACCCATCTGCTTCAACAACGCAGCATCCTCGCAAGACGTGATATCGACACGTTGTAGGGCCCTCTAATGTCCTGCGAGTCTGGTTGTACTCCTTTTAATAGTTCACGACGTACGATCCGGGATGAAAAAACAGAGCAAAGAAAGAAAAGTGGCCTGAAACTGATGAAAACGTTCAATTTTGGGCTCCAAAAATGGGCACAACGAGCAAGCTGGCTGCCCCCATCGTAGAGCTCTCAGAGAGATTTGCAACGGTATGTTGTGCGCCGCATAACTCCTTGCGGATCAAAAGTTATGGGAACCAGAGCGACGGAGACCTGGTCACAAACCCTACGCCCTCGGTTTGCGGCCCCAGCCTCTACGTGAAGTGAATTTGTCTTGCCCAATGTTCGGTGGGATTCAGTAATAGAGATTTGGTGGATAAATTATCTTGGCAACCCTAACTAGGGCAAAAAAAATTGAAAAAGGGGTGCAACACGAGGACTTCCTAGGGGGTCACCGATCCTAGTACTACTCTCGCCCAAGCACGCTTAACTTCGGAGTTCTGATGGGATCCGGTGCATTAGTGCTGGTATGATTGCACCCATCATGTTGAGGGCACAATTCTTTTATGTGTTAACTGTTCATAGTTCCAGCCTAGAGAGATGGCCTATTCAAATGGCCCAATGGGCTTAACGATAACCCATCCGCTTCAACAACGTAGGATCCTCACCAGACGTTATATCGACACGTTGTAGGGCCATCTGATGTCCCGCGAGTCAGGTTGTCGTCCTTTTAACATTTCACGACGTACGATCCGGGATAGAAAAACAGAGTAAAAGAAGAAAAGTGGCCTGAAACTGATGAAAACATACAATTTTGGGCTCCAAAAAGGGGTAGAGCGAGCAAGCTAGCTGTCCCCGTCGTAGAGCTCTTAGAGAGCTTTGCAACGGTATGTTGTGCACCGCGTAACTCCTTACGGATCAAAAGTGATGGGCACCGGAGCTATGGAGACCTGGTCACAAACCCTACGCCCTCGGTTTGCGGGCCCAGCCTTACGTGAAGCGAAATTGTCTTGCCCAATGTTCCGTGGGATTCAGTAATAGAGATTTGGTGGATAAAGTATCTTTGCAACCCTAACTAGGTAAAAAAAAATTGAATAAGGGGTGCAACACGAGGACTTCCCAGGGGGTCACCCATCTTAGTACTACTCTCGCCCAAGCAAGCTTAACTTCGGAGTTCTGATGGGATCCGATGCATTAGTGCTGGTATGATCGCACCCGTCATGTGGAGGGCACAATTCCTTTATGTTTTAATGGTTCACAGTCCCAGCCTAGAGAGATGGCCCATTCAAAAGGCCCAATGGGCTTGACGACAACCCATCCTCTTCAACAACGCATCATCCTTACTAGACGTGATATCAACACGTTGTAGGGCCCTCTGATGTCCCGCGAGTCAGGTTGTCGTCCTTTTAACAGTTCACCACGTACGATCCGGGACGGAAAAACAGAGCAAAAGAAGAAAAGTGGCCTGAAACTGATGAAAATGTTCGATTTTGGGCTCCAAAAATCGGAACAGTGAACAAGCTGGCTGCCCTCATCGTAGAGCTCTCAGAGAGCTTTGTAACGGTATGTTGTGCGCCACGTAACTCCTTACGGATCAAAAGTTATGGGCACCGGAGCGATGGAGACCTGATCACAAACCCTACGCCCTCGGTTTGCGGGCCCAGCCTCTACGTGATGCGAAGTTGTGTGAGGCCCTACTCCGAATAACGTGTCCTACCTCAATTTGCTCGCCTTAGACCTAAAATTATATGACTGACCTTGGATTACGTCCCCTATCTTAGTTTTCGTGCATGCCTCGTTATACGTGCCTTAACCTAGAATTGTGTGCCCTAATCCTCGATATACGTTCGATACCTAGATAAACATGCCGTGACCTTAATTTACGTGCGAGACCTTGATTTGCGTGTGTCTCTTCATTTCGTGTGCATTAACCTTGAACTGCGTGCTTTAACCTAGGTTTAAGAAGTGTGTCTTGAATTACGTGCATTAGTCTTGAAGTTCGTGTCTTATCTCGTAGTTCGTGTCTACCTCGTAATTCGTGCCCTAGATATAGGAATCCGTGCCACCACGTTAATCAAGAAAGAATCCTACACAAAGCACTAGACACTAAAATAATCCTACACAATCTACTAACCAATATTATATTCCTAATTCAAATTCTCTACAAACTCCACTAACAATAAAATAGTAGTAAACTACTCCTACAATTTCCACTTTCTATTATTCTATTCATAATTCAACTCATCAACAAACATTCCTATATTTTATTCTACCTAGATTCCCTAATTTCCCAACATTCCTATGACAATTCTAATGACACAAATGCATAAAGAATTATTCCTAGACAAACTATGACAAACACTTAGCACAATGTATCAAAAATAGCTCAAAACCACCTAAATCCTCTACTTTGCTCAACCAAACCATCCTTGCCCATGCTAAACATTTTAAAATCACACATTGAAGACACAAAAATCAGAATTTAATGGCCCAAGGCCAACCACATGCTTAAAGGATGCAAAGGCTTTCATTTTTTTGTCATTTCTTCTTTCTTCCTCAACCTTCTCTCTCTCCCTCTCATTCTCTCTCTCCATCTCGGTTTTGGGCTGAGTTTCTTCATCCCTTAGCTCATCTTCATCATCCTATGGTGCATCAAGACAAACAACAAGCAAAGAAACTCACCCAAGCAAGCTAGGATGCAAGAAACACACATGCAAGCATTTTGAGTCACCATTTTCGGCCTTGGTGAGTTTTTAAGCTTCCATTTCTTTTCTTCTTGTTCTAACCACATGAATGTACTAAGAGATTGATCACTAGGCTAGGAAAAATAGAGAAAACCAAGTTGGAATCTCGGCTAAGCAAGAAGAAGAAGAGATTTGAGCTTCAACAAGTTTTTGTGCATCTTTTGGGTTGATTGCTAAGGTGAGGGCTAAAACCTTTTGAAAATCCTTCAAAAATTCACATGCATGCTCATGAATGTATGTCTTTGCTTCTGTACTTGATTTATATGGTCGTTCATAAGCTTAAACGACCATGCATGGCAAGAATTTGGCTTGTAAGTGATGCTAGGTGAACTCGGATTGCTGACAGCTCTCTGACCAGTCTGTTTCAAGGTAAGTTTAGCTAGGAAAATTATGTTTAAAATGCATTAAAATTGGTAGGTGACTAGTTTGGACAGTTTTGAACATTTTTTCCAGAAATAGGCCGAAGCTAATTTTGAATCTAAGGTCCTCAAAATGGCCAATCTTTAAAATGTGTCCAAATCTGGAAATCTGGAAAAATGAAGCAGGTTTTGGCAGATGCACTGACCTTGTGGAACGAACCATATTGGACTTAGTCAATGATGTCAAAAATGCATGAAATTTGGTGTGCTTCTTGATTTTTCAGTTCTGGACAATTTGTTCAGAAATCGACCAAGGCTAAATCTGACTCTAAGGACCTCAAAAACGTCAATTACTGAAAAGTGTGCAAATCTGTACAGTTTTGTGCTATTCCACTGTTTCAGCTATATCTAATGATTCCAACTCCAATTGATGCAAGGTTTGTTTCTGATTTTAGTTAACTTCTTAAGCTTTAATTTGACATCTTATTCACTGGATTTGGAGATTGTTTGATTATCCTATTGATTGTGATAAAACAGCCTATTGCAGCAAGGGTTTCACTTAATGTTGTACTTAGAAACAATTATTGTAACCTCTCTTGTGGTGTTAATTGCTTGGAATTGTGGTGTTGAGATGTTGTGTGGACTGTTTTGAGTACTTGAGGATGTTGAATTATATGATGCATGGTTTGAGATTAACTTTGAGCTTGGTTGAGGATCAAATTGCACAAATATGCACGAAATGGAAACCCTAATGACTAGGTATTTTTGCTAAGTGTTGATCATTTGAATATTGTGTGGAATTATATGTTTAGTAGGCTGCCCGTAGTTGCCCTTATAAGCTTAAATGTAATTTTGATCATTGCATGTTGACAAATAGGCTTTTCTTGCATCCGAACCCACGTAGATGTTGTTGCATGTTGAATAATCATATCACTTGATTACGTGGACTTCAAAATGAGCTATATGGCTTGACTTACATGTGTTACATGGCTGCCCCGTTTAATGTTCATATGGCTCTATATGCCTTTCAAGTGAAATTACTTGTCTTATCGTGCCTTGTTTGACTACTTGACAACGTGCGACCTTATAACTATTCGGAGGCGACCTACTTTGTTGTCCTCCTAATGTGATATGTTAAATGTTATAAATTTTCATTGCATAGGAGGTTGCAACCTTTCATTGTGGCATGGTAGCGTTTCACGAACGCCGGGCGGCATAGGGCTTGCCGGTGCTCCCGTGAATACCATGGTCCAATTCCCTCTCTTGCTTGGCATTCCACCCTCGGAGAGTTGGGTCGTAGGTTTCGGGGTACATCCGGAGTATACCCAATTGGGAGCGATAAGTGGATTATTGAAGTCGGCCGCAACAATTGTATCGAAATCGAAATTGTGAGCAACTGTTCACCGTATCCTTGAAATGATTGGTAAATGTATCTGTTACTTGATTTGTTTCATATATTTGCATACCTTATTATTTGTAAGACGTGACATGTTTTCAAAAAGAGTTTTCATAAATTGAACCGGAAAATGAGTTTCAAAACGTATTTCTCGTTCCCCCTCGCTGAGTTCATAAGGACTCACCCTCTTTTTATCACAGGTGAAGAAGAACAGGTACAGGTACCTAAGGACAACGTGCCTATCGATGATTCCTTGGAGTGATTGCCTGTCCCTACGTGCTTTTGCGCTTTGCCTGAAAGTGGTTGCTATATGGATGTTGTGTTTGATTGCAAACTATTCATTTTATTGATTTAAATGACCCCGTTGTAATTTGTGTCTAATTCTGGGATTGTACTACCTATAGCCGGACGAACTTTTATTTGGTGGTTTGCTTTCGTTTCTTAATTGGTAGTTATCGTAGGCATTCAAACCACTAGATGAACAATCAACTAAGTTAATTCTATCTAATTTCACTTAGGTGCTCACTTGCAAATTAAAGGATAATAGGTACTTGCATGATAGGAAATTGACAAATAAACGGGACATAGTTATCATGTTAGGCTTATTAACCAAACAAGACCTTCAAGATAAACTAGTAGGCAAATCGGTTGGTGACAAATAGGAGTCCTTAATGGAATTGGGTTAATGATTGGAATAATTGAGGCGTTTAGAGAATTAGGTCAAACCAAAGAGCCCAATTGCAGCCATTATGCTGCCGATTTTTCAGAAAATTTTCGAGTTTAGGCCAAAACGTTAAGTGTTAAATCTTCATAAACAGTTAGTATGTGATATTACCTGAATGTTTAGTTCATACCCTAGTCTAACCTTATAGGCCGGGTTGGGGCGTGACACCTTATATTAGAATGGTATCAGAGCTTAGTTTAGTAACTAGGCGTTAGTCGGGTTCAACTCTCGGACCATGGGTAGAAGCCCTAAGGTAATTATGATGTCTTGTTTATATGTGTTAATATGTGCTAATGTGCTTTAATTGCTTTAAGTATTGAATATTATGTGCCTTTGTGGACCATATGTATTATGTATCATGCACACCGACACGTCCTCAATAATGCATGCATGCTTTTATACTCCTTCCTTGATACATGTGCATGTTATATAACCGTGAATGACTGTTTATACACATAGATAGTTAGGATTAGGACTTTTAGGGAAGTGAATTTGTGCAGGACGAATGAAAGGCTCGGTTAGAGATTTCTCGCATCTTCACAAGTGCTCAATGGATCATATATCTTATTGGATATGCATATATATAAAATGCGTAGCACATGTATAATTGTTGAGGTAAAATTATCTCTTTATCTTTGGAATACACATGCCTGTGATTAAGTTATAAATTTTATAGCTATAAAGTTCTTAATTCCGTTAAACCGTTCTTCTAATTGTGGTTCAAGAATAAATGTTAAGGACATACAACTTTCCTTAGATATAAGAATATACTATTGGAGATGTGGAGTAGTATATATATGTTCACATGCTTATAATGGAAGTTTGACTTAGGAGTTGCTTTTGAATCAAATTCTTATATCTTAAAATGGTATAATAGACTAATTATATGATTGAATCCTTACTTGATTGGAATTAAGCATCGTTGAACCTAATAAGGTGTATATTAACGAGTTTCAAGTTCACTCAATGGTAAGATTGTGACCTAGAAATTAAGAGATGAACTCATGGAAATGGACAATAGTGGTTAGATTATTAAGGCGTGAATAATGTGCTTAAGTAACTTAACAATGGATAACCTCAAGACATGTAGGTAACTCTAGAGACTGAGTTTAACAAGGTTGATGATTCTTTTGTATAACAAGGTATAGGAATGTTGGAATCAAGGAATTCATGTAGCTAGAACTCGTGTTTGGAAAACTGCACCTAAAATGTTAGGTCGGATAGAAGTGTAAGGAATTGAATTGTGCATTAGATGACTAACGTTGCTAAAGGTCCTAAGTTGGATATCGGTGATATTTAGAATCGTGGTATTAATTTGATGCCTCTTGGGTTTAGTTGTAAATATGCAAGTAAGTCAATCTATGCACTCGTTATTTGGATACCATAGAGGATGTTAAGAAGCATATATCCCTAAGTAATACCAATGGACCTAATATATAAACCATGAAAATGAGATTAAAGCATTCGGTTACAAAGTGGAGTCGTTAGGGTATGATTAGTAATCCTAAATAGCTAATAGTGAGTATGCATGATGATTCATAGTGAACCCTAGGACCTAAGGTTGATGAGTCTTGACGCTCTTAGCTAGTTGAACATGTAAATGAGAAGAGTAAGATTTCATAGAGTTAAGATAGAGATGAATTAGAGTCATAATGACCCAAGAGACTATTGTTAGACCACTGTATTTATGTACACCGTTTCACATCTAGAAACTAGCGATCGGTAGACTTCGAATTGTGGTCGTTGAATAAGAGGGGTGAATCTTGCAGTGACAGTTAAATAAGTGGTTGATTACTTTTAAAGTTCTATTAAATTATATTGAAGGATGCCTTGTGGTTATAATTCTTATGATTGACACAGCCTTGAAGCTATTTTGAGTAATAAGCTACTTGGATTAGTATGGCTAGTATCTTATGAGCTAGATCATTTCGGTACACAATTATAGTCCTAGGATTGTTGTTGTACAACCGGTAACCTAGTAGAGAATTGATATCACTTACATGGCTATAAACCCAGCTTAGTAACATTAATGTTGGAGATATATTGGCGGGCATTAAGTGTTCAAAGGGATGACTAGGTCGCTAAGTGAATAGGACCATTATCTTCTTAAGTATGACGTAACCTTGGATTGAGGTGAGTGAAATTTATTTGAGATTGAAACTATTCACCTTAGGAGTCTTGGTTATGATTAAAGAAATTCTAAAGCCTTGTGACTTGAAGATAAGGATTTGAATTAGGAAATAAATTGTGGATTACGAGTTGATGAATTTACTTGTAAGAGTTGAACTAGTGCGACATACTCAGTTTACCCATGCAATTTCGATGGCAGTTGTTGGTGGTACCTAATAAAACTTAGAGTTTGAGTTTAATGAATCTCAATAGTCTTTCTCATTGATTACGAGGGTGAAGGTTAACAAAGCCGGGAAAGGAGATTAGTGAATAGGAGCCTGTAATCGGGAGACTAGTCATTAGAAGATTTACTAATCCAATGTACCTTCAAGATAAAAACTATGATACTACCGATAGATGACGACTTGAGATGGATTAGTTTATTGGTGAGTTCTTCTTGAAAATAGAGTCGTATTATGGAAATGACCCATAACATGTGTATGTCCTAGGTGTTAACAATTTTGAAGCTAGTTGATAGAATATGTAAATCTGATATAGACCTATCAACTTGAAATTAGTGTATGTAACCATAAGATCGCAGTATCATTGTGATATTCCTTTTGAGGTAGGAATGCGAGATTGATACAACATGAGCCATGATTTTGGAGTTATAGTTCTATTGTTAGAATACCAATCCAACTTCGATGACTATGTTTTAAGACTCTAACCTTAGTTAATGAACTTGACCTTAAGATCAAATGGAGAATAGAGTCGTTCAAAGGAACAAATTGTAAATGTAGAGGTCACACCGAATTAAATGATTGAAGAAAGCTAAGAAGTGACTTCGTTGTGGTAAGAGAGATCACAGAGCAAAGGACGACCCAGAGTTGGAAAATAACAATGGTCGGAATCCGTCTAAATGACCTTAACAAGTAAGAATGAATTTTGGGACGAAATTCTTTTAAGGAGGGGAGGATGTGAGGCCCGACCCCGAATAACGTGTCTTACCTCGATTTGCGTGCCTTAGACCTAAAATTAAATGACCGACCTTGGATTACGTGTCCTGTCTTGATTTTCGTGCATGCCTCGTTATACGTACCTTAGCCTAGAATTGTGTGCCCTAATCCTCGATATACGTTTGATACCTAGATAAACATGCCATGACCTTAGTTTACGTGTGAGACCTTGATTTGCGTGTGTCTCTTCGTTTCGTGTGCATTAACCTTGAACTGCGTGCTTTAACCTTGGTTTAAGAGTCGTGTCTTGAATTACGTGCATTAGTCTTGAAGTTCGTGTCTTATCTCGTAGTTCATGTCTACCTCGTAATTCGTGCCCTAGACCTAGGAATCCATGCCACCACGTTAATCAAGAAAGAATCCTACACAAAGCACTAGACACTAAAATAATCATACACAATCCACTAACCAATATTATATTCCTAATTCAAATTCTCTACAAACTCCACTAAAAATAAAATAGTACTAAACTACTCCTACATTTTCCACTTTCTATTATTCTATTCATAATTCAACTCATCAACAAACATTCCTATATTTTATTCTACCTAGATTACCTAATTTCCCAACATTCCTATGACAATTCTAATGACACAAATGCATAAAGAATTATTCCTAGACAAACTATGACAAACACTTAGCACAATGCATCAAAAATTGCTCAAAACCACCTAAATCCTCTACTTTGCTCAACCAAACCACCCTTGCCCATGCTAAACATTTTAAAATCACACATTGAAGACACAAAAATCAGAATTTAATGGCCCAAGGCCAACCACATGCTTAAAGGATGCAAAGGCTTTCATTTTTTTTTGTCATTTCTTCTTTCTTCCTCAACCTTCTCTCTCTCCCTCTCATTCTCTCTCTCCATCTCCGTTTTGGGCTGAGTTTCTTCATCCCTTAGAACATCTTCATCATCGTATGGTGCATCAAGACAAACAACAAGCAAAGAAACTCACCCAAGCAAGCTAGGATGCAAGAAACACACATGCAAGCATTTTGATTCACCATTTTCGGCCTTGGTGAGTTTTTAAGCTTCCATTTCTTTTCTTCTTGTTCTAACCACATGAATGTACTAAGAGATTGATCACTAGGCTAGGAAAAATAGAGAAAACCAAGTTGGAATCTCGGCTAAGCAAGAAGAAGAAGAGATTTGGGCTTCAACAAGTTTTTGTGCATCTTTTGGGTTGATTGCTAAGGTGAGGGCTAAAACCTTTTGAAAATCCTTCGAAAATTCACATGCATGCTCATGAATGTATGTCTTTGCTTCTGTACTTGAGTTATATGGTCGTTCATAAGCTTAAACAACCATGCATGGCAAGATCTTGGCTTGAAAGTGATGCTAGGTGAAGTCGGATTGTTGACAGCTCTCTGACCAGTCTGTTTCGAGGTAAGTTTAGCTAGGCAAATGATGTTTAAAATACATGAAACTTCGTAGGTGACTAGCTTGGAAAGTTTTGAACATTTTTCCCAGAAATAGGTCGAAGCTAATTTTGATTCTACGGTCCTCAAACTGGCAAATCTTTAAAATGTGTCCAAATCTGGAAATCTGGAAAAATTAAGCAGGTTTTGGCAGATGCACTGACCTTGAGGAACGAACCATATTTGAAATTTTTCAGTTATGGACAATTTTTTCAGAAATGGACCAAGGCTAAATCTGACCCTAAGGACCTCAAAAACGTCAATTACTGAAAAGTGTGCAAATCTGGACAATTTTGTGCTATTCCACTGTTTCGGCTATATCTAATGATTCTGAACTCCAATTGATGCAAGGTTTGTTTCTGATTTTAGTTAACTTCTTAAGATTTAATTTGAAATCTTATTCATGGGATTTGGAGATTGTTTGATTATCCTATTGATTGTGAGAAAAAAGCCTATTGCAGCAAGGGTTTCACTTAATGTTGTACTTAGAAACAATTATTGTAACCTCTCTTGTGGTGTTAATTGCTTGGAATTGTGGTGTTGAGATGTTGTGTGGACTGTTTTGAGTACTTGAGGATGTTGAATTATATGATGCATGGTTTGAGATTGACTTTGAGTGTGGTTGAGGCTCAAATTGAAGAAATATGCACGAAATGGAAACCCTAATGACTAGGTAGTTTTGCTAAGTGTTGATCATTTGAATATTGTGTGGAATTATATGTTTAGTAGGCTGCCTGTAGTTGCCCTTATAAGCTTAAATGTAATTTTGATCATTGCATGTTGACAAATAGGCTTTTCTTGCATCTGAACCCACGTAGATGTTGTTGCATGTTGAATAATCGTATCACTTGATTACGTGGACTTCGAAATGGGTTATATGGCTTGACTTACATGTGTTACATGGTTGCCCGTTTAATGTTCATATGGCTCTATATGCCTTTCAAGTGAAATTACTTGTCTTATCGTGCCTTGTTTGACTACTTGACAACGTGCGACCTTATAACTGTTCGGAGGTGACCTACTTTGTTGTCCTCCTAATGTGATATGTTAAATGTTATAAATGTGCATTGCATACGAGGTTGCAACCTTTCATTGTGGCATGGTAGCATTTCACGAACGAGGGGCGGCATAGGGCTTGTCGGTGCTCCCGTGACTACCATGGTCCAATTCCCTCTCTCGCTTGGCATTCCACCCTCGGAGAGTTGGGTCGTAGGTTTCGGGGTACATCCGGAGTACACCCAATTGGGAGCGATAAGTGGATTATTGAAGTCGGCCGCAACAATTGTATCGAAATCGAAATTGTGAGCAACTGCTCACCGTATCCTTGAAATGATTGGTAAATGTATCTGTTACTCGATTTGTTTCATAAATTTGTGTACCTTATTATTTGTAATACGTGACATGTTTTCAAACAGAGTTTTCATAAATTAAACCAAAAAATGAGTTTCAAAACGTATTTCTCGTTCCCTCTTGCTGAGTTCATAAGGACTCACCCTCTTTTTATCACAGGTGAAGAAGAACAGGTACAGGTACCCGAGGACAACGTGCCTATCGATGATTCCTTGGACAGATTGCCTGTCCCTACGTGCTTTTGTGCTTTGCCTGAAAGTGATTGCTACATTGATGTTGTGTTTGATTACAAACTATTCATTTTATTGATGTAAATAACCCCGTTGTAATTTGGGTCTAATTCTGGGATTGTACTACCTATAGTCGGACGAACTTTTGTTTGGTGGTTTGCTTTCGTTTCTTAATTGGTAGTTATCGTAGGCATTCAAACCACTACATGAACAATCAACTAAGTTAATTCTATCTCATTTCACTTAGGTGCTCACTTGCAAACTAAAGGATGATAGGTACTTGAATGATAGGAAATTGACAAATAAACGGGACATAGTTATCATGTTAGGCTTATTAACCAAACAAGACCTGCAAGATAAACTAGTAGGCAAATCGGTTGGTGACAAATAGGAGTCATTAATGGAATTGGGTTAATGATTGGAATAATTGAGGCGTTTAGAGAATTAGGTCAAACCAAATAGCCCAATTACAGCCATTATGCTGCCGGGTTTTTGAAAAATTTTCGAGTTTAGGCCAAAACTTTAAGTGTTAAATCTTCATAGGCCGGGTTGGGGCATGACAAGTTGTCTTGTCCAATGTTCCATGGGATTCAGTAATAGAGATTTGGTAGATAAAGTATCTTGGCAACCCTAACCAGGGCAAAAAAAATTGAAAAGGGGGTGCAACACGAGGACTTCCCAAGGGTCACCTATCCTAGTACTACTCTCGCCCAAGCACGCTTAACTTCGGAGTTCTAATGGGATCCGGTGCATTACTGCTGGTATGATCGCACCCGTCATGTTGAGGGCACAATTCCTATATGTGTTAACGGTTGACAGCCCCAGCCTAGAGAGATGGCCCATTCAGAAGGCCCAATGGGGTTAACGACAACCCATCCGCTTCAACAACGCAGCATCCTCGCAAGACGTGATATCAACACGTTGTAGGGCCCTCTAATGTACCGGGAGTCAGGTTGTCATCCTTTTAATAGTTCACGACGTACGATCCAGGACGGAAAAACGGAGGAAAAGAAGAAAAGTGGTCGGAAACTGATGAAAACGTTTGATTTTGGGCTCAAAAAAGGGGTACAGTGAGCATGCTGGCTGCCCCTATCCTAGAGCTCTCAGAGAGCTTTGCAACGGTATACTGTGCACTGCGTAACTCCTTACGAATCAAAAGTTATGGGCAATGTAGCGACGGAGACCTAGTCACAAACCCTACGCACTCGGTTTGCGGGCCCAACCTCAACGTGAAGTGAAGTTGTCTTGCCCATTGTTTCGTGGCATTCAATATTAGAGATTTGGTGGATAAAGTATCTTGGCAACCCTAACCAGGGCAAAAGAAAATGAAAAGGGGGTGCAACACGAGGACTTCCCAGGGGGTCACCCATCCTAGTACTACCATCGCCCAAACACGCTTAACTTCGTAGTTCTGATGGGATCCGGTGCATTAGTGCTGGTATGATCGCACCCGTCTTGTTGAGGGCACAATTCCTATATGTGTTAACGGTTCAGAGTCCCAGCCTAGAGAGATGGCCCATTCAAAAGGCCCAATGGGCTTAACGACAAAACATCCGCTTCAACAACGCAACATGCTTGCAAGACATGATATCGACACATTGTAGGGCCACCTTATGTCCCACGAGTCAGGTTCTCGTCCTTTTACCAATTCACGACGTACGATCCGGGACTGAAAAACAGAGCAAAAGTAGAAAAGTGGCCTGAAACTTATGAAAATGTTTGATTTTGGGCTCCAAAATGGGTACAACGAGCATGCTGGCTGCCCCTGCTGTAGAGCTCTTAGAGAGCTTTGCAACGTATGCTGTGCGCCGCGTAACTCCTTACGGATCAAAAGTTATGGGCTCCGGAGCGACGGAGACCTGGTCACAAACCCTACGCCCTCAGTTTGTGGGCCCAGCCACTACGTGAAACGAAGTTGTCTGAACTAATGTTTCGAGGGATTCAGTAACAGAGATTTGGTGGATAAAGTATCTTGGCAACCCTAACCAGGGAAAAAAAAATTGAAAAGGGGGTGCAACACGAGGACTTCGCAAGGGGTTACCTATCCTAGTACTACTCTCGCCCAAGCACGCTTAACTTCGGAGTTCTGATGGGATCTGGTGCATTAGTGCTAGTATGATCGCACCCGTCATGTTGAGGGCACAATTTCTTTATGTGTTAATGGTTCACAGTCCCATCCTAGAGAGATGACCCATTCAAAAGGCCCAATGGGCTTAACGATAAGCCATCCGCTTCAACGCCACAGCGTCCTTGCAAGACGTGATATCGACACGTTGTAGGGCCCTCCAATGTCCCGCGAGTAACGTTGTCGTCCTTTTAGTAGCTCACGACGTACAATCCGGGACAGAGAAACAGGGCAAAAGAAGAAAAGTGGCCTGAAACTGATGAAAACGTTCGATTTTGGGCTCCAAAAATGGGCACAGCGAGCAAGATGGCTACCCCATTCGTAGAGCTGTAAGAGAGCCTTGCAACGGTTTGTTGTGCGCCGCGTAACTCCTTACTGATCAAAAGTTATGGGCACCGGAGCGACAGAGACCTGGTCACAAACCCTACGCCCTCGGTTTACCGGCTCAGCCTCTACGCGAAGCGAAGTTGTCTTGCCTAATGTTCCGTGGGATTCAGTAATAGATATTTGGTGGATAAAGTATCTTGGCAACCCTAACCAAGGCAAAAAAAATTGAAAAGGGGGTGCAACACGAGCCCTTCCCAGGGGGTCACCCATCCTAGTACTACTCTCGCCCAAGCACGCTTAACTTCGGAGTTCTGATGGGATCCGGTGCATTAGTACTAGTATGATAGCACCCGTCATGTTGAGGGCACAATTCCTTTATGTGTTAACGGTTCACAGTCCCAGCCTAGAGAGATGACCCATTCAAAAGGCTAAATGGGCTTAACGACAACCTATCCGCTTCAACAACGCAGCATCCTTACCAGACGTGATATTGACACGTTGTAGGGCCTTCTGATATCCCATAAGTCAGGTTGTCATCCTTTTAACAGTTCATGACGTACGATTCGAGACGGAAAAATAGAGCAAAAGAAGAAAAGTGGCCTGAAACTGATGAAAACGTTCGATTTTGGGCTCCAAAAAGGGCACAGCAAGCAAGCTGGCTCCACCCGTCGTATAGCTCTCTGAGAGCTTTGCAACGGTATGCTGTGCGCCGCGTAACTCCTTACGAATCAAAAGCTTTGGGCACCGGAGCGACGGCGACCTGGTCACAAACCCTACACCTTCGGTTTGCGGGCCCAGCCTCTACGTGAAATGAAGTTGTGTTGCCCAATGTTCCATGGCATTCGATAATAGAAATGTGGTGGATAAAGAATCTTGGCCACCCAAACCGGAGCAAAAAAATTTGAAAAGAGGGGTACAACACGAGGACTTCCCAAGAGGTCACCCATCCTAGTACTACTCTCGCCAAAGCACACTTTGCTTTGGAGTTCTGATGGGATCCAGTGCATTAGTGCTTGTATGATCGTACGCGTCATGTTGAGGGCACAATGCCTTTATGTGTTAACGGTTCACAGTCCCAGCCTAGAGAGATGGCCCATTCAAAAGGCCCAATGGGCTTAACGACAACCAATCTGCTTCAACATCGCAGCATCCTCGCAAGACATGATATCGACACTATGTAGGGCCCTATGATGTCTAGCGAGTCAGGTTGTCGTCCTTTTAATAGTTCACGACGTACGATCCGGGACGGAAAAACAGAGCAAAAGAAGAAAAATGGCCTGAAACTGATGAAAACGTTCGATTTTGGGCTCCAAAAAGGGCACAGTGAGCAATCTGGCAGCCCGCGTTATAGAGCTCTCAGAGAGCTTTGCAACGGTATGCTGTGCGCCGTGTAACTCCTTACGGATCAAAAGTTATTGGCTCCGGAGCGATGGAGAGCTGGTCACAAACCCTACACCCTCGATTTGTGGACTCAGCCTCTACGTGAAGCGAAGTTGTCTTGCCCAATGTTCCGTGGGATTTTGTAATAGAGATTTGGTGGATAAAGTATCTTGGCAACCCTAACCAGGGCAAACAAAATTGAAAAGAGGGGTACAACACGAGGACTTCCCAAGAGGTCACCCATCCTAGTACTACTCTCGCCAAAGCACACTTTGCTTTGGAGTTCTGATGGGATCCAGTGCATTAGTGCTTGTATGATCGTACGCGTCATGTTGAGGGCACAATGCCTTTATGTGTTAACGGTTCACAGTCCTAGCCTAGAGAGATGGCCCATTCAAAAGGCCCAATGGGCTTAACAACAACCAATCTGCTTCAACATCGCAGCATCCTCGCAAGACGTGATATAGACACGTTGTAGGGCCCTCTGATGTCTAGCGAGTCAGGTTGTCGTCCTTTTAATAGTTCACGACGTACGATCTGGGATGAAAAAACATAGCAAAAGAAGAAAAATGGCCTGAAACTAATTAAAACGTTCAATTTTGGGCTCCAAAAAGGGCACAGTGAGCAATCTGGCAGCCCGCGTTGTAGAGCTCTCAGAGAGCTTTGCAACGGTATGCTGTGCGCCGCGTAACTCCTTACGGATCAAAAGTTATGGGCACCGGAGCGACGGAGACCTGGTCACAAACCCTATGCCCTCGGTCTGCGGGCCCAGCCTCTATGTGAAGCGAAGTTGTCTTGCCCAATGTTCCGTGGGATTCAGTAATAGAGATTTGGTGGAACAAGTATCTTGGCAACCATAACCAGGGCAAAAAAAATTGAAAAGTGGGTACAACCCGAGGACTTCCCAGGGGGTCACCCATCCTAGCACAACTCTCGCCCAAGCACGCTTAACTTCAGAGTTCTGATGGGATCCGGTGCATTAGTGCTGGTATGATCACACCCGTCATGTTCAGGTCACAATTCCTTTATGTGTGAACGGTTCATAGTCCCGGCCTAGAGAGATGGCCCATTCAAAAGGCCCAATGGCCTTAACGAAAACCCATCCGCTTCAACAATGCAGCATCCTCGCAAGATGTGATATCGACCCGTTGTACGGCCCTCTGATGTCCAGTGAGTCAGGTTGTCGTCTTTTTAACAGTTCACGACGTACGATCCGCGACGAAAAAATAGAACAAAAGAAGAAAAGTTGCCTGAAACTGATGAAAACGTTCGATTTTGGGCTCCAAAAAGGGCACAACAAGCAAACTGGCAGCCCTTGTCGTAGAACTCTCAGAGCGCTTTCCAACGGTAGGTTGTGCACTGCGTAACTCCTTACGGATCAAAAGTTATGGGCACCAGAGCGACGGAGACCTGGTCACAAGTCCCACGTCCTCGGTTTGCGGGCCCAGCCTCTACGTGAAGCGAAGTTGTCTTGCCCAATGTTCCGTGGGATTCAGTAATAGAGATTTAGTGGAACAAGTATCTTGTTAACCCTAACCAGGGCAAAAAAAATTGAAAAGGGGGTGCAACACGAGGACTTCCCAGGGTCTCACCCATCCTAGTATTACTCTCACCCAAGCACGCTTAACTTCGGAGTTCTGATGGGATCCGGTGCATTACTGCTGGTATGATCGCACCCGTCATGTTGAGGGCACAATTCCATTATGTGTTAACGGTTCACAGTCCCAGCCTAGAGAGATGGCCCATTCAAAAGGCCCAATAGGCATAAGGACAACCCATCTACTTCAACAACGCAGCATGCTTGCAAGACGTGATATCGACACGTTGTAGGGCCCTCTGATGTCCCGCGGGTCAAGTTGTCGTCCTTTTAACAGTTCACGACGTACTATCCGGGACGAAAAAATAGAGGAAAAGAAGAAAAGTGGCTTGAAACTGATGAAAACATTCAATTTTGGGCTCCAAAAATGGGCACAGCGAGCAAGCTTTCTACCCCCGTCGTAGAGCTCTCAGAGAGCTTTGCAACGGTATGTTGTGTGCCGCGTAACACTTTACAGACCAAAGTTATGGGCATTGGAGCGACGGAGACCTGGTCACAAACCGTACGCCTTCGGTTTGCAGGCTCAGCCTCTTCGTCAAGCGAAGTTGTCTTGCCCAATGTTCTGTGGGAATCATTAATAGAGATTTGGTGGATAAAGTATCTTGGCAACCCTAACCAGGGCAAAAAAAATTGAAAAGGGGGTACAACACGAGGACTTCCCAGGGGTTCACCTATCCTAGTACTACTCTGGCCCAAGCACGCTTAACTTCGGAGTTCTTATGGGATCCGATGCATTACTGCTGGTATGATCGCACCCGTCATGTTGAATGCGCAATTCCTTTATGTGTTAACGGTTCACAGTCGCAGCCTAGAGAGATGGCCCATTCAAAAGGCTCAATAGGCTTAACGGCAACCCATCCGCTTCAACAACGCAGCAAGCTTGCAAGACGTGATATCGACACGTTGTAGGTCCCTCTGTTGTTCAGCGAGTCAGGTTGTTGTCCTTTTAACAGTTCACGACGTACTATCTAGGACGAAAAAACAGAGCAAAAGAAGAAAAGAGGCCTGAAACTGAAGAAAACGTTTAATTTTGGGCTCCAAAAATGTGCACAGCGAGCATGCTGGCTTCCCCCGTCGTAGAGCAGTCAGAGAGCTTTGCAACGGTATGCTGTCCACCGCGTAACTCCTAACGGATCAAAAGTTATGGGCACGGGAGTGACGGGGACCTGGTCACAAGCCCTACGCCCTCGGTTTCCGGGACCAGCCTCTACGTGAAACGAAGTTGTCTTGCCCAATGTTCCGTGGGATTCGGTAATAGAAATTTGATGGATAAAGTATCTTGGCAACCCTAACTGGAGCAAAAAAAATTGAAAAGGGGGTGCAACACGAGGACTTCCCAGGGGGTCACCCATCCTAGTACTACTCTGGCTCAAGCACGCTTAACTTCAGAGTTCTGATGGGATCCGGTGTGAGGCCCGACCCCGAATAACGTGTCCTACCTCGATTTGTGCGCCTTAAACCTAAAATTATATGACCGACCTAGGATTACGTGCCCCGTCTTGGTTTTTGTGCATGCCTCGTTATACGTGCATTAACCTAGAATTGTGTGCCATAATTCTCGATATACGTACGATACCTAGATAAACATGCCATGACCTTAATTTACGTGCGAGACCTTGATTTGAGTTTGTCTCTTCGTTTCGTGTGTATTAACCTTGAACCACGTGCTTTAACCTAGGTTTAAGAGTCGTGTCTTGAATTACGTGCATTGCATTGAATTACGTGCCATATTTTGATCTACGTACATTCACCTAGGGTTGCATGAGTTAGCATTAGAATCCATGCATTTATCTTGAAGTACGTGCATTAGTCTTGAAGTTCGTGTCTATCTCGTAATTCGTGCCCTAGACCTAGGAATCCGTGCCACCACGCTAATCAATAAAGAATCCTACACAAAGCACAAGACAATAAAATAATCTTACACAATCCACTAACTATTATTATAATCCTAATTCAAATCTCTACAAAATCCACTAACAATAAACAATTCAATCTACACAAACACCTAAACATTCTTTATTCTTTATTCTCACCCAAAACCAATGCACCTCAAATTTCACCCTTATTATAATCCATAATATGTTAAATAGAATCTGAAATTTCAGTAATTTGCAAGCCCTTGGCTGACCACTAAGTGCATTTAGTCTAGCATTGCATAATTTATTCATAATCCTAGACAAATTATGACAAAACACTTACCCAATGCATTAAAATTTGCCCAAAACCACCTCAATTTCCTCTCATTTTCGACCAAACCACTCATGGCCCATGCTAACATTTTAAATTCCACCTTGAAGACACAAAAATCTGATTCACCAAGCTCAAGGCTGAACATGCTCATCAAAAATTGCAAAAGGCTTTATTCCTTGTCATATTTTTGTCACATTCTCTCATTTCCTTCAACTTCTCTCACTACCCTCTCATTTCCTCTCTCCATTTCGGTTCTTGGCTGAGTTATCTATCTCCTTGGCTTGTCTTCTTCATAACTTAGCCAATCCAAGTCAAGCAAACATCAAGAAAGTCGAGCAAACAAGCTAGAGTTCGAAAATCACTCATGCATGTGCATTGAAGCTTCATTTTCGGCCTAGGTGAGTTACTAAGCTTCCATTTCTTTTCTTCAAGTCCTAACTACATGCATGTGCTAAGAGATTGATCACTAAGCTAGGAAAAATAGAGAAACCAAGTTGGAATCTCGGCTAAGCAAGAAGAAGAAGAGATTTGAAGCATCAACAAGTTTTTGTGCATCTTTGTGGTTGATTGCTAAGGTGAGGGTTAAAAACCTTTTGAAAACTCTTCAAAATTTCACATGCATGCTCATAAATGTATGCATTTGCTTCTGTACTTGAGATATATGGTCGTTCATAAGCTTAAACAACCATGCATGGCAAGATCTTGGCTTGAAAATGATGCTAGGTGAAGTCGAAATGGATGACAGCTCTCTGACCAGTCTGTTCGAGGTACGTTTAGCTAGGAAAATGATGTTAAAAATGCTTGAAAATTGGTAGGTGACTAGTTTGGACAGTTTTGAACATCTTTCCCAGAAATAGGACGAAGCTAATTTTGACTCTAAGGTCCTCAAAATGGCAAATCATTAAAATGTGACCAAATCTGGAAATCTGGAAAAATGAATCAGGTTTTGGCAGATGCACTGACCTTGTGGAACGAACCATATTTGACTTAGTAAACGTTTCCCAAAATGTATGAAATTTGGTGTGATGCTATATTTTTCAGTACTGGACAATTTTGTCAGAAATGGACGAAAGCTAATTCTGACTCTAAGGACCTTAAAATCGCCTTTTTCTGAAATGTGTGCAAATCTGGACAGTTTTGTGCTCCCTCACTGTTTCGGCTATAACTAATGATTCTGAACTCCACTTGATGCAAGGTTTGTTTCTGAGTTTAGTTAACTTCTTAAGATTTAATTTGACATCTTATTTACTGAATTTGGAGATTGTTTGATTATCCCATTGATTATGAGAAAACAGCCTATTGCAGTAAAGGTTTTATTTAGCCATATGCTTGGAAAATTGTTGTAACCTCTCTTGTGACACTAATTGTGTGGAAATGTGGTGTTGGGATGTTATGTGGACTGTTATGAGCACTTGAGGATGTTGAATTAAATGATGCAAGACTTGAGAATGATCTTGAGTGGACTTAGGGTTTTAATCACACGATTAAGCATGAAATGGAAACCCTATTGACTAGGTAGTTTTGCTAAGTGTTGATTCTTGGTTATTGTGTGGAAATTATATGCTTAGTGGGCTGCCTGTAATTGTCTTATAACTTCAAATGTGATTTTGACCATTGCATGTTGTCATATAAGCTTTTCTTGCAACCGAACCCACGTAAATGTTGTTGCATGTTGAATATTCGTATCACTTGAATACGTGAACTTTGAAATGAGTTATATGGCTTGACTTGCATGTGTTACATGGCTGCCCGTTTAATGTTCATATGGCTCTATATGCTTTTCAAGTGAAATTATTTGTCTTATCGTGCCTTGTTTGATTACTTGACAACGTGCGATCTTATAACTGCTCGGAGGCGACCTACTTTGTTGTCCTCCTAATGTGATATGTTAAATGTTATAAATGTGCATTGCATACGAGGTTGCAACCTTTCAGTGTGGCATGGTAGTGTTTCACGCACGCCGGGCGGCATCGGGCTTGCCGGTGTTACCGTGACTACCATGGTCCAATTCCCTCTCTCGCTTGGCATTTCACCCTCGAAGAGTTGGGTTGTAGGATTTCGGGGTACATCCGGAGTACACCCACCTGGCGTGTTTTGGGGATGAATTAAAGTCGGCCGCAACTCCTGTTACTTGACTTGATCTGAGAGCAATAGCTCACCGTATCCTTTTACTACGTGTATAAGTACTCTCGCTTGGTCCCTGGAGGACCTCGGGGAGGAAAGACTGGCATTCCTGTTCCTGTATCTTATATCATTGTTATATTTATGCTTGCAAAAGGATTTTCATAATTGAACCGAAAAATGAGTTTCAAAGCATATTTCTCGTTCCCCCTCGCTGAGTTCATAAGGACTCACCCTCTTTTCATCACAGGTGAAGAAGATCCAGAACAGGTACCCGAGGATGGTGTGCCTAATGATGAACCCCTGGAGTGAATGCATGTCATTGCTTATTTTGCTTGATTGTGACTACTTGTGAACTTTTTGCTACTTGAAGACTATTTCCCTTACGTTATTTGTTGTTTGTGATGTAAAAGACCCCCGTTGTAATTTAGGGTCTAATTTTGGTTTGTACTTATATTTAGTAGACTGATACTAGACATACTATGATCGTTTGCGCTTTTATTATCACTAGTATCTATCATAGGTTATGATGCTTAGTTAAGGAATAGACAAATGAACTTATCCAATCTGAACAGGTACTCGCTAATAAGCTAAGATCAACAGGTATATTTTGAAACGAGGATAAATGGACAAACGAGACATAGTATCATGCTAGGTTATATATTAAACGGGACGTCGAAATAACCAATAGCCAACTCAATTGATGATAAAATAAGTAAACTCTAGCCGAGAATGAACTTGAATTGAAAGTTTTGAGCCTGTTAGAAAATTTAAGTCAAAACAAAGAGCCCAATTACAGCCGTTATGCTGCTGGATTTCCAAAAAATTTTGGAGTCTAGAATAAAACGTTAAGTGTTAAACCTCCTAGAATGATTAAGAATGTGAAAGGACTTGAATGTTTAGATCACACCCTAGTCTAACTTTTACAGGCCGGGTTGGGGCGTGACATCCGGTGCATTAGTGCCGGTTTGATTGCACCTTTCATGTTGAGGGCACAATTCCTATATGTGTTAACGGTTCACAGTCCCAGCCTAGAGAGATAGCCCATTCAAAAGGCCCAATGGGCAAAACGACAACCCATCCGCTTCAACAACGCAGCATCCTCGCAAGACGTGATATCAACACGTTGTAGGGCCCTCTGATGGCCCGTGAGACTGGTTGACGTCCTTTTAACAGTTCACAAGGTACGATCCGGGACGGAAATACAGAGCAAAAGAAGAAAAGTGGCCGGAAACTGATGAAAACGTTCGATTTTGGCTACAAATACGGGCACAGCGAGTAAGCTGGCTACCCCCGTCGTAGAGCTCTCAGAGAGCTTTCCAACGGTATACTGTGCGCCGCGTAACTCCTTATGGATCAAAAGCTATGGGCATCAGAGCAACGGAGACCTGGTCACAAACCCTACGCCCTCGGTTTGTGGGCCCAGCCTCTACGTGAAGCGAAGTTGTCTTGCCCAATGTTCTGTGGCATTCAATAATATAGATTTGGTGGATAAAGTATCTTGGCAACCCTAACCAGGGCAAAAAAAATTGAAAAGGGGGTGCAACACGAGGACTTCCCAGGGGGTCACCCATCCTAGTACTATTCTCGCCCAAGCTCTCTTAACTTCGGAGTTTTGATGGGATCCGGTGCATTAGTGCTGGTATGATCGCACCCATCATGTTGAGGGCACAATTCCTTTATGTGTTAACGGTTCACAATCCCAACCTTGAGAGATGGCCCATTCAAAAGGCCCAATGGGCTTAACGACAACCCATCCACTTCAACAACGCAGCATGCTTGTAAGTCGTGATATCGACACGTTGTAGGGCCCTCTGATA
Source organism: Ehretia macrophylla (assembly GCA_037974665.1). Taxonomy (NCBI): domain Eukaryota; kingdom Viridiplantae; phylum Streptophyta; class Magnoliopsida; order Boraginales; family Ehretiaceae; genus Ehretia; species Ehretia macrophylla. The sequence goes on from CM075769.1 coordinate 78,630,838, forward strand.
TCCCGCAAGTCAGCTTGTTGTCCTTTTAACAGTTCACGACGTACGATCCGGGACGGAAAAACAAAGCAAAAGGAGAAAAGTGTCCTGAAACTGATGAAAACATTCGATTCTGGGCTCCAAAAATAGGCACATTGAGCAAGCTGGCTGCCCCCGTCGTAGAGCTCTCAGAGATCTTTGCAACGGTATGCTTTTCGCCACCTAACTCCTTACAGATCAAAATTTATGGGCACCGGAGCGACGAAGACCTGGTCAATAACCCTACGCCCTCGGTTTACGGGCCTAGCCTCTACTTAAAGTGAAGTTGTCTTGCCCAATGTTCTGTGGGATTCAGTAATAGAGATTTGGTAGATAAAGTACCTTGGCAACCCTAACCCGGGCAAAAAAAATTGAAAAGGGTGTGCAACACGAGGACTTCCCAAGTGGTCACCCATCCTAGTGCTACTCTTGCCTAAGCACGCATAACTTCGTAGTTCTAATGGTATCCGGTGCATTAGTGCTAGTATGATCACACCCGACATGTTGAGGGCACAATTGCTTTATGGGTTAACTAATCACAGTCCCAGCCTAGAGAGATGGCCCATTCAAAAGGCCCAATGGGCTTAACGACAACCCTTCCGCTTCAACAACGCAGCATGCTTGCAGGACGTGATATCGAGATGTTGTTGCACCCTCTGATGTCCCGCGAGTCAGGTTGTCGTCCTTTTAACAGTTCACGATGTACTATACAGCACAAAAAAACAGAGCAAAAGAAGAAAAGTGGCATGAATCTGATGAAAACGTTCAATTTTGGGCTCCAAAAAGGGCACAGTGAGCAAGCTGGCAGCCCCCATCGTAGAGCACTCAGAGAGCTTTTCAACGGTATGTTGTGCGCCGCGCAACTCCTTACAGATCAAAAGTTATGGGTACCAGAGCAACGGACCTGGTCACAAATCCTACGCCCTCGGTTTGCGGGCCCGTCTTCTATGTGAAGCGAAGTTGTCTTGCCCAATGTTCTGTGGCATTCAGTAATACAGATTTGGTGGATAAAGTTTCTTGGCAACCCTAACCAGGGCAAAAAAAATTGAAAAGGGGGTGCAACACGAGGACATCCCAGGGGGTCACCCATCCTAGTACTACTCTCGCCCAAGCTCTCTTAACTTCGGAGTTCTGATGGGATCCGGTGCATTAGTGCTGGTATGATCTCACCCATCATGTCGAGGGCACAATTCCTTTATGTGTTAACAGTTCACAGTCCCAACCTAGAGAGATGGCCAATTCAAAAGGCCCAATAGGCTTAACGACAACCCATCCACTTCAACAACACAGCATGCTTGTAAGTCGCGATATCGACACATTGTAGGGCCCTCTGATGTCCCGCGAGTCAGGTTGTCGTCCTTTTAATAGTTCCCGACGTACAATCCGGGACGGAAAAACAGAGCAAAAGAAGAAAAGTGTCTTGAAACATATGAGAACGTTCAATTTTGGGCTCCAAAAATGGCACATCGAGCAAGCAGGCTGCCCCCGTCGTAGAGCTCTCGGAAAGCTTTGCAACGGTATGCTGTACGCCACCTAACTCCTTACGGATCAAAATTTATGGGCACCAGAGCGACGAAGACCTGGTCAATAACCCTACGCCCTCGGTTTACGGGCCTAGCCTCTACTTAAAGCGAAGTTGTCTTGCCCAATGTTCCGGGGGATTCAGTAATAGAGATTTGGTAGATAAAGTACCTTGGCAACCCTAACCCGGGCAAAAAAAATTGAAAAGGGTGTACAACACGAGGACTTCCCAAGTGGTCACCCATCCTAGTACTACTCTCGCCTAAGCACGCATAACTTCGTAGTTCTAATGGTATCTGGTGCATTAGTGCTCGTATGATCACACCCGACATGTGGAGGGCACAATTGCTTTATGGGTTAACTAATCACAGTCCCAGCCTAGAGAAATGGCCCATTCAAAAGGCCCAATGGGCTTAACGACAACCCTTCCGCTTCAACAACGCAGCATGCTTGCAGGACGTGATATCGACATGTTGTTGCGCCCTCTGATGTCCCGCGAGTTAGGTTGTCGTCCTTTTAACAGTTCACGATGTACTATACGGTACAGAAAAACAGAACAAAAGAAGAAAAGTGGCATGAATCTAATGAAAACGTTCGATTTTGGGCTCCAAAAACAGGCACAGTGAGCAAGCTAGCAGCCCCCATCGTAGAGCTCTCAGAGAGCTTTGCAACGGTATGTTGTGCACCGCGCAACTCCTTACAGATCAAAAGCTATGGGCACTAGAGCGATGGAGACCTGGTCACAAACCCTACGCCCTCGGTTTGCGGGCCTAGCCTCTTCGTGAGGCGAAGTTGTCTTGTCCAATGTTCCGTGGGTTTCAGTTATAGAGATTTGGTGGATAAAGTATCTTGGCAACCTTAACCAGGGCAAAAAAAATTGAAAATAGGGTGCAACACGAGGACTTCCCAGGGGGTCACCCAACCTAATACTACTCTCGCCCAAGCACGCTTAACTTCGGAGTTCTGATGGGATCCGGTGCATTGGTGCTAGTATGATCGCCCCCGTCATGTTGAGGGCACAATTCCTATATGTGTTCATGGTTCACATCCCCAGCCTAGAGAGATGGCCCATTCAAAAGGTCCAATGGACTTAACGACAACCCATCCGCTTGAACAACGCAGAATCCTCGCAAGACGTGATAGCAACACGTTCTAGGGCCCTCTGATGTCCCGTGAGACTGGTTGTCGTCCTTTTAATAGTTCACGACGTACGATCCGGGAGGAAAAAACAGAGCAAAAGAAGAAAAGTGGCCTTAAACTGATGAAAACGTTCGATTTTGGGCTACAAATACGGGCAAAGCGAGCAAGGTATCTGCCCCCGTCGTAGAGTTCTCAGAGAGCATTCCAACGGCATGCTGTAAGCCGCGTAACTCCTTACGGATCAAAAGTTATGGGCACCGGAGCGACGGAGACCTGGTCATAAATCCTACGCCCTCGATTTGCGGTCTCAGCCTCTACGTGAAGCGAAGTTGTCTTGCCTAATGTTTTGTGGCATTCAGTAATAGAGATTTGGGGGATAAAGTATCTTGGCAACCCTAACCAGGGCAAAAAAAATGAAAAAGGGGTGCAACACGAGGACTTCCTAGGGGTCACCCATCCTAGTACTACTCTCACCCAAGCACGCTTAACTTCAGAGTTCTGATGGGATCCGGTGCATTAGTGCCGGTATGATCGCACCCATCATGTTGAGGGCACAATTCTTTTATGTGTTAACGGTTCACAGTCCCAGCCTAGAGAGATGGCCCATTCAAAAGGACCAATGGGCTTAACGACAACACATCCTCTTCAACAACGCAGCATCCGTGCAAGATATGATATCGACACGTTGTAGGGCCCTCTAATGTCCCGCGAGTTAGGTTGTCGTCCTTTTAACAGTCCACGACGTACGATCCGGGACAGAAAAACAGAGCAAAAGAAGAAAAGTGGCCTGAAACTAATCAAAACATTCGATTTAGAGCTCCAAAAATTGGTACAACGAGCAATCTGGCTACCCTCATCGTAGAGCTCTCAGAGAGCTTTGTAACAGTATGCTGTGCTCCGCGTAACTCCTTACGGATCAAAACCGTACGCCCTCGGTTTGCAGGCCCAGCCTATACGTGAAGCGAAGTTGTCTTGCCCAATGTTCCGTGGGATTCTATAATAGAGAATTGGTGGATAAAGTATCTTGGCAACCCTAACCATGGCAAAAAAAATTGAAAAGGGGGTACAACACGAGGACTTCCCAGGGGGTCAACCATCCTAGTACTACTCTCGCCCAAGCACGCTTAACTTCAGAGATCTGATGGGATTCGGTGCATTAGTGCTGGCATGATCGCACCCATCATGTTGAGGGCACAATTCTTTTATGTGTTAACGGTTCACAGTCCCAGTCGAGAGAGATGTCCCATTCAAAAGGACCAATGGCCTTAACGACAACACATCCCCTTCAACAACACAGCATCCTTGCAAGACGTGATATCGACACGTTGTAGGGCCCTCTGATGTCACGTGAATCAGGTTTTCGTCCTTTTAACAGTTCACGACGTACGATCCAGGACTGAAAAACAGAGAAAAAGAAGAAAAGTGGCCTGAAACTAATGAAAACGTTCGATTTTGGGCTCCAAAAATGGGCACAACGAGTAAGCTGGCAGCCCCCGTCGTGGAGCTCTTTGAGAGCTTTGCAACGGTATGCTGTGCGTCGCGTAACTCCTTACAGATCAAAAGGTATGGGCACTGAAGTGACGGACACCTGGTCACAAACCCTACGCCCTCGGTTTGCGGGCCCAGCCTCTACGTGAAGCGAAGTTTTCTTGCCTAATGTTCTGTGGGATTCAGTAATAGATATGTGGTGGATAAAGTATCTTGGCAACCCTAACCAGGGAAAAAAAAATTGAAAAGGGGGTACAACAAGAGGACTTCCCAAAGGGTCACCCATCTTAGTACTACTCTCGCCCAAGCATGCTTAACTTCGGAGTTCTTATGGGATCCGGTGCATTAGTGCTGGTTTGATTGCTCCCATCATGTTGAGGGCACAATTCCTTTATGTGTTAACGGTTCACAATCCCAGCCTAGAGAGATGGCCCATTCAAAAGGCCCAATGGGCTTAACGATAACCTATCCGCTTCAGCAACGCAGCATCCTCGCAAGACGTGATATCGACACGTTGTAGGGCCCTCTGATGTACCGCGAGTCAGGTTGTCATCCTTTTAACAGCTAACGACGTACGATACGGGATGGAAAAATGGGGCAAAAGAAGAAAAGTGGCCTAAAACTGATGAAAACGTTTGATTTTGGGCTCCATAAATGGGCACAACGAGCAAGCTGGCTGTCCCCGTTGTTGAGCTCTCAGAGAGCTTTGCAACGGGATGCTGTGCGTCGCGTAACTCCTTATAGATCAAAAGTTTTGGGCATCGGAGCGACGGAGAACTGGTCACAAATCCTATGTCCTCGGTTTGCGGGCCCGGCCTCTACGTGAAGCGAATTTGTCTTGCCCAATGTTCCATGGGATACGGTAATAGAGATTTGGTGGATAAAGTATCTTGGCAGCCCTAAACAGGGCAAAAAAAATTGAAAAGGGGGTCCAACACGAGGACTTCCCAGGGGGTCACCCATCCTAGTACTACTCTCGCCCAAGCACGCTTAACTTCAGAGTTCTGATGGGATCCGGTGCATTAGTGCTGGTATGATTGCACCCGTCATGTTGAGGGCAAAATTCCTATATGTGTTAACGATTTACAGACCCAGCCTAGAGAGATGGCCCATTCAAAAGGCGCAATGGACTTAACGACAATCCATATGCTACAACAACGCAGCATCCTCGCAAGACGTGATATGGACACGTTGTAGGGCCCTCTGATGTCCTGCAAGTCAGGTTGTCGTCCTTTTCACAGTTCACGACGTACGATCCGGGATAGAAAAACATAGCGAAAGAAGAAAAGTGGCCTGAAACTGATGAAAACGTTCTATTTTGTGCTACAAAAATGGGTACTGCAAGCAAGCTGGCTGTCCCCGACGTAGTGCTCTCAGAGAGCTTTGCAACGGTATGCTGTGCGCTGCGTAACTCCTTACGGATCAAAAGTTAAGGGCACCGGAGTGACATAGATCTAGTCACAAACCCTACGCCCAATGTTCTGTGCGATTCAGTGATAGAGATTTGGTGGATAAAGTATCTTGGTAACCCTAACCAGGGGAAAAAAAATTGAAAATGGGGTGCAACATGAGGACTTCCCAGAGGGTCACCCATCCTAGAACTACTCTCGCCCATGCACATTTAACTTCGTAGTTCTGATGGGATCCGGTGCATCAGTGCTGGTATGATCGCACCCGTCATGTTGAGGGAACAATTCCTTTATGTGTTAACGGTTCACAGTCCAAGCCTAGAGAGATGGCCCATTAAAAAGGCCCAATGGGCATATCACCAACCCATCCGCTTCAACAACGCAGCATCCTCGCAAGATGTGATATCGAGACATTGTAGGGCCCGCTGATGTACTGCGAGTCAGGTTGTCGTCCTTTTAACAGCTCACGACGTACAATCCAGGACCGAAAAACAGGGCAAACGAAGAAAAGTGGCCTGAAACTGATGAAAATGTTCAATTTTGGGCTCCAAAAATTGGAACAGCGAGCAAGCTCGCTGGCCCTGTTGTAGAGCTCTCAGAGAGCTTTACAACGGTATGCTGTGCGCCACGTAACTCCTTACGGATCAAAAGTTATGGGCACCGGAGCGTAGGAGACCTGGTCACAAACCCTACGCCCTAGGTTTGCGGGCCTGTCCTCTACGTGAAGCGAAGTTGTCTTGCCCAATGTTACGTGGGACTCAGAAATAGAGATTTTGTGGATAAAGTATCTTGGCAACCCTAACCAGGGCAAAAAAAATTGAGAAGGGGGTGCAACACGAGAACTTCCCTGGGGGTCACCCATCCTAGTACTACTCTTGCCCAAGCACGCTTAACTTCGGACTTCTGATGGGATCCGGTGCATTAGTGCTTGTACGATTGCACCCATCATGTTCAGGGCAGAATTCCTTTATGTGTTGACGGTTCAAAGTCCCAGCCCTGAGAGATGGCCTATTCAAAAGGTCCAATGAGCTTAAGGACAGCCCATCCGCTTCAACAACGCAGCATCCTTGCAAGATGTGATATCGACACATTGTAGGGCACTCTAATGTCCCGCGAGTTATGTTGTCTTCCTTTTAACAGTTCACAACGTATGATCCGGAACGGAAAAACATAGCAAAAGAAGAAAAGTGGCCTGAAACTAATGAAAACTTTCGATTTTAGACTCCAAAAATGGGCACAGCAAGCAAGCTGGCTGCCCCCATCGTAGAGTTCTCAGAGAGCTTTGCAACGGTATGCTGTGCGCCGCGTAACTCATTATGGATCAAAAGTTATGGGCACCGGAGCGACGGAGACCTGGTCAAAAACCCTATGTCCTCGGTTTGCGGGCCCAGCCTCTACGTGAACCGAAGTTGCCTTGCCCAATGATCCGTGGGATTCAGTAATAGAGATTTGGTGGATAAAATATCTTGGCAACCCTAACCAGGGCAAAAAAAAATTAAAAAGGGTGTACAACACGGGGACTTCCCAGGGGGCCACCCATCCTAGTATTACTCTCGCCCAAGCACGCTTAACTTCGGAGTTCTAATATGATCCGATGCATTAGTGCTAGTATGATCGCACCCGTCATGTTGAGGGCACAATTCGTATCTGTGTTAACGGTTCACAGTCCCAGCCTAGAGAGATGGCCCATTCAAAAGGCCCAATGGGCTTAACGACAACCCATCCGCTTCAACAACGCAGCATCTTCGCAAGACGTGATATCAACACGTTGTAGGGCCTTCTGATGTCACGTGAGTAAGGTTGTCATCCTATTAACAGTTCACGACGTACGATCCGGGACGGAAAAACAGAGCAAAAGAAGAAAAGTGGCCTGAAATTGATGAAAACGTTCTATTTTGGGCTCCAAAAATGGGTACAGAGAGCCAGCTTGTAGCCCCCGTCGTAGAGCTCTCGGAGAGCTTTTCAACGGTATGCCGTGCGTCGCGTAACTCCTTACAGATCAAAAGTAATGGGCACCGGAGTGACGGGGACCTGGTCACAAACACTACGCCATCAGTTTGCGGGCTCAACCTCTATGTGAAGCGAAGTTGTCTTGTCCAATGTTTCGTGGGATTCAGTAATAGAGATTTGGTGGATAAAGTATCTTGGCAACCCTAACCAGGGCAAAAAAAAATTGAAAATGGGGTGCAACACGAGGACATCCCAAGGGGTCACCTATCCTAGTACTACTCTCGCCCATGCACGCTTAACTTCGGAGTTCTGATGGGATCCGGTTCATTAGTGCTGGTATGATAGCACCCGTCATGTTGAGGGCACAATTCCTTTATGTGTTAACGGTTCACAATCCCAGCCTAGAGAGATGGCCCATTCAAAAGGCCCAATGGGATTAACGACAACCCATCCGCTTCAACAACAAAGCATCCTCGCAAGACGTGATATCGACATGTTGTAGGGCCCTCTGATGTCCTACGAGTTAGGTTTTCGTCCTTTTAACAATTCACGACGTACGATCCGGGATGAAAAAACGGAGCAAAAGAAGAAAAGTGTCCTGAAACTGATGAAAACGTTCGATTTTGGACTCCAAAAAGGGGTAGAGCGAGCAAGCAGGCTGCCCCCGTCGTATAGCTCTCAGAGAGCTTTGCAATGGTATGCTGTGCGTCGCGTAACTCCTTACGGATCAAAAGTTATGGTCACCGGAGCGACGGGGACCTGGTCACAAACCCTACGCCCTCGGTTTGCGGGCTCTACCTCTACGTGAAGGGAAGTTGTCTTGCCCAATGTTCCGTGGGATTCAGTAATAGAGATTTGGTGGATAAAGTATCTTGGCAACCCTAACCAGGGCAAAAAAAATTGAAAAGGGGGTGCAACACGAGGACTTCCCAGGGGGTCACCCATCCTAGTACTACTCTCGCCCAGGCACGCTTAGCTTCGGAGTTCGGATGGGATCCGGTGCATTAGTAATGGTATGATCGCACACGTCATATTGAGGGCACAATTCCTATATGTGTTAACGATTCACAGTCCAAGCCTAGAGAGATGGCCCATTCAAAAGGCCCAATGGGCTTAACGACAACCCATCCACTTCAACAACAAAGCATCCTCGCAAGACGTGATATCGACACGTTGTAGGGCCCTCTGATGTCCTACGAGTCAGGTTGTCGACCATATAACAGTTCACGACGTACGATCAGGGATGGAAAAACAGATCAAAAGAAGAAAAGTGGCCTAAAACTGATGAAAACGTTCGATTTTGGGCTCCAAAAATTGGCAAAACGAGCAAGCTGGCAGCCCCCGTCCTATAGCTCTCAGAGAGCTTTGCAACGGTATCCTGTACGTCGTGTAACTCTTTACAGATCAAAAGTTATGGGCACCGAAGTGACGGAGACCTGGTCACAAATCCTACGCCCTCGGTTTGCGGGCCTAGCCTCTACGTGAATCGAAGTTGTCTTTCCCAATGTTCCGTGGGATTCAGTAATAGAGATTTGGTGGATAAAGTATCTTGTCAACCCTAACCAGGGCAAAAAAAATTGAAAAGGTGGTGCAACACGAGGACTTCCCAGATGGTCACCAATCCTAGTACTACTCTCGCCCAAGCACGCTTAACTTTGGAGTTCTGATGGGATCCGGAGCATTAGTTCTGGTATGATTGCACCCGTCATGTTGAGGGCACAATTCCTTTATGTGTTAACGGTTCACAGTCTAAGCCTAGAGAGATGGCCCATTAAAAATGCCCAATGGGCTTATCACCTACCCATCCGCTTCAACAACGCAGCATCCACGCAAGATGTGATATCGACGCATTGTAGGGCCCTCTGATGTCCTGCGAGTCAGGTTGTCATCCTTTTAACAGCTCACGACGTACGATCTGGGATGAAAAAAAAGGGCAAAACAAGGAAAGTGGCCTGAAACTGATGAAAACGTTCGATTTTGGGCTCCAAAAATGGGCAAAGCGACCAAGCTAGCTGCCCCTGTTGTAGAGCTCTCAGAGAGCTTTGCAACGGTATGCTGTGCGCCGCGTAACTCCTTATGGATCAAAAGTTATGGGCACCGGAGCGACGAAGACCTGACCATAAACCCTACGCCCTCGGTTTGCGGGCCCATCCTCTACATGAAGCGAAGTTGTCTTGGCTAATGATCCATGGCATTCAGTAATAGAGATTTGGTCGATAAAGTATCTTGGCAACCCTAACCAAGGCAAAAAAAATTGAGAAGGGGGTGCAACACGAGGACTTCCCTGAGGGTCACCCATCCTAGTATTACTCTCATCCAAGCACGCTTAACTTCGAAGTTCTGATGGGATCCGGTGCATTAGTGCTAGTACGATCGTACCCATCATGTTGAGGGCACAATTCCTATATGTGTTAACGGTTCATAGTCCCAGCCTAGAGAAATGGCCCATTTAAAAGGCCCAATGGGCTTAACGACAACCCATCCGCTTCAACAACGTAGCATCCTTGCAAGACGTGATATCGACACGTTGTAGGGCACTCTGATGTCCCGCGAGTCAGGTTGTCGTTCTTTTAACAGTTCATGACGTACGATCCGGGACTAAAAAATAGAGTAAAAGAAGAAAAGTTGTCTGAAACTGATGAAAACGTTCAATTTGGAGATCCAAAAAGGGGCACAGCAAGCAAGCTGGCTGCCCCCATCATAGAGCTCTCAGAGAGCTTTGCAACGGTAGGCTGTGCGCCGCGTTACTCCTTACGGATCAAAAGTTATGGGCACCGGAGCGACGGAGAGCTGGTAACAAACCCTACGCCCTCGGTTTGCGGGCCCAGCCTCCACGAGAAACGAAGTTGTCTTGCCCAATGTTCCGTGGGATTCAGTAATAGAGATTTAGTGGATAAAATATCTTGGCAACCCTAACCAGGGCAAAAAAAAATTAAAAATGGTGTACAACACGGGGACTTCCCAGGAGGCCACCCATCCTAGTATTACTCTCGCCCAAGCACGCTTAACTTCGGAGTTCTAATAGGATCCGGTGCATTAGTGCTAGTATGATCGCACCCGTCATGTTGATGGCACAATTCCTATTTGTTTTAACGATTCACAGTCCCAGCCTAGAGAGATTGGCCATTCAAAAGGTCCAATGGGCATAACGACAACCCATCCGCTTAAACAACGCAGCATCCTCGCAAGATGTGATATCAACACGTTGTAGGGCCTTCTGATGTCCTGCGAGTGAGGTTGTCATCCTTTTAACAGTTCACGACGTACGATCCGGGACGGAAAAACAGAGCAAAAGAAGAAAAGTTGCTTGAAACTGATGAAAACGTTCGATTTTGGGCTCCAAAAATGGGCACAGAGAGCCAGCTTGTAGCCCCCGTCGTAGAGCTCTCGGAGAGCTTTGCAACGGTATGCCGTGCGTCGCGTAACTCCTTACAGATCAAAAGTAATGGGCACCGGAGTGACGGGGACCTGGTCACAAACACTACGCCATCAGTTTGCGGGCTCAACCTCTACGTGAAGCGAAGTTGTCTTGTCCAATGTTTCGTGGGATTCAGTAATAGAGATTTGGTGGATAAAGTATTCTGGCAACCCTAACCAGGGCAAAAAAAAATTGAAAATGGGGTGCAACACGAGGACATCCCAAGGGGTCACCTATCCTAGTACTACTCTCGCCCATGCACGCTTAACTTCGGAGTTCTGATGGGATCCGATGCATTATTGCTGGTATGATCGCACCCGTCATGTTGAGGGCACAATTCCTTTATGTGTTAACGATTCATAGTCCCAATCTACAGAGATAGCCCATTCAAAAGGCCCAATGGGCTTAGCGACAACCCATCCGCTTCAACAACGAAGCATCCCCGCAGGACGTGATATCGACACGTTGTAGGGCCCTCTGATGTCTCGTGGGTCAGGTTTTCGTCCTTTTAACAATTCACGACGGACGATCCGGGACGAAAAGACAGGGCAAAAGAAGAAAAGTGGCCTGAAACTGATGAAAATGTTGGATTTTGGGCTCGAAAAACGGGTACAGCTAGCAGGCTGGCTGTCCCCTTCGTAGAGCTCTCATAGAGCTTTGCAACGGTATGTTGTGCGCCGCGTAACTCCTTACGGATCAAAAGTTATGGGCACCGGAGCGACGGAGACCTGGTCGCAAACCCTACGCCCTCGGTTTGCGGGCCCAGCCTCTACGTGAAGCGAAGTTGTCTTTGCCAATGTTCCGTGGGATTCGGTAATAGAGATTTGGTGGATAAAGTATCTTGGCAACCCTAACCAGGGCAAAAAAAATTGAAAAGGGTGTGCAACACGAGGTCTTCCCAGGGGGTCGCCCTCCCTAGTACTTCTCTCGGCCAAGCAGGCCTAGCTTCAGAGTTCTGATGGGATCCGGTGCATTAGTGCTGGTATGATCGCACACGTCATATTGAGGGCACAATTCCTATATGTGTTAACGATTCACAGTCCAAGCCTAGAGAGATGGCCCATTCAAAAGGCCCAACGGGCTTAACGACGACCCATCCGCTTCAACAACGTAGCATCCTCGCAAAACATGATATTAACACGTTTTAGGGCCCTCTGATGTCCTACGAGTCAGGTTGTCGACCTTGTAACAGTTCACGACGTACGATCAGGGACGGAAAAACAGAGCAAAAGAAGAAAAGTGGCCTAAAACTGATGAAAACGTTCGATTTTGGGCCCCAAAAATGGGCACAACGAGCAAGCTGGTAGCCCCCGTCCTAGAGCTATCAGAGACCTTTGCAACGGTATGCTGTGCGCCGCGTAACTTCTTACGGATCAAAAGTTAAGGGCGTTGGAGTGACGGAGACCTGGTCACAAACCCTACGCCCTTGGTTTGCAGGCCTAGCCTCTACGTGAAACGAAGTTGTCTTTCCTAATGTTCCGTGGGATTCAGTAATAGAGATTTGGTGGATAAAGTATCTTGGCAAACCGAACCAGGGCAAAAAAAATTGAAAAGGGGGTGCAACACGAGGACTTCCTAGGGGGTCACCCATCCTAGTACTACTCTCGCCCAAGCACTCTTAACTTCGGAGTTCTGATGGGATCCGGTGCATTAGTGCTGGTATGATCGCACCCGTCATGTTGAGGGCACAATTCCTTTATGTGTTAACGGTTCACAGTCCAAGCCTAGAGAGATGGCCCATTAAAAATGCCCAATGGGCTTATCACCAACCCATCCGCTTCAACAACGAAGCATCCACGCAAGATGTGATATCGACGCATTGTAGGGCCCTCTGATGTCCTGCGAGTCAGGTTGTCATCCTTTTAACAGTTCACGACGTACGATCCGGGACGGAAAAACAGAGCAAAAGAAGAAAAGTGGCCTGTAACGGATGAAAACGTTCGATTTTGGGCTCCAAAATGGGCAAAGCGAGCAAGCTTGCTGCCCCTGTTGTAGAGCTCTCAGAGAGCTTTGTAACGGTATGTTGTGCGCCGCATAACTCTTTACGGATCAAAAGTTATGGGCACTGGAGCGACGGAGACCTGGTCACAAACCCTACACCCTCGGTTTGCCGGCCCAGCCTCTACGTGTAGCGAAGTTGTCTTGGCTAATGATCCATGGCATTCGGTAATAGAGATTTGGTCGATAAAGTATCTTGGCAACCCTAACCAAGGCAAAAAAAATTGAGAAGGGGGTGCAACACGAGGACTTCCCTGAGGGTCACCCATCCTAGTATTACTCTCATCCAAGAACGCTTAACTTCGAAGTTCTGATGGGATCCGGTGCATTAGTGCAGGTATGATCGCAATTGTCATGTTGAGGGCACAATTCCAATATGTGTTAATGGTTTACAGTCCCAGCCTAGAGAGATGGCCCATTCAGAAGGCCCAATGGGCTTAACGACAACCCATTCGCTTCAACAACGTAGCATCCTTGCAAGACGTGATATCGACACGTTGTAGGGCACTCTGATGTCCCGCGAGTCAGGTTGTCGTTCTTTTAACAGTTCATGACGTACGATCCGGGACAGAAAAACAGAGCAAATGAAGAAAAGTGGCCTGAAACTAATGAAAACGTTCGATTTGGAGATCCAAAAAGGGGCACAGCAAGCAAGCTGGCTGCCCCCATCATAGAGCACTCAGAGAGATTTGCAACGGTAGGTTGTGCGCCGCGTTACTCCTTACGGATCAAAAGTTATGGGCACCGGAGCGACGGAGAGCTGGTAACAAACCCTGCGCCCTCGGTTTGCAGACCCAGCCTCTTCGTGAAGCGAAATTGTCTTGCATAACGTTCCTTGGGATTCGGTAATAGAAATTTGGTTGGTAAAGTATCTTGGCAACCCTAACCAGGGCAAAAAAAAATTAAAAAGGGGGTGCAACACGAGGACTTCTCAGGTGGTCACCCATCCTAGTACTACTCTCGCCCAAGTACGCTTAACTTCAGATTTTAGATGGGATCCGGTGCATTAGTGCTGGTATGATCGCACCCGTCGTGTTGAGGGCACAATTCCTATTTGTTTTAACGATTCACAGTCCCAACCTAGAGAGATTGCCCATTCAAAAGGCCCAATGGGCATAACGACAACCCATCCACTTAAACAATGCAGCATCCTCGCAAGATTTGATATCGACACGTTGTAGGGCCTTCTGATGTCCTGCGAGTGAGGTGGTCGTCCTTTTAACAGTTCACGACATACGATCCGGGACGCAAAAACAGAGCAAAAGAAGAAAAGTTGCTTGAAATTGATGAAAACGTTCGATTTTGGGCTCCAAAAATGGGCACAGAGAGCCAGCTTGCAGCCCCCGTCGTAGAGCTCTCGGAGAGCTTTGGAACGGTATGCCGTGCGTCGCGTAACTCCTCAAAGATCAAAAGTAATGGGCACCGGAGTGACGGGGACCTGGTCACAAACACTACGCCATCGGTTTGCGGGCTCAACCTCTACATGAAGCGAAGTTGTCTTGCCCAATGTTTCGTGGGATTCAGTAATAGAGGTTTGGTGGATAATGTATCTTGGCAACTCTAACCAGGTCAAAAAAAAATGAAAATGGGGTGCTACACGATGACGTCCCAAGGGGTCACCCATCCTAGCACTACTCTCGCCAAAGCACGCTTAACTTCGGAGTTCTGATGCGATCCGGTGCATTAGTGCTGGTATGATCGCACCCGTCATGTTGAGGGCACAATTCCTATATGTGTTAACGGTTCACAGTCCTAGCATAGAGAGATGGCCCATTCAAAAGGCCCAATGGGATTAACGACAACCCATCCGCTTCAACAACAAAGCATCCTCGCAAGACGTGATATCGACATGTTGTAGGGCCCTCTGATGTCCTGCGAGTCAGGTTGTCGTCCTTTTAACAATTTACGACGTACGATCCGGGACGAAAAAACGGAGCAAAAGAAGAAAAGTGGCTTGAAACTGATGAAAACGTTCGACGTTGCACTCCAAAAAAGGGCACAGCGAGTAAGCTGGCTGCCCCCGTCGTAGAGCTCTCATAGAGCTTTGCAACGGTATGCTGTGCGCCGCGTAACTCCTTACGGATCAAAAGTTATGGGCACCGGAGCGACGGAGATATTGTCACAAACCCAACGCCCTCGGTTTGCAGGCCCAGCCTCTACGTGAAACGAAGTTGTCTTGCCCAATGTTCCGTGGGATTCAGTAATAGAGATTTGGTGGATAAAGTATCTTGGCAACCCTAACCAGGGCAAAAAAAATTGAAAAGGGGGTACAACACGAGGACTTCCCAGGGGGTCACCCATCCTAGTACTACTCTCGCCCAAGCACGCTTAGCTTCGGAGTTCTGATAGGACACGGTGCATTAGTGCTGGTATGATCGCACACGTCATATTGAGGGCACAATTCCTATATGTATTAACGAATCACATTCCCAGCCTAGAGAGATGGCCCATTCAAAAGGCCCAATGGGCTTAACGACAACCTATCCGCTTCTACAACGCAGCATCCTCGCAAAACATGATATTAACACGTTGTAGGGCCCTCTGATGTCCTACGAGTCAGTTTGTCGACCTTTTAACAGTTCACGACGTACGATCAGGGACGGAAAAACAGAGCAAAAGAAGAAAAGTGGCCTAAAACTGATGAAAACGTTCGATTTTGGGCTCCAAAAACTGGCACAACGAGCCAGCTGGCAGCCCCCGTCCTAGAGCTCTCAGAGAGCTTTGCAACAGTATGCTGTGCGTCATGTAACTCTTTACAGATCAAAAGTTATGGGCACCTGCTCAAAATCCCTACGCCCTCGGTTTACGGGCCCGCCCTCCACGTGAAGCGAAGTTGTTTTGCCCAAGGTACCGTAAAATTCGATAATAGAGATGTGGTGGATAAAGTATCTTGTCACCCCTAACCGGAGCAAAAAAATTTGAAAATGGGGTGCAACACGAGGACTTCCCAGATGGTCACCAATCCTAGTACTACCCTCGCCCAAGCACAATTAACTTCGGAGTTCTGATGGGATCCGGTGTATTAGTGCTTGTATGATCGCTCCCGTCATGTTGAGGGCAAAATTCCTTTATGTGTTAACGATTCACAGACCCAGCCCAGAGAGATGGCCCATTCAGAAGGCCTAATGGGCTTAACGACAACCCATCCGCTTCAACAATGCAGAATCCTTGCAAGACGTGATATGGACACATTGTAGGGCACTCTGATGTCCCGTGAGTCTGGTTGTCGTCCTTTTAACAGTTCACGAGGTACGATCCGGGACGGAAAAACAGCGGAAAAGAAGAAAAGTGGCCTAAAACTGAAGAAAACATTCAATTTTGGGCTCCAAAAATAGGTACAGCGAGCAAACTGGCTGCCCCGTCGTAGAGCTCTCAGTGAGCTTTCCAACGGTATGCTGTGCACCGCGTAACTCCTTACGGATCAAAAGTTATCGGCACCGGAGCGACGGTGACCTAGTCACAAGCCCTACGCCCTAGGTTTGCGGGCCCAGCCACTACATGAAGCAAATTTGTCATGCCCAATGTTCCGTGGGATTCAGAGATAAAAATTCGGTGGATAAAGTATCTTGGTAACCCTAACCAGGGCAAAAAAAATTGAAAAGGGGGTGCAACACGAGAACTTCCCAGAGGGTCACCCACCCTCGTACTACACTCGCCCAAGCACGCTTAACTTCGGAGTTCTGATGGGATCCAATGCATTAGTGCTAGTACGATCACACCTATCATGTTGAGGGTACAATTCCTTTATTTGTTAATGGTTCACAGTCACAACCTAGAGAGATGGCCCATTCAAAAGGCCCAATGGGCTTAACGACAACCCATCCGCTTCAACAACACAGCATCCTCGCAAGACGTGATATCGACACGTTGTAGGGCCTTCTGATGTCCTGCGAGTCAGGTTGTCGTCCTTTTTACAGTTCATGACGTACGATCCGGGATAGAAAAACAAAGTAAAAGAAGAAAAGTGGCTTGAAACTGATGAAAACGTTAGATTTTAGGCTTGAAAAATGGGCACAGCGAGCAAGCTGGCTGTCCCCGTCGTAGAGCTCTCAATGAGCTTTGCAACGGTATGTTGTGCGCTGTGTAACTCCTTACGGATCAAAAGTTATGGGCACTAGAGTAACGGAGACCTGGTCACAAACCCTACGCCCTCGGTCTGCGGGCTCAGCCTCTACGTGAAGCGAAGTTGTCTTGCCCAATGTTCCGTGCGATTCAGTGATAGAGATTTGGTGGATAAAGTATCTTGGTAACCCTAACAAGGGCAAAAAAAATTGAAAAGGGTGTGCAACACGAGGACTTCCCAGAGGGTCACCTATCCTAGTACTACTCTCGCCCATGCACGTTTAACTTCGTAGTTCTGATGGAATCCAGTGCATCTGTGCTGGTATGATTGCACCCGTCATGTTGAGGGCACAATTCCTTTATGTGTTAACGATACACTGTCCAAGCCTAGAGAGATGGCCCATTCAAAAGGCCCAATGGGCTTATCAACAACCCATCCGCTTCAACAACGCAGCATCCTCGCAAGACATGATATCGACACATTGTAGGGCCCTCTGATATCTTCCGAGTCAGGTTGTCGTCCTTTTAACAGTTCACGATATACGATCCGAGATGGAAAAACAGAGCAAAAGAAGAAAAGTGGCCTGAAACTGATGAAAACGTTCGATTTTGGGCTCCAAAAATTGGCACAGCGAGCAATCCAGCTGCCCTCATCGTTGAGCTCTCAGAGAGCTTTGCGACGGTATGCTGTGCGTCGCGTAACTCCTTACAGATCAAAAGTTATGGGCACCGGAGTGACAGAGACCTGGTCACAAACCCTACGACCTCGGTTTGCGGGCCCAGCATCTACGTGAAGTGAAGTTGTCTTGCCCAATGTTCGGTGGGATTCAGTAATAGAGATTTGGTGGATAAAGTATCTTGGCAACCCTAACAAGGGCAAAAAAAATTGAAAAGCGGTTGCAACACGAGGACTTCCCAGGGGGTCACCCATCCTAGTACTACTCTCGCCCAAGCACGCTTAACTTCGGAGTTCTGATGGGATCCGGTGCATCAGTGCTGGTATGATCGCACCCATCATGTTGAGGGCACAATTCCTTTATTTGTTAACGGTTCACAGTCCCAGCCTAGAGAGATGGCCCATTCAAAAGGCCAAATGGCTTAACGACAACCCATCCGCTTCAAAACACAGCATCCTGGCAAGACGATATATCGACACGTTGTAGAGCCCTCTGATGTCCTACGAGTCAGGTTGTCGTCCTTTTAACAGCTCACGACGTACCATCCGGGACCAAAAAATAGAGCAAAAGAAGAAAAGTGGCCTGAAACTGAAGAAAACGTTCGATTTTGGGCTCCAAAAATGAGCATAGCGAGCAAGCTGGCTGCCCCCGTCGTAGAGCTCTCAGAGAGCTTTGCAACGGTATGTTGTGCGCCGCGTAACTCCTTACGGATCAAAAGTTATGGGCACCGGAGCGACAGAGACCTGGTCACAAGCCCTATGACCTCGGTTTGCAAGCCCAGCCTCTACGTGAAACGAAGTTGTCTTGCCCAGTGTTTCGTGGGATTTAGTAATAGAGATTTGGTGGATAAAGTATCTTGGCAACCCTAACCAGGGCAAAAAAAATTGAAAAGGGGGTACAACACGAAGACTTTGCAGAGGGTCACCCATCCTAGTACTACTCTCGCCCAAGCATGCTGATGGGATCCGGTGCATTAGTGCTGGTATGATCGCAATCGTCATGTTGAGGGCACAATTCATATATGTGTTAACGGTTCACAGTCCCAGCCTAGAGAGATGGCCCATTCAAAAGGCCCAATGGGCTTAACGACAACCCATCCGCTTCAACAACGTAGCATCCTCGCAAGACGAGATATCCACAAGTTGTAGGGCCCTCTAATGTCCCGTGAGACTGGTTGTCGTCCTTTTAACAGTTCACGACGTACGATTCGGGACGTTAAAACAGAGCAAAACAAGCAAAGTGGCTTGAAACTGATGAAAATATTCGATTTACAGCTACAAATAAGGGCACATCGAGCAAGCTGGCTACCCCTGTCGTAGAGCTCTCAGAGAGCTTTCCAACAGTATGCTGTGCTCCGCGTAACTCTTTATAGATCAAAAGTTATGGGCACCGGAGCGACGGAGACCTGGTCACAAACCCTACGCCCTCGGTTTGCGGGCCCAGCCTCTACGCGAAATGAAGTTGTCTTGCCCAATGTTCCGTGGGATTCAGTAATAGAGATTTGGTGGATAAAGTATCTTGGCAACCCTAACCAGGGCAAAAAAAATTGAAAAAGGGGTGCAACACGAGAACTTCCCAGAGGGTCACCCATCCTAGTACTACTCTCTCCCAAGCACGCTTAACTTCGGAGTTCTGATGGGATCCGGTGCATTAGTGCTGGTATGATCACACCCGTCATGTTGAGGGCACAATTCCTATATGTGTTAACGATTCAAAGTCCTAGCCTAGAGAGATGGCCCATTCAAAAGGCCCAATGGGCTTAACGACAATCCATCCGCTTCAACAACGCAGCATCCTCGCAAGACATGATATCGATACGTTGTAGGGCCCTCTGATGTCCTGCGAGTCAGGTTGTCGTCCTTTTAACAATTTATGACGTACGATCCGGGACGGAAAAATAAAGTAAAAGAAGAAAAGTGGCCTGAAACTGATGAAAACGTTCGATTTTGGGCTTTAAAAATGGGCACATCGAGCAAGCTGGTTGTCCCCGTCGTAGAGCTCTCAGTGAGCTTTGCAATGGTATGCTGTGCGCTGCGTAACTCCTTACGTATCAAAAGTTATGGGCACTGGAGTGACGGAGACCTGGTCACAAACCCTACGCCCTCGGTTTGCGGGCTCAGCCTCTACGTGAAGCGAAGTTGTCTTGCCCAATATTCCGTGCGATTCAGTGATAGAGATTTGGTGGATAAAGTATCTTGGTAACCCTAACTAGGGCAAAAAAAATTGAAAATGGGGTGCAACACGAGGACTTCCTAGAGGGTCACCTATCCTAGTACTACTCTCGCCCATGCACGTTTAACTTCGCAGTTCTGATGGGATCCGGTGCATCTGTGCTGGTATGATTGCACCCGTCATGTTGAGGGCACAATTGCTTTATGTGTTAACGGTACACAGTCCAAGCCTAGAGAGATGGCCCATTCAAAAGGCCCAATGGGCTTATCAATAACCCATCCGCTTTAACAACGCAGCATCCTCGCAAGACGTGATATCGAGACGTTGTAGGGCCCTCTGATATCTTGCGTGTCAGGTTGTCGTCCTTTTAACAGTTCACGATGTACGATCCGAGATGGAAAAACAGAGCAAAAGAAGAAAAGTGGCCTGAAACTGATTAAAACGTTCGATTTTGGGCTCCAAAAATGGGTTTAGCGAGCAAGCTAGCTGCCCTCGTCGTAGAGCTCTCAGAGAGCTTTGCGACGGTATGCTGTACGTCGCGTAACTCCTTACGGATCAAAAGTTATGGGCACCGGAGCGACGGAGACCTGGTCAAAAACACTACGCCCTAGGTTTGCACGCCCAACCTCTACGTGAAACGAAGTTGTCTTGCCCAATGTTCCATGGGATTTAATAATAGAGATTTGGTGGATAAAGTATCTTGGCAACCCTAACAGGGGCAAAAAAAAATTGAAAATGGGGTGCAACATGAGGACTTCCCATGGGGTCACCCATCCTAGTACTACTCTCGCCCAAGCATGCTGATGGGATCCGGTGCATTAGTGCTGGTATGATCACAATCGTCATGTTGAGGGCACAATTCATATATGTGTTAACGGTTCACAGACCCAGCCTAGAGAGATGGCCCATTCAAGAGGCCCAATGGGCTTAACGACAACCCATCCACTTCAACAACGTAGCATCCTAGCAAGACGTGATATCCACACGATGTAGGGCCCTCTAATGTCCCGTGAGACTGGTTGTTGTCCTTTTAACAGTTCACGACGTACGATTCGGGACGTTAAAACAGAGCAAAACAAGCAAAGTGGCCTGAAACTAATGAAAATGTTCGATTTTCGGCTACAAATAAGGGCAAAGCAAGTAAGCTGGCTGCCCCCATCGTAGAGCTCTCAGAGAGCTTTCCGACAGTTTGCTGTGCGCCGCGTAACTCATTAGACATCAAACGTTATGGGCACCGGAGCGACGGAGACCGGGTCACAAACCCTACGCCCTCGGTTTGCAGGCCCAGCCTCTACATGAAGCGAAGTTGTCTTCCCTAATGTTCCGTGGCATTCAGTAAAAGAGATTTGATGGATAAAGTATCTTGGCAACCCTAACCAGGGCAAAAAAAATTGAAAAGGGGGTACAATACGAGGATTTCCAAAGGGTCACCCATCCTAGTACTACTCTCGCCCAAGCACGCTTAACTTCGGAGTTCTGATGGGATCCGGTGCATTAGTGCTGGTATGATCGCACCTGTCATGTTCAGGGCACAATTCATTTATTTGTTAACGGTTCACAGTCTCAGCCTAGAGTGATGGCCTATTCAAAAGGCCCAATTGGCTTAACGACAACCTATCCGCTTCAACAACACAGAATCCTCGCAAGACGTGATATGGACATGTTGTAGGGCCCTCTGATGTCCCGTGAGTCAGGTTGTCATCCTTTTAACTGTTCACGACGTACGATCCGAGACGAAAAAATAGAGGAAAAGAAGAAAAGTGGCCTAAAACTGAAGAAAACGTTCAATTTTGGGCTCCAAAAACAGACAGAGCGAGCAAGCTGGCTGCCCCCGTCGTAGAGCTCTCAAAGAGATTTGCAACGGTATGCTGTCCGACGCGTAACTCCTTACGGATCAAAAGTTATGGGCACTTGAGCGACGGAGACCTGGTCACAAACCCTACGCCCTCGGTTTGCGGGCCCTGCCTCCACGTGAAACGAAGTTGTCTTCCCAATGTTCCGTGGGATTCACTAAAAGAGATTTGGTGGATAAAGTATCTTGGCAACCCTAACCAGGGCAAAAAAAATTGAAAAGGGGGAGCAACACGAGGACTTCCCAGGGGGTCACCCATCCTAGTACTACTCTCGCCCAAGCACGCTTAACTTTAGAGTTCTGATGGGATCCGGTGCATTAATGCCGTTATGATCGCACCCGTCATGTTTAGGGCCCAATTCCTATATTTGTTAATGATTCATGGTCCCAGCCTAGAGAGATGGCACATTCAAAAGGCCCAATGGGCTTAACGGCAACCCATCCACTTCAACAACGCAGCATCCTCGCAAGACGTTATATCAACACATTATGGGGCCCTCTGATGTCGCGCGAGTCAGGTTGTCGTCCTTTTAACAATTTATGACGTACGATCCGGGACGGAAAAATAAAGTAAAAGAAGAAAAGTGGCCTGAAACTGATGAAAACGTTCGATTTTGGGCTTTAAAAATGGGCACATCGAGCAAGCTGGTTGTCCCCGTCGTAGAGCTCTCAGTGAGCTTTGCAATGGTATGCTGTGCGCTGCGTAACTCCTTACGTATCAAAAGTTATGGGCACTGGAGTGACGGAGACCTGGTCACAAACCCTACGCCCTCGGTTTGCGGGCTCAGCCGCTACATGAAGCGAAGTTGTCTTGCCCAATGTTTCGTGTGGTTTAGTGATAGAGATTTGGTGGATAAAATATCTTGGTAACCCTAACAAGGGCAAAAAAAATTGAAAATGGGGTGCAACACGAGGACTTCCCAGAGGGTCACCCATCCAAGTACTACTCTCGCCCATGCACATTTAACTTCGTAGTTCTGATGGGATCTGGTGCATCAGTGCTGGTATGATCGCACCCGTCATGTTGAGGGCACAATTCCGTTATGTGTTAACGGTTCACAGTTCAAGCCTAGAGAGATGGCCCATTCAAAAGGCCCAATGGGCTTAACGATAACCCATCCGCTTCAACAATGCAGCATCCTCGCAAGACATGATATCGACACGTTGTAGGGCCCTCTGATGTCCCACGAGTCAGGTTGTCGTCCTTTTAACAGTTCATGACGTACGATCCGGGACGAAAAAACAGAGCAATAGAAGAAAAGTGGCCTGAAATTGATAAAAATGTTCGATTTTGGGCTCCATAAAAGGGCAAAGCGAGCAAGCTGGCTGCCTTCGTCGTAGTGCTCTCAGAGAGCTTTGCAACGGTATGCTGTGCATCGCGTAACTCCTTACAGATCAAAAGTTATGTGGACCGGAGCGATGGAGACTTGGTCACAAGACTTACACCCTCGGTTTGCAGGCCCAGCCTCCACGTGAAGTGATGTTGTCTTGCCCAATGTTCCATGGCATTCAGTAATAGAGATTTGGTGGATAAAGTATCTTGGCAACCCTAGCCAAAAAAAATTGAAAAGGGGGTACAACACGAGGACTTCCCAGGGGGTCACCCATCCTAGCACTACTCTCACCCAAGCACGCTTAACTTCGGAGTTCTGATGGGATCCGATGAATTAGTGCTGGTATGATCGCACCCGTCATGTTGAGGGCACAACTCCTTTATTTTTTAACAGTTGACGGTCCCAGCCTAGAGAGAAGGCCCATTCAAAAGGCCCAATGGGCTTAACGACAACCCATCCGCTTCAACAACGCAGCATCCTCGCAAGACGTGATATTGACGCGTTGTAGGGCCCTCTAATGTCCCGCAAGTAAGGTTTTCATCCTTTTAACAGCTCACGACGTACTATCCGTGACGGAAAAACAGAGCAAAAGAGGAAAAGTGGCCTGAAACTGATGAAAAAGTTCAATTTTGTGGTCCAAAAATTAGTACAGCGACCAAGCTGGCTACCCCCGTCTTAGAGCTCTCGGAGAGCTTTGTAACGGTATGTCATACGCTGTGTAACTCCTTACGAATCATAAGTTATGGGCACCGGAGTGACCGATACTTGGTCACAAACCCTACGCCCTCGGTTTGTAGGCCCAGCCTCTACGTGAAACGAAGTTGTCTTGCCCAATGTTTCGTCGGATTTAGTAATAGAGATTTTGTGGATAAAGGATCTTGGCAACCCTAACCAGGGCAAAAAAAATTGAAAATGGGGTACAACACGAGGACTTTCCAGATGGTCACCCATCCTAGTACTATTCTCGCCCAAGCACGCTTAACTTCAGAGTTCTGATGAGATCCGGTGCATTAGTGCTGGTATGATCGCACCCGTCATGTTGATTTCACAATTCCTATAAGTGTTAACGGTACATAGTTCCAACCTAGAGAGATGGCCCATTCAAAAGGCCCAATAGGCTAAACGACAACCCATCCGCTTCAACAACACAGCATCGTCGCAAGACGTGATATCGACACGTTGTAGGGCCCTCTGATGTCCCGCGAGTCATGTTGTCGTCCTTTTAACGGCTCACGACGTACGATCCGGGATGGAAAAAGAGAACAAAAGAAGTAAAGTGGCCAGAAACTGATGAAAACGTTCGATTTTCGGTTACAAATAAGGGCACAGTATGCTGTGCGCCGCATAACTCATTACGGATCAAAAGTTATGGGCACCAGAGCGACGGAGACCTGGTCACAAACCCTACGCCCTCAGTTTGCGGGCCCAGCCTCTACGTGAAGCGAAGTTGTCTTGCCTAATGTTCCGTGGCATTTAGTAAAAGAGATTTGGCGGATAAAGTATCTTGGCAACCCTAACCCGAGCAAAAAAAATTGAAAAGGGGGTGCAACACGAGGACTTCCCTGGGGGTCACCAATCCTAGTACTACTCTCGCCCAAGCATGCTTAACTTCGGAGTTTTGATGGAATCCGGTGCAGTAGTGCTGGTATGATCGCACCCGTCATGTTGAGGGCACAATTCCTATATGTGTTAAAGGTTCACAGTCCCAGCCTAGAGAAATGGCCCATTCAAAAGGCCCAATGGGCTTAACGACAACCCAACCGCTTCAACAATGCAGCATCCTCGCAAGACATCATATCGACACGTTGTAGGGCCCTCTGACGTCCAGCGAGTCAGGTTGTCGTCCTTTTAACAGTCCACGACGTACGATCCGGGATGGAAAAACAGAGCAAAAGAAGAAAAGTGGACTGAAACTAATGAAAACAATCGATTTGGAGATCCAAAAAGGGGCACAACGAGCAAGCTGGCTACCCCCATCGTAGAGCTCTCAGAGAGCTTTGCAACGGTATGCTGTGCGCCGCGTAACTCCTTTCGGATCAAAAATTATGGGCTCCGGAGCGACGGAGACCTGATCACAAACCCTACGCCCTCTGTTTGAGGGCCCAGCCTCTACGTGAAACGAAGTTGTCTTGCCCAATGTTCCGCGGGATTCAGTAATAGAGATTTTACGGATAAAATATCTTCGCAACCCTAACCAGGGCAAAAAAAATTAAAAAGGGGTGCAACACGAGGACTTCCCAAGGGGTCACCCATCCTAGTACTACTCTCACCCAAGCACGCTTAACTTTGGAGTTCTTATGGGATCCGGTGCATTAGTGCTAGTATGATCACACCCGTCATGTTGAGGGCACAATTCCTTTATGTGTTAACGGTTCACAGTCCCAACCTAGAGAGATGGCCCATTCAAAAGGCCCAATGGGCTTAATGACAACCCATCCGCTTCAACAAGGAAGCAGCCTCTCCAGAAGTGATATTGACACGTTGTAGGGCCCTCTGATGTCCGGCGAGTCAGGTTGTCGTCCTTTTAACAGTTCACGACGTACGATCCGCGACAGAATAATAGAGCAAAAGAAGAAAAGTGACATGAAACTGATGAAAACGTTCGATTTTGGGCTCCAAAAATGGGCACAGAGAGCAAGCTGGCAGCCCCCGTCGTAGAGCTCTCAGAGAGCTTTGCAACAGTATGCTGTGCGTTGCGTAACTCCTTACCGATCAAAAGTTATGGGCACCGGAGTGACTGGGACCTGGTCATAACCCCTACGCCATCAGTTTGCGGGCTCAACCTCTACGTGAAGCGAAGTTGTCTTGCCCAATCTTCTGTGCGATTCAGTAATAGAGATTTGGTGGATAAAGTATCTTGGCAAACTTAACCAGGGCAAAAAAAATTGAAAAGGGGGTGCAACACGAGGACTTCCCTGAGGGTCACCCATCCTAGTACTACTCTCGCCCAAGCACGCTTAACTTCGGAGTTCTGATGGGATCCGGTGCGTTAGTTCTTGTATGATCACACCCGTCATGTTGAGGGCACAATTCCTATATCTGTGAATGGTTCACAGTCCCAGCCTAGAGAGATGGCCCATTCAAAAGGCCCAATGGGCTTAACGACAACCCATCCTCTTCAACAGCGCAGCATCCTCGTAAGATGCGATATCGACACGATGTAGGGCTCTCTAATGTCCCGCGAGTAAGGTTGTCGTTCTTTTAACAGCTCACGACGTACGATTCGGGATGAAAAAATAGAGAAAAAGAAAAAAAGTGGCCTGAAACTGATGAAAACATTTGATTTTAGGCTCCAAAAATTGGCATAGCAAGTAAGCTAGCTGCCCACGTCGTAGAGCTCTCAGAGAGATTTCCAACGGTATGCTGTGCGTCGCGTAACTCTTTACGGATCAGAAGTTATGGGCACCGGAGCGACGGAGACCTGGTTACAAACCCTACGACCTTAATTTGCGGGTTCAACCTCTACGTGAAGCGAAGTTGTCTTGCCCAATGTTCCGTGGGATTTAGTAATAGAGATTTGGTGGATAAAGTATCTTGCAACCCTAACCAGGGTAAAAAAATTTAATAAGGGGGTGCAACACGAGGACTTCTCAGGGGTCACCCATCCTAGTACTACTCTCGCCAAAGCACGCTTAACTACGGAGTTCTGATGGGATCTAGTGCATTAGTGCTGGTATGATCGCACACGTCATGTTGAGGGCACAATTCCTTTATGTGTTAACGGTTCACAATGCCAGCCTAGAGAGATGGCCCATTCAAAAGGACCAATGGGCTTAACCACAACCCATCCGCTTCAACTACGCAGCATCCTTGCAAGTCAAGATATCGACATGTTGTAGGGCCCTCTGATGTCCTGCGAGTCAGGTTGTCGTCCTTTTAACAGTTCACGACGTACGATCCGGGATGAAAAAAACAGAGCCAAAAAAGAAAAGTGGCATGAAACTGATGAAAACGTTTGATTTTGGGTTCCAAAAATTGGCATAGCGAGCAAGTTGGCTGCCCACGTCGTAGAGCTCTCAAAGCGCTTTCCAACGTTATGCTGTGCGCCACGTAACTCCTGACGGATCAGAAGTTATGGGCACCGGAGCGACGGATACCTGGTCACAAACCCTACGCCATCGGTTTGCGGACTCAGCGTCTACGTGAGGCGAAGTAGTCTTGCCCAATGTTCTGTGGGATTCAGTAAAAGAGATTTGGTGGAAAAAGTATCTTGGCAACCCTAACGAGGGCAAAAAAAATTGAAAAGGGGGTGCAACACGAGGACTTCCCAGAGGGTCGCCCATCCTAGTACTACGCTCGTCCAAGCACGCTTAACTCGGAGTTCTGATGGGATCCGGTGCATTAGTGCTGGTATGATTGTACCCGTCATATTGAGGGCACAATTCCTTTATGTGTTAACGGTTCACAGTCCCAGCCTAGTGAGATGGCCCATTCAAAAGGCCCAATGGGCTTAACGACAAGCCATCCGCTTAAACAACGCAGCATCCTTGCAAGACGTGATATCGACACGTTGTAGGGCCCTCTGATGTCCTGCGAGTCAGGTTGTCCTCCTTTTAACAGTTCACAACGTACGATCCGGGACGGAAAAATAGAGCAAAAAAAGAAAAGTGGCCTGAAACTGATAAAAACGTTAGATTTTGGGCTCCAAAAAGGGCAAAGCTAGAAAGCTGGCTGCCCCCGTCGTAGAGCTCTCAGAGAGCTTTGCAACGGTATTCTTTGCGCTGTGTAAATCATTACGGATCAAAATTTATGGGCAGCGGAGCGACGGAGACCTGGTCACAAACCCTACGCCCTCGGTTTGCGGGCCCAACCTCTACGTGAAACGAAGTTGTATTGACAATTGTTCCGTGGGATTCAGTAATAGAGATTTGGTGGATAAAGTATCTCGGCAACCCTAACCAGGCCAAAAAAAATTGAAAAAGGGGTACAACACGAGGACTTCCCAAGGAGTCACCCATCAAAATACTACCCTCACCCAACCACGCTTAACTTCGGAGTTTTGATGGGATCCGGTGCATTAGTGCTGGTATAATTGCACCCGTCATGTTGAGGGCACAATTCCTATATGTGTTAACGATTCACAATCCCAGCCTAGAGAGATGGCCAATTCAAAAGGCCCAATGGGCTTAACGACAACCCATCCGCTTCAACAACGCAGCATCCTCGCATGACGTGATATCGACACGTTGTAGTGCCCTCTTATGTCCTGCGAGTCAGGTTGTCGTCCTTTTAACGGTTCACGACGTACGATACGGGACGGAAAAACAGAGCAAAAGAAGAAAAGTGGCCTGAAACTGATGAAAACATTTGATTTTGGGCTCCAAAAATGGGCACAGCGAGCAAGCCAGCTGCCCCCTTCGTAGAGCTCTCAGAGAGCTTTGCAACGGTATGCTGTGCGCCACGTAACTCTTTACGGACCAAAAGTTATGGGCACCGGAGTGATGGAGACCTGGTCACAAACCCTACGCCCTCGGTTTGCGGGCTCAGCCTCTACGTGAAGCGAAGTTGTCTTGCCAATATTTTGTGGGATTCAATGATAGAGATTTGGTGGATAAAATATATTGGAAACCCTAACCAGGGTAAAATAAATTGAAAAGGTGGTGCAACAGGAGGACTTCCCAGAGGGTCACCCATCCTAGTACTACTCTCACCCCTGCACGCTTAACTTCGGAGTTCTGATGGGATATGGTGCATTAGTGCTGGTATGATCGCACCCGTCATGTTGAGGGCACAATTCCTTTATGTGTTAACGGTTCACAGTCCCAGCCTAGAGAGATGGCCCATTCAAAAGGCCCAATGGCTTAACGACAACCCATCTGCATCAACAACGCAGCATCCTCGCCAGACGTGATATCGACACGTTGTAGGGCGCTCTGATGTCCTGCGAGTAAGGTTGTTGTCCTTTTAATAGTTCACGACTTACGATCTGGGACGAAAAAACAGTGCAAAAGAAGAAAAGTAACCTGAAACAGATGAAAAAATTTGGTTTTGGGCACCAAAAATGGGAACAGCAAGCAAGCTGGCAGCCCCAGTCGTAGAGCTCTCAGAGAGTTTTGCAACGGTATGCTGTGCGGCGCGTAACTCCTTACGGATCAAAAGTTATGGGCACCGGAGCGACGGAGACTTGGTCACAAACCCTACGCCCTCGGTTTACTGGCTCAGCCTCTACGTGAGGCGATGTTGTCTTGCCCAATGTTCCATGGGATTCAGTAATAAAGATTTGGTAGATAAAGTATTTTGGCAACCCAAACCAGGGCAAAAAAAATTGAAAAGGGGGTGCAACACGAGGACTTCCCAGAGGGTCACCCATCCTAGTACTAATCTCTCCCAAGCACGCTTAACTTCGGAGTTCTGATGGGATCCAGTGGATTAGTGCTGGTATGATCGCACCCGTAATCTTGAGGGCATAATTCCTTTATGTGTTAACGGTTCACAGTCCTCGCCTAGAGAGATGGCCTATTCAAAAGGCCCAATGGGCTTAACGACAACCCATCCGCTTCAACAACGCAGCATCCTCGCAAGACGTGATGTGGACACATTGTAGGGCCCTCTGATGTCCCACGAGTCAGGTTGTTGTCCTTTTAATAGTTCACGACGTACGATCTGGGACGGAAAAACAGAGCAAAAGAAGAAAAGTGACCTGAAACAGATGAAAATATTTGGTTTTAGGCTCCAAAAATGGGAACAGCGGGCATGGTGGCTGCCCCCGTCGTAGAGCTCTTAGAGAGCTTTCCAACGGTATGTTGTGCACCGCGTAACTCTTTACGGATCAAAAGTTATAGGCACCGGAGCGACGGAGACCTGGTCACAAAACCTACGCCCTCGGTTTGCAGGACCAGTCTCTACGTGAAACGAAGTTGTCTTGCCCAATGTTTTGTGGGATTCAGTAATAGAGATTTGGTGGGTAAAGTATCTTCGCAAACCTAACCATGGAAAAAAAATTTGAAAAGGGGGTGCAACACGAGGACTTCCCAGGGGGTCACCCATCCTACTACTACTCTCGCCCAAGCACGCTTAACTTCGAAGTTTTGATGGGATTCGGTGCATTAGTGCTGGTATGATTGCACCCGTCATGTTGAGGGCACAATTCCTTTATTTGTTAACGGTTCATAGTCCCAGCCTAGAGAGATGGCCTATTCAAAAGGCCTAATGGGCTTAACGACAACCCATCCGCTTCAACAATGGAGCATCCTCGCAAGACGTGATATCGACACGTTGGAGGGTCCTCTGATGACCCGTGGGACAAGTTGTCGTAATTTTAAAAGTTCACGACGTACGATCCGGGATGAAAAAACAGAGCAAAAGAAGAAATGTGGCCTAAAACTGATGAAAACGTTCGATTTTGGGCTCCAAAAATGGGCACAGCGAGCAAGCTGGCTACCCCGGTCGTAGAGCTCTCAGAGAGTTTTGCAATGGTATGCTGTGCGTCGCGTAACTCCTTGCAGATCAAAAGTTATGGGCACCGGAGTGACGGAGGCCTAGTCACAAACCCTACGCCCTTGGTTTGCGGGCTCAACCTCTACGTGAAGCGAAGTTGTCTTGCCCAATGTTCCGTGGGATTCAGTAATAGAGATTTGGTGGGTAAAGTATCTTGGCAACCCTAACCATGACCAAAAAAATTGAAAAGGGGGTGCAACACGAGGACTTCCCAGGGGGTCACCCATCCTACTACTACTCTCGCCCAAGCACGTTTAACTTCGGAGTTCTGATGGGATACGATGCATTAGTTCTGGTATGATCGCACCCGTCATGTTGAGGGCATAATTCCTATATGTGTTAACGATTCACAATCCGAGCCCAGAGAGATGGCCCATTCAAAAGGCCAAATGGGCTTAACAACAACCCATCCACTTCAACAACGCAGCATCCTCGCAAGACATGATATCGACACATTGTAGGTCCCTCTAATGACATGCGAGTCAGGTTGTCGTCGTTTTAACAGTTCACGACGTACGATCCGGGAGTGAAAACGGAGCAAAAGAAGAAAAGTGGCCTGAAACTGAAGAAAACATTCAATTTTGGACTCCAAAAACTGGCACAGCGAGCATGCTTGCTACCCCCGTCGTAGAGCTCTTAGAGAGCTTTGCAACGGTATGTTGTAAGTCGTGTAACACCTTGCAGATCAAAAGTTATGGGCACCGGAGTGACGGAGAATTGGTCACAAACCCTACGCCCTCAGTTTGCGGGCTCAACCTCTACGTGAAGTGAAGTTGTCTTGCCCAATGTTCTGTGGGATTCAGTAATAGAGATTTGGTGGGTAAAGTATCTTGGCAACCCTAACCAGGACAAAAAAGATTGAAAAGGGGTGCAACACGAGGACTTCCCAGAGGGTCACCCATCCTAGTACTGCTCTCGTCCAAGCACGCTTAACTTCAAAGTTCTGATGGGATCTGGTGCATTAGTGCTGACATGATCGCATCCGTCATGTTGGGGGCATAATTCCTTTATGTGTTAACGGTTCACAGTCCCAGCCTAGAGAGATGGCCCATTCAAAAGGCCCAATAGGCTTAACGACAACCCATCCGCTTTAACAACGTAGCATCCTCGCAAGACGTGATATCGCCACGTTGTAGGGCCCTCTGATGTCCTGTGAGTCAAGTTGTCGTTCTTTTAACAGTTCACGACGTACGATCTGGGACGGAAAAACAGAGCAAAAGAAGAAAAGTGGCCTAAAACTGATTAAAACATTCGATTTTGGGCTCCAAAAAGGGGCAAAGCAAGAAAGCTTGATGCCCCCATCATAGAGCTCTCAGAGAGCTTTGCAACAGTATGCTGTGCATCACGTAGCTACATACAGATCAAAAGTTATGGGCACCGGAGTGACGGAGACCTGGTTACAAACCCTACGCCCTCAGTTTACGGGCTCAACCTCTACGTGAAGCGAAGTTGTCTTGCCCAATGTTCCGTTTGATTCAGTAATAGAGATTTGGTGGATAAAGCATCTTGGCAACCCTATCTAGGGCAAAAAAAATTGAAAAGGGGGGTGCAACACGAGGACTTCCCAAGGTGTCACCCGTCCTAGTACTACTCTCGCCTAAGCACGCTTAACTTCAGAGTTCTGATGGGATTTGGTGCATTAGTGCTGGTATGATCGCACCCGTCATGTTGAGGGCACAAATCCTTTATGTGTCGACGGTTCACAGTCCCAGCCTAGAGAGATGGCCCATTCAAAAGGCCCAATGGGCTTAACAACAACCTATTCACTTCAACAACACAGCATCCTCGCAAGACGTGATATCGACACGTTGTAAGGCCCTCTGATTTCCTGTGAGTCAGGTTGTTGTCCTTTTAACAGTTCACGACGTACGATCCGGGATTGAAAAACACAGCAAAAGAATAAAAGTCGCCTTAAACTAATCAAAGGGTTCGAATTTGGGCACCAAAAATGGGCGCAGCGACCGTGCTCGCTGCCCCCGTTGTAGAGCTCTCAGAAAGCTTTGCAACGGTACGCTGTGCGTCGCTTAACTCCTTACAGATCAAAAGTTATGGGCACCGGAGTGACGGAGACCTGGTCACAATCCCTACACCCTCGGTTTGTGGGCTCAACCTCTACGCGAAGCGAAGTTGTCTTGCCCAGTGTTCCATGGGATTCGATAATAGAAATGTGGTGGATAAAGTATCTTGGCAACGCTAACCGGAGTAAAAAAAATTGAAAAGGGGTGTGCAACACGAGGACTTCCCATGGGGTCACCCATCCTAGTACTACTCTCGCCCAAGGACGCTTAACTTCGGAGTTCTGATGGGATCTGGTGCTTTAGTACAGGTATGATCGCACCCGTCATGTTGAGGGCACAATTCCTTTATGTGTTAACGATTCACTGACCCAGCCTAGAGACATGGCCGATTCAGAAGGCCTAATGGGCTTAACGACAACCCATCCGCTTCAACAACCCAGTATCCTCGCAAGACGAGATATTGACACGTTGTAAGGCCCTCTGATGTCTTGCGTGTCAAGTTGTCGTCCTTTTAACAGTTCACGACATACGATCCGGTATTGAAAAAGAGAGCAAAAAAAGAAAAGTGGCTTGAAACTGATGAAAATGTTCGATTTTGGGCTCCAAAAACGGGCACAGCGAGCAAGCTGGCTGCCCCCATCGGAGAGCTCTCAGAGAGCTTTGCAACTGTATGATGTGCGACGCGGAACTCCGTACGGATAAAAAGTTATGGGCACCGGAGCGGCGGAGACCTGGTCACAAACCCTACGCCCTCAGTTTGCGGGCTCAGCTTCTACGTGAAGCGAAGTTGCCTTGCCCAATGTTCCGTGGGATTCAGTAATAGAGATTTTGTGCATAAAGTATCTTGGCAACCCTAACCTGAGCAAAAAAAATTGAAAAGGTGGAGCAGCACGAGGACTTCCCAGAAGGTCACCCATCCTAGTACTACTCTTGCCCAAGCACACTTAACTTCGGAGTTCTGATGGGATCCGGTGCATTAGTGCTGGTATAATCGCACCCGTCATGTTGAGGGAACATTTCCTTAATTTCTTACCGGTTCACAGTCCCAGCCTAGAGAGATGGCCCATTCAAAAGGCCCAATGGGCTTCACGACAACCCATCCGCTTCAACAACACAATATCCTCGCAAGACGTGATATAGATACGTTGTAGGGCCCTCTGATGTCCCGTGAGTCAGGTTGTCGTCCTTTTAACTGTTCATGACGTACGATCCGGGATGGAAAAACAGAGCAAAAGAAGAAAAATGGCCTAAAATTGATGTAAACGTTCGATTTTGGGCTCCAAAAACGGGCACAACGAGCAAGCTGGCTGCCCCTGTGGTAGAGCTCTTAGAGAGCTTTGCAACGATTTTCTGTGTGCCGCGTAAATCCTTTCGGATCAAAAGTTATGGGCACCGGAGCGATGGAGACCTGGTCAAAAACCCTACGCCCTCGGTTTGCGAGCCCAACCTCTACGTGAAACGAAGTTGCATTGCCCAATGTTTCGTGGCATTCAGTAATAGAGATTTGGTGGATAAATTATCTTGGCAACCCTAACCAGGGCAAAAAAAATTGAACAGGGGGTGCAACACGAGGACTTCCCAGGGGGTCACCCATCCTAGTACTACTCTCACCCAAGCACGCTTAACTTCAGAGTTCCGATGGGATCCGATGCATTGGTGCCGGTATGATAGCACCCGTAATGTTAAGGGCACAATTCCTATATGTGTTAACGGTTCACAGTCCCAGCCTAGAGAGATGGCCCATTCAAAAGGCCCAATGGGCTTAACGACAACCCATCCGCTTCAACAACGCAGCATCCTCGCAAGACATGATATCGACACATTGTAGGGCCCTCTGATGTCCCACGAGTCAGGTTGTTGTCCTTTTAACAGCTCACGACGTACGATCCAGGATGGAAAACATACCAAAAGCAGAAAAGTGGACTGAAACTTATGAAAACGTTCGATTTTGGGCTCCAAAAACGGCCACAGCGAGCAAGCTTGCTGCCCCTATCGTAGAGCTCTCAGAGAGCTTTGCAACGGTATGTTCTAAGCTGCGTAACTCCTTACGGATCAAAAGTGATGGGGATCGGAGCGACGGAGACCTGGTCACAAGCCCTACGCCCTCGGTTTGCTGGCCCAGCCTCTACATGAAGCGAAGTTGTCTTGCCCAAAGTTCCGTGGGATACGGTAATCGAGATGTGGTGGATAAAGTATCTTGGCAACCCTAACCAGGGCAAAAAAAATTGAAAATGGGGTGCAATACGAGGACTTCCCAGGGGGTCACCCATCCTAGTACTACTCTCGCCCAACTACGCTTAACTTCGGAGTTCTGATGGGATCCGGTGCATTAGTGCAGGTATGATGGCAACTGTCATGTTGAGGGCACAATTTCTATTTGTGTTAACGGTTCACAGTCCCAGCCCAGAGAGATGGTCCATTCAAAAGGCCCAATGGGCTTAACGGCAAACTATTTGCTTCAACAATGCAGCATCCTTGCAAGATGTCATATCTACACATTGTAGGGCCCTCTAGTGTCCCGCGAGTTAGGTTGTTGTCCTTTCAACAGCTCAAGACGTACGATCTGAGATGAAAAAACAGGTCAAAAGAAGAAAAGTGGCTTGAAACTGAAGAAGACGTTCGATTTTGGGCTCCAAAACCGGGCACAACGAGCAAGCTAGCTGCCCCTGTCATAGAGCTCTCAGAGAGCTTTGCAACAGTATGCGGTGCGCTGCATAACTCCATACGGATCAAAAGTTATGGGCACCGGAGCGACGGAGACCTGGTCACAAACTCTACGCCCTCGGTTTACGGGCCCGGCCTCTACGTGAAGCGAAGTTGTCTTGCCCAATGTTCCGTGGGATTCGGTAATAGAGATTTGGTGGATAAAGTATCTTGGCAACCCTTACCAGGGAAAAAAAAATCCAAAAGGGGGGGCAACACGAGGACTTCCTAGGGGGTCACCCATCCTAGTACTACTCTCGCCCAAGCACGCTTAACTTCGGAGTTCTGATGGGATCCGGTGCATTAGCGCTGGTATGATCGCACCCGTCATGTTGATGGCACAATTCCTATATGTGTTAACGGTTCACTTTCCCAGCATAGAGAGATGACTCATTCAAAAGGCGCAATCGGCTTAACGACAACCCATCCGCTTAAACAACACAGCATCCTCGCAAGACGTGATATCGTCATGTTGTAGGGCCCTCTGATGTCCCGCGAATCAGGTTGTCGTCCTTTTTACAGCTCACGATGTACGATCCGGGACGGAAAAATATACCAAAAGCAAAAAAAGTCGACTGAAACTGATGACAACGTTCGATTTTGGGCTCCAAAAATGGCCCCAGCCAGTAGGCTGGCTGCCCCTGTCTTAGAGCTCTTAGAGAGCTTTGTAACGGTATGCTGTACGCTACGTAACTCCTTACGGATCAAAAGTTATGGGCATCGGAGCGACGGAGACTTGGTCACAAGCCCTACGCCATCGGTTTGCGGGCCTGGCCTCTATGGGAAGTGACGTTGTCATGCCCAATGTTCTGTGGGATACGATAATAGAGATTTGGTGGATAAAGTATCTTGGCAACCCTTACCAGGGAAAGAAAAATTGAAAAGGGGGTGCAACACGAGGAATTCCCAGTGGGTCACCCATCCTAGTACTACTCTCGCCCAAACATGCTTAACTTGGGAGTTCCGATGGGATCCGTTGCATTAGTGCTGGTATGATCGCACCCTTCATGTTGAGGGCACAATTCCTATATGTGTTAATGGTTCACAGTCCCAGCCTAGAGAGATGGCCCATTCAAAAGGCCCAATTGGCTTAACGACAAACTATCTGCTTCAACAATGCAACATCCTCGCAAGACGTGATATTGACATGTTGTAGGGCCCTCCGATGTCCTGTGAGTCGGGTTGTCGTCCTTTTAATAGCTCACGACGTAGGATCCGGGACGGAAAAATAGAGAAAAATCATAAAAGTGGCCTGAAACTGATGAAAATATTCGATTTTGGGCTCCAAAAACGGGCACAACGAGCAAGCTAGCTGCCCCAGTCATAGAGCTCTCAGAGAGCTTTACAACAGTATGAGGTGCGTTGCGTACCTCCTTATGGATCAAAAGTTATGGGCACCGGAGCGACGGAGACCTGGTCACAAACCCTACGCCGTCGGTTTGTGGGGCCGGCATCTACGTGAAGCGAAGTAGTCTTGCCCAATGTTCCGTGGGATTCGATAATAGAGATTTGGTGGATAAAGTATCTTGGCAATCCTAACCAGGGCAAAAAAAATAGAAAACGGGGTACAACACGAGGACTTCCTAGGGGGTCACCCATCCTAGTACTACTCTCGCCCAAACATGCTTAACTTCAGAGATCTGATGGGATCCGGTACATTAGTGCTGGTATGATCGCACCTGTCATGTTGAGGTCACAATTCCTATATGTGTTAACGGTTCACAGTCCCAGGGTAGAGAGATGGACCATCCAAAAGGCATATTGCGCTTAACGACAACCCATCCAGTTCACCAACGTAGCATCCTCGAAAGACGTGAAATCGACACGTTGTAGGGCCCTCTGATGTCCGACGAGTCAGGTTGTCGTCCTTTTAACGGCTCACGACGTACGATCCAGGACAGAAAAACAGATCAAAAGCAAAAAAGTGGACTGAAACGGATGAAAATGTTCGATTTTGGGCTCCAAAAATGAGCACAACGAGCAATCTGGCTATCCCCGTCGTAGAGCTCTCATTGAGCTTTGCAACGGTATGCTGTGCGCCGCGTAACTCCTTACGGATCAAAAGTTATGGGCACCGGAGCGACGAAGACCTGGTCACAAACCCTACGTCCTCGGTTTACGGGCTCGGCCTCTACGTGAAACGAAGTTGTCTTGCCCAATGTTTCATGGGATTCAGTATTAGAGATTTGGTGGATAAATTATCTTGGCAACCCTAACCAGGGCAAAAAAAATTGAAAAAGGGGTGCAACACGAGGACATCCCAGGCGGTCACCCATCCTAGTACTACTCTCACCCAAGCACGCTTAACTTCGGAGTTCTGATGGGATCCAGTGCATTAGTGCTGTTATCATTGCACCCATCATGTTGTGGGCACAATTCATATATGTGTTAATGGTTCACAGTGCCAGCGTAGAGAGATGGCCCATTCAAAAGGCCCAATGGGATTAACGACAACCCATCCTCTTCAACAACGCAGCATCCTCGCAAGACGTGATATCGCCACTTTGTAGGGCCCTCTGATGTCGCGCGAGTCAAGTTGTCGTCCTTTTAACAACTCATGACGTACGATCCGGGATGGAAAAATAGAGCAAAAGAAGAAAAGTGGTCTGAAATTGATCAAAACGTTCGATTTTGGGCTCCAAAAATGGGCACAGCAAGCAAACTGGCTACCCCCGTCGTAGAGCTCTCCGAGAGCTTTACAACAGTATGATGTGCGCAGCGTAATTCCTTACGGATCAAAAGTTATGGGCACCGGAGCGACGAAGACCTTGTCACAAATCCTACACCCTCGGTTTACGGGCCCGGCCTCTACGTGAAGCGAAGTTGTGTTGCCCAATGTTCCGTGGGATTTGGTAATAGAGATTTGGTGGATAAATTTTCTTGGCAACCCTAACCAGGGCAAAAAAAAAATTGAAAAGGGGGTGCAACACGAGGACTTCCCAGGGCGTCACCCATCCTAGTATCTCGCCCAAGCACACTTAACTTTGTAGTTCTGATGGGATCCGTTGCATTAGTGCTGGTATGATCGCACCAGTCATGTTGAGGGCACAATTCCTATATGTGTTAACGGTTCATAGTCCCAGCCTAGAGAGATGGCCTATTCAAAAAGCCCAATGGACGTAACGACAACCCATCCGCTTTAACAACGCAGCATCCTCGCAAGACGTGATATCGACACGTTGTAGGGCCCTCTGATGTCACGCGAGTCAGGTTGTTGTCCTTTTAATAGCTCACGATGTACGATCCGGGACGAAAAAACAGAGCAAAAGAACAAAAGTGGCCTGAAACAGATGAAAACGTTCGATTTTGGGATCCAAAATTGGGCACAGCGAGCAAGCTGGCTACCCCCGTCGTAGAGCTCTCAAAGAGCTTTGCAACGGTATGTTTGCGCTGCGTAACTCCTTATGGATCAAAAGTTATGGGCACCGGAGCGACAGAGACCTGGTCACAAATCCTACGCCCTCGGTTTGCGGGATTGGCCTCTACATGAAGCGAAGTTGTCTTGCCCAATGTTCCGTGGGATTCGGTAATAGAGATTTGGTGGATAAAGTATCTTGGCAACCCTAACCAGGGTAAAAAAAATTG
The DNA here is from genome assembly GCA_037974665.1 of Ehretia macrophylla. Lineage (NCBI taxonomy): Eukaryota > Viridiplantae > Streptophyta > Magnoliopsida > Boraginales > Ehretiaceae > Ehretia > Ehretia macrophylla. The sequence goes on from CM075769.1 coordinate 78,669,617, forward strand.
AAAATGGGGTGCAACACGAGGACTTCCAAGGGGGTCACCCATCCTAGTACTACTCTCTCCCAAGCACGCTTAACTTCGTAGTTCTGATGGGATCCGTTGCTTTAGTGCTGGTATGATCGCACCCGTCATGTTGAGGGCACAATTCCTATATGTGTTAACGGTTCATAGTCCCAGCCTAAAGAGATGGCCTATTCAAAAAGCCTAATGGACTTAACGACAACCCATCCGCTTTAACAACGCAGCATCCTCGCAAGACGTGATATTTACACATTGTAGGGCCCTTTGATATCACGCGAGTCAGGTTGTCGTCCTTTTAACACCTCACGACGTACGATCCGGGACGAAAAAACAGAGCAAAAGAACAAAAGTGGCCTAAAATTGATGAAAATGTTCGATTTTGGGCTCCAAAAATGGGCACATAGAGCAAGCTGGCTGCCCCCGTCGTAGAGCTCTCAGAGACAATTGCAACGGTATGCTGTGCACTGCGTAACTCCTTACGGATCAAAAGCTATGGGCACCGGAGCGACGAAGACCTGGTCACAAACCTTACGCCCTCGGTTTGCGGGATCGGCTTCTACGTGAAGTGAAGTTGTCTTGCCCAATGTTCCGTGGGATTCGGTAATAGAGATTTGAGGGATAAAGTATCTTGGCAACCCAAACCAGGGCAAAAAAAATTGAATAGGGGGTGCAACACGAGGACTTCCCAGGGGGTCACCCATCCTTGTGCTACTCTCGCCCAAGCATGCTTAACTTCGGAGTTCTGATGGGATCTGTTGCATTAGTGCTGGTATGATCACACCCGTCATGTTGAGGGCTCAATTCCTATATGTGTTAACGGTTCACAGTCCCAGCCTAGAGAGTTGGCCTATTCAAAAGGCCCAATGGACTTAACGACAACCCATCCGATTCAACAACGCAGCATCATTGCAAGACGTTATATTGACACGTTGTATGGCCCTCTGATGTCCCGCGAGTTAGGTTGTCGTCCTTTTAATAGCTTACGACGTACGATCCAGGACGAAAAAATAGAACAAAAGAAGAAAAGTGGACTGAAACTGATGAAAACGTTCGATTTTGGGCTCTAAAAATGGGCAAAGCGAGCAAGCTGGCTACCTCCGTCGTAGAGCTCTTAGAGAGCTTTGCAACGGTATGCTGTGCGCCGCATAACTCCTTACGGATCAAATGTTATGGACACCGGAGCGACGGAGACCTGGTCACAAGCCCAACGCCCTCGGTTTGCGGGCCTGGCCTCTACGTGAAGCGAAGTTGCCTTGCCCAATGTTCTGTGCGATTCGGTAATAGAGATTTGGTGGAGAAAGTATCTTCGCAACTCTAACTAGGGCAAAAAAAATTGAAAAGGGGGTGCAGCACGAGGACTTCCCAGGGGGTCACCCATCCTAGTCCTACTCTATCCCAAGCACGCTTAACTTCTGAGTTCTGATGGGATCCGGTGCATTAGTGCTGGTATGATCGCACCCGTAATGTTGAGGGCACAATTCCTATATGTGTTAACGGTTCACAGTCCCAGCCTAGAGTGATGGCCCATTCAAAAGGTCCAAAGGGCTTAATGACAACTCATCCGCTTCAACAACGCAGCATCCTCGCAAGACGTGATATCGACACGTTGTAGGGCCCTCTGATGTCCTGCGAGTCAGGTTGTCCTCCTTTTAACAGCTCACGACGTACGATCCGGAACGGAAAAATAGACCAAAAGAACAAAATGGCCTGAAACTGATGAAAACGTTCGATTTTAGGATCCAAAAATGGGCATAGCGAGCAAGCTGGCTGCGCCCATCGTAGAGCTCTCAAAGAGCTCTGTAACGGTTTGCTGTGCGCTGCGTAACTCCTTACGGATCAAAAGTTATGGGCACCGGAACGACGGAGACCTGGTCATAAACCCTACGCCCTCGGTTTGCAGGCCCGGCCTCTACGTGAAGCGAAGTTGTCTTGCCCAATGTTCCGTGCGATTTAGTAATAGAGATTTAGTGGATAAAGTATCTTGGCAACCCTAACCAGGGCAAAAAAACTTGAAAAAGGGGGTGCAACACGAGGACTTCCCAGGGGGTCACCCATCCTAGTACTACTCTATTCCAAGCACGCTTAACTTCTGAGTTCTGATGGGATCCGGTGCATTAGTGCTGGTATGATCGCACCCGTAATGTTGAGGGCACAATTCCTATATGTGTTAACGGTTCAGAGTCCCAGCCTAGAGTGATGGCCCATTCAAAAGGACCAATGGGCTTAACGACAACCCATCCGCTTCAACAACGCAGCATCCTCGCAAGACGCGATATCGACACGTTGTAGGACCCTCTGATGTCCCGCGAGTCAGGTTGTCATCCTTTTAACAGCTCACGACGTACGATCCGGAACGGAAAAATTGACCAAAAGAACAAAATGGCTTGAAACTGATGAAAACGTTCGATTTTAGGATCCAAAAATGGGCATAGCGAGCAAGCTGGCTACACCCATCGTAGAGCTCTCAGAGAGCTTAGCAACGGTATGCTGTGCACCGCGTAACTCTTTACGGATCAAAAGTAATTGGCACCAGAGCGACAGAGATCTGATCACAAACCCTACGCCCTCGGTTTGCCGGCACGGCCTCTACGTGAAGCGAAGTTGTCTTGCCCAATGTTCCGTACGATTCGGTAATAAAGATTTGGTCGATAAAGTATCTTGGCAACCCTAACCAGGGCAAAAAAAATTGAAAAGGGGGTGCAACATGAGGACTTCCCAGGGGGTCACCCATCCTAGTACTACTCTCGCCCAAGCACGCTTAACTTTGGAGTTCTGATGGGATCCGGTGCATTAGTGCTGGTATGATTGCACCCGTCATGTTGAGGGCACAATTCCTATATGTGTTAACGGTTCACAATGCCAGCCTAGAGAGATGGCCTATTCAAAACGCCCAATGGGCTTAACGACAACACATCTGCTTCAACAACGCAGCATCCTCGCAATATATGATATCGACACGTTGTAGGGCCCTCTAATGTACCGCAAGTCAAGTTTTAATCCATTTAACAGCTCACGACGTACGATCCAGGTCGGAAAAACAGGGCAAAAGAAGAAAAGTGGCATGAAATTGATGAAAACGTTCAATTTTGGGATCCAAAAATGGGCACAGCGAGCAAGCTAGCTGCCCCTGTCGTAGAGCTCTCAGAGAGATTTGCAATGTTATGTTGTACGCTGCGTAACTCCTTACGGATCAAAAGTTATGTGCACCGGAGCGACAGAGACCTGGTCACAAACCCTATGCCCTCGGTTTGCGGGCCCGACCTCTACATGAAATGAAGTTGTCTTGCCCAATGTTCCATCGGATTCGATATTATAGATTTGGGGGATAAAGTATCTTGGCAACCCTAACCAGTGCAAAAAAAATTGAAAAGGGGGTGCAACACGAGGATTTCCGAAGGGGGCACCCATCCTAGTACTACTCTCGCCCAAGCACGCTTAACTTCTAGTTCTGTTGGGATTCGGTGCATTAGTGCTGGTATGATCGCCCCCGCCATGTTGAGGGCACAATTCCTATATGTGTTAACGGTTCACAGTGCCAGCCTAGAGAGATGGCCCATTCAAAAGGCCTAATGGGCTTAACGACAACCCATCTGCTTCAACAACGTAGCATCCTCACAAGACGTGATATTGACACGTTGTAAGGCCCTCTGATGTCCCAAGAGTCAAGTTGTCGTCCTTTTAACAGCTCACGGCGTACGATCCGGGACGGAAACCAGAGCAAAAGAAGAAAAATGGCCTAAAACTGATGAAAATGTTCAATTTTGGGCTCCAAAAAGGGGCACAGCAAGCAAGCTGGCTACCCCCCGTCGTAGAGCTCCCAGAGAGCTTTCCACCGATTTGCTGTCCGCCGCGTAACTCCTTACGGATTAGAGGTTATGGGCACCGGAGCGACGGAGACCTGGTCACAAACCCTACGCCCTCGATTTGCTGGCCCCGCCTCTACGTGAAGCAAAGTTGTCTTGCCCAATGTTCCGTGGGATTCGGTAATAGAGATTTGGTGGATAAAGTATCTTGGCAACCCTAACCAGGGCAAAAAAAATTGAAAAGGGGGTACAACACGGGGACTTCCTAGGGAGTCACCCATCCTAGTACTACTCTCGCCCAAGCACGCTTAACTTCGGAGTTCTGATGGGATCCGGTGCATTAGTGCTAGTATGATCGCACCCGTCATTTTAAGGGCACAATTCCTATATGTGTTAACGGTTCACAGTGCCAGCCTAGAGAGATGGCCCATTCAAAAGGCCCAATGGGCTTAACGACAACCCATCCGCTTCAACAACGCAGCATCCTCGCAAGACGTGATATCACCACGTTGTAGGGCCCTCTAATGTCCCGCGAGTTAGGTTGTCGTCCTTTTAACCGCTCACGACGTACGATCCGGGATGGAAAAATAGAGAAAAAGAAGAAAAGTGGCCTGAAACTGATGAAAACATTCGATTTTGGGCACCAAAAGTGGGCACAACGAATTGGAATTGGACCATGGTAGTCACGGGAGCACCGGCAAGCCCTATGCGACCCGGCTTTCGTGAAACACTACCATGCCACAATGAAAGTTTGCAACCTCGTATGCAATGTACATTTATAACATTTATCATATCACATTAGGAGGACAACAAAGTAGGTCGCCTCCGGGCAATTATAAGATCGCACATTGTCAAGTAATCAAACAAGGCACGATAAGACAAATAATTTCACTTGAAAAGCATATGGAGTCATATGAACATTAAACGGGCAGCCATGTAACACATGCAAGTCAAGCCATATAACTCATTTCGAAGTTTACGTAATCAAGTGATACGAATATTCAACATGCATCAACATTTACGTGGGTTCGGTTGCAAGAGAAGCTTATTTGACAACATGCAATGGTCAAGATCACATTTGAAGTTATAAGACATTTACGGGCAGCCCACTAAGCATATAATTTCCACACAATATACAAATGATCAATACTTAGCAAAACTACCTAGTCATTAGGGTTTCCATTTCGTATATATTCATGCAATTTGAGCCTCAACCCAACTCAAAGTCAATCTCAAACCATGTATCATTTAATTCAACATCTTCAAACATTCAAAACAGTCCACACAACATCCCAAAGCTACAATCCCAAGCATTTAATTCAACAAGAGGAGTCACAACAATTTTTCTAAGTACAACATTAAGTGAAACCCTTACTGCAATAGGCTGTTTTCTCACAATCAATAGGATAACCAAAAAATCTCCAAATCCAGTGAATAAGATTTCAAATTAAAGCTTAAGAAGTTAACTAAAATCAGAAACAAACCTTGCATCAATTGGAGTTCGGAATCATTAGTTATAGCTGAAACAGTGAGGTAGCATAAAACTGTCCAGATTTGCACACTTTTCAGAAGTTGACGTTTTTGAGTTCCTTAGGGTCAGTTTTAGCCTTGGTCCATTTCTGACAAAATTGTCCAGAACCGAAAAATATAGTATCACACCAAATTTCATGCATTTTAGACATCATTTACTAAGTAAAATATGGTTCGTTCCACAAGGTCAGTGCATCTGCCAAAACCTGCTTCATTTTTTCCAGATTTCCAGATTTGGTCACATTTTAAAGATTTGCCATTTTGAGGACCTTAGAGTCAAAATTAGCTTCGGCCTATTTCTGGGAAAAATGTTCAAAACCGTCCAAACTAGTCACCTACCAATTTTCAAGCATTTGAAACATCATTTGCCTAGCTAAAGTTACCTCGAACAGACTGGTCAGAGAGCTGTCAACAATTTTGACTTCACTTAGCATCATTTTCAGGCCAAGATCTTGCCATGCATGGTTGTTTAAGCTTATGAACGACCATATAGCTCAAGTACAGAAGCAAATACACACATTTATGAGCATGAATGTGAATTTTTGAAGAGTTTTCAAAAGGTTTTAACCCTCACCTTAGCAATCAACCACAAAGATGCACAAAAAACTTGTTGAAGCTTCAAATCTCTTCTTCTTCTTGCTTAGCCGAGATTCCAACTTGGTTTCTCTATTTTTCCTAGCCTAGGCTGAAAATGGTGACTCAAAATGCTTGCATGTGTGTTTCTTGCATCCTAGCTTGCTTGGGTGAGTTCCTTTGCTTGTGGTTTGTCTTGATGCACCTTAGGATGATGAAGATGAGCTAAGAGGTGGAGAGAACTCAGCCAAAACCGAAATGGAGAGAGAGAATGAGAGGGAGAGAGAGAAAATGTGAGAGGAAAGAAGAAATGACAAAAAAATGAAGGCTTTTGCATTATTCAAGCACTTGGTCAGCCTTGGGCCATTAAATTCTGATTTTTGTGTCTTCAATGTGTGATTTTAAAATGTTTAGCATGGGCAAGGGTGGTTTGGTTGAGCAAGGTAGAGGATTTAGGTGGTTTTGAGCATTTTTTTATGCATTGTGCTAAGTGTTTGTCATAGTTTGTCTAGGAATAATTCTTTATGCATTTGTGTCATTAGAATTGTCATAGGAATGTTGAGAAATTAGGGAATCTAGGTAGAATAAAATATAGGAATGTTTGTTGATGAGTTGAATTATGAATAGAATAATAGTTAGTGGGAAATGTAGGAATAGTTTAGTATTATTTTATTGTTAGTGGAGTTTGTAGAGAATTTGAATTAGGAATATAATATTGGTTAGTGGATTGTGTAGGATTCTTTCTTGATCAACGTGGTGGCACGGATTCCTAGGTCTAGGGCACGAATTACGAGGTAGACACGAACTACGAGGTAAGACACGAACTTCAAGACTAATGCACGTACTTCAAGATAAATGCACGGATTCTAATGCAAATGCACGCAAATCAAGGCATGACTCTATATCTAGGTTAAGGTACGCAGTTCAAGGTTAGGGCACACGAAACGAGGTAACGCACGTACATCAAGGTCAGGGCACGTATTTCTAGGTACTGCATGTGAGTCGGGGATTAGGGCACACTATTCTAGGTCAAGGCACGTATGACGAGGTATGCACGAAAACCAAGATAGGACACGTAATCCAAGGTCGGTATTTTAATTTTAGGTCTAAGGTGCGCAAATCGAGGTAGGACATGTTATTCGGGGTCGGGCCTCATAGGTATGATCACACCCGTCATGTTGAGGGCACAATTCCTATACGTGTTAACGGTTCACAGTCCCAACCTAGAGAGATAGCCCATTCAAAAGGCCCAATGGGCTTAACGACAACCCATCCGCTTCAACAACGCAGCATCCTCGCAAGACGTGATATCAACACATTGTAGGGCCCTCTGATGTCCCGCGAGTCAGGTTGTCGTCCTTTTAACAGCTCACGACGTACGATCCGGGATGGAAAAACAGGGCAAAAGAAGAAGAGTGGCCTGAAACTGATGAAAACGTTCGATTTTGGGCTCCAAAATGGGCACAGGGAGCAAGCTCGCTGCCCCCGTCGTAGAGCTCTTAGAGAGCTTTGCAACGGCATGTTGTGCGCCGCGTAACTCCTTACGAATCAAAAGTTTTGTGCACCGGAGCGACGGAGACCTGGTCACAAACCCTACGCCCTCGGTTTGTGGGCCCGGCCTCTACGTGAAGCGAAGTTGGCTTGCCCAATGTTCTGTGGGATTCAGTAATAGAGATTTGGTGGATAAAGTATCTTGGCTACCCTAACCGGGGCAAAAAAAATTGAAAAGGGGGTGCAACACGAGGACTTCCCAGGGGTTCACCCATCCTAGTACTACTCTCGCCCAAGCACGCTTAACTTCGGAGTTCTGATTGGATCCGGAGCATTAGTGCTGGTATGATCGCACCCGTCATGTTGAGGGCACAATTCTTATATGTGTTAACGGTTCACAGTCCCAACCTTAAGAGATGGCCTATTCAAAAGGCCCAATGGGCTTAACGACAACCCATCCGCTTCAACAACGCCGCATCCTCGCAAGACATGATATCGACACGTTGTAGGGCCCTCTGATGTCCTGCGAGTCAGGTTGTCGTCCATTTAACAGCTCACGATGTACGATCCAGGAAGCAAAAATAGAGCAAAAGAAGAAAAGTGGCCTGAAACTGATGAAAACGGTTGATTTTGGGCTCCAAAAAGGGGCACAACGAGCAAGCTGGCTTTCACTGTCGTAGAGCTCTCAGAGAGCTTTGCAACGGTATGCTGTACGCCGCGTAACTACTTACGGATCAAAAGTTATGGGTAGCAGAGCGACGGAGACCTGGTCACAAACCCTACGCCCTCGGTTTACGGGCCCGGCCTCTACGTGAAGCGAAATTGTCTTGCCCAATATTCCGTGGGATTCGGTAATAGAGATTTTGTGGATAAAGTATATTGGCAACCCTAACCGAGGCAAAAAAAATTGAAAAAGGCGATGCAACACGAGGACTTCCCATGGGGTCACCCATTCTAGTACTACTCTCGCCCAAGCACGCTTAACTTCGGAGTTCTGATGGGATCCGGTGCATTAGTGCTAGTATGATCGCACCCATCATGTTGATGGCACAATTCCTATATGTGTTAACGGTTCACAGTGCCAGCCTAGAGAGATGGCCCATTCAAAAGGCCCAATGGGCTTAACGACAACCCATCTGCTTCAATAACACAGCATCCTCGCAAGACGTGATGTCGACACGTTGTTGGGCCCTCTAATGTACATCGAGTCAGTTTGTCGTTCTTTTAACAGCGCACGACGTACGATCTGGGACGAAAAAACAAGGCAAAAGAAGAAAAGTGTCCTGAAACTGATGAAAACATTTGATTTTGGCCTCCAAAAAAGGCACAGCGAGCAAGCTGGCTGCTACCTTCGTAGAGCTCTCAGAGAGCTTTGCAACGGTATGCCTTGCGCCTCGTAACTCCTTGCGGATCAAAAGTTATGGGCACTGGAGCGATGGAGACCTGGTCACAAACCCTACGCCCTCGGTTAGCGGGCCCGGCCTCTACGTGAAGCGAAGTTGTCTTGCCCAATGTTCCGTGGGATTCGGTAAGAGAGATTTGGTGGATAAAGTATCCTGGCAACCCTAACCAGGGCAAAAAAAAATTGAAAAGGGGTTGCAACACGAGGACTTCCCATGTGGTCACCCATCCTAGTACTACTTTCGCCCAAGCACGCTTCACTTCAGAGTTCTGATGGGATCCGATGCATTAGTACTGGTATGATAGCACCTGTCATGTTGAGGGCACAATTTATATATGTGTTAACGGTTCACAGTGCCAGCCTACAGAGATGGCCCATTCAAAAGGCCCAATGGGCTTAACGATAACCCATCCGCTTCAACAATGCAGCATCCTCGCAAGACGTGATATCGACACGTTGTAGGGCCCTCTGATGTCCTGCAAGTCAGGTTGTCGTCCCTTTAACAGCTCACGGCGTACGATCCGGGATGGAAAAATAGAGCAAAAGAACAAAATTGGCCTGAAATTGATGAAAACGTTCAATTTTGGGATCCAAAAACTTGCATAGCTTACAAGCTGGCTGCCCCCGCCGTAGAGCTCATAGAGAGCTTTGTAATGATTTGCTGTGCGCCGCGTAGCTCCTTACGGATCAAAAGTTATGGGCACCGTAGCGACGGAGACCTAGTCACAAACCCTACGCCCACGGTTTGCGGGCCCGGCCTCTACGTGAAGTGAAGTTGTCTTGCCCAATCTTCTGTGGGATTCGGAAATAGAGATTTGGTGTATAAAGTATCTTGGCAACACTAACAAGGGCAAAAAAAATTGAAAAGGGGGTGCAACACGAGGACTTCCCATGGGGTCACCCATCATAGTACTACTCACGCCCAAGCACGCTAAACTTCGGAGTTCTAATGGGATCCGGTGCATTAGTGCTGGTATGATCGCACCCGTCATGTTGAGGGCACAATTCCTATATGTGTTAACGGTTCACAGCCCCAGCCTAGAGAGGTGGCCCATTCAAAAGGCCCAATGGGCTTAATGACTACCCATCTGCTTCAACAACGCAGAATCCTCACAAGACCTCATATAGACACGTTGTAGGGCCCACTGATATCCCGCGAGCCAGGTTGTCATCCTTTTAACAACTCACGACGTACGATCCAGGTCGGAAAAATAGAGCAAAAGAATAAAAATGGCTCAAAACTGATGAAAACGTTCGATTTTGGGCTCCAAAAATGGACACAGCGAGCAAGCTGGCTACCCCCGTCGTAGAGCTCTCAGAGAGCTTTGCAGCGGTTTTCTCTGCGCCGCATAACTCCTTACGGATCAAAAGTTATGGGCACTGGAGCGATGGAGACCTGGTCATAAACCCTATACCCTCAGTTTGCAGGTGCGGCCTCTACATGAAGCGAAGTTGTCTTGCCCAATGTTCCGTGGGATTCGATAATAGAGATTTGGTGGATAAAGTATCTTGGCAACCCTACCAGGGCAAAAAAAATTGAAAAGGGCGTGCAACACGAGGACTTCCCATGGGGTCTCCCATCTTAGTACTACTCAAACCCGAGCACGCTTAGCTTCGGAGTTCTAATGGGATCCGGTGCATTAGTACTTGGACTATCGCACCCGTCATGTTGACGGCACAATTCCAATATGTGTTAACGGTTCACAGTGCCAACCTAGAGAGATAGCCTATTCAAAAGGCCCAATGGGTTTAACAACAACCCATTCACTTCAAGAACGCAGCATCATCGCAATATGTGATATCGACACGTTGTAGGGCCCTCTGATGTCTTACGAGTCAGGTTGTCATCCTTTTAACAGCTCACGACGTACGACCCGGGATAAAAAAACAGGGCAAAAGACGAAAAATGGCCTGAAACTGATGAAAACGTTCAATTTTGGGCTCCAAAAATGGGTACACCGAGCAAGCTGGCTACCCCCGTCGTAGAGCTCTCAGAGTGCTTTGCAACAGTATGCTGTCTGCCGCGCTACTCCTTCCGGATCTAAAGTTATGGGCACCGGAGCGCCGGACACCTGGTCACAACCAGTACGCTGTTGGTTTGTGGGCCTGGCCTCTCCGTAAAGCGAACTTGTCTTGCCCAATGTTCCGTGGGATTTGGTAATAGAGATTTGGTGGATAAAATATCTTGGCAACACTAACAAGGGCAAAAAAAATGAAAAGGGGGTGCAACACGAGGACTTCCCAAGGGGTCACCCATCATAGTACTACTCTCGCCCAAACACGCTTAACTTCGGAGTTCTGATGGGATCCGGTGCATTAGTGCTGGTATGATCACACCCGTTATGTTGAGGGCACAATTCCTATATGTGTTAATGGTTCACAGTGTCGGCCTAGAGAGGTGGCCCATTAAAAATCCCCAATGTGCTTAACGACAACCCATCCGCTTCAACAACGCAGCATCCTCGCAAGACGTGGTATCGACACATTGTAGGGCCCTTTGATGTACCGCGAGTCAGGTTGTCGTCCTTTTAACAGCTCACGACGTACGATCCGGGATGGAAAAATAGGGCAAAAGAAGAAAAGTGGCCTGAAAGAGATGGAAACGTTCGATTTTGGCCTCCAGAAATGGAAACAACGAGCAAGCTCGCTGCCCCCATCGTAGAGCTCTCAAAGAGCTTTGCAACGGTATGCTGTGCGCCGCGTAACTCCTTACAGATCAAAAGTTATGGGTACCAGAGCGATAGAGACCTAGTAACAAACCCTACGACCTCGGTTTGCGGGCCCAGCCTCTACGTGAAGCGAATTTGTCTTGCCCAATGTTCCGTGGGATTCAGTAATAGAGATTTGGTGGATAAAGTATCTTGGCAACCCTAACCAGGGCAAAAAAAATTGAAAAGGGAGTGCAACACGAGGACTTCCCAAGGGGTCACCCATCCTAGTACTTTTCTCGCCCAAGCACACTTAACTTCAGAGATCTGATGGGATCCGGTGCATTAGTGCTGCTTTGATCGCACCCGTCATGTTGAGGGCACAATTCCTATATGTGTTAACGGTTCACAGTCCCAGCCTAGAGAGATGACCCATTCAAAAGGCCCAAAGGACTTAACGACAAACCATTCGCTTCAACAACGCAGCATCCTTGCAAGACGTGATATCGACACGTTACAGGGCCCTCTGACGTACCTCGAGTGAGGTTTTCGTCCTTTTAACAGCTCACGACGTACGATCCGGGACGGAAAAATAGGGTAAAAGAAGAAAAGTTCCCAAAAACTGATGAAAACGGTCAATTTTGGGCTCCAAAAATGGGCATAGCGATCAAGCTGGCTGCCCTTGTCGTAGAGCTCTCAGAGATATTTGCAACGGTATGCTGTGCGCCGCGTAACTCTTTACGGATCAAAAGTTATGGGCACCGGAGCGATGGAGACCTGGTAACAAACCCCACACCCTCGGTTTGCGGACCCGGCCTTTACGTGAAGCGAAGTTGTCTTGCCCAATGTTCTGTGTGATTCAGCAATAGAGATTTGGTGGATAAAGTATCTAGGCAACCCTAACCAGGGCAAAAAGAATTGAAAATGGGGTGCAACACGAGGACTTCCCAGGGGGTCACCGATCCAAGTACTACTCTCGCCCAAGCACGCTTAACTTCGGTGTTCTGATGGGATCCGATGCATTAGTGCTGGTATGATCTCACCCGTCATGTTGAGGGCACAATTCTTATTTGTGTTAACGGTTCACAGTGCCAGCCTAGAGAGAAGGCCCATTCAAAAGGCCGAATGGGCTTAACGACAACACATCCACTTCAACAACGCAGCATCCTCGGATGATGTGATATCGACAAGTTGTAAGGCCCTCTGATGTACCGCGAGTCAGGTTGTCGTCCTTTTAACAGCTCACAACGTACGATCCAGGATGAAAAAATAGGGCAAAATAAGAAAAGTGGACTAAAACTGATGAAAACGTTTGATTTTGGGCTCCAAAAATCGGTATAGCGAGCAAGCTTACTGCCCCCGTCGTAAAGCTCTCAGAGGGCTTTGCAACGGTTTGCTACGCGCAGCGTAACTCCTTACGGATCAAAAGTTATACGCACTGGAGCGACGGAGAACTGGCCACAAACCCTACGCCCTCGGTTTGCGGGCCCGGCCTCTAAGTGAAGCGAAGGTGTCTTGCCCAATGTTCCGTGGGATTCGGTAATAGAGATTTGGTAGATAAAGTATCTTGGCAACCCTAACCAAGGCAAAAAAATTTGAAAAGGGGGTGCAACACGAGGACTTCCCATGGGGTCACCCATCGTAGTACTACTCCCGCCCAAGTACGCTTAACTTCGGAGTTCCTATGGGATCCGATGCATTAGTGCTGGTTTGATCACACCCGTCATGTTGAGGGAACAATTCCTATATGTGTTAACGGTTCACAGTGCCAGCCAAGAGAGATAGCCCATTCAAAAGGCTCAATGGGCTTAACGACAACCCATCCGCTTCAACAACTCAGCATCCTCGCAAGACGTGATATCGACACGTTGTAGGGCCCTCTGATGTACCGCGAGTCAGGTTGTCGCCCTTTTAACAGCTCACGACGTACGATCCAGGACGGAAAAGTAATGCAAAAGAAGAAAAGTGGCCTGAAACTGATGAAAACGTTCAATTTTGGGCTCCAAAAATGGGCCCAGCGGGCATGCTCACTGCCCCCGTCGTAGAACTCTCAGAGAGCATTGCAACGGTATGTTGTGCGCTACGTAACTCCTTACGAATCAAAAGTTATAGGCACCACAGCGACCTAGACCTAGTCACAAACCCTACGCCCTCGGTTTGCGGGCCCGGCCTCTACGTGAAGCGAAGTTGTCTTGCCCAATGTTCCATGGGATTCAGTAATAGAGATTTGGTGGATAAAGTATCTTGGCAAGCACGCTTAACTTCGGAGTTCTTATCGAATCCGGTACATTAGTGCTGGTATGATCATACCCGCCATGTTGAGGGCACAATTCCTATATGTGTTAACTGTTCACAGTGCCAGCCTAGAGAGATGGCCCATTCAAAAGGCCCAATGGGCTAAACGACAACCCATCCACTTTAACTACGCAGCATCCTCGCAAGACGTGATATCGACACATTGTAGGGCCCTCTGATGTACCGCGAGTTGAGTTGTCGTCCTTTTAACAGCTCACGACGTACGATCCGGGACGAAAAAACAGGGTGAAAGAAGAAAAATGGCTTGAAACTAATGAAAACGTTCGATTTTGGGCTCAAAAAATGGGCAAAGCGAGCAAGCTCGCTACCCCAGTCATAGAGCTCTCAGAGAGCTTTGCAACGGCATGTTGTGCGCCACGTAACTCCTTACGGATCAAAAGTTATGGGCACTATAGCTACAGAGACCTGGTCACAGACCCTACGCCCTCGGATTGCGGGCGCAGGCTCTACGTGAAGCGAAGTTGTCTTGCCCAATGTTGTGTGGGATTCGATAGTAGAGATTTGGTGGATAAAGTATATTGGCAACCCTAACCAGGGCAAAAAAAATTGAAAAGGCGGTGCAACACGAGGACTACCCATGGGGTCACCCATCTTAGTACTACTCTCGCCCAAGCACGCTTAACTTCTGAGTTTTGATGGGCACCGGTGCATTAGTGCTGGTATGATCGCACCCGTCATGTTGAGGGCACAATTCCTATATGTGTTAACGGTTCACAGTCCCAGCCTAGAGAGATGGCCCATTCAAAAGGCCCAATGGGCTTAACGACAACCCATCCGCTTCAACTACGAAGCATCCTCGCAAGACGTGATATCGACACATTGTAGGGCCCTCTGATGTACCGCGAGTAAGGTTGTCGTCCTTTTAACAGCTCACGACGTACGATCCGGGATGGAAAAATAGAGCAAAAGAAGAAAAATGGCCTGAAACTAATGAAAACGTTTGATTTTGGGCTCCAAAAATAGGCACAGCAAGCAAGCTCACTACCCTAGTCGTAGAGCTCTCAGAGAGCTTTGCAACGGTATGCTATCCACTGCGTAACTCCTTACGGATCAAAAGTTATGGGCACCGGAGCGACGGAGACTTGGTCACAAACCCTACGCCCACGGTTTTCGGGCCTGGCCTCCACGTGAAACGAAGTTGTCTTGCCCAATGTTTCGTGGGATTCGGTAATGGAGATTTGGTGGATAAAGTATCCTGGCAACTCTAACCAGGGCAAAAAAAATTGAAAAGGGGTTGCAACACGAGGACTTCCCACGGGGTTACTCATCCTAGTACTACTTTTGCCCAAGCACGCTTAACTTCGGAGCTCTGATTGGATCCGGTGCATTATTGCTGGTATGATCGTACCCGTCATGTTGAGGGCACAATTTTTATATATGTTAACGGTTCACAGTGCCAGCCTAGAGAGATGCCCCATTCAAAAGGACCCATGGGCTTAACGATAACCCATCCGCTTCAACAACGCAGCATCCTCGCAAGACGTGATATCGACACGTTGTAGGGCCTTCTAATATCCCGCAAGTCAGGTTGTCGTCCCTTTAACAGCTCACGACGTACGATCCGGGACAAAAAAATAGAGCAAAAGTACAAAATTGGCTTGAATCTGATGAAAACGTTTGATTTTGGCATCCAAAAATGGGCACAGCACGCAAGGTGGCTGCCTCTGTCGTAGAGCTCTCAGAGTGCTTTGCAACGGTATGCTGTGCGCTGTGTAATTCCTTACGGATCAAAAGTTATGGGCACCGGGGCGACGGAGACCTGGTCACAAACCCTACGCCATAGGTTTGCTGGCCCAGCCTCTGAGTGAAGTGAATTTGTCTTGCCTAATGTTCCGTGGGATTCGGTAATAAAGATTTGGTAGATAAAGTATCTTGGCAACCCTAACCAGGGCAAAACAAATTGAAAAGGGGGTGCAACACGAGGAATTCCAAGGGGGTCACCCATCCTAGTACTACTCTCGCCCAAGCACGCTTAACTTCGGAGTTCTGATGGAATCCGGGGAATTAGTGCTGGTATGATCACACCCGTCATTTTGAGGGCACAATTCCTATATGTGTTAACGGTTCACAGTGCCAACCTTGAGAGATGGCCCATTCGAAAGGCCAAATGGTCCTAACGACAACCCATCCGCCTCAACAACACAGCATCCTCGCAAGCCAGGATATCGACACGTTGTAGGGCCCTCTGATGTACACGGGTCAGATTGTCGTGCTTTTAACAGCTCACGACGTACGATCCGGGAAGGAAAAACAGGGCAAAAGAAGAAAAGTGGCCTGAAATTGATAAAAATGCTCGAATTTGGGCTCAAAAAATGGACAAAGCGAGCAAGCTGGGTGCCTCCATCGTAGAGCTCTTAGAGAGCTTCGCAACGGTATGCTATTCGCCGCGTAACTCCTTACGGATCAAAAGTTATGGGCACCGGAGCGACAGAGACTTGGTCACAAGCCCTACGCCTTCGGTTTGTGGGCCCAGCCTCTACGTGAGGCGAAGTTGTCCTACTCAATGTTCCGTGGGATTCGGTAATAGAAATTTGGTGGATAAAGTAACTTGGCGACCCTAACCAGGGCAAAAAAAATTGAAAAGGGGGTGCAACACAAGGACTTCCCAGGGGGTCACCCATCCTAGTACTACTCTCGCCCAAGCACGCTTAACTTCGGAGTTCTGATGGGGTCCGGTGCATTAGTGCTGGTACGATCACACCCGTCATTTTGAGGGCACAATTCCTATATGTGTTAACGGTTCACAGTGCTGGCCTAGAGAGATGGCCCATTCAAAAGGCCCAATGGGCTTAACGACAACCCATCCGCCTCAACAACGTAGCATCCTCGCAAGACGTGATATCGACACGTTGTAGGGCCCTCTGATGTACCTCGAGTCCGGTTGTCGTCCTTTTAACAGCTCACGACGTACGATCATGGACAGAAAAATAGGGAAAAAGAAGAAAAGTGGCCTGAAACTGATGAAAATGTTCGGTTTTGGGCTCCAAAAACTAGCAAAGCGAGCAAGTTGGCTACCTCCGTTGTAGAGCTCTCAGAGAGCTTTGCAACGGTATGCTGTGCGCCGCGTAACTCCTTACGAATCAAAAGTTATGGGCACCGGAGCGACGGAGACCTGGTCACAAACCCTACGCCCTCAGTTTGCAGGCCCGACCTCTACGTGAAGCGAAGTTGTCTTGCCCAACGTTCTGTGGGATTCGGTAATAGAGATTTGGTGGATAAAGAATCTTGGCAACCCTAACCAGGGCAAAAAAAATTGAAAAGGGGGTGCAACACGAGGACTTCCCAGGGGGTCACCCATCCTAGTACTACTCTCGCCCAAGCACGCTTAACTTCGGAGTTCTGATGGGATCCGGTGCATTAGTGCTGGTATGATCGCCCCTGTCATGTTGAGGGCACAATTTCTTATATGTGTTAACGGTTCACAGTGCCAGCCTAGGGAGATGGCCCATTCAAAAGCCGTAATGGGCTTAACGACAACCCATCCGCTTCAACAACGCAGCATCCTCGCAAGACATGATATCGACGAGTTGTAGGGCCCTCTGATGTACCGCGAGTCAGGTTGTCGTCCTTTTAATAGCTCACGATGTACGATCCGGGACGGAAAAATAGAGCAAATGAAGAAAAGTAGCCCGAAACAGATGAAAACTTTCGATTTTAGGCACCAAAAATGGGCATAGCGAACAAACTGGCTGCCCCCGTCGTAGAGCTCTTAGAGAGCTTTGCAACGGTATGCTCACCGCGTAACTCCTTAAAGATCAAAAGTTATGGGCACCGGAGCGACGGAGACTTGGTCACAAGCCCTACGCCCTCGGTTTGCAGGCCCGACCTCTACATGAAGTGAAGTTGTCCTGCCCAATGTGCCGTGGGATTCGGTAATAGAGATGTTGTGGATAAAGCATCTTAGCAACCCTAACCGGGGCAAAAAAAATTGAAAAAGGGGTGCAACACGAGGACTTCCAAGGGGGTCACCCATCCTAGTACTACTCTCGCCCAAGCGCGCTTAACTTCGGAGTTTTGATGGGATCCGGTGCATTAGTGTTGGTATGATCACACCCGTGATTTTGAGTGCACAATTCGTAGATGTGTTAACGGTTCACAGTGCCAGCCTAGAGAGATGGTCCATTCAAAAGGCCCAATGGGCTTAACGATAACCCATCCGCCTCAACAACGCAGCATCCTCGCAAGACGTAATATCGACACGTTGTAGGGCCCTCTGATGTACCGCGACTCAGGTTGTCGTCCTTTTAACAGCCCCCGGCGAACGATCCTGGACGGAAAAACAGGGCAAAAGAAGAAAAGTGGCCTTAAACTGATGAAAACGTTTGATTTTGGGCTCCAAAAATGGGCACAGCGAGCAAGCTCGCTACCCTCGTCGTAGAGCTCTCAGAGAGCTTTGCAACGGTATGTTGTGCGCCACGTATGTCACGCCCCAACCCAGCCTATAAGGTTAGACTAGGGTGTGATCTAAACATTCAAGTCATATCACATACTTAACCGTTTATGAAGATTACACACTTAATGTTTTTGGCCTAAACTCCAAAAATTTTTGGAAAACCGGCAGCATAACGGCTGTAATTGGGCTCTTTGGTTTGACCTAATTCTCTAAACGCCTCAATTATTCCAATCATTAATCCAATTCCATTAAGGACTCCTATTTGTCACCAACCGATTTGCCTACTAGTTTATCTTGAAAGTCTCATTTGGTTAATAAGCCTAACATGATAACTATATCCCGTTTATTTGTCAATTTCCTATCATGCAAGTACCTATTATCATTTAGTTTGCAAATGAGCACCTAAGTGAAATTAGATAGAATTAACTTAGTTGATTGTTCATCTAGTGGTTTGAATGCCTACGATAACTACTAATTAAGAAAACGAAAGCAAACAACCAAATAAAAGTTCGTCCGGTTATAGATAGTACAATCCCAGAATTAGACCCAAATTACAACGGGGTCATTTACATCAATAAACAACGAGCAACATAAAAGAAATAGTCTTCAAGTAGCATAGTTCACAAATAGCCATAATCACGCAAAGCACACAAGACAGGCAATCACTCCAAGGAATCATCGTTAGGCACATCGTCCTCGGGTACCTGTTCTTGATCTTCTTCACCTGATATGATAAAAGAGGGTGAGTCCTTATGAACTCAGCGAGGGGGAAACGAGAAATAAGTTTTGAAACTCATTTTCAGATTCAACTTATGAAAATCCTTTTGCAAGCATGAATATAACAAAAATATAAGTACAGAAACAGAAATACTAGTCTTTCCTCCCCGAGGTTCTCTAGGAACCAAGCGAGAGTACTTATACACATAGTAAAAGGATACAATGAGCTTTTACTCTTAGATCAGTTTTAGAATCAGAAGTTGCGGCCGACTTCAAATCATCCCCCAAACACTCCAAGTGGGTGTACTCCGGATGTACCCCGAAATCCTACGACCCAACTCTCCGAGGAAGTCTAGCCCCCAAGCAAGAGAGGGAATGGGACCATGGTAGTCACGGGTGCACCGGCAAGCCCGATGCCGCCCGGTGTGCGTGATCGCTACCATGCCAACAGGAAAGGTTGCAACCTTGTATGCAATGCATATTTATGATAGGTAATATATCACAGTAGGAGGACAACAAAGTAGGTTGCCTCCGGATAGTCATAAGAGTGCACATTGACAGTTAAATAAGCAAGGCATGATAAAACAGGTAATATATCACAGTAGGAGGACAACAAAGTAGGTTGCCTCCGGACAGTCATAAGATTGCACATTGACCAAGTAAACAGGCAGGGCACGATAAAACAGGTAATATATCACAGTAGGAGGACAACAAAGTAGGTTGCCTCCGGACAGTCATAAGATTGCACATTGACAGGTAAACAAGCAGGGCACGATAAGACAGGAAATTTCACTTGAAAGGCATATAGAGTCATATGAAAATTCAACGGGCAGCCATGTAACACATGTAAAACAGGCCATATAACTCATTACGAAGCCCACGTGATCAAGTGATAAGATTATTCAACATGCAATGACATCAACATGGGTTCGGGTGCAAGAAATGCTTATTTGTCAACATGCAATGGTCAAAATCACATTTGAAGGTATAAGACATTTTCGGGCAGCCCACTAAGCATATAATTTCCACATAATATCCAAAAGATCAACACTTAGCAAGACTACCTAGTCATTAGGGTTTCCGTTTCATGCTTAACCGCGTGATTAAACCCTAAGTCAACTCAAAATCATTCTCAAGTCATGCATCATTCAATTCAAACATTCTCAAGTACCCAAAACAGTCCACACAACATTCCAACACCATAATTCCAAGCAATTAGTACCACAAGAGAGGTTACATCAATTTTCCAAGCATATAGCTAAGTGAAACCTTTACTGCAATAGGCTGTTTTCTCACAATCAATAGGATAAACAAAAAATCTCCAAATCCAGTGAATAAGATGTCAAATTAAACCTTAAGAAGTTAAATAAAAGCAGAAACAAACCTTGCATCAATTGGAGTTCGGGATCATTAGATATAGCCGAAACAGTGGAATAGCACAAAACTGTCCAGATTTGCACACTTTTCGATAATTGATGTTTTTGAGGTCCTTAGGGTCAGATTTAGGCTTAGTGCATTTCTGACAAAATTGTCCAGAACTGAAAAATCTAGGAGCACACCAAATGTAATGCATTTTGGACATCATTTACTAAGTCAAATATGGTTCGTTCCACAAGGTCAGTGCATCTGCCAAAACCTGCTTCATTTTTCCAGATTTCCAGATTTGGTCACATTTTAAAGATTTGCCATTTTGAGGACTTTACAGTCCAAATTAGCTTCGGCCTATTTCTGGGAAAAACGTTTTAAACTGTCCAAAATAGTCACATACCAATTTTCATGAATTTTCAACATCATTTTCCTTGCTAAACTTACCTCGAACAAACTGGTCAGAGAGCTGTCAACAATTTCGACTTCACCTAGGATCAAAAGTTATGGTGACCGGAGCGACGGAGACCTGGTCACAAACCCTATGCCCTCGGTTTGCGGGCCCGGCCTCTACATGAAGCGAAGTTGTTTGGCCTAATGATCCGTGGGATTCTGTAATAGAGATTTGGTGGATAAAGTATCTTGGCAACCCTAAACAGGGCAAAAAAAATTGAAAAAGGGGTGCAACACGAGGACTTCCGAGGGGGTCAACCATCCTAGTACTGCACTCGCCCAGGCACGCTTAACTTCGAAGTTCTGATGGGATCCAGTGCATTAGTGCTGGTATGATCGCACCCGTCATGTTGAGGGCACAATTCCTATCTGTGTTGACGGTTCACAGTCCCAGCCCAGAGAGATGGCCCATTCAAAAGGCCCAATGGGCTTAACTACAACCCATCAGCTACAACAACGCAGCATCCTCACAAGACGTGATATCGACACATTCTAGGGCCTTCTAATGTCCTGCGAATCAGGTTGTCGTCCTTTTAACTGCTCACAACGTACAATCCGGGGCAGAAAAATAGAGTAAAAGGACAAAAGTGGCCTGAAACTGATGAAAAAGTTCGATTTTGGGCTCCAAAAATGGGCATAGCGACCAAGCTGGCAGCCCCCATCATAGAGCTCTCAGAGAGCTTTGCAACGGTATGTTGTGCGCTGCGTAACTCCTTACGGATCAAGAGTTATGGCCACTGAAGAGACGGAGACTAGGTCACAAACCCTAAGCCCTCGTTTTGCGGGCCCAGCCTCTATGTAAAATGAAGTTGTCTTGCCCAATGTTCCATGGGATTCGGTAATAGAGATTTGGTGGATAAAGTATCTTGGCAACCCTAACCAGGGCAAAAAAAATTAAAAAGGGGGTGCAACACGAGGTCTTCCCAACGGGTCACCCATCCTAGTACTACTCTCGCCCAAGCACGCTTAACTTCGGAGTTCTGATGGGATCCGGTGCATTAGTGCTGGTATCATTGCACTAGTCATGTTGAGGGCACAATTCCTATATGTGTTAATGGTTCGCGGTGCGAGCCTTGAGAGACGGCCCATTCAAAGGGCCCAATGGGCTTAACGACAACCCATCCGCTTTAACAACGCAGCATCCTCGCCAGACGTGATATCGACACATTGTAGGGCCCTCTAATGTACTGTGGGTCAGGTTGTCGTACTTTTAATAGCTCACGACGTACGATCCAGGATGAAAAAACTGGGTAAAAAAAGAAAAATGGCCTGAAACTATTGAAAACATTTGATTTTGGGTTCCAAAAATGGGCACAACGAGCAAGCTAGCTGCCCTCGTCGTAGAGCTCTCAGAGAGCTTTGCAACGGTATGCTGTGCGCCTCGTAACTCCTTACGGATCAAAATTTATGGGCACCGGAGCGACGAAGACCTGGTCACAAACCCTACACCCTCGGTTTGCGGGCTCGGCCACTACGTGAATCGAAGTTGTCTTGCCCAATGTTCTGAATGATTCTGTAATAGAGATTTGGTGGATAAAGTATCTTGGCAACCCTAACCAGGGCAAAAAAAATTGAAAAAAGGGTGTAACTCGAGGACTTCCAAGGGGGTCACCCATCCTAGTACTACACTCGCCCAAGCACGCTTAACTTCGGAGTTCTGATGGGATCCGGTGCACTAGTTCTGGTATGATCGCACCCGTCATGTTGAGGGTACAATTCCTATATGTGTTAACGGTTCACAGTGCCAGCCTAGAGAGATGGCCCATTCAAAAGGCCTAATGGGCTTAACGACAACCCATCCGCGTCAACAACGCAGCATCCTCAGAAGACGTGATATCGACATGTTGTAGGGCGCTCTGATGTACCGCGAGTTAGGTTTTTGTCCTTTTAATATATCACGATGTACGATCCGGGATGGAAAAACATAGCAAAAGAAGAAAAGTCGCCTGAAACTGATGAAAACATTTGATTTTGGGCTCCAAAAAGGGCACAACGAGCAAGCTGGCTGCCCCCGCCGTAGAGCTCTCAGAGAGATTTGCAACGGTATGCTGTGCGCCGCGTAACTCCTTACAGATCAAAAGTTAGGGGCACCGGAGCGACGGAGACCAGGTCACAAACCCTACGCCCACGGTTTGTGGGCCCGGCCACTACGTGAAGCGAAGTTGTCTTGCCCAATGTTTCATGGGATTTGGTAATAGAGATTTGGTGGATAAAGTATCTTGGCAACCCTAACCAAGGCAAAAAAAATTTAAAAGGGGGTGCAACACGAGGACTTCCCAAGGGGTCACCCATCCTAGTACTACACTCGTCCAAGCACGCTTAACTTCGGAGTTCTGATGGGATCTAGTGCATTAGTACTAGTATGATAGCACCCGTCATGTTGAGGGCACACTTCCTATATGTGTTAACGGTTCACAGTCCCAGCCTAGAGAGATGGCCTATTCAAAAGGCCCAATGGGCTTAACGACAACCCATCCGCTTCAACAACGTAGCATCCTCACAAGACATGATATCGACACATTGTAGGGACCTCTGATTTCCCCCGAGTCAGGTTGTCATCCTTTTAACAGCTCACGACGTACGATCCGGGATGAAAAAATAGAGTAAAAGGACAAAAGTGGCCTTAAACTGATGAAAACATTCAAATTTGGGCTCCAGAAATGGGCACAGCGACCAAGCTGGTAGGCCCTGTCGTAGAGCCCTTAGAGAGCTTTGCAACGGTATGTTGTGCACCGCGTAACTCCTTACGGATCAAAAGTTATGGGCACCGGAACGACGGAGACCTGGTCACAAACCCTACGCCCTCGGTTTACGGGCTCGGCCTCTACGTGAAGCGAAGTTGTCTTGCCCAATGTTCCGTGTGATTCGGTAATAGAGATTTGGTGGATAAAGTATCTTGGCAACCCTAACCATGGCAAAAAAAATTGAAAAGAGGGTGCAACACGAGGACTTTCAAGGGGGTCTCCCATCCTAGTACTACTCTCGCCCAAGCACGCTTAACTTCGGAGTTCTGATGGGATCCAGAAAATTAGTGCTGGTATGATCGCATCCGTCATGTTGAGGGCACAATTCCTATATGTGTTAACGGTTCAAAGTGCCAGCCAACAGAGATGGCCCATTCAAAAGGCCCAATGGGCTTAACGACAACCCATCCCTTTCAACAATGCAGCATCCTCGCAAGACGTGATATCAGCACGTTGTAGGGCCCTCTAATGTACAGTGAGTCAGGTTGTTGTCCTTTTAATAGCTCACAACGTACGATCCGGGATGGAAAAATAGGCAAAAGAAGAAAAGTGGCCTGACACTGATGAAAACGTTTGATTTTGGGCTCCAAAAAGGGCAAAGCGAGCAAGCTAGTTGCCCCCATCGTAGAGCTCTCAGAGAGCTTTGCAACGGTATGCTGTGCACCGCGTAATTCCTTACGGATCAAAAGTTATGGGCACCAGAGCGACGGAGACCTGGTCACAAACCCTACGCCCTCGGTTTGCGGGCCTGGCCTCTACGTGAAGCAAAGTTGTCTTGCCCAATGTTTCGTGGATTCTGTAATAGAGATTTGGTGGATAAAGCATCTAGGAAACCCTAACCAGGGCAAAAAAAATTGAAAAAGGGGTGCACCACGAGGACTTCCCAGGGCGTCACCCATCCTAGTACTACTCTCGCCCAAGCATGCTTAACTTCGGCTCTCGGACTGGATCCGGTGCATTAGTGTTGGTATGATCGCACCCGTCAAGTAGAGGGCACAATTCCTTTATGTGTTAACTGTTCACAGTCCCAGCCTAGGGAGATGGCCCATTCAAAAGGCCTAATGGGCTTAACGACAACCCATCCACTTCAACAATGCAGCATCCTTGCAAGACGTGATATCGACACGTTGTAGGGCGCTCTGATGTACCACGAGTCAGGTTGTTGTCCTTTTAATAGTTCACGACGTACGATCCGGGATGGAAAAATTGGGCAAAAGAAGAAAAGTGGCCTGAAACTGATGAAAACATTTGATTTTGGGCTCCAAAAATGGGCAAAGCGATCAACCTAGATGCCCCCGTCGTAGAGCTCTCAGAGAGCTTTGCAACGGTATACTGTGCGCCGAGTAACTCCTTACGGATCAAAAGTTATGGGCACCGGAGCGACAGAGACCTGGTCACAAACATTACAACATTGGTTTGGGGTCCCGGCCTCTACGTGAAGCTAAGTTGTATTGCCCAATGTTTTGTGGGATTCGATAATAGAGATTTGGACAATAAAGTATCTTGACAACCCTAACCAAGGCAAAAAAAATTGAAAAGGGGCTGCAACACGAGGACTTCCCAGGGGGTCACCCATCCTAGTACTACTACTCTCGCCCAAGCGCGCTTAACTTCGGAGTTCTGATGGGATCCGGTGCATTAGTGCTGGTATGATCGCACACGTCATGTTGAGGGCACAATTCCTATATGTGTTCACGGTTCACAGTGCCAGCCTAGAGAGATGGCCCATTGAAAAGGCCCAATGGGCTTAACGACAACCCATCCGCTTCAACAATGCAGCATCCTCGCAAGACGTGATATCGACACATTGTAAGGCCCTCTGATGTATCACGAGTCAGGTTGTCATCCTTTTAACAGCTCACGACGTATGATCCGAGATGGAAAACCGGGCAAAAGAAGAAAAGTGGCCTGAAAATGAAGAAAACGTTTGATTTTGGGCTCCAAAAATGGGCAAAGCGATCAAGCTGGCTGCCCCTATCGTAGAGCGCTCAGAGAGCTTTGCAACGGTATGATGTGCGCCGCATAACTCCTTACGGATCAGAAGTTATGGGCACCCGAGCGACGGAGGCCTGGTCACAAACCCTACGCCCTCGGTTTGCGGTCCCGGCCTCTACGTGAAGCGAAGTTGTCTTGCCCAATGTTCCGTGGGATTCAGTAATAGAGATTTGGTCGATAAAGTATCTTGAAAACCCTAGCCAGGGCAAAAAAAATTGAAAAGGGGGTGCAACACGAGCACTTCCCAGGGGGTAACCCATCCTAGTACTACTCTCGCCCAAGTACGGTTAACTTAGGGGTTCTGATGGGGGCCGGCGCATTAGTGCTGGTATGATCGCACCCGTCATGTTGAGGGCACAATTCCTATATGTGTTAACGGATCACAGAGCCAGCCTAGAGAGATGGCCCATTTAAAAGGCCCAATGGGCTTAACGAAAACCCATCCGCTTCAACAACGCAGCATCATCGCAAGACGTGATATCGACACATTGTAGGGCCCTCTGATGTATCGCGAGTCAGCTTGTCGACCTTTTAACGACTCACGGTGTATGATCCGGGATGGAAAAACCGAGCAAAAGGAGAAAAGTGGCCTGAAACTGATGAAAACGTTTGATTTTGGGCTCCAAAAATGGGCAAAGCGATCAAGCTGGCTGCCCCCGTCGTACAGCTCTCAAAGAGCTTTGCAACGGTATGCTGTGCACCGCGTAACTCTTTACGGATCAAAAGTTATTGGCACCGGAGCGACGGAGACCTGCTCACAAACCCTACGCCCTCGGTTTGCGGGCCCGGCCTCTACATGAAGCGAAGTTGTCTTGACCAATGCTCCATGAGATTCTGTAATAAAGATTTGGTGGATAAAGTATCTTGCCAACCTTAATCAGGGCAAAAAAAATTGAAAAGGGGGTGCAACACGAGGACTTCCTAGGAGTCAACCATCCTAGTACTACACTCGCCCAAGCACGCTTAACTTTGGAGTTCTGATGGGATCCGGTGCATTAGTGCTGGTATGATCGCACCCATCATGTTGAGGGCACAATTCCTTTATGTGTTAACGGTTCACAGTTCCAGCCTAGAGAGATGGCCCATTCAAAAGGCCCAATGGGCTTAACGACAACCCATCCGCTTTAACAATGCAGCATCCTCGCAAGATGTGATATCGACACATTGTAGGGCCTTCTGGTGTATCGCGAGTCAGGTTGTCGTCCTTTTAGCAGCTCACGACGTATTATCCTGGATGGAAAAACAGGGCAAAAGAAGAAAAGTGGCCTGAAATGGATAAAAATGTTCAATTTTGGGCTCCAAAAACTGGCACAGCGACCAAGCTGGCAGCCCTCGTCGTAGAGCCCTCAGAGAGCTTTGCAACGGTATGCTGTGCGCCGTGTAACTCCTTACGGTTCAAAAGTTATAGGCACCGGAGCGATGGAGACCTTGTCACAAACCTTACGCCCTCAGTTTGCGGGCCCGACCTCTACGTGAAGCGAAGTTGTCTTGCCCAATGTTCTGTGGGATTTTGTAATAGAGATTTGGTGGGTAAAGTATCTTGAAAACCCTAACCAGGTCAAAAAAAATTGAAAAAGGAGTGCAACACGAGGACTTCCCAAGGTGTCACCCATCCTAGTACTACTCTCTCCCAAGCACGCTTAACTTCAGAGTTCTGATGGGATCCAGTGCATTAGTGCTGGTATGATCGCACCCGTCATGTTGAGGGCACTATTCCTATATGTGTTAACGGTTTACAGTCCCAGCCTAGAGAGATGGCCCATTCAAAAGGCCCAACAGGCTTAACGACAACCCATCTGCTTCAACAACGCAGAATCCTCGCAAGATGTGATATCGACAAGTTGTAGGGCGCTCTGATTCACTGCGAGTCAGGTTGTCGTCCTTTTAACAGCTCACGACGTATGATCCGGGATCAAAAAATAGGGTAAAAGGAGAAAAGTGTCTTGAAACTGATGAAAAAGTTCGATTTTGGGCTCCAAAAAAGGGCACAGCGAGCAAGCTGGCTACCCTCATCGAAGAGCTCTTAGGGAACTTTACAACGGTATGCGGTGCGCCGCGTAACTCCTTGCGGATCAAAAGTTATGGGCACCGGAGCGACGGAGACTTGGTCATAAACCCTACGCCCTCGGTTAGCGGGCCCAGCCTCTACGAAAAGCGAAGTTATCTTGCCCAATGTTCCGTGGCATTCGGTAATAGAGGTTTGGTGGATAATGTGTCTTGGAAACCCTAACCAGAGCAAAAAAAATTGAAAAGGGGGTGCAACACGAGGACTTCCCAAGGGGTCACCCATCCTAGTACTACTCTCGCCCAAGCACGCTTAATTTCGGAGTTCTGATGGGATCCGGTGAATTAGTGCTGGTATGATCGCACCCGTCAAGTTGAGGGCACAATTCCTATATATGTTAACGGTTTACAGTCCCAGCCTAGAGTGATGGCCCATTCAAAATGCCCAGTGGGCTTAATGACAACCATTCTGCTTCAACAACGCAGCATCCTTGCAAGATGTGATATCGACACATTGTAGGGCCCTTTGATGTACAGCGAGTCAGGTTGTCGTCCTTTTAACAGCTCATGACGTACGATCCGGGACGGAAAAATAATGTAAAAGGAGAAAAGTGCCCTGAAACTGATGAAAACGTTCGATTTTGGACTCCAAAAATGGGCATAGCAAGCAAGCTGGCAACCCCCGTCGTAGAGCTCTCAGAGAGCTTTGCAACGGTATGATGTGCGCAGCGTACCTCCTTGCTGATCAAAAGTTACGGGCACCGGAGCGACGGAGACCTTGTCACAAACCCTACGGCCACGGTTTGCGGGCCCGGCCTCTATGTGAAGCGAAGTTGTCTTGCCTAATGTTCCGTGGGATTCGTTAATAGAGGTTTGGTGGATAAAGTATCTTGGCAACCCTAACCAAGGCAAAAAAAATTGAAAAGTGGGTGCAATGCGAGGACTTCTCAGGGGGTCACCTATCCTAGTACTACTCTCTCCCAAGCATGCTTAACTTCGGAGTTCTGATGGTATCCGGTTCATTTGTGCTGGTATGATCGCACCCGTCATGTTGAGGGCTTAATTCCTATATGTGCTAACGGTTCACAGTCCCAGCATAGAGAGATGGACCATTCAAAACGCCCAATGGGTTTAACTACAACCCATCTGCTTCAACAACGCAGCATCCTCGCAAGATGTGATATCGACACATTGTAGAGCCCTCTGATGTACCGCGAGTCAGGTTGTCATCCTTTTAACAGCTCACGACATATGATCCGGGATGAAAAAATAGTGTAAAAGGAGAAAAGTATCCTAAAACTGATGAAAACTTTCAATTTTGGGCTCCAAAAACGGGCACAGCGAGCAGGCTCGCTGCCCCCGTCGTAGAGCTCTGAGAGTGCTTTGCAATGGTATGCTGTACGCCGCGTAACTCCTTACGGATCTAGAGTTATGTGCACCGGAGCGACGGAGACCTGGTCACAAATCTTACGCCCTCGGTTTGCGGGCTTGGCCTCTACGTGAAGCGTATTTGTCTTGCCCAATGTTCCGTGGGATTCGGTAATAGAGATTTGGTGGATAAAGTATCTTGGCAACCCTAACCAGGGCTAAAAAAATTGAAAAGGGGGTGCAACACAAGGGCTTCCCAGGGGGTCACCCATCGTAGTACTACTCTCGCCCAAGCACGCTTAACTTCAGAGTTCTGATGGGATCTAATGCATTAGTGTTGCTTTAATCGCACCCGTCATGTTGAGGGCACAATTCCTATATGTGTTAACGGTTCAGAGTGCCAGCCTTGAGAGATGGCCCACTTAAAATGCCCAATGGGCTTAACGATAACCCATCCACTTCATCAACGCAGCATCCTCGCAAGATGTGATATCGACACGTTGTAGGGCCCTCTGATGTACCACGAGTCAGGTTTTTTCCCTTTTAACAACTCACGACGTACGATCTCGGACGAAAAAATATGGTAAAAGGAGAAAAGTGTCCTGAAACTGATGAAAACTTTCGATTTTTGTCTCCAAAAACGGGCACAGAGAGCAAGCTAGCTGCCCCCGTCGTAGACCTCTCCGAGAGCTTTGCAATGGTATGTGGTGCACCGCGTAACTCCTTACGGATCAAGAGTTATGGGCACCGGAGTGATAGAGACCTGGTCACAAACCCTACGCCCTCGGTTTGCGGGCTCGGCCTCTACGTGAAGCGAAGTTGTCTTGCCCAATGTTCCGTGGGATTCGGTAATAGAGGTTTGGTGGATAAAGTATCTTAGCAACCCTAACTAGGGCAAAAAAAATTGAAAAGGGGGTGCAACACGAGGACTTCCCAGTGGGTCACCCATCCTAGTACTGCTCACATCCAACCACGCTTAACTTCGGAGTTCTGATGGGATCCGGTGCATTAGTGCTGGTATGATTGCACCTGTTATGTTGAGGGAACAATTCCTATATGTGTTAACGGTTCACAGTCCCTGCCTAGAGAGATGGCCAATTGAAAAGGCCCAATGGGCCTAACGACAACCCATCCGCCTCAACAATGCAACATCCTCGCAAGACGTGATATCGACACGTTGTATGGCCCTCTAATGTCCTGCAAGTTAGGTTGTCGTCCTTTTAACAGCAAACGAACTACGATCCAAGACGAAAAAATAGAGCAAAAGAACTAAAGTAGCCTGAAACTAACGAAAACATTCGATTTTGGTCTCCAAAATAGGCAAAGTGAGCAAGCTCGCTGCCCCTGTCGTAGAGCTCTCAGAGAGCTTTACAATGGTATGCTGTGCGCCGCATAACTCCTTACGGATCAAGAGTTATGGGCACCGGAGCGACGGAGACCTGGTCACAAACCCTACGCCCTCGGTTTACGGGCTCGACCTCTACGTGAAGCGAAGTTGTCTTGCCCAATGTTTCGTGGGATTCGGTAATAGAGATTTGGTTGATAAAGTATCTTGGCAACCCTAACTAGGGCAAAAAAAATTGAAAAGGGGGTGCAACACGAGGCCTTCCCAGGGGGTCACCCATCATAGTACTACTCTCGCCCAAGCATGCTTAACTTCGGAGTTCTGATGGGATCCGATGCATTTGTGCTGGTATGATCGCACCCGTCATGTTGAGGGCAGAATTCCTATATGTGTTAGCGGTTCAGAGTGCCAGCCTAGAGAGATGGCCCATTCAAAAGGCCCAATGGGCTTAACTACAACCCATCCACTTCAACAACGTAGCATCCTCGCAAGACGTGACATAGACACATTGTAGGGCTCTCTGATGTCCAGCGAGTCAGGTTATCGTCCTTTTAACAGCTCACAACGTACGATCCAGGATGAAAAAATAGGGCAAAATAAGAAAAGTGTCCTGAAATTGATGAAAATGTTCGATTTTGGGCTGCAAAATGGGGCACAAGGAGCAAGCTGGCTACCCCTGTCGTAGAGCTTTGCAACGGTATGCTGTGCGCCGCGTAACTCCTTGCGAATCAAAAGTTATGGGCACCGAAGCGATGGAGACCTGGTCACAAATCCGACGCCCTCGGTGTCTGGGCCCGGCCTCTACGTGAGGCGAAGTTGTCTTGCCCAATGATCTGTGGGATTCGGTAATAGAGGTTTGGTGGATAAAGTATCTTGGCAACACCAAACAGGGCAAAAAAAATTGAAAAGGGGAGCAACATGAGGACTTCCCAAGGGGTCACCCATCCTAGTACTGCTCTCGCCCAATCACGCTTAACTTCGGAGTTCTGATGGGATCCAGTGCATTAGTGCTGGTATGATCGCACCCGTCATGTTGAGGGCACAATTCCTATATGTGTTAACGGTTCACAGTCCTAGCCTAGAGAGATGGCCCATTCAAAAGGCCCAATGGGCTAAACGACAACCCATCCGCTTCAAGAACGCAGCATCCTCGCAAGACGTGATGTCGATGCATTGTAGGTTCCTCTAATCTTCCGCGAGTAAGGTTGTCGTCCTTTTAACAGCTCAAGACGTACGATACGGGACGGAAAAACGGAGCAAAAGAAGAAAAGTGGCCCGAAACTGATGAAAATGTTCGATTTGAGCTCCGAAAAGGGCACAGCATGCTAGCTAGCCGCCCCCGTCGTAGAGCTCTCAGAGAGCTTTCCAACGGTATGCTGTGCGCCTCGTAACTCCCTACGGATCAAAAGTTATGGGTACCGGAGCGACGGAGACCTGGTCACAAGCCCTACGCCCTCGGTTTGCTGGCCCAGCCTCCACGTGAAGAGAAGTTGTCTTGCCCAAGGTGCCGTGGGATTCGATAATAGAAATGTGGTGGGTAAAGTATCATGGCAACCCTAACCGGGGCAAACAAAATTGAATAGGGGGTGCAACACGAGGACTTCCCAGGGGGTCACTCATCCTAGAACTACTCTCGCCCAAGCACGCTTAACTTCAGAGTTCTGATGGGATCTGGTGCATTAGCGCTGGTATGATCGTACCCGTCATGTTGAGGGCACAATTCCTTTATGTGTTAACGGTTCACAGTCCCAGCCCAGAGAGATGGCCTATTCAAAAGGCCCAATGGACTAAATGACAACCCATCCGCTTCAACAATGCAGCATCCTCGGAAGACGTGATATCGACGCATTGTAGGGTCCTCTAATGTGCCGCGAGTAAGGTGTCATCTTTTTAACAGCTCACGACGTACGATCCAGGACTGAAAAACAGAGCAAAAGAAGAAAAATGGCCCGAAATTGATGAAAACGTTCGATTTTGAGCTCCAAAAAGGGCAAAGCAAGCTCGCTAGCTACCCCCGTCGTAGAGCTCTCAGAGAGCTTTCCAACGGTATGCTGTGCATCACGAAACTCCTTATGGAACAAAAGTTATGGGCACGGGAGCGCAGGAGACCTGGTCACAAGCCCTACCCCCTCGGTTTGCGGGCCCAGCCTCCACGTGAAGAGAAGTTTTCTTGCCCAAGGTCCTGTGGGATTCGATAATAGAAATGTGGTGGGTAAAGTATCTTGGCTACCCAAACAGGCGCAAAAAAACTTGAAAAGGAGGGGTGCAACACGAGGACTTCCTAAAGGTCACCTATCCTAGTACTACTCTCGCGAAAGCACGCTTAACTTCGGAGTTCTGATGGGATCCGGTGCATTAGTCCTGGTATGATCGCACCCGTCATATTATGGGCAAAAATCCTTTATGTGTTAACAGTTCACAGTCCCAACCCAGAGAGATCACCCATTCAAAAGGCCCAATGGGCTTAACGACAACCCATCCGCTTCAACAACGCAGCATCCTCGCAAGACGTGATATCGACGCATTGTAGGGTCCTCTAATGTGCCGCGAGTAAGGTTGTCGTCCTTTTAACTGCTCACGACGTACGATCCGGGACGGAAAAATAGAGCAAAAGAAGAAAAGTGGCCTGAAACTGATGAAAACGTTCGATTTTGAGCTCCGAAAAGGGCCCAGCAAGCTAGCTAGCTGCCCCCGTCGTAGAGCTCTCAGAGAGCTTTCCAACGGTATGCTGTGCGCCTCGTAACTCCTTACGGATCAGAAGTTATGGGCACCGGTTTGCGGGCCCAGCCTCCACGTGAAGAGAAGCTGTCTTGCCCATGGTGCCGTGGGATTCGATAATAGAAATGTGGTGGGTAAAGTATCTTGGCAACCCTAATCGGAGAAAAAAAAATTGAAAAGGGGGCGCAACACGAGGACTTCCCAGGGGGTCACCCATCCTAGTATTACTCTCGCCTAAGCACGCTTAACTTCAGAGTTCTGATGGGATCCGGTGCACCCGTCATGTTGAGGGCACAATTCCTATATGTGTTAACGATTCACAATCCCAGCCTAGAGAGATGGCCTATTCAAAAGGCTCAATGGGCTTAACGACAACCCATCCGCTTCAACAACGAAGCATCCTCGCAAGACGTGATATTGACACATTGTAGGGTCCTCTAATATGCCGCGAGTAAGGTTGTCGTCCTTTTAACAGCTCACGACGTACGATCCGGGACGGAAAAACAGAGCAAAAGAAGAAAAGTGGCCCGAAACTGATGAAAACGTTCGATTTTGAGCTCCGAAAAGGGCACAACGAGCTAGCTAGCTGCTCCCGTCGTAGAGCTCTCAGAGAGCTTTCCAACGGTATGCTGTGCGCCTCGTAACTCCTTACGGATCAAAAGTTATGGGCACCGGACAGACGGAGACCTGGTCACAAGCCCTACGCCCTCGGTTTGCTGGCCCAGCCTCCACGTGAAGAGAAGTTGTCTGGCCCAAGGTGCCGTGGGATTCGATAATAGAAATGTGGTGGGTAAAGTATCTTGGCAACCCTAACCGGAGCAAAAAAAATTGAAAAGGGGGTGCAACACGAGGACTTCCCAGGGGGTCACCCATTCTAGTACTACTCTCGCCCAAGCACGCTTAACTTCGGAGTTTTGATGGGATCCGGTGCATTATTGCTGGTATGATCGCACTCGTCATGTTGAGGGCACAATTCTTTTATGTGTTAACGGTTCACAGTCCCAGCCTAGAGAGATGGCCCATTCAAAAGGCCCAATGGGCTTAACGACAACCCATCCGCTTCAATAACGCAGCATCCTCACAAGACGTGATATTGACGCATTGTAGGGGTCTCTAATGTCCTGCGAGTAAGGTTGTCGTCCTTTTAACAACTCACGACGTACGATCCAGGACGGAAAAACAGAGCAAAAGAAGAAAAGTTGCCCGAAACTAATGAAAACGTTCGATTTTGTGATCCGAAAAGGGCACAGCGAGCTAGCTAGCTGCCCCCATCGTAGAGCTCTCAGAGAGCTTTCTAACGGTATGCTTTGCGCCTCGTAACTCCTTACGGATCAAAAGTTATGGGCATCGGTTTGCTGGCCCAGCCTCCACGTGAAGGGAAGTTGTCTTGCCCAAGGTGCCGTGGGATTCGATTATAAATATGTGGTGGGTAAAGTATCTTGGCAACCCTAACCGGAGCAAAAAAAATTGAAAAGGGGGGTGCAACACGAGGACTTCCCAAGGGGTCACCCATCCTAGTACTACTCTCGCCCAAGCACGCTTAACTTCGGAGTTCTGATGGGATCCGGTGCATTAGTGCTGGTATGATCGCACCCGTCATGTTGAGGGCACAATTCCTTTATGTGTTAACGGTTCACAGTCCCAACCTAGAGATATGGCCCATTCAAAAGGCCCAATGGGCTTAACGACAACCCATCCTCTTCAACAACGCAGCATCCTCGCAAGACGTGATATCGACGCATTGTAGGGTCCTCTAATGTGCCGCGAGTAAGGTTTTCGTTCTTTTAACAGCTCACGACGTACGATCCGGGACGGAAAAACAGGGCAAAAGAATAAAAGTGGGCCGAAACTTATGAAAACGTTCGATTTTGAGCTCCGAAATAGGCAAAGCGAGCTACCTAGCTGCCCCCGTCGTAGAGCTCTCAGAGAGCTTTCCAACTGTATGCTGTGTGCCTCGTAACTCCTTACGGATCAAAAGTTATGGGCACCGGTTTGCAGGCCCAGCCTCCATGTGAAGAGAAGTTGTCTTGCCCAAGGTGCCGTGGTATTCAATAATAGAAATGTGGTGGGTAAAGTATTTTGGCAACCCTAACCGGAGCAAAAAAAAATTGAAAAGGGGGGTGCAACACGAGGACTTCCCAGGGGGTCACCCATCCTAGTACTACTCTCGCCCAAGCACGCTTAACTTCGGAGTTTTGATGGGATCCGGTGCATTAGTGCTGGTATGATTGCACCCGTCATGTTGAGGGCACAATTCCTTTATGTGTTATCGGTTCACGGTCCCAGCCTAGAGATATGGCCCATTCAAAAGGCCCAATGTGCTTAACGACAACCCATCCGCTTCAACAATGCAGCATCCTCGCAAGACGTGATATCGACGCATTGTAGGGTCCTCTAACGTGCCGCGAGTAAGGTTGTCGTCCTTTTAACAGCTCACGACGTACGATTCGGGATGAAAAAACAGAGCAAAGTAAAAAAGTGGCCCGAAACTGATGAAAACGTTCGATTTTGAGCTCCAAAAAGGGCACAGCAAGCTAGCTTGCTGCCCCCGTCGTAGAGCTCTCAGAGTGCTTTCCAACGGTATGATGTGCGCCTCGTAACTCCTTATGGCTCAAAAGTTATGGGCACCGGAGCGACGGAGACCTGGTCACAAGCCCTACGCCCTCGGTTTGCGGGCCCAGCCTCCACGTGAAGAGAAGTTGTCTTGCCCAAGGTGCTGTGGGATTCGATAATAGAAATGTGGTGGGTAAAGTATCTTGGCAACCCTAACCTGAGTAAAAAAAATTGAAAAGGGGGGTGCAACACGAGGACTTCCCAGGGGGTCACCCATCCTAGTACTACTCTCGCCCAAGCACGCTTAACTTCGGAGTTCTGATGGGATCCGGTGCATTAGTGCTGGTATGATCGCACCCGTCAGGTTGAGGGCACAATTCCTTTATGTGTTGACGGTTCACAGTCCCAGCCTAGAGATATGGCCCATTCAAAAGGCCCAATGGGCTTAACGACAACCCATCCGCTTCAACAACGCAGCATCCTCGCAAGACATGATATCGACGCATTGTAGAGTCCTCTAATGTGCCGCGAGTAAGGTTGTCGTCCTTTTAACAACTCACGATGTACGATCCGGGACGAAAAAACAGAGCAAATGAAGAAAAGTGGCCTGAAACTGATGAAAACGTTCGATTTTGAGCTCCGAAAAGAGCACAGCGAGCTAGCTAGCTGCCCCCGTCGTAGAGATCTTAGAGAGCTTTCCAACGGTATGCTGTGCGCCTCGTAACTCCTTACGGATCAAATGTTATGGGCACCGGTTTGCGGGCCCAGCCTCCATGTGAAGAGAAGTTGTCTTGCCCAAGGTGCCGTGGTATTCGATAATAGAAATGTGGGCGGTAAAGTATCTTGGCAACCCTAACCGGAGCAAAAAAAATTGAAAAGGGGGGTGCAACACGAGGACTTCCCAGGGGGTCACCCATCCTAGTACTACTCTCGCCCAAGCACGCTTAACTTCGGAGTTCTGATGGGATCCAGTGCATTAGTGCTGGTATGATCGCACTCGTCATGTTGAGGGCATAATTCCTTTATGTGTTAACGGTTCACAGTCCCAGCCAAGAGATATGGCCCATTCAAAAGGCCCAATGTGCTTAACGACAACCCATACGCTTCAACAATGCAGCATCCTCGCAAGACGTGATATCGACGCATTGTAGGGTCCTCTAATGTGCCGCGAGTAAGGTTGTCGTCCTTTTAACAGCTCACGACGTACGATCCGGGACGAAAAAACAGAGCAAAAAAAGAAAAGTGGCCCGAAACTGATAAAAATGTTCGATTTTTGTCTCCGAAAAGGACAAAGCAAGCTAGCTAGCTGCCCCCGTCGTCGAGCTCTTAGAGAGCTTTCCAACAGTATGCTGTGCGCCTCGTAACTCCTTACGGATCAAAAGTTATGGGCACCGGAGCGACGGAGACCTGGTCACAAGCCCTACGCCCTCGGTTTGCGGGCCCAGCCTCCACATGAAGAGAAGTTGTCTGGCCCAAGGTGCCGTGGGATTCGATAATAGAAGTGGGGTGGGGAAAGTATGTTGGCAACCCTAACCGGATCAAAAAAAATTGAAAAGGGGGGTGCAACACGAGGACTTCCCAGGGGGTACCCCATCCTAGTACTACTCTGGCCCAAGCACGCTTAACTTCGGAGTTCTGATGGGATCCAGTGCATTAGTGCTGGTATGATCGCACTCGTCATATTGAGGGCAAAATTCCTTTATGTGTTAACGGTTCGCAGTCTCAGCCTAGAGAGGTGGCCCATTCAAAAGGCCCAATGGGCTTAACGACAACCCATCCACTTCAACAAAGCAGCATCCTCGCAAGACGTGATATCGACGCATTGTAGGGTCCTCTAATGTGCCGCGAGTAAGGTTGTCATCCTTTTAACAGCTCACGACGTACGATCCGGGACAGAAAAACAGAGCAAAAAAAGAAAAGTGGCCCGAAACTGATGAAAAGGTTCGATTTTGGGCTCCGAAAATGGCACAGCGAGCTTGCTAGTTGACCCTGTCGTAGATCTCTCAGAGAGCTTTCCAACGGTATGTTGTGCGCCTCGTAACTCCTTACGGATCAAAAGTTATGGGCACCGGAGCGACGGAGACATGGTCACAAGCCCTACGCCCTCGGTTTGCTGGCCCAGCCTCGACGTGAAGAGAAGTTGTCTTGCCCAAGGTCCCGTGGGATTCGATAATAGAAATGTGGTGGGTAAAGTATTTTGGCAACCCTAACCGGATCAAAAGAAATTGAAAAGGGGGGTGCAACACGAGGACTTCCCAGGGGGTCACCCATCCTAGTACTACTCTCACCCAAGCACGCTTAACTTCGGAGTTCTTACGGGATCCGTTACATTAGGGCTGGTATGATCGCACCCGTCATGTTGAGGGCACAATTCCTTTATGTGTTAACGGTTCACTGTCCCAGCCTAGAGATATGGCCAATTCAAAAGGCCCAATGGGCTTAACGACAACCCATCCTCTTCAACAACGCAGCATCCTCGTAAGACGTGATATCGACGCATTGTAGGGTCCTCTAACGTGCCGCGAGTAAGGTTGTCATCTTTTTAACAGCTCACGACGTACGATCCGGGATGGAAAAACAGAGCAAAAGAAGAAAAGTGGCCCAAAACAGATGAAAACGTTCGATTTTGAGCTCCAAAAAGGGCACAGCGAGCTAGCTAGCTGACACCGTCGTAGAGCTCTCAGAGAGCTTTCCAACGGTATGCTGTACGCCTCGTAACTCCTTACGAATCAAAAGTTATGGGCACCGGTTTGCGGGCCCAGCCTCCATGTGAAGAGAAGTTGTCTTGCCCAAGGTGCCGTGGTATTCGATAATAGAAATGTGGTGGATAAAGTATCTTGGCAACACTAACCGGAGCAAAAAAAATTGAAAAGGAGGGTGCAACACGAGGACTTCCCAGGGGGTCGCCTATCCTAATACTACTCTCGCCCAAGCACGCTTAACTTCGGAGTTCTGATGGGATCCGGTGCATTAGTTCTGGTATGATCACACCCGTTATGTTGAAGGCACAATTCCTTTATGTGTTAACAGTTCACACTCCCAGCCTAGAGAGATGACCCATTCAAAAGGCCCAATGGGCTTAACGACAACCCATCCGTTTCAACAACGAAGCATCCTTGCAAGACGTGATATCGACGTGTTTTAGGGCCCTCTAATGTGCCGCGAGTAAGGTTGTCGTCCTTTTAACACCTCACGACGTACGATCCGGGACGGAAAAACAGAGCAAAAGCAGAAAAGTGGCTCGAAACTGATGAATAGGTTCGATTTTGAGCTCCGAAAAAAGCAGAGCGAGCTAGCTAGCTACCCCCGTCACAGAGCTCTCAGAGAGCTTTCCAACGGTATGCTGTGCACCTCGTAACTCCTTATGGATCAAAAGTTATGGGCACCGGAGCGACGGAGACCTGGTCACAAGCCCTACGCCCTCGGTTTGCGGGCCCAGCCTCCACGTGAAGAGAAGTTGTCTTGCCCAAGGTGCCATGGGATTCGATAATAGAAATGTGGTGGGTAAAGTATCTTGGCAACCCAAACCGGAGCAAAAAAAATTGAAAAGGGGGGTGCAACATGAGGACTTCACAGGGGGTCACCCATCCTAGTACTACTCTCGCCCAAGCACGCTTAACTTCGGAGTTCTGATG
Organism: Ehretia macrophylla; assembly: GCA_037974665.1. Taxonomy (NCBI): domain Eukaryota; kingdom Viridiplantae; phylum Streptophyta; class Magnoliopsida; order Boraginales; family Ehretiaceae; genus Ehretia; species Ehretia macrophylla. The sequence continues at coordinate 78,708,688 of CM075769.1, forward strand.
GGATCCGGTGCATTAGTGCTGGTATGATCGCACCCGTCATGTTGAGGGCACAATTCCTTTATGTGTTAACGGTTCACAGTCCCAGCCTAGAGATATGGCCCATTCAAAAGGCCCAATGGGCTTAACGACAACCCATCCGCTTCAACAACGCAGCATCCTCGCAAGACGTGATATCGACGCATTGTAGGGTCCTATAATGTGCCGCGAGTAAGGTTGTCGTCCTTTTAACTGCTCACGACGTACGATCCGGAATGGAAAAACAGAGCAAAAGAAGAAAAGTGGCCTGAAACTGATGAAAAGGTTCGATTTTGAGCTTCGAAAAGGGCACAGCGAGCTAGCTAGCTGCACCCGTCGTCGAGCTCTCAGAGAGCTTTCCAACGGTATGCTGTGCGCCTCGTAACTCCTTACGGATCAAAAGTTATGGGCACCGGAGCGACGGAGACCAGGTCACAAGCCCAACGCCCTCGGTTTGCAGGCCCAGCCTCCACGTGAAAAGAAGTTGTCTTGCCCAAGGTGCCGTGGGATTCGATAATAGAAATGTGGTGGGTAAAGTATCTTGGCAACCCTAACCGGAGCAAAAAAAATTGAAAAGGGGGGTGCAACACGAGGACTTCCCAGGGGTTCACCCATCCTAGTACTACTCTCGCCCAAGCACGCATAACTTCGAAGTTCTGATAAGATCCGGTGCATTAGTGTCGGTTTGAACGCACCCGTCATGTTGAGGGTACAATTCCTTTATGTGTTAACGGTTCACAGTCCCAGCCAAGAAATATGGCCCATTCAAAAGGCCCAATGGGCTTAACGATAACCCATCCGCTTCAACAACGCAGCATCCTCGCAAGACGTGATATCGACGCATTATAGAGTCTTATAATGTACCGCGAGTAAGGTTGTCGTCCTTTTAACAGCTCACGACGTACGATGCGGGACGGAAAAACAGAGCAAAAGAAGAAAAGTGGCCCGAAACTAATGAAGACGTTCGATTTTGAGCTTCGAAAAGGGCACAGCGGGCTAGCTGGCTGCCCCCGTCGTAGATATCTTAGAGAGCTTTCCAACGGTATGCTGTGCGCCTCGTAACTCCTTACGGATCAAAAGTTGTGGGCACCGGAGCGACGGAGACCTGGTCACAAGCCCTACGCCCTCGGTTTACGGGCCCAGCCTCCACGTGAAGAGAAGTTGTCTTGCCCAAGGTGCCGTGGGATTCGATAATAGAAATGTGGTGGGTAAAGTATCTTGGCAACCCTAACCGGAGCAAAAAAAATTGAAAAGGGGGGTGCAACACGAGGACTTCCCAGGGGGTAACCCATCCTAGTACTACTCTCGCCCAAGCACGCTTAACTTCGGAGTTCTGATGGGATCCGGTGCATTAGTGCTGGTATGATCGCACCCGTCATGTTGAGGGCACAATTCCTTTATGTGTTAACGGTTGACAGTCCCAGCCTAGAGATATGACCCATTCAAAAATCCCAATGGGCTTAACGACAACCCATCCGCTTCAACAACGCAGCATCCTCGCAATACGTGATATCGACGCATTGTAAGGTCCTCTAATGTGCCGCGAGTAAGTTTGTCGTCCTTTTAACAGCTCACGACGTACGATCCGGGACGGAAAAACAGAGCAAAAGAAGAAAAGTGGCCCGAAACTAATGAAAACGTTCGATTTTGAGCTCCGTAAAGGGCAAAGCGAGCAAGCTGGCTGCCCCCGTCGTAGAGCTCTCAGAGAGCTTTCCAACGGTATGTTGTGCGCCTCGTAACTCCTTACGGATCAAAAGTTATAGGCACCGGTTTGCGGGCCCAACCTCCACGTGAAGAGAAGTTGTCTTGCCCAAGGTGCCGTGGGATTCGATAATAGAAATGTGGTGGGTAAAGTATCTTGGCAACCCTAATCGGAGGAAAAAAAAATGAAAATGGGGGTGCAACACAAGGACTTCCCAGGGGGTCACCCATCCTAGTACAACTCTCGCCCAAGCACGCTTAACTTCGGAGTTCTGATGGCATCCGGTGCATTAGTACTGGTATGATCGCACCCGTCATGTTGAGGGCACAATTCCTTTATGTGTTAACGGTTCACAGTCCCAGCCTAGAGATATGGCCCATTCAAAAGGCCCAATGGGCTTAACGACAACCCATCCGCTTCAACAACGCAGCATCCTCGCAAGACGTGATATCGACGCATTGTAAGGTCCTCTAATGTGCCGCGAGTAAGGTTGTCGTCCTTTTAACAGCTCACGACGTACGATCCGGGACGGCTAAACAGAGCAAAAGAAGAAAAGTGGCCAGAAACTGATGAAAACGTTCGATTTTGAGCTCCGAAAAGGGCAAAGTGAGCTAGTTAGATGCCCCCGTCGTAGAGCTCTCAGAGAGCTTTCCAACGGTATGCTGTGCGCCTCGTAACTCCTTACAGATCAAAAGTTATGGGCACCGGAGCGACGGAGACCTGGTCACAAGCCCTACGCCCTCGGTTTGCGGGCCCAGCCTCCACGTGAAGAGAAGTTTTCTTGCCCAAGGTGCCGTTGGATTTGATAATTGAAATGTGGTGGGTAAAGTATCTTGGCAACCCTAACCGGAGCAAAAAAAATTGAAAAGGGGGGTGCAACACGAGGACTTCCCAGGGGGTCACCCATCCTAGTACTACTCTCGCCCAAGCACGCTTAACTTCGGAGTTTTGATTGGATCCGGTGCATTAGTGCTGGTATGATCGCACCCGTCATGTTGAGGGCACAATTCCTTTATGTGTTAACGGTTCCCAGTCCTAGCCTAGAGATATGGCCCATTCAAAAGGCCCAATGGGCTTAACGACAACCCATCCGCTTCAACAACGCAGCATCCTCGCAAGACGTGATATCGACGCATTGTAGGGTCCTCTAATGTGCCGCGAGTAAGGTTGTCGTCCTTTTAACAGCTCACGACGTACGATCCGGGACGGAAAAACAGAGCAAAAGAAGAAAAGTAGACTGAAACTGATGAAAACGTTTGATTTTGGGCTTCAAAAAGGGGCAAAGCAAGCAATCTGGCTGCCCCAGTCGTAGAGCTCTCAGAGAGCTTTGCAATGGTATGTTATGCGCCACGTAACTCCTTACGGATCAAAAGTTATGGGCACCGGAGCGACGGAGACCTGGTCAGAAACCCTACGCCCTCGGTTTGCAGGCCCGGCCTCTACGTGAAGCGAAGTTGTCTTGCCCAATGTTCCATGGGATTCAGTAATAGAGATTTGGTGGATAAAGTATCTTGGCAACCCTGACCAGGGCAAAAAAAATTGAAAAGGGGGTGCAGCACGAGGACTTCCCTGAGGGTCACCCATCCTAGTACTACTCTAGCCCAAGCACGCTTATTTTCGGAGTTCTGATGGGATCTGGTGCATTAGTGCCGGTATGATCGCACCCGTCATGTTGAGGGCACAATTCCATAATGTGTTAACAATTCACAGTGCTAGCCTAGAGAGATGGCCTTTTCAAAAGGCCCAATGGGCTTAACAACAACCCATCTGCTTCAACAACGCAGCATCCTCGCAATACATGATATCGACATGTTGTAGGGACCTCTGATGTCCCGCGAGTCAGGTTATCGTCCTTTTAACAGTTCACGACGTACGATCCGGGACGGAAAAACAGAGAAAAAGATGAAAAGTGGCTTGAAACTGATGAAAACGTTCGATTTTGGGCTGCAAAAAGGGGTACAGCGAGGACGCTGGGGGGCCCCCGTCGTAGAGCTCTCAGAGAGCTTTGCAATGGTATGCTGTGCGCCGCGTAACTCCTTACAGATCAAAAGTTATGGGCACCGGAGCGACGGAGACTTGGTCACAAACCCTACGCCCTCGGTTTGCAGGCCCGACCTCTACGTGAAGCGAAGTTGTCTTGCCCAAGGTGCCGTGGGATTCGGTAATAGAAATATGGTGGATAAAGTATCTTGCAACCCTAACCGGGGAAAAAAATTTGAAAAGGGGAGGGTGCAACACAAGGACTTCCTAGGGGGTCACCCATCCTAGTACTAAACTCGCCCAAGCACGCTTAACTTCGGAGTTCTGATGGGATCTGTTGTATTAGTGCTGGTATGATTGCGCCCGTCATGTTGCGGGCACAAATCCTTTATGTGTTAATGGTTCACAGTGCCAGCCTAGAGAGATGGCCCATTCAAAAGGCCCAATGTGCTTAACGACAACCCATCCACTTCAACAACACATCATCCTCGCAAGACGTGATATCGACACATTTTAAGGCCCTCTAATGGCCCGCGAGTTAGGTTGTTGTCCTTTTAATAGCTCACGACGTACGATCCGGGACGAAAAAACAGAGCAAAAGAAGAAAAGTGGAATGAAACTGATGAAAACGTTCGATTTTGGGCTCCAAAAATGGGTACAACAAGCAAGCTGGCTGCCCCCTTCGTAGAGCTCTCGGAGAGGTTTGCAACGGTATGCTGTACGCTGTGTAACTCCTTACGGATCAAAAGTTATGGGCACCGGAGCGACGGAGACCTGGTCACAAACCCTACGCCCTTGGCTTGCGGGCCCGGCCTCTATGTGAAGCGAAGTTGTCTTGCCCAATGTTCCGTGGGATTCGGTAATATAGATTTGGTGGATAAAGTATCTTGGCAACCCTAACCAAGGCAAAAAAATTTGAGAACGGGGTGCAACACGAGGACTTCCTAGGGGGTTACCCATCCTAGTACTACTCTCGCCCAAGCACGCTTAACTTCGGAGTTCTGATGGGATCCGGTGCATTAGTGCTGGTATGATCGCACCCGTCATGTTGAGGGCACAATTCCTATATGTGTTAACGGTTCACAGTGCCAGCCTAGAGAGATGGCCCATTCAAAAGACCCAATGGGCTTAACGACAAACCATCCGCTTCAACAACGCAGCAACCTCGCAAGACGTGATATCGACACGTTGTAGGGACCTCTGATGTCCCGCGAATCATGTTGTCGTGCTTTTAACAGCTCACGACGTACGACCCGGGATAGAAAAATGGAGCAAAAGAAGAAAAGTGGACTGAAACTGATGAAAACGTTAGATTGTGGGCTCCAAAAATGGGCACAGCGAGCAATCTGGCTGCCCCAGTCGTAGAGCTCTCGGAGAGCTTTTCAATGGTATGTTGTGCGCCACGTAACTCCTTACGGATCAAAAGTTATGGGCACCGGAGTGACGGAGACCACGTCACAAACCCTACGCCCTCAGTTTGCTGGCCCAGCCTCTACGTGGAGCGAAGTTGGCTTGCCCAATGTTCCGTGAGATTAAGTAATAGAGATTTGGTGGATAAAGTATCTTGGCAACCCTGACCAGGGCAAAAAAAATTGAAAAGGGGGTGCAGCACGAGGACTTCCCTGAGGGTCACCCATCCTAGTACTACTCTAGCCCAAGCACGCTTATTTTCGGAGTTCTGATGGGATCTGGTGCATTAGTGCTGGTATGATCGCACCCGTCATGTTGAGGGCACCATTCCATAATGTGTTAACAGTTCACAGTGCCAACCTAGAGGGATGGCCATTCAAAAGGCCCAATGGCCATTCAAAAGGCCCAATAGCCTTAACGACAACCCATCCGCTTCAACAACGTAGCATCCTCACAAGATGTGATATCGAGACATTGTAGGGCCCTCTGATGTCGTGCGAGTCATGTTGTCTTCCTTTTAACAGCTCACGACGTACGATCCATGACGAAAAAACAGAGCAAAAGAAGAAAAGTGGATTGAAACTGATGAAAACGTTCGATTTTGGGCTCCAAAAAGGGCAGAGCGAGCAAGCTCGATGCCCCTGTCGTAGAGCTCTCTGAGAGCTTTGCAACGGTATGATGTGCGCTACGTAACTCCTTACGGATCAAAAGTTATGGGCACCGGAGCGATGGAGACCTGGTCACAAACCCTACGCCCTCGGTTTGCGGGCCCGACCTCTATGTGAAGCGAAGTTGTCTTGCCCAATGTTCCGTGGGATTCACTAATAGAGATTTGGTGGATAAAGTATCTTGGCAACCCTAACCAGGGCAAAAAAAATTGAAAAGGGGGTGCAGCACGAGGACTTCCCAGGGGGTCACCCATCCTAGTACTACTCTCGCCCAAGCACGCTTATTTTCGGAGTTCTGATGGGATCCGGTGCATTAGTGCTGGTATGATCGCACCCGTCACGTTGAGGGCACAATTCCTATATGTGTTAACAGTTCACAGTGCCAGCCTAAAGAGATGGCCCATTCAAAAGGCCCAATGGGCTTAACGACAACCCATCCGCTTCAACAACGCTGCATCCTCGCTAGACGTGATATCGACACGTTGTATGGCCCTCTGATGTCCCGCGAGTCAGGTTGTCGTCATTTTAACAGCTCACGACATACGATCCGGGACGAAAAAATAGAGCAAAAGAAGAAAAGTGGACTAAAACTGATTAAAACGTTCGATTTTGGGCTGCAAAAAGGGGTAAAGCGAGGAAGCATGCTGCCCCTGTCGTAGAGCTCTCAGAGAGCTTTGCAACGGTATGCTGTGCGCCGTGTAACTCCTTACAGATCAAAAGTTATGGGCACCGAAGCGACGGAGGCCTTGTCATAAGCCCTACGCCCTCAGTTTGCCGGTTGAGCCTCTACATGACGCGAAGTTGTCTTGCCCAATGTTTTGTGGGATTCGGAAATAGAAATTTTGTGGATAAAGTATCTTGGAAACCCTAACCAGCGCAAAAAAAATTGAAAACGGAGGCAACACGAGGACTTCCCAGGGGGTTACCCATCCTAGTACTACTCTCGCCCAAGCACCCTTAACTTTAGAGTTCTGATGGGATCCGCTGCATTAGTGCTGGTATGATTGTACCCGTCATGTTGCGGGCACAATTCCATTATGTGTTTATGGTTCACAGTGCCAACCTAGAGAGATGGCCCATTCAAAAGGCCCATTGTGCTTAACGACAACCCATCCGCTTCCACAACGCAGCATCCTCGCAAGACGTGATATCGACACATTTTAGGGCCCTTTGATGTCTCGCGAGTCAGGTTTTCGTCCTTTTAATAGCTCACGACGTACGATCCGGGACGGAAAAACAGAGCAACAGAAGAAAAGTGGACTGAAACTGATGAAAACGTTCGATTTTGGGCTCCTCAAATATGCACAGCGAGCAAGCTGGCTGCCACCTTCGTAGAGCTCCCAGAGAGCTTTGCAATGGTGTGCCGTGCGCCGCGTAACTCCTTACGGATCAAAAGTTATGGGCACCGAAGCGACGGAGACCTGGTCACAAACCCTACGCCCTCGGTTTGCGGGCCCGGCCTCTACGTGAAGCGAAGTTGTCTTGCCCAATGTTCTGTAGGATTCGGTAATAGAGATTTGGTGGATAAAGTACCTTGGCAACCCTAACCAGGGCAAAAAAAATTGTAAAGGGGTGCAGCACGAGGACTTCCCTGAGGGTCACCCATCCTAGTACTACTCTATCCCAAGCACGCTTATTTTCAGAGTTCTGATGGGATCCGGTGCATTAGTGCTGGTATGATCGTACCCGTCATGTTGAGGGCACAATTCCTATATGTGTTAACGGTTCACAGTGCCAGCCTAGAGATATGGCCCATTCAAAAGGCCCAATGGGCTTAAGGACAACCCATCTGCTTCAACAACGCAGCATCCTCGCAAGACGTGATATCGACACATTGTTGGGCCCTCTAATGTCCCGCGAGTCAGGTTGTCATCCTTCTAACAGCTCACGACGTACGATCCGAGACGAAAAAAAAGAACAAACGAAGAAATGTGGACTGAAACTGATGAAAACGTTCGATTTTGGGCTTCAAAAATGGGCACAGCGAGCAAGCTAGCTGCCCCCGTCGTAGAGCTCTCAAAGAGCTTTGCAACGGTATGCTGTGCGCCGCGTAACTCCTCACGGATAAAAAGTTATGGGCATCGGAGCGACGGTGACCTGGTCACATGCCCTACGCCCTCGGTTTGCTGGCGCAACCTCCACGTGAAGCGAAGTTGTCTTGCCCAAGGTTCCGCGGGATTCGATAATAGATATTTGGTGGATAAAGTATCTTGTCAACCCTAACCAGGGCAAAAAAAATTGAAAATGGAGTGCAACACGAGGACTTCCTAGGGGGTCACCCATCCTAGTACTACTCTCGCCCAAGCACGCTTAACTTCAGAGTTCTGATGGGATCTGGTGCATTTGTGTTGGTATGATCGCATCCGTCATGTTGAGGGCACAATTCCTACATTGTTAATGGTTCACAGTGCCAGACGTGATATCGACACGTTGTAGGGCCCTCTGATGTGAGGCCCGACCCCGAATAACGTGTGTTACCTTGATTTGCGTGCCATAGACCCCTAATTGTATGACCGACCTTGGATTACATGTCCTGTCTTGGTTTTCGTGCATACCTCGTCATATGTGTCTTGACCTAGAATAGTGTGCCCTAATCCCCGACTCACGTGCGGTACCTAGAAATATGTGCCATGATCTCGATGTACGTGCGTTACCTCGTTTCGTGTGCCCTAAGCTTTAACTACGTACCTTAACCTAGGTTTAAGAGTCATACCTCGATTTGCGCGGATTACATTGAATTACATGCCTTGTATTGGTTTACGTGCATTCACCTAGGATTGCGTGCATTAGTCTTGAAGTCCGTGTCTTACCTCGTAGTTCGTGTCTACCTCGTGATTCGTGCCCTGTATTGATTTATGTGTGTGTCTAGTAGTGCGTGCCCTAGACTTAGGAAAGCGTGCCCGCACGCTAATCAATAAAGAATCCTACACAAAGCACTAGACTATAAAATAATCCTACAAACACCACTAACTATTATTATAATCCTAATTCAAATCTCTACAAAATCCACTAACACCTAAATATTATATTTTAAACTCACTACAAGACAAAATCTCACAAACCTCTAAACATATCCTATATTCTATTCTACCTAAAATCCCTAAATACCCAACATTCTCTTACACACATGTTAAAACAATTCAAAAGATGACACAAATCTGAATTTTTGCACGCCCAAGGCCAACATATGCATCAACTTTTGCAAAAGCCTCATTTTTCTCTCATTTCTCCTACTTTCCTCACATTTTCTCTCTCTCCCTCTCACTCTCTCTCTCCATTTCGGTTTTGGCTGAGTTCTCTCCACCTCTTAGCTCATCTTCATCATCCTATGGTGCATCAAGACAAACCACAAGCAAAGAAACTCACCCAAGCAAGCTAGGATGCAAGAAACACACATGCAAGCATTTTGAGTCACCATTTTCGGCCTTGGTGAGTTTTTAAGCTTCCATTTCTTTTCTTCTTGTTCTAACCTTATGCATGTGCTAAGAGATTGATCACTAAGCTAGGAAAAATAGAGAAAAACAAGTTGGAATATAAGCTAAGCAACAAGAAGAAGAGATTTGAGCTTCAACAAGGTTTTTGAGCATTTTTTGGGTTGATTGCAAAGGTGAGGGCTAAAACCTTTTGAAAACTCTTCAAAAATCCACATGCATGCTAATAAATGTGTGTATTTGCTTCTGTACTTGAGCTATATGGTCGTTCATAAGCTTAAACAACCATGCATGGCAAGATCTTGGCTTGAAAATGATGCTAGGTGAAGTCGAAATTGTTGACAGCTCTCTGACCAGTCTGTTCGAGGTACGTTTAGCTAGGAAAATGATGTTAAAAATGCATGAAAATTGGTAGGTGACTAGATTGGACAGTTGTGAACATTTTTCCCAGAAATATACCGAAGCTAATTTTGACTCTAAGGTCCTCAAAATGGCAAATCATTAAAATGTGACCAAATTTGGAAATCTGGAAAAATGAATCAGGTTTTGGCAGATGCACTGACCTTGTGGAACGAACCATATTTGACTTAGTAAATGTTTTCCAAAATGCATGATATTTGGTGTGCTGCTAGATTTTTCAGTTCTGGACAATTTTGTCAGAAATGGACCAAGGCTAAAACTAACCCTAAGGAGCTCAAAAACGTCAATTTCTGAAAAGTGTGCAAATCTGGACAGTTTTGTGTTATTCCACTGTTTCGGCTATATCTAATGATCCCGAACTCAAATTGAGCAAGGTTTATTTCTGATTTTAGTTAACTTCTTAAGCTTTAATTTGACATCTTATTCACTGAATTTGGAGATTGTTTGCTTATCCGATTGATTGTGAGAAGACAGCCTATTGCAGTAAGGGTTTCACTTAATGTTGTGCTTAGAAAATTGTTGTGACTCCTCTTGTTGAATTAAATGCTTGGGATTATAGCTACGGGATGTTGTGTGGACTGTTTTGAATGTTTGAGGATGTTGAATTAAATGATGCATGGTTTGAGATTGACTTTGAGTTGGGTTGAGGCTCAAATTGCACGAATATACATGACATGGAAACCCTAATGACTAGGTAGTTTTGCTAAGTATTGATCAATTGGACATTGTGTGGGAATTATATGCTTAGTGGGCTGCCCGTAAATGTCTTATAACTTCAAATGTGATTTTGACCATTGCATGTTGACAAATAAGCTTTTCTTGCACCCGAACCCATGATTGATGTCATTGCATGTTGAATAATCGTATCACTTGATTACGTGGACTTCGAAATGAGTTATATGGCTTGACTTGCATGTGTTACATGGCTGCCCGTTTAATGTTCATATGACTCTATGTGTTCTACAAGTGAAATTTCATGTCAAGCATGTGTCGTTCGTTTACTTGGCAATATGTGATCTTGAAATTGCTCGGAGGCAACCTACTTTGTTGTCCTCTTAATGTGAATTGTTAAAAGATATTCAATGGTTTATTTGAACATGATTACTTGGCTGCCCGTTAAAGTTTAATTGCTTTCAAATGGATATATGAAATGATTATATGTTCTTACAATGCCTTATATGCCAATATGTCAAAATGTGATCATATACTTGCTCGGAGGCAAGCTACTTTGTTGACCTCCTAATGTGAAATGTTAAATGACATAAATGTGCATTGCATACGAGGTTGCAACCTTTCATTGTGGCATGGTAGCGTTTCACGAACGCCGGGCGGCATAGGGCTTGCCGGTGCTCCCGTGACTACCATGGTCCAATTTCCCCTCTCGCTTGGTATTCCACCCTTGGAGAGTTGGGTCGTAGGTTTCGGGGTACATCCGGAGTACACCCAATTGGGAGCGATAAGGGGATTATTGAAGTCGGGCGCAACAATTGTATCGAAATTGAAATTGAGAGTAACCACTAACCGTATCCTTTTACTGTGTGTATAAGTACTCTCACTTGGTTCCTAGACAACCTCGGGAAGGAAAGACTGGTATTTCTGTTCCTTTACTTGATTTTACTGTTATATTCATGTTTGAAAAAGGGATTTTCATAAATTGAACCAAAAAATGAGTTTCAAAACATATTTCTTGTTCCTCCTCGCTGAGTTCATAAGGACTCACCCTCTTTTTATCACAGGTGAAGAAGAACAGGTACAGGTACCCGAGGACAACGTGCCTATCGATGATTCCTTGGAGTGATTGCCTGTCCCTACGTGCTTTTGTGCCTTGCCTGAAAGTGGTTGCTATATGGATGTTGTGTTTGATTGCAACTATTCATTTTATTGATGTAAATGACCCCGTTGTAATTTGGGTCTAATTCTGGGATTGTACTATCTATAACCGGACGAACTTTTATTTGGTTGTTTGCTTTCGTTTTCTTCATTAGTAGTTATCGTAGGCATTCAAGCCACTAGATGAGCAATCAACTAAGTTAATTCTATCTAATTTCACTTAGGTGCTCATTTGCAAACTAAAGGATAATAGGTACTTGCATGATAGGAAATTGACAAATAAACGGGACATAGTTATCATGTTAGGCTTATTAACCAAACGAGACTTTCAAGATAAACTAGTAGGCAAATCGGTTGGTGACAAATAGGAGTCCTTAATGGAATTGGATTAATGATTGGAATAATTGAGGCATTTAGAGATTTAGGTCAAACCAAAGAGCCCAATTACAGCCGTTATGCTGCCGGTTTGCCGAAAAATTTTGAAGTTTAGTCCAAAACGTTAAGTGTTTAATATTTATAAATAGTGAAGTATGTGATATTACCTGAATGTTTAGATCACACCCTAGTATAACCTTCATAAGCCGGGTTGGGGCATGACACTTTATAGTAGAATGGTATCAGAGCTTAGTTTAGTAACTAGGCGTTAGTCGGGTTCAACTCTCGGACCATGTGTAGAAGTCCTAAGATAATTATGATGTCTTGTTTATATGTGTTAATGTGTGCTAATGTGCTTTTATTGCTTTGAGAATTGAATACTATGTGCCTTTGTGGACTATATGTATTATGTGTCATGCACACCGACACGTTAGTGCCCTCAATAATGCATGCATGCTTTTATACTCCTTCCTTCATACATGTGCATGTTATATAACCGTGAATGACTGTTTATACACATAGATAGTTAGGATTAGGACTTTTAGGGAAGTGAATTTGTGCAGGACGAACGAAAAGGCTCGGTTAGAGATTTCTGGCATCTTTACAGGTACTCAATAGATCGTATATATTATTGGATATGTATATATAAAATGCGTAACACAGGTATAATTGTTGAGGTAAAGTTATCTCTTTATCTTTGGAATACCTATACCTGTAATTAAGTTATCAATTTTGTAGCCATAAAGTTCTTGATTCTGTTAAACCGTTCTTCTAATTGTGGTTCAAGAATAAATGTTAAGGACATACAACTTTCCTTAGATATAAGAATATACTATTGGAGATGTGGAGTAGTATATATATATTCACATGCTTATAATGGAAGTTTGACTTAGGAGCTGCTTTTGAATCAAATTCTTATATCTTCAAATGGTATAATAGACTATTTATATGATTGAATCCTTACTTGATTGGAATTAAGCATCGTTGAACCTAATAAGGTGTATATTAATGAGTTTCAAGTTCACTCAATGGTAAGATTGTGACCTAGAAATTAAGAGATGAACTCGTGGAAATGGACGATAGGGGTTAGATTATTAAGGCGTGAATAATGTGTTTAAGTTACTTAACAATGGATGACCAAAAGACATGTAGGCAACTCTGGAGACCGAATTTAACAAGGTTGATGATTCTTTAATACAACAAGATATAAGGATGCTGGAATCAAGGAATTCACGTAGCTAGAACTCGTGTTTGGAAAGCTGCACCTAAATTGTTAGGTCGGATAGAAGTGTAAGGAATTGAATTATACATTAGATGACTAACATTGCTAAAGGTCCTAAGTTGGATATTGGTGATATTAAGAATCATGGTATTAAATTGTTGCCCCTCGGATTTAGTTATGATTATGCGAAATAAGTCATTCTATGCACTCGTTATTTGGATACCCTAAAGGATATTAGGAAGCATATATCCCTAAGTATTACCGATGGACCTAATATATAAACCATGGAAATGAGATTAAAGCATTCGGTTACAAAGTGGAGTCGTTAGGGTATGATTAGTAATCCTAAATAGCTAATAGTGAGTATGCATGATGATTCATGGTGAACCCTAGGGCCTAAGGTCAATGAGTCTTGATGCTCTTAGCTAGTTGAACATGTAAATGAGAAGAGTAAGATTTCATATAGTTAAGATAGATATGAATTAGAGTTACGATGACCCAAGAGGTTGTTGTTAGACAACCGTATTTAAGTGCACCGTTTCACTTCTAAAAACAAGCGGTTGGTAAACTTCGAATCGTGGTCGTTGAATAGAGGGTGAATCTTGTAGTGATAGTTAAATAAGTGGTTGATTACTTTTGAAGTTCTATTAGGTTATGTTGAAGGATGCCTCGTGATCATAATTCTTATGTTGATACAACCCTGAAGTTATCTCGCGTAAGTATTTTATGAGCTAGATCATTTCGGTACCCATTTATAGCCCTAGGATTGTTGTTGTACGGCTGGTAACCTAGTAGAGCATTGATATCACCTACATGGCGATGAACCCAGCTTGGTAACATTAATGTCGAAGATATATTGGCGGGCATTAAGTATTCGAAGGAATGACTAGGTCGCTAAATGAGTAGGACCATTGTCTTCTTAAGTATGACGTAACCTTGGATTGAGGTGAGTGGAATTTATTTGAGGTTGAAACTAATCGCCTTAGGAGTTTTGGATAAGATTAAAAGAAAATTCTGAAGTCTCGTGACTTGAAGATAGAGATTCGAATAAGGAAATAAATTGTGGATCACAAGCTGATGAATTTTACTTGTAAGAGTTGAACTAGTGCTACATGATTAGTTACTCATGCAATTTCAATGGAAATTTGTTGGTGGTACTTAATAAATCTTAGAGTTTGAGTTTCATGAACCTCAACAGTCTTTCTCCTTGATTACGGGCATGAAGGTTAACGAAGCTGGGAAAGGATGTTAGCGAATAGGAGCCTATGATCGGGAGACTAGTCATTAGAAGATTTGCTAATCTAATGTACCTGCGAGATAAGAAGGACTATAATACCATCGATAGATGACGATTTGAGATGGATTAGTTTGTTTGGAGTGTTTTTCCTGAAAATAGAGTCGTATTGTGGAAATGACCCATAACACGTGTATGTCCTAGGTGTTAATAATTTTGAAGCTAGTTGATAGAATATGTAAATCTGATATAGATCTATCATCTTGAAATTAGCGTATGTCACCCTAGGATCATGGAATTATTGTGATATTCCTTTTGAGGTATGAATGCAAGATTGACACAACATGAGTAATGATTTTGGAGTTACAGTTCTTGTCACGCCCCAACCCGGCCTATAAAGGTTAGACTAGGGTGTGATCTAAACATTCAAGTCACGTCTCGTACTTAACCGTTCATGAATATTTAACACTTAACGTTTGGCCTAAACTCCAAAACTTTTCGGTAAACCGGCAGTCTAACGGCTGTACTTGGGCTCTTTGGTTTGGACTAATTCTCTACACACCTCAATTATTCCAATCATTAATCCAATTCCATTAAGGACTCCTATTTGTCACCAACCGATTTGCCTACTAGTTTATCTTGAAAGTCTCATTTGGTTAATAAGCCTAACATGATAACTATGTCCCGTTTATTTGTCAATTTCCTACCATGCAAGTACCTATTATCCTTTAGTTTGCAAATGAGTACCTAAGTGAAATTAGATAGAATTAACTTAGTTGATTGTTCATCTAGTGGTTTGACTGCCTACGATAACTACTAATTAAGAAAACGAAAGCAAACAACCAAATAAAAGTTCGTCCAGTTATAGATAGTACAATCCCAGAATTAGACCCAAATTACAACGGGGTCATTTACATCACTAAACAACGAGCAACATAAAAGAAATAGTCTTCAAGTGGCATAGTTCACAAATAGCCATAATCATGCAAAGCACACAAGACAGGCAATCACTCCAAGGAATCATCGTTAGGCACATCGTCCTTGGGTACCTGTTCTCGATCTTCTTCACCTGAGATGATAAAAGAGGGTGAGTCCTTATGAACTCAGCGAGGGGGAACGAGAAATACGTTTTGAAACTCATATTCCGGTTCAATTTATGAAAACTCTTTTTGAGAACATGTCACGTATTACAAATAATAAGGTACGCAATTTTAAGAAACAAATCGAGTAACGGATACAAAGTAAGGGAACATAAATGCCAGTCTTTCCTCCCCGAGGTTCTCTAGGAACCAAGCGAGAGTACTTATACACATAGTAAAAAGGATACGGTGAGCATTTGCTCTCAATATCAATTTCGATTCATTTGGTGCGGCCGACTTCAATAATCCACTTATCGCTCCCAATTGGGTGTACTCCGGATGTACCCCGAAACCTACGACCCAACTCTCCGAGGGTGAAATGCCAAGCGAGAGAGGGAATTGGACCATGGTAGTCACGGTAACACCGGCAAGCCCGATGCCGCCCGGCGTGCGTGAAACACTACCATGCCACACTGAAGGTTGCAACCTTGTATACAATGCCCATTTATGTCCTTTAAGATTTCACATTAGGAGGTCCACAAAGTAGGTTGCCTCCGAGCAAGTATATGATCACATTTTGACATATTGGCATATAAGGCATTGTAAGAACATATAATCATTTCATATATCCATTTGAAAGCAATTAAACTTTAACGGGCAGCCAAGTAATCATGTTCAAATAAACCATTGAATATCTTTTAACAATTCACATTAGGAGGACAACAAAGTAGGTTGCCTCCGAGTAATTTCAAGATCACATATTGCCAAGTAAACTAACGAGGCATGCTTGACATGAAATTTTGCTTTGTAGAACACATAGAGTCATATGAACATTAAACGGGCAGCCATGTAACACATGCAAGTCAAGCCATATAACTCATTTCGAAGTTCACGTAATCAAGTGATACGAATATTCAACATACAACAACATTTACGTGGGTTCGGTTGCAAGAAAGGCTTATATGACAACATGCAATGGTCAAAATCACATTTGAAGTTATAAAACATTTACGGGTAGCCCACTAAGCATATAATTTCCACAGAATACCCAAGAATCAACACTTAGCAAAACTACCTAGTCATTAGGGTTTCCATTTCATGCTTAATCGTGTGATTAAAACCCTAAGTCAACTCAAAATCATTCTCAAGTCATGCATCATTCCATTCAAGCATACTCAAGTACTCAAAACAGTCCACATAACATCCCAACACCACATTTCCACACAATTAGAACCACAAAAGGGGTTACAACAATTTTCCAAGCATGTAGCTAAATGAAACCTTTACTGCAATAGGCTGTTTTCCCACAATCAATAGGATAATCAAAAAATCTCCAAATTCAGTGAATAAGATTTCAAATTAAAGCTTAAGAAGTTAACTAAAATCAGAAACAAACCTTGCATCAATTGGAGTTCAGAATCATTAGTTATGGCCGAAACAGTGAGGTAACACAAAACTGTCCAGATTTGCACACTTTTCAGAAATTGACGTTTTTGAGGTCCTTAGGGTCCGTTTTAGCTTTGGTCCATTTCTGACAAAATTGCCCATAACTGTATAAACTAGCAGCACACAAAATTTCATCTTTTTTGGACAACATTTACTAAGTCAATTATGCTTCGTTCCACAAGGTCAGTGCATCTGCCAAAGCCTGCTTCATTTTTTCAGATTTCCAGATTTGGTCACATTTTAAATATTTGCCATTTTGAGGACCTTATAATCAAAATTAGCTTCGACCTATTTCTGGGAAAAATGTTCAAAACTGTCCAAAATAGTCACCTACCAATTTTCGTTCATTTTTAACATCATTTGCCTAGCTAAACGTACCTCGAACAGACTGGTCAGAGAGCTGTTAACAATTTCGACTTCACCTAGCATCATTTTCAAGCCAAGATCTTGCCATGCATGGTTGTTTAAGCTTATGAACGACCATATAGCTCAAGTACAGAAGCAAATACACACATTTATAAGCATGCATGTGAAATTTTGAAGAGTTTTCAAAAAGTTTTAACCCTCACCTTTGCAATCAACCCAAAAAAAGGCTCAAAACCTTTTTGAAGCTCAAATCTCTTCTTCTTGCTTGCTTAGCCGAGATGCCAACTAGCTTTTCTCTATTTTTCCTAGCTTAGTGATCAATCTCTTAGCACATGGATGAGGTTAGAACAAGAAGAAAAGAAATGGAAGCTTAAAAACTCACCAAGGCCGAAAATGGTGACTCAAAATGCTTGCATGTGTGTTTCTTGCATCCTAGCTTGCTTGGGTGAGTTTCTTTGCTTGTGGTTTGTCTTGATGCACCATAGGATGATGAAGATGAGCTAAGAGGTGGAGAGAACTCAGCCAAAACCGAAATGGAGAGAGAGAGGGAGAGGGAGAGAAGAAAAATGTGAGGAAAGTGAGAGAAATGAGAGAAAAATGAGGCTTTTGCAATTTTTTGAGCATGTGGTCAGCCTTGGGCATACAAATTCAGACTTTTTTTGTCTTCAAGATGGAATTTTGAAATGTTAGCATGGGCATAGGTGGTTTGGTCGAAAATGGTGTGAGAATTGAGGTGGTTTGAGCAATTTTTTATGCATTTGTGTCATAGTTTGTCTAAGCATGCATAGTTAATTGTATAATTGTTCAAACCTTGTGCAAAAACCATGGTATGGTCGGCCAAAGCATGTGCCAAATCTGAATTTTTGTCATGTTTTGGATGTTATTTAATTGTGTATTGAAAGTGCAAAAAGAATAAAGAATAAGGAATAAAGAATGTCTAGCTTTTTGTGTTATTTTGTCTTCTAGTGAGTTAAATTAGGATTATAATATTGATAGTGGATTTTGTAGGATTGTTTAATAGTCTAGTGCTCCGTGTAAGATGCTCTCTTGATTAGAGTGAAAGCACGCTTTCCTAGGTCTAGGGCACGCACTACGAGGTAGGACACGAACTACGAGATGAACGCACTTTTTTCAAGACTAAGGCACATACTTCAAGATAAGTGCACGGATTCTAATGCTAACACATGCAACCCTAGGTGAATGAACGTAGATCAAAATAAGGAACGTAATTCAATGCAATGCATGTAATTCAAGACATGACTCTTAAACCTAGGTTAAGGCACGCAGTTCAAGGTTAATGCACGAAACGAAGAGACACCGGGAAATCAAGGTCTCGCACGTACATTAAGGTCATGGCATGTTTATTTAGGTATCGCACGTATATCGAGGATTAGGGCACACAATTCTAGGTTAAGGCACGTATAACAAGGCATGCACGAAAACTAAGACAGGGCATGTAATCCTAGATCGATCATATAATTTTAGGTCTATGGCGCGCAAATCGAGGTAGGACACGTTATTCGGGGTCGGGCCTCACAGTTCTATTGTTAGAATACCGATGCAACTTTGATGACTATGTTTGAAGACTCTAACCTTAGTTAATGAACTTGACCTTAAGATCAAATGGAGAATAGAGTCGTTCAAAGAAAATAACTATAAATGTAGAGGTCACACCGAACTAAATGATTGAAGAAACATAGGAAGTGAATTGGTTATGGTAAGAGATCACCAAACAGGGGACGAACCGGAGTAGGAAGAATAACAAGGGTAAGAATCCGTCTAAATGACCTCACTAGGCAAGAATGAATCTCGGGGCGAAATTCTTTTAAGGAGGGGAGGATGTGAGGCCCGCCCCCGAGTAATGTGTGTTACCTTGATTTGCGTGCCATAGACCCCTAATTATATGCCCGACCTTGGATTACATGTCCTGTCTTGGTTTTCGTTCATACCTCGTCATACGTGCCTTGACCAAGAATAGTGTGCCCTAATCCCCGACTCATGTGCGGTACCTAGAAATACATGCCCTGACCTCGATGTACGTGCGTTACCTCGTTTCGTGTGCCCTAACCTTGAACTGCGTACCTTAACCTAAGTTTAAGAGTCGTACCTCGATTTGCGTGCATTACATTGAATTACATTCCTTGTATTGGTTTACGTGCATTCACCTAGGATTGCGTGCATTAGTCTTGAAGTCCGTGTCTTACCTCGTAGTTTGTGTCTACCTCGTGATTCGTGCCCTGTATTGATTTATGTGTATGTCTCGTCGTGCCCTAGACTTAGGAAAGCGTGCCCGCACGCTAATCAATAAAGAATCCTACACAAAGCACTAGACTATAAAATAATCCTACAAACACCACTAACTATTATTATAATCCTAATTCAAATCTCTACAAAATCCACTAACACCTAAATATTATATTTTAAACTCACTACAAGACAAAATCTCACAAACCTCTAAACATATCCTATATTCTATTCTACATAAAGTCCCTAAATACCCAACATTCTCTTACACACATGTTAAAACAATTCAAAAGATGACACAAATCTGAATTTTTGCATGCCCAAGGCCAACATATGCATCAACTTTTGCAAAAGCCTCATTTTTCTCTCATTTCTCTCACTTTCCTCACATTTTCTCTCTCTCCCTCTCACTCTCTCTCTCCATTTCGGTTTTGGCTGAGTTCTCTCCACCTCTTAGCTCATCTTCATCATCCTATGGTGCTCAAGACAAACCACAAGCAAAGAAACTCACCCAAGCAAGCTAGGATGCAAGAAACACACATGCAAGCATTTTGAGTCACCATTTTCGGCCTTGGTGAGTTTTTAAGCTTCCATTTCTTTTCTTCTTGTTCTAACCTTATGCATGTGCTAAGAGATTGATCACTAAGCTAGGAAAAATAGAGAAAAGCTAGTTGGAATCTTGGCTAAGCAAGAAGAAGAAGAGATTTGAGCTTCAACAAGGTTTTTGAGCATTTTTTGGGTTGATTGCAAAGGTGAGGGCTAAAACCTTTTGAAAACTCTTCAAAAATCAACATGCATGCTAATAAATATGTGTATTTGCTTCTGTACTTGAGCTATATGGTCGTTCATAAGCTCAAACAACCATGCATGGCAAGATCTTGGCTTGAAAATGATGCTAGGTGAAGTCGAAATTGTTGATAGGTCTCTGACCAGTCTGTTCGAGGTAAGTTTAGCTAGGAAACTAATGTTGAAAATGCATGAAAATTGGCAGGTGACTAGTTTGGACAGTTTTGAACATTTTTCCCAGAAATAGGCACAAGCTAATTTTGAGGCTAAGGTCCTCAAAATGGAAAATCTTTAAAATGTGACCAAATCTGGAAATCTGGAAAAATGAAGCAGGTTTTGGCAGATGCACTGACCTTGTGGAACGAACCATATTTGACTTAGTAAATGTTGTCCAAAATCAAAAATATTTGGTGTTCTGCTATATTTTTCAGTTCTGGACATTTTTTTCAGAAATGGACTACGGCTAAAACTGACCCTAAGGACCTCAAAAACCTCAATTTCTGAAAAGTGTGCAAATCTGGACAGTTTTGTGCTATTGCACGGTTTCGGCTATATCTAATGATCCCGAACTCAAATTGATGCAAAGTTTATTTCTCATTTTAATTAACTTCTTAAGCTTTAATTTGAAATCTTATTCACTGAATTTGGAGATTTTTGCTTATCCGATTGATTGTGAGAATACAGCCTATTGCAGTAAGGGTTTCACTTAATGTTGTGCTTAGAAAATTGTTGTGACTCCTCTTGTTGAATTAAATGCTTGGGATTATAGCTACGGGATGTTGTGTGGACTGTTTTGAATGTTTGAGGATGTTTAATTAAATGATGCATGGTTTGAGATTGACTTTGAGTTGGGTTGAGGCTCAAATTGCACGAATATACATGACATGGAAACCCTAATGACTAGGTAGTTTTGCTAAGTATTGATCAATTGGACATTGTGTGGGAATTATATGCTTAGTGGGCTGCCCGTAAATGTCTTATAACTTCAAATGCGATTTTGACCATTGCATGTTGACAAATAAGCTTTTCTTGCACCCGAACCCATGATTGATGTCATTGCATGTTGAATAATCGTATCACTTGATTACGTGGACTTTGAAATGAGTTATATGGCTTGACTTGCATGTGTTACATGGCTGCCCGTTTAATGTTCATATGACTCTATGTGTTCTACAAGTGAAATTCATGTCAAGCATGCCTCGTTCGTTTACTTGGCAATATGTGATCTTGAAATTGCTCGGAGGCAACCTACATTGTTGTCCTCTTAATGTGAATTGTTAAAATATATTCAATGGTTTATTTGAACATGATTACTTGGCTGCCCGTTAAAGTTTAATTGCTTTCAAATGGATATATGAAATGATTATATGTTCTTACAATGCCTTATATGCCAATATGTCAAAATGTGATCATATACTTGCTCGGAGGCAACCTACTTTGTTGACCTCCTAATGTGAAATGTTAAATGACATAAATGTGCATTGCATATGAGGTTGCAACCTTTCATTGTGGCATGGTAGCGTTTCACGAACGTCGGGCAGCATAGGGCTTGCCGGTGCTCCTGTGACTACCATGGTCCAATTCCCTCTGTCGCTTGGCATTCCACCCTTGGAGAGTTGGGTCGTAGGTCTCGGGGTACATCAGGAGTACACCCAATTGGGAGCGATAAGGGGATTATTGAAGTCGGGCGCAACAATTGTATCGAAATTGAAATTGAGAGCAACTGCTCACCGTATCCTTTTACTGTGTGTATAAGTACTCTCGCTTGGTTCCTAGAGAACCTCGGGAAGGAAAGACTTGTATTTCTGTTCCTTTACTTGATTTTACTGTTATATTCATGTTTGAAAAAGGGATTTTCATAAATTGAACCGAAAAATGAGTTTCAAAAGGTATTTCTCGTTCCTCCTCGCTGAGTTCATAAGGACTCACCCTCTTTTTATAACAGGTGAAGAAGAACAGGTACAGGTACCCGAGGACAACGTGCCTATCGATGATTCCTTGGAGTGATTGCCTGTCCCTACATGCTTTTGTGCCTTGTCTGAAAGTGGTTGCTATATGGATGTTGTGTTTGATTGCAACTATTCATTTTATTGATGTAAATGGCCCCGTTGTAATTTGGGTCTAGTTCTGGGATTGTACTATCTATAACCGGATGAACTTTTATTTGGTTGTTTGCTTTCGTTTTCTTCATTAGTAGTTATCGTAGGCATTCAAACCACTAGATGAGCAATCAACTAGGTTAATTCTATCTAATTTCACTTAGGTGCTCATTTCCAAACTAAAGGATAATAGGTACTTGCATGATAGGAAATTGACAAATAAACGAGACATAGTTATCATGTTAGGCTTACTAACCAAACGAGACTTTCAAGATAAACTAGTAGGCAAATCGGTTGGTGACAAATAGGAGTCCTTAATGGACTTGGATTAATGATTGGAATAATTGAGGCGTTTAGAGAATTAGGTCAAACCAAAGAGCCCAATAACAGCCGTTATACTGCCGATTTGCTGAAAAATTTTGGAGTTTAGGCCAAAATGTTAAGTGTTAAATCTTTATACACAGTTAAGTATGTGATATTACCTGAATGTTTAGATCACACCCTAGTCTAACCTTCATAGGCCAGGTTGGGGCGTGACATCTGATGTCCCGCGAGTCAGGTTGTCGTTCTTTTAACAGCTCACGACGTACGATTCGGGACAGAAAAATAGAGCAAAAGAAGAAAAGTGGACTGAAACTATTGAAAACGTTCGATTTTGGGCTCCAAAAATGGGTAAAGCGAGCAATCTGGCTGCCCCCTTCGTAGAGCTCTCAGAGAGCTTTGCAACGGTATGCTGTTCGCCGCGTAACTCCTTACGGATCAAAAGTTAAGGGCACCGGAGCGACGGAGACCTGGTCACAAACCCTACGCCCTCGGTTTGCGGGCCCGGCCTCTACGTGAAGCGAAGTTGTCTTGCCCAATGTTCCGTGGGATTCGGTAATAGATATTTGGTCGATAAAGTATCTTGGCAACCCTAACTAGGGCAAAAAAAATTGAAAAGGGGGTACAACACAAGGACTTCCCAGGGGGTCACCCATCCTAGTACTACTCTCGCCCAAGCACGCTTAACTTCAGAGTTCTGATGGGATCCGGTGCATTAGTACTGGTATGATTGCACTCGTCATGTTGAGGGCACAATTCCTATATGTGTTAATGGTTCACAATGCCAGCCTAGAGAGATGGCCCATTCAAAAGGCCCAATGGGATTAACGACAACCCATACGCTTCAACAACACAGCATCCTCGCAAGACGTGATATCGACACATTGTAGGGCCCTTTGATGTTCAGCGAGTCATGTTGTCGTCCTTTTAACAGCTCACGACGTACAATCCGGGACGGAAAAATAGAGCAAAATAAGAAAAGTGGACTAAAATGATGAAAACATTCGATTTTGGGCTCCAAAAAGGGGACAACAAGCAATCTTGCTGCCACCTTCATAGAGCTCTCAGAGAGCTTTGCAACGGTATGCTGTGCGCCGCGTAACTCCTTACGGATCAAAAGTTATGGGCACCAGAGTGACGGAGGCCTAGTCACAAACCCTACGCCCTCGGTTTGCGGGCCCGGCCTCTACGTGAAGCAAAGTTGTCTTGCCCAATGTTCCATGGGATTCCGGAATAGAGATTTGGTGGATAAAGTATCTTGGTAACCCTAACCAGGGCAAAAAAAATTGAAAAGGGCGTGCAACACGAGAACTTCCCAAGGGGTCACCCATCCTAGTACTATTCTCGCCCAAGCACGCTTAACTTCGGAGTTCTGATGGGATCCGGTGCATTAGTGCTAGTATTATCACACCGGTCAAGTTGAGGGCACAATTCCTATATGTGTTAACGGTTCACAGTGCCAGCCTAGAGAGATGGCCCATTCAAAAGGCCCAACGGGCTTAACGACAACCCATCCGCTTCAACAACGCAGCAACCTCGCAAGACGTGATATCGACACGTTGTAGGGCCCTCTGATGTCCAGCGAGTCAGGTTGTCGTCCTTTTAACAACTCACGACGTACGATCTGGGATGAAAAAACAGAGCAAAAGAAGAAAAGTGGACTGAAACTGATGAAAACATTGGATTTTAGGCTCCAAAAAGGGCAAAGCGAGCAAGTTGGCTGCCCCCTTCGTAGTGCATTCAGAGTGCTTTGCAACGGTATGCTGTGTACTACGTAACTCCTTACGGATCAATAGTTATGGGCACCGGAGCGACGGAGTCCTGGTCACAAACCCTACGCCCTCGGTTTGCAGGCCCGGCCTCTACGTGAAGCGAAGTTCTCTTGCCCAATGTTCCGTGGGATTCGGTAATAGAGATTTGGCTAATAAAGTATCTTGGCAACCCTAACCAGGGCAAAAAAAATTGAAAATGGGGTGTTGCACGAGGACTTCCCAGGGGGTCACCCATCCTAGTACTACTCTCGCCCAAGCACGCTTAACTTCGCAGTTCTGATGGGATCCGGTGCAATAGTGCTGGTATGATTGCACCCGTCATGTTGAGGGCACAATTCCTATATGTGTTGACGGTTCACAGTGCCAGCCTAGAGAGATTGCCCATCGAAAAGGCCCAATGGCCTTAACTACAACCCATCCGCTTCAACAACGCAGCATCCTCACAAGACGTGATAGCGACACGTTGTAGGGCCCTCTGATGTCCCACCTGTCATGTTGTCATCCTTTTAAAAGCTCACGACGTATGATCCAGGACGGAAAAACAGGGCAAAAGAAGAAAAGTGGACTGAAATTGATGAAAATCCTCGATTTTGGGCTCCAAAAATGGCCACAGCAAGCAATTTGGCTGCCCCCGTCGTAGAGCTCTCAGAGAGCTTTGCAATGGTATGCTGTGCGCCGCGTAACTCTTTACGGATCAAAAGTTATGGGCACCGGAGCGACGGAGGCCTGGTCACAAACCCTATGCCCTCGGTTTGCGGGCCCGGACTCTACGTGAAGTGAAGTTGTCTTGCCCAATGTTCCGTGGGATTCGGTAATAGAGATTTGGTGGATAAAGTATCTTGGCAACCCTCACCAGGGCAAAAAAAATTGAAAAGGGGGTGCAACACGAGGACTTCCCAGGGGGTCACCCATCCTAGTACTACTCTCACCCAAGCACGCTTAACTTCGGTGTTCTAATGGTATCCGGTGCATTAGTGTTGGTATGATCGCACCCGTCATGTTGACGGCACAATTCCTATATGTGTTAACGGTTCACAGTGCCAGCCTAGAGATATGGCCCATTCAAAAGGCACAATGGGCTTAACGACAACCCATCCGCTTCAACAACGCAGCATCCTCGCAAGACGTGATATCGACACATTGTAGGGCCCTCTGATGTCCCGCGAGTCAGGTTGTCATCCTTTTAACAACTCATGACGTACGATCCTGGACGGAAAAAAAGAACAAAAGAGGAAAAGTGGACTGAAACTGATGAAAACGTTCGATTTTGGGTTTCAAAAAGGGCACAGCGAGCAAGCTAGCTGCCCATGTCGTAGAGCTCTCAGAGAGCTTTGCAACGGTATGTTGTGCGCCACATAACTCCTTATGGATCAAAAGTTATGGGCATCGGAGCGACGGATACCTAATCACAAACCCTACGCCCTCGGTTTGCTGGCCCGGCCTCTACGTGAAGCGAAGTTGTCTTGCCCAATGTTCCATGGGATTCGATAATAGAGATTTGGTGGATGAAGTATCTTGGCAACCCTAACCAGGGCAAAAAAAATTGAAAATGGAGTGCAACACGAGGACTTCCCAGGGGGTCACCCATCCTAGTACTACTCTCGCCCAAGCACGCTTAACTTCGGAGTTCTAATGGGATCTAGTACATTTGTGCTGGTATGATCGCATCCGTCATCTGGAGGGCACAATTCCTACATTGTTAATGGTTCACAGTGCCAGCCTAGATAGATGGCCCATTCAAAAGGCCCAATGGGCTTAACGACAACCCATCCGCTTCAACAACGCAGTATCCTCGCAAGACGTGATATCGACACGTTGTAGGGCCCTCTGATGTGATGCCCGACCCCGAATAACGTGTGTTTCGTTGATTTGCATGCCATAGACCCCTAATTATATGACCGACCTTGGATTACATGTCCTATCTTGGTTTTCGGGCACCGGAGCGACGGAGACCTGGTCAAAAACCCTACGCCCTCAGTTTGCGGGCCCGGCCTCTACGTGAAGCGAAGTTGTCTTGCCCAGAGTTCCGTGCGATTCAGTAATAGAGATTTGGTGGATAAACTATCTTGGCAACCCTAACCAGGGCAAAAAAAATTGAAAAGGGGGTGCAACACGAGGACTTCCCAGGGGGTCCCCCATCCTAGTACTACTCTCGCCCAAGCACGCTTAACTTCGGAGTTCTGATGGGATCCAGTGCATTAGTGCTGGTATGATCGCACCCGTCATGTTGAGGGCACAATTCCTATATGTGTTAATGGTTCACAGTGCCAGCCTAGAGAGATGGCCCATTCAAAAGGCCCAATGGCCTTAATGACAACCCATCCGCTTCAACAATGCAGCATCCTCGCAAGACATTATATCGACACGTTGTAGGGCCCTCTGATGTCCCGCGAGTCAGGTTGTCGTCCTTTTAACAGCTCACGACGTATGATCCTGGACGGAAAAACAGAGCAAAAGAAGAAAAGTGGACTGAAATTGATGAAAACGTTTGATTTTAGGCTCCAAAAAGGGCACAGCGAGCAAGCTGGCTACCCCATTCATAGAGCTCTCAGAGAGCTTTGTAACGGTATGCTGTGCGCTGCGTAACTCCTTACGGATCAAAAGTTATGGGCACCGGAGCGACGGAGACTTGGTCACAAACCCTACGCCCTCGGTTTGCGGACCGGCCTCTATGTGAAGCGAAGTTATCTTGCCCAATGTTTGGTAATAGAGATATGGTGGATAAAGTAGTTTGGCAACCCTAACTAGGACAAAAAAAAATGAAAAGGGGGTGTTGCACGAGGACTTCCCAGGGGGTCACCCATCCTAGTACTACTCTCGCCCAAGCACGCTTAACTTCGGAGTTCTGATGGGATCCGTTGCATTAGTGCTGGTATGATCGCACCCGTCATGTTGAGGGCACAATTCGTATAAGTGTTAACGGTTCATAGTGCCAGCCTAGAGAGATGGCCCATTCAAAAGGCCCAATGGCCTTAACGACAACCCATCCGCTTCAACAATGCAGCATCCTCGCAAGACGTGATATCGACACGTTTTAGGGCCCTCTGATGTGAGGCCCGACCCCGAATAACGTGTGTTACATTGATTTGCGTGCCATAGACCACTAATTATATGACCGACCTTGGATTACATGTACTATCTTGGTTTTCGGGCACCGGAGCGACGGAGACCTGGTCACAAACCCTACGCCCTCGGTTTGCGGGCCCGGCCTCTACGTGAAGTGAAGTTGTCTTGCCCAATATTCCGTGGGATTCAGTAATATAGATTTGGTGGATAAACTATCTTGGCAACCCTAACCAGGGCAAAAAAAATTGAAAAGGGGGTGCAACACGAGGACTTCCCAGGGGGTCACCCATCCTAGTACTACTCTCGCCCAAGCACGCTTAATTTCAGAATTCTGATCGGATCCGGTGCATTAGTGCTGGTATGATCACACCCGTCAAGTTGAGGGCAGCATTCCTATATGTGTTAATGGTTCACAGTGCCAGCCTAGAGAGATGGCCCATTCAAAAGGCCCAATGGCCTTAACGACAACCCATCCGCTTCAACAATGCAGCATCCTCGCAAGACGTGATATCGACACGTTGTAGGGCCCTCTGATGTCCCGCGAGTCGGGTTGTCGTCCTTTTAACAGCTCACGACGTACGATCCGGGATGGAAAAACAGAGCAAAAGAAGAAAATTGGACTGAAACTGATCAAAATGTTTGATTTGAGGCTCCAAAAGGGGCACAGCGAGCAAGCTGGCTGCCCCCTTCGTAGAGCTCTCAGAGAGCTTTGCAACAGTGTGATGTGCGCCATGTAACTCCTTACGGATCAAAAGTTATGGGCACTTGAGCGACGGAGAACTGGTCACAAACCCTACGCCCTCGGTTTGCTGGCCCAGCCTCTACGTGAAGCGAAGTTGTCTTGCCCAATGTTCCGTGGGATTCGGTAATAGAGATTTGGTTGATAAAGTATCTTGGCAACCCTAACCAGGGCAAAAAAAATTGAAAAGGGGGTGCAGCACGAGGACTTCCCATGGGGTCCCCCATCCTCGTACTAGTCTCGCCCAAGCACGCTTAACTTCGGAGTTCTGATGGGATCCGGTGCATTTGTGCTGGTATATTCGCACCTGTCATGTTGAGGGCACAATTCTTATATGTGTTAACGGTTCACAGTGCCAGCTTAGAGAGATGGCCCATTCAAAAGGCCCAATGGCCTTAACGATAACCCATCCATTTCAACAACGCAGCATCCTTGCAAGACATGATATCGACACGTTGTAGGGCCCTCTGATGTCCTGCGAGTTAGGTTGTCATCCTTTTAACAGCTCACGACGTACAATCCGGGACAGAAAAATAGAGCAAAAAAACAAAAGTGGACTGAAACTGATGAAAATGTTCAATTTTGGGCTCCAAAAATGGGCATAGTGAGCAATCTGGCTGCCCCCGTCGTAGACCTCTTAGAGAGCTTTGCAACGTTATGCTATGCGCCGCATAACTCCTTACGGATCAAAAGTTATGGGTACCGGAGCGACGGAGGCCTGGTCAAAAACCCTACGCCCTCGGTTTGTAGGCCCAGCCTCTACGTGAAGTGAAGTTGTCTTGCCCAATGTTCCGTGGGATTCAGTAATAGAAATTTGGTGGATAAATTACTTGGCAACCCTAACCAGGGCAAAAAAAATTGAAAATGGGGTGCAGCACGAGGACTTTCCAAGGGCTCTCGCCCAAGCACACTTAACTTCGGAGTTCTGATGGGATTCGGTGCATTAGTGCTGGTATGATCGCACCCGTCATGTTGAGGGCACAATTCCTTTATTTGTTAACGGTTCACATTGCCAGCCTAGAGAGATGGCCCATTCAAAAGGGCTTAACGACAACCCATCCTCTTCAACAACGCAGTAACCTCGCAAGACGTGATATCGACACATTGTAGGGCCCTATGATGTCTCGTGAGTTAGGTTGTCGTCCTTTTAACAGCTCACGACGTACGATCCGGGATGGAAAAATAGAGCAAAAGAAGAAAGTGGACTGAAACTGATGAATATGTTTGATTTTATGTTCCAAAAAGGGCACAGCGAGCAAGCAGGCTGCCCCCTTCGTAGAACTCTCAGAGAGCTTTGCAACAGTATGCTGTGCGACATGTAACTCTTTATGGATCAAAAGTTATGGGCACCGGAGCGACGGAGACCTGGGGACAAACCCTACGCCCTCGGTTTGCTGGCCCGGCCTCTACGTGAAGCGAAGTTGTCTTGCCCAATGTTCCGTGGGATTCGGTAATAGAGATTTGGTTGATAAAGTATTTTGGCAACCCTAACCAGGGCAAAAAAAATTGAAAAAGGGGTGCAGCACGAGGACTTCCCATGGGATCACCCATCCTGGTACTACTCTCGCCCAAGCACGCTTAACTTCGGAGTTCTGATGGGATCCGGTGCATTAGTACTGGTATGATTGCACCTGTCATGTTGAGGGCACAATTCCTATATGTGTTAATGGTTCACAGTGCCAGCCTAGAGAGATGGCCTATTCAAAAGGACCAATAGGCTTAACGACAACCCATCTGCTTCAACAATGCACCATCCGCGCAAGACCTCATATTGACTCGTTGTACGGCCCTTTGATATCCCCCGAGTTAGCTTGTCGTCCTTTTAACAGCTCACGACGTACGATTCGGGACGGAAAAACAGAGCAAAAGAAGAAAAGTGGACTGAAACTGATCAAAACGTTTGATTTTAGGCTCCAAAAAGGGCACAGCGAGCAAGCTAGCTGCCCCCTTCATAGAGCTCTCAGAGAGCTTTGCAACAGTATGATGTGCGCCATGTAACTCCATACGGATCAAAAGTTATGGGCACCGGAGCGACAGAGACCTGGTCACAAACCCTACGCCCTCGGTTTGCAGGCCCGGCTTCTACGTGAAGCAAAGTTGTCTTGCCCAATGTTCCGTGGGATTCGGTAATAGATATTTGGTCGATAAAGTATCTTGGTAAGCCTAACCAGGGCAAAAAAAATTGAAAATGGGGTACAACAAGAGGACTTCTAATGGGGTCACCCATCCTAGTACTACTCTCGCCCAAGCACGCTTAACTTCGGAGTTCCGATGGGATCCGGGGCATTAGTGCTGGTATGATCGCACCCGTCATGTTGAGGGCACAATTCTTATATGTGTTAACGGTTCACAGTGCCAGCCTAGAGAGATGGCCCATTCAAAAGGCCCAATGGCCTTAACGACAACCCATCCGCTTCAACAACGCAGCATCCTTACAAGACGTGATATCGACACATTGTAGGGCCCTCTAATGTCCCGTGAGTAAGGTTGTCGTCCTTTTAACAGCTCACGACATACGATCCGGGACAGAAAAATAGAGCAAAAGAAGAAAAGTGACCTGAAACAGATGAAAACGTTCAATTTTGGGCTCCAAAAATGGGTATAGCGAGCAAGCTGGCTGCCCCCGTCGTAGAGATCTCGGAGAGCTTTGCAACAGTATGCTGTACGCCGCGTAACTCCTTACGGATCAAAAGTTATGGGCACCGGAGCGACGGAGACCTGGTCAGAAACCCTACGCGCTCGGTTTACGTGCCCGGCCTCTATGTGAAGCAAAGTTGTCTTGCCCAATGTTCCGTGGGATTCGGTAATATAGATTTGGTGGATAAAGTATCTTGGCAACCCTAACCAGGGCAAAAGAATTGAAAAGGGGGTGCAGCACGAGGACTTCCCAGGGGGTCAGCCATCCTAGTACTACTATTGCCCAAGCACGCTTAACTTCGGAGTTCTTATGGGATCCGGTGCATTAGTGCTAGTATGATCGCACCCGTCAAGTTAAGGGCACAATTCCTATATGTGTTAACGGTTCACAGTGCCAGCATAGAGAGATGGCCCATTCAAAAGGCCCAATGGGCTTAACGACAACCCATCCCCTTCAACAACGCAGCATCCTCGCAAGACGTGATATCGACACGTTGTAGGGCCCTCTGATGTCCAGCGAGTCAGGTTGTCGTCCTTTTAACAACTCACGACGTACGATCCGGGTAGGAAAAACGGAGCAAAAGAAGAAAAGTGGACTAAAACTGAGGAAAACGTTCGATTTTGGGTTCCAAAAATGGGCAAAGAGAGCAAGAATGCTGCCCCCGTCGTAGAGCTCTTAGAGAGCTTTACAAGGGTATGTTGTGCACCACGTAACTCCTTACGGATCAAAAGTTATGGCCACCGGAGCGACGAAGACCTGGTCACAAACCCTACGCCCTCGGTTTGCAGGCCCAGCCTCTACGTGAAGCGAAGTTGTCTTGCCCAATGTTCCGTAGGATTCGGTAATAGAGATTTGGTGGATAAAGTACCTTGGCAACCCTAACCAGGGCAAAAAAAATTGAAAAAGGGGTGCAACACGAGGACTTCCCAGGAGGTCACCTATCCTAGTACTACTCTCGCCCAAGCACGCTTAAGTTCGGAGTTCTGATAGGATCCGGTGCATTAGTGCTGGCATGATCGCACCCGTCATGTTGAGGGCACAATTCTTATATGTGTTAACGATTCACAGTGCCAGCCTAGAGAGATGGCCCAACCAAAAGGCCCAATGGGCTTAACGACAACCCATCCGCTTCAACAACGCTGCATTCTTGCAATACATGATATCGACTCGTTCTAGGGCCCTCTGCTATCCGGTGAGTCAGGTTGTCGTCCTTTTAACAGCTCACGACGTACGATTCGGGACAAAAAAATAGAGCAAAAGAAGAAAAGTGAAGTGAAATTGATGAAAACGTTCGATTTTGGACTCCAAAAATGGGCACAGTGAGCAAGCTGGCTGCCCCTGTTGTAGAGCTCTAAGAGAGCTTTGTAACGGTATGTTGTGCGCCGCATAACTCCTTGCGGATCAAAAGTTATGGGCACCTGAGCGACGGAGACCTGGTCACAAACCCTACGCCCTCGGTTTACTGGCCCGGCCTCTACGTGTAGAGAAGTTGTCTTGCCCAATGTACCGTGGGATTCAGTAATAGAGATTTGGTTGATAAAGTATCTTGGCAACCCTAACCAGGGCAAAAAAAATTGAAAACGGGGTGCAGCACGAGGACTTCCCATGGGGTCACCCATCATTGTACTACCCTCGCCCAAGCACACTTAACTTCAGAGTTCTGATGGGATCCGGTGCATTAGTGCTGGTATGATTGCACCCGTCATGTTGAGGACACAATTCCTATATGTGTTAACGGTTCACAATGCCAACCTAGAGAGATGGCCCATTCAAAAGGCCCAATGGCGTTAACGACAACCCATCCGCTTTAACAACGCAGCATCCTCGCAAGACGTGATATCGACACGTTGTAGGGCCCTCTGATGTCCCGCGAGTCATGTTGTCGTCCTTTTAATAGCTCACGACGTACGATCCGGGATGGAAAAAGAGAGCAAAAGAAGAAAAGTGGACTGAAACTGATGAAAATGTTCGATTTTGGGCTCCAAAAATGGGCACAGCGAGCAATCTGGCTGCCCCCGTCGTAGAGCTCTCAGAGAGCTTTGCAACGGTATGCTATGCACCGCGTAACTCCTTACAGATCAAAAGTTATGTGCACCGGAGCGACAGAGGCCTGGTCACAAACCCTACGCCCTCGGTTTGCGGGCCCGGCCTCTACTTGAAGCGAAGTTTTCTTGCCCAATGTTCCGTGGGATTCAGTAATAGAGATTTGGTGGATAAAGTATCTTGGCTATCCGAACCAGGGCAAAAAAAATTGAAATGGGGGTGCAACACGAGAACTTCCAAGGGGTCACCCATCCTAGTACTACTCTCGCCCAAGCATGCTTAACTTCGGAGTTCTGATGGGATCCGGTGCATTAGTGCTGGTATGATCGCACACGTCATGTTGAGGGCACAATTCCTATATGTGTTAACGGTTCACAGTCCCAGCTTACAGAGATGGCCCATTCAAAATGCCCAATGGGCTTAACGACAACCCATCCGCTTCAACAATGCAGTATCCTCACAAGACGTGATATCGACACATTGTAGGGCCCTCTAATGTCCAGCGAGTCAGGTTGTCGTCCTTTTAACAGCTCACGACGTACGATCCGAGACTGAAAAATAGAGCAAAAGAAGAAAAGTGGCCTAAAATTGATGAAAATTTTAGATTTTGGACTCCAAAAATGGGCAAAGCGAGCAATCTTGCTGCCCTCGTCGTAGAGCTCTCTGAGAGCTTTGCAACAGTATGTTGTGCGCCATGTAACTCCTTACGGATCAAAAGTTATAGGCACCGGAGCGACGGAGGCCTGGTCACAAACCCTACAACCTCGGTTTGCGGGCCCGGCCACTACGTTAAGCGAAGTTGTCTTGCCCAATGTTCCGTGGGATTCAGTAATAGAGATTTGGTGGATAAAGTATCTTGGCAACCCGAACCAGGGCAAAAAAAATTGAAAAGGGGGTCCAACACGAGAACTTCCCAGGGGGTCACCCATCCCAGTACTACTCTCGCCCAAGCATGCTTAACTTCGCAATTCTGATGGGATCTGGTGCATTAGCACTGGTATGATCGCACCCGTCATGTTGAGGGCACAATTCCTTTATGTGTTAATGGTTCACAATGCCAGCCTAGAGAGATGGCCCATTCAAAAGGCCCAATGGGCTTAACGACAACCCTTCCGCTTCAACAATGCAGCATCCTTACAAGACGTGATATCGACACGTTGTAGGGACCTCTGATGTCCCGCGAGTCAGGTTGACATCCTTTAAACAGCTCACGACGTACGATCCGGGACAGAAAAACAGAGCAAAAGAAGAAAAGTGGACTGAAATTGATGAAAACATTTGATTTTTGGCTCCAAAAATGGGCAAAGCGAGCAAGCTGGCTGCCCCCGTCGTAGAGCTCTCAGAGAGCTTTGCAACAGTATACTGTGCGCCATGTAACTTTTTGCGGATCAAAAGTTATGGGCACCGGAGCGACGGAGTCCTGGTCACAAACCCTACGCCCTCGGTTTGCTGGCCCGGCCTCTACGTAAAGCGAAGTTGTCTTGCCCAATGTTTCGTGGGATTCGGTAATAGAGATTTGGTTGATGAAGTATCTTGGCAACCCTAACCAGGGCAAAAAATTTTGAAAAGGGGGTGCAGCACAAGGACTTCCCATGGGGTCACCCATCCTCGTACTACACTCGCCCAAGCACGCTTAACTTCGGAGTTCTAATGGGATCCGGTGCATTAATGCTGGTATGATCGCACCCGTCATGTTGAGGGCACAATTCCTATATGTGTTAACGATTCACTCTGCAAACCTAGAGAGATGGCCCATTCAAAAGGCCCAATGGCCTTAACGACAACCCATCCGCTTCAACAACTCAGCATCCTTGCAAGACGTGATATCGACACGTTGTAGGGCCCTCTGATGTCCCGCGAGTCATGTTGTCGTCCTTTTAACAGCTCACGACGTACGATCCGGGATGAAAAAATATAGCAAAAGAAGAAAAGTGGCCTAAAATTGATGAAAACGTTCGATTTTGGGCACCAAAAATGGGCACAGTGAGCAAGCTGGCGGCCCCCGTCGTAGAGCTCTCTGAGAGCTTTTCAACGGTATGCTATGCGCCGCGTAACTCCTTACGGATTAAAAGTTATGGGCACCGGAGAGACGGAGACCTGGTCACAAACCCTACAACCTCGGTTTGCGGGCCCAGCCTCTACGTGAAGCGAAGTTGTCTTGCCCAATGTTCCGTGGGATTCAGCAATAGAGATTTGGTTGATAAAGTATCTTGGTAACCCTAGCCAGGGCAAAAAAAATTGAAAAAGGGGTCCAACACGAGAACTTCCCAAGGGGTCAGCCATCCCAGTACTACTCTCGCCCAAGCACACTTAACTTCGGAGTTCTAATGGGATCCATTGCATTAGTGCTGGTATGATCGCACCTATCATGTTGAGGGCACAATTCCTATATGTGTTAATGGTTCACATTGACAGCCTAGAGAGATGGCCCATTCAAAAGGCCCAATAGGCTTAACGCCAACCCATCCGCTTCAACAATGCAGCATCCTCGCAAGACGTGATATCGACAGGTTGTAGGGCCCTCTAATGTCCCGCGAGTCTGGTTGTCGTCCTTTTAACAGCTCACGACGTACAATACGGGACGGAAAAACCGAGCAAAAGAAGAAAAGTGGACTGAAACTGATGAAAACGTTTGATTTTAGGCTCCAAAAATGGCACAGCGGGCAAGCTGGCTGCCCCCTTCGTAGAGCTCTCAGAGTGCTTTGCAACAGTATGCTGTGCGGCTTGTAACTCCTTACGGATCAAAAGTTATGGTCACCGGAGCGACGGAGACCTGGTCACAAACCCTACGCCCTCGGTTTGCTGGCCCGGCCTCTACGTGAAGTGAAGTTGTCTTGCCCAATGTTCCATGGGATTCGGTAATAGACATTTGGTTGATAAAGTATCTTGGCAACCCTAACCAGGGCAAAAAAAATTGAAACGGGGGTGCAGCACGAGGACTTCCCATGGGTCACCCATCCTCGTACTACTCTCGCCCAAGCACGCTTAACTTCGGAGTTCTGATGGGATCCGGTGCATTAGTGCTGGTATGATCGCACGCGTCATGTTGAGGGCACAATTCTGATATGTGTTAACGGTTCACAGTGCCAGCCTAGAGAGATAGTACATTCAAAAGGCCCAATGGCCTTAACGACAACCCATCCGCTTCAACAACGCATCATCCTTGCAAGACGTGATATCCACACGTTGTAGGGTGCTCTGATGTCCCGCGAGTCTTGTTGTCGTCCTTTTAACAGCTCACGACGTACGATCTGAGACGGAAAAACAGAGCAAAAGAAGAAAAGTGGACTGAAACTGATGAAAATGTTCGATTTTGGGCTCCAAAAAATGGCAAAGCGATCAATCTGGCTGCCCCCGTCGTAGAGCCCTCTGAGAGCTTTGCTACGGTATGCTGTGCACCGCGTAACTCCTTACGGATCAAAAGTTACGGGCACCGGAGCGACGGAGGCCTGGTCACAAACCCTACGCCATCGGTTTGCGGGCCCAGCCTCTACGTGAAGCGAAGTTGTCTTGCCCAATGTTCCGTGGGATTCAGTAATGCAGATTTGGTGGATAAAGTATCTTGGCAACCCTAACCAGGGCAAAAAAAATTGAAAATGGGGTGCAACACGTGGACTTCCCAGGGGGTCACCCATCCTAGTACTACTCTCACCGAAGCACGCTTAACTTCAGAGTTCTGATGGGATCCGGTGCATTAGTGCTGGTATGATGGCACCCGTCATGTTGAGGGTACAATTTCCTTGATGTGGTAACGGTGCACAGTGCCACCCTAGGAAGATGGCCCATTCAGAGGGCGCAATGGTCTTAACGACAACCCATCCGCTTCAACAATGCTGCATCCTAGCAATGCGTGATATCGACACGTTGTAGGGCCCTCTGATGTCCCGCGAGTCAGGTTGTCATCCTTTTAACAACTCACGACGTACGATCCGGGACAGAAAAACATAGCAAAAGAAGAAAAGTGGCCTGAAACTGATGAAAACGTTTGATTTTGGGCTCCAAAAAGGGCAGAGCGAGCAAGCTTACTGCCCCCTTTCTTAGAGCTATCGGAGAGCTTTGCGACGGTATGCTGCGAGCCATGTAACTCCGTACGGATCAAAATTTATGGGCACCGGAGCGACGGAGACCTGGTCACAAACACTACGCTCTCGGTTTGCGGGCCCGGCCTCTGTGTGAAGCGAAGTTGTCTTGCCCAATGTTCCGTGGGATTTGGTAATAGAGATTTGGTTGATAAAGTATCTTGGCAACCCTAACCAGGGCAAATAAATTTGAAAAGGGGGTGCAACACGAGGACTTCCCATGGGCTCACCCATCCAAGTACTACTCTCGCCCAAACACGCTTAACTTCGGAGTTCTGATGGGATCCGGTGCATTAGTGCTGGTATGATCGCACCCATTATGTTGAGGGCACAATTCCTATATTTGTTGACGGTTCACAGTGCCAGCCTAGAGAGATAGTACATTCAAAAGGCCCAATGGCCTTAACGACAACCCATCCGCTTCAACAATGCAGCATCCTCGTAAGACGTGATATCGACACGTTGTAGGGCCCTCTGATGTCCCGCGAGTCATGTTGTCATCCTTTTAACAACTCACGACGTACGATCCGGGATGGAAAAATAGAGCAAAAGAAGAAATGTGGAATGAAACTGATGAAAAAGTTCGATTTTGGGCTCCAAAAATGGGCAAAACAAGCAATCTGGCTGCCCTCGTCGTAGAGCTCTCTGAGGGCTTTGCAACGGTATGCTGTGCGCCGCGTAACTCCTTGCGGATCAAAAGTTATCAGCACAGGAGCGACGGAGGCCTGGTCACAAACCCTACGCCCTCGGTTTGCTGGCCCGGCCGTTACGTGAAGCGAAGTTGTCTTGCCCAATGTTCCGTGGGATTCGGTAATAGAGATTTGGTTGATAAAGTATCTTGGCAACCCTAACCATGGCAAAAAAAATTGAAAAGGGGGTGCAACACAAGGACTTCCCAGGGGGTCACCCATCCTAGTACTACTCTCGCCCAAGCACGCTTAACTTCGGAGTTCTGATGGGATCCGGTGCATTAGTGCTACTATGATTGCACCCGCCATGTTGAGGGCACAATTCTTATATGTGTTAATGGTTCACAGTGCCAGCATAGAGAGATGGCCCATTAAAAAGGCCCAATGGGCTTAACGACAACCCATCCGCTTCAACAATGCAGCATCCTCGTAAGACGTGATATCGACACGTTGTAGGGCCCTCTGATGTCCGGCGAGTCAGGTTGTCGTCCTTTTAACAGCTCACGACGTACGATCCGAGACGAAAAAACTGAGCAAAAGAAGAAAAGTGGACTGAAACTGATGAAAATGTTCGATTTTGGGCTCCAATAAGGGGCACAGCGAGCAATCTAGCGGCCCCCGTCGTAGAGCTCTCAGAGTGCTTTGCAACAGTATGCTGTGCGCCATGTACCTCCTTACGGATCAAAAGTTATGGGCACCGGAGCGACGGAGACCTGGTAACAAACCCTACACCCTCGGTTTGCTGGCCCGGCCTCTACGTGAAACGAAGTTCTCTTGCCCAATGTTCCATGGGATTCGGTAATAGAGATTTGGTGGATAAAGTACCTTGGCAACCCTAACCAGGGCAAAAAAAATTGAAAATAGGGTCCAGCACGAGGACTTCCCATGGGTCACCCATCCTAGTACTACTCTCGACCAAGCACGCTTAACTTCGGAGTTCTGATGGGATCCGGTGCATTAGTGCTGGTATGATCGTACCCGTCATGTTGAGGGCACAATTCCTATATGTGTCAACGGTTCACAGTGCCTGACTAGAGAGATAGTACATTCAAAAGGCCCAATGGCCTTAACGACAACCCATCCGCTTCAACAACGCAGCATCCTTGCAAGACGTAATATCGACACGTTGTAGGGCCCTCTGATGTCCCGTGAGTCATGTTGTCGTCCTTTTAACAGCTCACGACGTACGATCCGGGATGGAAAAATAGAGCAAAAGAAGAAAAGTGGACTGAAACTGATGAAAATGTTCGATTTTGGGCTCCAAAAATAGGCAAAGCGAGAAATCAGGCTGCCCCCGTCGTAGAGCTCTCAGAGAGCTTTGCAAAGGTATGCTGTGTGCCGCGTAACTCCTTACGGATCAAAAGTTATGGGCACTGGAGCGACGGAGGCCTGGTCACAAACCGTACGCCCTCGGTTTGCTGGCCCGGCCTCTACGTGAAGCGAAGTTGTCTTGCCCAATGTTCCGTGGGATTCGGTAATAGAGATTTGGTTGATAAAGTATCTTGGCAACCCTAACCAGGGCAAAAAAAATTGAAAATGGGGGTGCAACACAAAGACTTCCCAAGGGGTCCCCCATCCTAGTACTACTATCACCCAAGCACGCTTAACTTTAGAGTTCTGATGGGATCCGGTGTATTAGTGCTGGTATGATGGCACCCGTCATGTTGAGGGTACAATTCCTATATGTGTTAATGGTTCACAGTGCCAGCCTAGAAAGATGGCCTATTCAAAAGGCCCAATGGGCTTAACGAAAACCCATCCGCTTCAACAATGCAGCATCCTCGCAAGACGTGATATCGACACGTTGTAGGGCCCTCTGATGTCCGGCGAGTCAGGTTGTCGTCCTTTTAACAGCTCACGACGTACAATCCAGGATTGAAAAACAGAGCAAAAGAAGAAAAGTGGACTCAAGCTGATGAAAACGTTTGATTTTAGGCTCCAAAAAGGGCACAGCGAGCAAGCTGGCTGCCCCCGTCGTAGAGCTCTCAGAGAGCTTTGCAACAATATGTTGTGTGCCATGTAATTCCTTACGGATCAAAAGTTAAGGGCACCGGTGCGACGGAGACCTTGTCAAAACCCCTACGCCCTCGGTTTGCTGGCCCGGCCTCTACGTGAAGCGAAGTTGTCTTGCCCAATGTTCCGTGGGATTCGGTAATAGAGATTTGGTTGATAAAGTATCTTGGCAACCCTAACCAAGGCAAAAAAAATTTGAAAAGGGGGTGCAGCACGAGGACTTCCCATGGGGTCACCCATCCTCGTACTACTCTCGCCCAAGCACGCTTAACTTCGGAGTTCTGATGGGATCCGGTGCATTAGTGCTGGTATGATCGCACCCGTCATGTTGAGGGCACAATTCCTATATTTGTTAACGGTTCACAGTGCCAGCCTAGAGAGATGGCCCATTCAAAAGGCCCAATGGCCTTAACGACAACCCATCCGCTTCAACAACGCAGCATCCTTGCAAGACGTGATATCGACACGTTGTAGGGCCCTCTGATGTCCCGCGAGTCATGTTGTCGTCCTTTTAACAGCTCACGACGTACGATCCGGGACGGAAAAATAGAGCAAAAGAAGAAAAGTGGACTGAAACTGATGAAAATGTTCGATTTTGGGCTCCAAAAATAGGCACAGCGAGCAATCTTGCTGCCTCCGTCGTAGAGCTCTGTGAGAGCTTTGCAACGGTATGTTGTGCGCCGCGTAACTCCTTCCGGATCAAAAGTTATGGGCACCGGAGCGACGGAGGCCTGGTCACAAACCCTACAACCTCGGTTTGTGAGGCCAGCCTCTACTTGAAGCGAAGTTGTCTTGCCCAATGTACCGCGGGATTCTATAATAGAGATTTGGTGGATAAAGTATCTTGGCAACCCTAACCAGGGCAAAAAAAATTGAAAAGAGGGTTTGACACGAGGACTTCCCAAGGGGGAGTTCTGATGCGATCCGGTGCATTTGCGCTGGTATGATCGCATTCGTCATGTTGAGGGCACAATTCCTATATGTGTTAACGGTTCACAGTACCGGCCTAGAGAGATGGCCCATTTAAAAGGCCCAATGGGCTTAACTATAACCCATCAGCTTCAACAATGCAGCATGCTCGCAAGACGTAATATCGACACGTTGTAGGGCCCTCTGATGTCCCGTGAGTCCGGTTGTTGTCCTTTTAACAGTCACAACGTACGATCCGGACGGAAAAACATAGCAAAAGCAGAAAAGTGGATTGAAACTGATGAAAACGTTCGATTTTGGGATCCAAAAAGGGGCCCAGCAAGCAAGCTGGCTGCCCCCGTCGTAGAGCTCTCATAGAGCTTTGCAACGGTATGCTGTGCGCCGCGCAACTCCTTATGGATCAAAAGTTATGGGCACCGGAGCGACGGAGACATGGTCACAAACCCTACACCCTCGGTTTACGGGCCCAGCCTCTACGTGAAGCGAAGTTGTCTTGCCCAATGTTCCGTGGGATTCGGTAATAGAGATTTGGTTGATAAAGTATCTTGGCAATACTTCCCAGGGCAAAAAAAATTGAAAAGGGGGTGCAACTCGAGGACTTCCCATGGGGTCACCCATCCTCGTACTACTCTCGCCCAAGCACGCTTAACTCCGGAGTTCTGATGGGATCCGGTGCATTAGTACTGGTATGATCGCACCCTTCATGTTGAGGGCACAATTCCTATATGTGTTAACGGTTCACAGTCTCAGCCTAGAGAGATGGCCCATTCAAAAGGCCCAATGGGCTTAACGACAACCCATCCGCTTCAATAACGCAGCATCCTCGCAAAACGTGGTGTCGACAAGTTGTAGGACCCTCTGATGTCCCGCGAGTCAGGTAGTCATCCTTTTAACAGCTCACGACGTATGATCCGGTACGGAAAAATAGAGCAAAAGAAGAAAAGTGGACTAAAACTGATGAAAACGTTTGATTTTAGGCTCCAAAAAGGGTACAACGAGCAAGCTGGTTGCCCCCTTCGTTGAGCTCTCAGAGAGCTTTGCAACAGTATGCTGTGCGCGTAACTCCTTACGGATCAAAAGTTATGGGCACCGGAGCAACGAAGACCTGGTCAGAAACCCTACGCCCTCGATTTTCTGGCCTGGCCTCTACGTGAATCGAAGTTGTCTTGCCCAATGTTCCGTGGGATTCGGTAATA
Source organism: Ehretia macrophylla (assembly GCA_037974665.1). Lineage (NCBI taxonomy): Eukaryota > Viridiplantae > Streptophyta > Magnoliopsida > Boraginales > Ehretiaceae > Ehretia > Ehretia macrophylla. The sequence goes on from CM075769.1 coordinate 78,750,481, forward strand.
GAGATTTGGTTGATAAAGTATCTTGGCAACCCTAACCAGGGCAAAAAAAATTGAAAAGGGGGTGCAGTACGAGGACTTCCCATGGGGTCACCTATCCTCTTACTCCTCTCGCCCAAGCACGCTTAACTTCGGAGTTCTGATGGGATCCGGTGCATTATTGCTGGTATGATCACACCCGTCATGTTGAGGCACAATTCCTATATGTGTTAACGGTTCACAGTGCCAGCCTAGAGAGATGGCCCATTCAAAAGGCCCAATGGGCTTAACGACAACCCATCCGCTTCAAGAACGCAGCATCCTCGCAAGACGTGATGTCGACACATTGTATGGCCCTCTGATGTCCCGCGAGTCATGTTGTCATCCTTTTAACAGCTCACGACGTACGATCCGGGATGGAAAAACAGAGCAAAAGAAGAAAAGTGGACTGAAACTGATGAAAATGTTCAATTTTGGGCTTCAAAAACGGACAAAGCGAGAAATATAGCTGCCCCAGTCCTAGAGCTCTCAGAGAGCTTTGCAATTCGTATGTTGTGCACCGCGTAACTCCTTACGGATCAAAAGTTATGGGCACTGGAGCGACGGAGGCCTGGTCACAAACCCTACGCTCTCGGTTTGCGGGCCCGGCCTCTACGTGAAGCAAAGTCGTCTTACCCAATGTTCTGTGGGATTCGGTAATAGAGATTTGGTGGATAAAGTATCTTGGCAACCCTAACCAGGGCAAAAAAAATTGAAAAGGGGGTGCAGCACGAGGACCTCCCAGGGGGTCACCCATCCTAGTAATACTCTCGCCCAAGCATGCTTAACTTCGGAGTTCTGATGGGATCCGGTGTATTAGTGCTGGTATGATCGCACCCGTCATGTTGAGGGCACAATTCCTATATGTGTTAACGGTTCATAGTGCCAGCCTTGAGAGATGGCCCATTCAAAAGGCCCAATGGGCTTAACGACAACCCATCCGCTTCAACAACGCAGCATCCTCAAAAGACGTGATATCGACACGTTGTAGGGCCCTCTGATGTCCCTCGAGTCATGTTGTCGTCCTTTTAACAACTCACGACGTATGATCCGGGTGGGATAAAAGGAGCAAACTGATGAAAACGTTTGATTTTGGGCTCCAAAAAGGGGAACAACGAGCAAGCATGCTGCCCCCATCGTAGAGCTCTCAGAGAGCTTTCCATCGGTATGTTGTGCGCCGCGTAACTCCTTACGGATCAAAAGTTATGGGCACTGGAGGGACGGAGACCTGGTCACAAACCCTACGCCCTCTGTTTGCTGGCCCGGCCTCTACGTGAAGCGAAGTTGTGTTGCCCAATGTTCCGTGGGATTCGGTAATAGAGATTTGGTTGATAAAGTATCTTTGCAACCCTAACCAGGGCAAAAAAAATTGGAAAGGGGTGCAGCACGAGGACTTCCCATGGGGTCACCCATCCTCATACTACTCTCACCAAGCACGCTTAACTTTGGAGTTCTGATGGGATCCGGTGTATTAGTGCTGGTATGATCGCACCCGTCATGTTGATGGTACCATTCCTATTTGTGTTAACGGTTCACAGTGCCAGCCTAGAGAGATGGCCCATTCAAAAGGCCCAATGGCCTTAATGACAACCCATCCGCTTCAACAACGCAGCATCCTCGCAAGACGTGATATCGACACGTTGTAGGGCCCTCTGATGTACCGCGAGTCAAGTTATCGTCCTTTTAACAGCTCACGACGTACGATCCGAGACGGAAAAATAGGGCAAAAGAAGAAAAGTGGACAGAAACTGATGAAAATATTTGATATTGGGCTACAAAAATGGGCAAAGCGAGCAAGCTAGCTGCCCCCGTCGTAGAGTTCTCAGAGAGCTTTGCAACGGTATGCTATGCACCACGTAACTCCTTACGGATCAAAAGTTATGGGCACCGGAGCGACGGAGGCCTGGTCACAAACCCTACACCCTCGGTTTTCGGGCCCGGCCTCTACGTGAAACGAAGTTGTCTTGCCCAATGTTTCGTGGGATTCGGTAATAGAGATTTGGTCGATAAAGTATCTTGGCAACCCTAACCAGGGCAAAAAAAATTGAAAAGGGGGTGCAACACGAGGACTTCCCAGGAGGTCACCCATCCTAGTACCACTCTCGCCCAAGCACGCTTAACTTCGGAATTCTGATGGGATCCGGTGCATTAGTGCTGGTATGATCGCACCTGTCATGTTGAGGGCACAATTCTTATATGTGTTAACGATTCACAGTGCCATCCTAGAGAGATGGCCCATTCAAAAGGCCCATTGGGCTTAACGACAACCCATCCGCTTCAATAACGCAGCATCCTCGCAAGACATGATATTGACACGTTGTAGGGCCCTCTGATGTCCCGTGAGTCAGGTTGTCGTCCTTTTCATAGCTCACAACGTACGATCCGGGACGGAAAAACAGAGCAAAAGATGAAAAGTGGAATGAAACTGATGAAAACGTTCGATTTTGGGCTCCAAAATGGGTAAAGCAAGCAAGCTGGTTGCCCCCTTCGTAGAGCTCTCAGAGAGCTTTGCAACAGTATGCTGTGTGCCGCGTAACTCCTTACGGATCAAAAGTTATGGGCACCGGAGCGACAGAGACCTGGTCACAAACCCTACGCCGTCGATTTGCGGGCCCAGCCTCTACGTGTAGCGAAGTTGTCTTGCCCAATGTTCCGTGGGATTCAGTAATAGAGATTTTGTGGATAAAGTATCTTAGAAACCCTAACCAGGGCCAAAAAAATTTAAAAGGGGGTGCAACACGAGGACTTCCTATGGGGTCACCCATGCTAGTACTACTCTCGCCCAAACACGCTTAACTTCGGAGTTCTGATGGGATCCGATGCATTAGAGCTGGTATGATCGTACCCGTCATGTTGAGGGCACAATTCCTATATGTGTTAATGGTTCACAGAGCCAGCCTAGAGAGATGGCCCATTCAATAGGCCCAATGGCTTTAACGATAACCCATCCGCTTCAACAACGCAGCATCCTCGCTAGACGTGATATCGACACGATGTAGGGCCCTCTGATGTCCCGTGAGTCATGTTTTCGTCCATTTAACAGCTCACGAAGTACGATCCGGGACGGAAAAACAGAGCAAAAGAAGAAAAGTGGACTGAAACTGATGAAAACGTTCGATTTTAGGCTCTAAAAAGGGCACAGTGTGAGGCCCGACCCCGATTTGCGTTTGAAACCTAGCTTCGTTTGCCCTAACCTAGATTTGCATGCCATGACCTAGGTTTAAGAAATGAGTTCATTTTATGTGCCATGCATTGAATTACGTGTATTCGTTTGGGATTGCATGCATTTACTTGAAAAACATGCGTTCGTCTCGTAGTTCGTATCCTATCTCGTAGTGCATGCCTAGACCTAGTAAAGTGTGCCTTCACGCTAATCAAGAAAGTATCTTTCACGAAGCACTAGACTATTAAACAATCCTACAAAATCCACTAACAATATTATAATCCAAATTCAATTCACTAGAAGACAAAAATTTACTAAAAACAAAACATTCCTTATTCTTTATCCATTATTCTTTTTGCACTTCTAGATACAATTAGAATAATGCTCAAGATGACACAAATTCAGCCATTTTATTAGCCTTGGCCGACCATACCATGGTTTTTGCACAAGGTTTGAGCAAATTATTTTATCCTATTGCATGCTAAGACAAACTATGACACAAGGCATTAAAAAATTGCTCAAATTTCCCTCAATCTCCTCACCATTCTCGGCCATAACACTTTTCCATGCTAGACATTTCAAAATTTAAAGCATCTTGAAGACAAAAGCTGAAATTGTAAGCCTCAAGGCCGAGCATGCTCCTCAAGTTGCAAGGCTTTTGTTTTATTTTCATTTCATTCATTTCTTCCTCTCACATTTCTCACTCACTCTCATTTTCTTCTCTCTCATACTCGGCCTTGGTTGAGCTCTCACCATCCTTGCTCATCTTCATCACACCTTAGTCGAACAAGGCAAGCAAATCATCCAAGCAACTCAAGCAAACAAGCTAGAGTTCGAAAATCACTCATGCATGTGCATTGAAGCTTCATTTTCGGCCTAGGTAAGCTTCTTGACATCCATTTCTTTTCTTCAAGTTATAACTACATGCATGCACTAAGAGATTGATCACTAATCTAGGAAAAATAGAGAAAAGCTTGCGGGATTTCGGCTAGACAAAGGAGAAGAGGAGATTTGAACTTCAACAAAGGTTTTTGAGCAACTTGAGGTTGATTGCTAAGGTGAGGGTTAAAACCTTTTGAAAACTCTTCAAAATTTCACATGCATGCTCATGAATGTGTGTATTTGCTTCTGTACTTGAGATATATGGTCGTTAATAAGCTTAAACAACCATGCATGGCAAGATCTTGGCTTGAAAATGATGCTAGGTGAAGTCGAAATGGATGACAGCTCTCTGACCAGTCTGTTAGAGGTAAGTTTAGCTAAGCAAATGATGTTTAAAATTCTTGAAAATTGGTGGGTGACTAGTTTGGACAGTTTTGAACATTTTTCCCAGAAATATGCTGAAGCTAATTTTGACTCTAAGGTCCTCAAAATGACAAATCTTCAAAATGTGACCAAATCTGGAAATCTGGAAAAATGAAGCAGGTTTTGGCAGATGCACTGACCTTGTGGAACGAACCATATTTGACTTAGTAAATGTTGTCCAAAATGCATGAAATTTGGTATACTGCTATATTTTTCAGTTCTGGACAATTTTGTCAGAAATGGACCAAAGCTAAAACTGACTCTAAGGACCTCAAAAACGTCAATTTCTGAAAAGTGTGCAAATCTGGACAGTTTTGTGTTACCTCACTGTTTCGGCTATAACTAATGATTCTGAACTCCAATTGATGCAAGGCTTGTTTCTGATTTTAGTTAACTTCTTAAGCTTTAATTTGAAATCTTATTCACTGAATTTGGAGATTGTTTGATTATCCTATTGATTGTGGGAAAACAGCCTATTGCAGTAAAGGGTTCATTTAGCTACGTGCTTGGGAAATTGTTGTAACCTCTCTTGTGGTTCTATTTGTGTGGAAATGTGGTGTTGGGATGTTATGTGGACTGTTTTGAGTACTTGAGGATGCTTGAATTGAATGATGCATGACTTGAGAATGATTTTGAGTTGACTTAGGGTTTTAATCACACGGTTAAGCATGAAACAGAAACCCTGATGACTAGGTAGTTTTGCTAAGTGTTGATCTTTTGGTTATTGTGTGGAAATTATATGCTTAGTGGGCTTCCCATAAATGTTTTATAACTTCAAATGTGAATTTGACCATGGCATGTTGTCAAATAAGCTTTTCTTGCTATCGAACCCATGTTAATTTCACTGCATGTTGAATGATCTTATCACTTGATTACGTGGGCTTCTTAATGAGTTATATGGCCTGTTTTACATGTGTTACATGGGTGCCCGTTTAATTTTCATATAACTCTATATGCCTTTCAAGTGAAATTTCCTATCTTATTGTGTCCTGCTTGTTTACCTGTCAATGTGCAATCTTATGATTGTCCGGAGGCAACCTGCTTTGTTGTCCTCCTACTATGATATATTTCATGTCCTGAATGTGCATTGCATACAAGGTTGCAACCTTTCCTGTTGGCATGGTAGCGATCATGCACACCGGGCGGCATCGGGCTTGCCGGTGCACCTGTGACTACCATGGTCCCATTCCCTCTCTCGCTTGGGGGCTAGACTTCCTCGGAGAGTTGGGTCGTAGGATTTCGGGGTACATCCGGAGTACACCCACCTGGCGTGTTTGGGGGATGATTTGAAGTCGGCCGCAACAACTGATCCTGGAACTGATCTGAGAGCAAAAGCTCACTGTATCCTTTTTACTATGTGTATAAGTACTCTCGCTTGGTTCCTAGAGAACCTCGGGGAGGAAAGACCGGTATTCATGTTCTGTACTTGTATTTCTGTACTTGTATTCCTGTACTTGTATTTCTGTTGTATTCATGTTTGAGAAAGGGATTTTCATAAGTTTAACTGGAAAATGAGTTTCAAAACTTATTTCTCGTTCCTCCCTCGCTAAGTTCATAAGGACTCACCCTCTTTTATCATCTCAGGTGAAGAAGAACAGGTACAGGAACCCGAGGACAATGTACCTAATGATGAACCCCTGGAGTGATTGCCTGTTATTGTTGTTTTGCTTGAACGTGACTACTTGTGTACCTTGTGCTACTTGAAGACCATTTATTTATGTTGCTTGTTGTTGCTAATGTAAAAGACCCCCGTTGTAATTTGGGGTCAAATTTTGGTTTGTACTTATATTAAGTAGACTGATGCTAGACATAACACTACTGTGCTTGTTTTGGTTTTATCACCGGTAGTATCTATCTTAGGTTATAATGCTTTAGTTAAGATCTAAGTAAATGAACTTATCCAATCTTAACAGGTACTTGCTATTGAGCTAAGATCACCAGGTATATTTGTAACGAGGACAAATAAGCAAACGAGACATAGTATCATGCGAGGCTATAATTCAAACGGGACGTCGAAATAACCAATAGGCAATCCAATCAATAGTAAATTAGTAATCTTAGTTGGAAATGAATTTGAGACGGTAAACTTTGAGGCGTTTAGAGAATTAGGTTAAACCAAATGGCCAATTACAGCCGTTATGCTATCGATTTTCTGGAAAACTTTGGAGTTTATACTAAATCATTAGGTGTTAATCTTCATAAACAGCTAAGTACATTACTTGAATGTTAGTTCACACCCTAGTCTAACCTTATAGGCCGGGTTGGGGGCATGACACACAGCGAGCAAGCTGGCTGCCCCCTTCGTAGAGCTCTCAGAGAGCTTTCCAATTGTATTCTGTGTGCCGCGTAACTCCTTACGGATCAAAAGTTATGGGCACCGGAGCGACGGACAACTGGTCACAAACCCTACCACTCAGTTTGCGCGCCCGGCCTCTACGTGAAGCGAAGGTGTCTTGCCCAACGTTCCGTGGGATTCGGTAATATAGATTTGGTGGATAAAGTATCTTGGCAACCCTAACCAGGCAAAAAAAATTGAAAAGGGGGTGTAGCACGAGGACTTCCCAGGGGGTCACCCATCCTAGTAATACTTTCGCCCAAGCACGCTTAACTTCGGAATTCTGATGGGATCCGGTGCATTAGTGCTGGTATGATCACACCCGTCATGTTGAGGGCACAATTCCTATATGTGTTAACGGTTCACAGTGCCAGCCTAGATAGATGGCCCATTCAAAAGACCCAATGGCCTTAATGACAACCCATCCACTTCAACAACGCTGCATCCTTGTAAGACGTAATATTGACACGTTGTAGTGCCCTCTGATGTCCCACGAGTCAGGTTGTCGTCCTTTTAACAGCTCACGACGTACGATCCAGGACGGAAAAATAGAGCAAAAGAAGAAAAATGGACTGAAACTAATGAAAACGTTCGATTTTGGGCTCCAAAAAGGGCACAGTGAGCAATCCGGCAGCCCCCGCCGTAGATCTCTCAGAGAGCTTTGCAATGGTATGCTGTACGCCGCGTAACTCCTCACGGATCAAAAGTTATGGGCACCGGAGCGACGGAGGCCTGGTCACAAACCCTACGCCCTCGGTCTGCGGGCCCGACCGCTACGTGAAGCGAAGTTGTCTTGCCCAATGTTCCGTGGGATTCGGTAATAGAGATTTGGTGGATAAAGTATCTTGGCAACCTTAACCAGGGCAAAAAAAATTGAAAAGGGGGTGCAACACGAGGACTTCCCAAGGGGTCAGCTATCCTAGTACTACTCTCGCCCAAGCACGCTTAACTTCGGAGTTCTGATGGGATTCGGTGCATTAGTGCTGGTATAATCGCACCCGTCATGTTGAGGGCACAATTCATTTATGTGTTAATGGTTCATAGTGCCAGCCTAGAGAGATGGCCCATTCAAAAGGCCCAATGGGCTTAACGACAACCCATCCGCTTCAACAACGCAGCATCCTCGCAAGACGTGATATCGACACGTTGTAGGCCCTCTGATGTCCCGCGAGTCAGGTTGTCGTCCTGTTAACAGCTCACGACGTACGATCCGGGACAGAAAAACAGAGCAAAAGAAGAAAAATGGACTGAAACTGATGAAAACGTTTGATTTTGGGCTCCAAAAACGGGCATAGCGAGCAAGCTGGCTGCCCTCTTCGTAGAGCTCTCAGAGAGCTTTGCAACAGTATGCTATGTGCTGCGTAACTCCTTACGGATCAAAAGTTATGGGCACCGGAGCGACGGAGACTTGGTCACAAACCCTACGCCCTCGGTTTGCCGGCCCGGCCTCTATGTGAAGCTAAGTTGTCTTGCCTAATGTTCCATGGGATTCGGTAATAGAGATTTGGTGGATAAAGTATCTTGGCAACCCTAACCAGGGCAAAAAAAATTGAAAAGGGGGTGCAACACAAGGACTTCCCAAGGGGTCATCCATCCTAGTACTACTCTCACCCAAGCACGCTTAACTTCGGAGTTCTGATGGGATCTGATGCATTAGTGCTGGTATGATCGCACCCGTCATGTTGAGGGGACAATTCCTATATGTGTCAACGGTTCACAATCCCAGCCTATAGAGATGGCCCATTCAAAAGGCCCATTGGGCTTAACGACATCCCATCCGCTTCAACAACGTAGCATCCTCGAAAGACGTGATATCGACACGTTGTAGGGCCCTCTGATGTCCCACGAGTCATGTTGTCATCCTTTTAACAGCTCACGACGTACGATCCGGGTCGGAAAAATGGAGAAAAAGAAGAAAAGTGGACTGAAATTGATGAAAACGTTCGATTTTGGGCTTCAAAAAGGGTACATTGAGCCAACTGGCTGCCCTCGTCGTAGAGCTCTCAGAGAGCTTTGCAACGGTATGCTGTGCGCCGCGTAACTCGTTACGGATCAAAAGTTATGGGCACCGGAGCGACGGAGACCTGGTCACAAACCCTACGCCCTCGGTTTGCTGGCCCGGACTCTATGTGAAGCGAAGTTGTCTTGCCCAATGTACCGTGGGATTCGATAATAGAAATGTGGTGGATAACGTATCACGACCACCCTAGCCGGAGCAAAAAAAATTGAAAAGGCGGGTGCAACACGAGAACGTCCCTAGGGGTCACCCATCTTAGTACTACTCCCGCCCAAGCACGCTTAACTTCGGAGTTCCGATGGAATCCGGTGCATTAGTGCTGCTCTGATCACCCCCTTCATGTTGAGGGCACATTTCCTATATGTGTTAATAGTTCACAGTGCCAACCTAGAGATATGGCCCATTCAAAAGTCCCAATGGGCTTAACGACAACCCATCCGCTTCAACAACACAGCATCCTCGCAAGACGTGATATCGATACCTTGTAGGGCCCTCTGATGTCCCGCGAGTCAGGTTTTCGTCCTTTTAACAGCTCACGACGTACGATCCGGGACGAAAAAACAGAGCAAAAGAAGAAAAGTGGCCGAAAATTGATGAAAAAGTTCGATTTTGGGCTTCAAAAACGGGCACAGCGAGCAAACTGGCTGTTCCTATAGTAGAGCTCTCAGAGAGCTTTGCAACGGTATGCTGTGCGCTGCGTAAATCCTTACGGATCAAAAGTTATGGGCACCGGAGCGACGGAGACCTGGTCACAAACCCTACGCCCTCGGTTTGCGGACCCGGCCTCTACGTGAAGCGAAGTTGTCTTTCCCAATGTTCCGTAGGATTCGTTAATAGAGATTTGGTGGATAAAGTATCTTGGCAACCAAAACCAGGGCAAAAAAAATTGAAAAGGGGTTGCAACACGAGGACTTCCCAGGGGTCACCCATCCTAGTACTACTCCCGCCCAAGCACGCTTAACTTTGGAGTTCTGATGGGATCTGGTGCATTAGTGCTGCTTTGATCGCACCCGTCATGTTGAGGGCACAATTCCTATATGTGTTAACGGTTCACAGTCCCAGCCTAGAGAGATGGCCCATTCAAAAGGCCCAATGGGCTTAACGACAACCCATACGCTTCAACAACGCAGCATCCTCGCAAGACGTGATATGGACACATTGTAGGGCCCTCTGATGTACCGCGAGTCAGGTTGTCATCCTTTTAACAGCTCACGACGTACGATCCGGGAGGGAAAAATAGGGCAAAAGAAGAAAAGTGGCCTGAAACTGATGAAAACGTTTCATTTTGGGCTCCAAATAGGGCACCGGGAGCGAGCGAGCTGTTCCCATCATAGAGCTCTCCGAGAGCTTTGCAACAGTATGCTGTGCACTGCGTAACTCCTTACGTATCAAAAGTTATGGGCACCGGAGCGACGGAGACCTGGTCACAAACCCTACGCCCTCGGTTTACGGGCCCAGCCTCTACGTGAAGCGAAGTTGTCTTGCCCAATGTTCCGTGGGATTCGGTAATAGAGATTTGGTGGATAAAGTATCTTGGCAACCCTAACCAGGGCAAAAAAAATTGAAAAGGGGGTGCAGCACGAGGACTTCCCAGGGGGTCACCCATCCTAGTACTACTCTCGCCCAAGAACGCTTAACTTCGGAGTTCTGATGGGATCCGGTGCATCAGTGCTGGTATGATCGCACCCGTCATGTTGAGGGCACAATTCCTATATGTGTTAACGGTTCACAGTCCCAGCCTAGAGAGATGGCTCATTCAAAAGGCCCAATGGGATTAACGGCAACCCATCCGCTTCAACAACGCAGCATCCTCGCAAGACGTGATATCGACACGTTGTAGGGCCCTTTGATGTCCCGCGAGTTAGGTTGTCGTCCTTTTAACAGCACACGACGTACGATCCGAGACAGAAAAATAGAGCAAAAGAATAAAAGTGGACTAAAACAGATGAAAACGTTCGATTTTGGGCTCCAAAAAATGGGCACAGCGAGCAAGCTGGCTGCCCCCGTCATAGAGCTCTCAGAGAGCGTTTCGACGGTATACTGTGCACCGCGTAACTCCTCACGGATCAAAAGTTATGGGCACCGGAGTGATGGGGACCTGGTCACAAACCCTATGTCCTCGGTTTGCGGGCTCGGCCTCTACGTGTAGCGAAGTTGCCTTGCCTAATGTTCCGTGGGATTCGGTAATAGAGATTTGGTGGATAAAGTATCTTGGCAACCCTAACCAGTGCAAAAAAAATTGAAAAGGGGGTGCAACACGAGGACTTCCTACGGGTCACCCATCCTAGTACTACTCTCGCCCAAGCACACTTAACTTCGAAGTTCTCATGGGATCCAGTGCATTAGTGCTGGTATGATCGCACCCGCCATGTTGAGGGCACAATTCCTATATGTGTTAACGGTTCACAGTCCCAGCCTAGAGAGATGGCCCATTCAAAAGGCTCAATGGGCTTAACGACAACCAATCCGCTTCAACAACGCACCATCCGCGCAAGACGTGATATTGACACTTTGTAGGGCACTCTGATGTCCCGCGAGTCAGGTTGTCGTCCTTTTAACAGCTCACGACGTACGATCCGGGACGGAAAAACAGACCAAAAGAAGAAAAGTGGCCTGAAAATGATGAAAATGTTCGATTTTGGACTCCAAAAAGGGGCACAGCGAGCAAGCTAGCTGCCCCCATCGTAGAGCTCTCAAAGATCTTTGTAACGGTATGCTGTGCGCCGCGTAACTCCATACGGATCAAAAGTTATGGGCACCGGTGCGACGGAGACCTGGTCACAAACCCTACGCCCTCGGTCTGCGGGCCCGGCCTTTATGTGAAGCGAAGTTGTCTTGCCCATTGTTCCGTGGGATTCGGTAATAGAGATTTGGTAGATAAAGTATCTTGGCAACCCTAACTAGGGCAAAAAAAATTGAAAAGGGGTGCAACACGAGGACTTCACAGGGGGTCACCCATCCTAATACTACTCTCGCCCAAGCACGCTTAACTTCGGAGTTGTGATGGGATCCGGTGCATTAGTACTGGTATGATCGCACCCGTCATGTTGAGGGCACAATTCCTATATGTGTTAACGGTTCAGAGTCCCAACCTAGGGAGATGGCCCATTCAAAAGGCCTAATGGGCATAACGACAACCCATCAGCTTCAACAACGCAGCATCCTCGCAAGACGTGATATCGACACGTTGTAGGGCCCCTGATTTCCTGCGAGTCAGGTTGTCATCCTTTTAATAGCTCACGACGTACGATCCGGGACGGAAAAACAGAGCAAAAGAAGTAAAGTGGCCTGAAACTGATGAAAATGTTCGATTTTGGGCTCCAAAATTGGGCACAACGAGCATGCTCTCTGCCCTCATCGTAGAGCTCTCAGAGAGCTTAGCAACGGTATGCTTTGCGCCGCGTAACTCTAGACGGATCAAAAGTTATGGGCACCGGAGCGACGGAGACCTGGTCACAAACCCTACGCCCTCGGTTTGCGAGCTCGGCCTCTACGTGAAGCGAAGTTATCTTTGTGACACCCCGATCCCTCTCGAGACCGGGAGTTCTAACAATCAATCTATTCACAACCCAAATTCAAACCCGGCAAGATTTTAGGGAAAGACGGACAGAGTCTCCCCTGTTTCTAGGCAAATTGCAAAACCTGTAATAGCATATAAATGGACCAACACCGTGTCCAACCCTTCAACCACCTCAAGGCCATCCGAGCCTCGGTTCACAACAAGCAATTCACAAGTAAATATAAATTCAAGCTTAGCAATTAAACTACACCAACCTATTGCATAAAGTAGACTATCATGACTTTCTATCTTTTTCCCTTTTTGTCATTACAAATATATATTGAAGTTAAGCTATATCAACTAAATACATAATCTAATGAACTTAAATTACATCCCCTTTAACATTAAATACATATAATACATAAAAGCATACAACTTTACAACTTTGACAACTCAAGTCACATAGGCACGCAGGACAACCCTTCAAGCACGGACTTTCACGAAATCACGAACTTTCCAGCTAACATGGCATTTCCTGAAATGTGGTGGTGAGGAGTGAGTATACACAACATGTATACTCAGTGAGGGCGAGACAGATATCGAATTGGAGAGAAAGAAAGTCGTGCAATGCAAATAAGACAGTTAAGCAATATAACTGATAAATAAGCAATCAAGATAAACAATCAATACAATAAGTAATTACTGAAAGCATTAACACAACCATTCAAAGCTATACCACACTCTGAAGGATATGGTACACTCATTCGAGCATTGTCCCATTCCACGAGCGATACATCACTCTCGAGCTTGATGTTGGCAACGATGACAATAAGCGCGCATCCACCTTATAACACCAGTTTGGAATACCCCGGAAGTATCCATCAATCTACGACCCAAATCTCCCTGGGAGGCAGCCCAAGCGAGAAGAGGGAATAGCTACGGAGCTAGAGCAACCAACACTGGCAACCCGAGGCTACCCAGAGAGGCTCATCACTCACGCGCGAGACACTATGCAATGCAAGACTCGATACAAGGCGATAAACGAGCGATAAACAAGATATCAAGCATTCTCAACAATGGATAAACATTTCAATCAACAACCAACTCTAACAAGCGGAATAAGCATTAGCAAGCATAACAAGCAATAATAAGCATTAACAAGCATTCTATAGGCATAACTTCAACAAAACACACAAAGTCACAAATCGGCCCCAACTATCAAAACACTGTCATCTCCAAACGATCCACGAGTTCCGGAAACTGACTTCGCCAATCTTCCTAGGTCACTATAAAGCACGTCTAGAGACTCCGAAACCCTACTTAACCCTAGAATCCACGCAAAGCCCGGTTTTTCCCCTTTGCTCGTTTGAACTACAACTATACCAACCAAACACCCAACCAATACCACGACCGCACCAAAAGTGCTTCCATGGGCTCCCGAAACAATGCCATCACGCAAAACGAGAAAACGCTAAAGTCGACCTAAACGACCCCGACTTTCACTAAGCCGTTTTTCTCCATTTTTCTATTACACATTCTAATTAAACCACACATTTAGGCATTCTAGCATACCTAGCACCTTTTCACATCAACAGACAGCATAACAGCGCAACTTTATCATTTCAAGGATTTACTATTCACTAATTACTATTCATTAAACAATTTAAATTGCAATTTCGATTTTCAACCGCAGAAAATGCTAAAAAGCTATAAGTACATGTTCTACAATCAACAAGGAACATTCTTTAAGCAACAAAACGATTAAAACAACAATCTACGCATAAAATCCAAAAATCAAAGTTTAGATACAAATATTTCAAATGCGCAAATAACGATGAAACCCTCACCTTAGACGCTCCTAGACGCTAGGAAAACCTCGTAGAGTGCCTCGGAAACCACCCCGTGCAAGCTCACGCGAAGATTTGGTGATTTGTAGTTGAAGTTTTCTTTTTTTTTCTCCTTCTTTTCCTCATGTTTTCAAGTCTTTCCTCTCTGTTTTTTCGTGTGCAATTCTGCTTATTTAGGAAAAAAAAATGACAAGTCAAAGGTCAAAGATTCGGTCAACCCGCTAAACCAAAACAGCTATGCGCGACCTTACGAAAACGGCCATAACTTCTTCTAGAAAACTCCAATTCATGAACGGTTTGAAGCCTCAGAAACTAGACTCATAGAGCTTTCCAACCATATATAATTTGCTACCTAACTCTTCCCCAATTGGTTCAGATTTAATTCCAAAGTTGACCCAAAATTTGACTAACTTAACATTGCATTTTTTTTATTTCTAATCCCAAGTTTGCCTTTTATTAAACATTTCAAAAATTTCCACCTTGTCCTAGTTGGTCAATGTAGATGAAAAGTCAACTAGTTTGGTCAAAGAAGGTGAAAGGTCAATAAAATGTAATTTAAATGAACTTTAAATGCTATTGAATACATGCCAGGTTCGGGGTATCACATCCTTCCCCCTTAAAACAATTGCGTCCTCGCAATTCTTCTTCCAATAGGACTCTGCATCATCTACAATCCAACTCTGACTAGTCTTCATTAGATACTGAAAAAGTATTTAATCAAGATGACCAGTAGGAAAATTCAAGTAGAAATGCCAAGTAGTAACGCCAAATAGAAGCTCAAATGCAGATACCGTACAAGAATCATGTTGACACGAATACCGAAGAAGAATAAATTCCAACCAGAAACGCCGAGATAATACCAATAAAGACTAAAGCAAAGACACTGTAGATGTCATTAATACCACACAATAATGACAAGAAGAATACCTCACGCACGAATCTCCAATAGAAGTCTAACTGTTACTGCCCGAGAATTCCCAAGCAAGAAGCCAAATAAAAGCTCAAACAAAGATTCTATCTAGAGGTCCAAATAAGTACCTCACTGGTCATGAATTTCATAGAAGAATTCCCTGATAAGAGTGCGAAGAAAATACTAAGAAACCCAAATCAAATATACTTCAAAAGTTCCAAAGAAGCCTTCCAAATAATAACCCCACAGGACAACCCATTAGATTCCGAGTATCTCTATCAAATGCTGAGAAGAATGTCTAAGGAAATACTAGAGGAATTATCATGTGTCTAATAAGACAGTCAAGTTAAATAACAAATATAATTTTTCCAACTAGATGAGAAATCCGAGTAAGATTCCCGAGCAGGTGTACAACATACAAAACCAAACTCCAAGGCCTCTTCACTGTTCGCCAGGTGAGAACTTATACAATTTACCACCAAGAAAGCCCAAAGTATTCCACAGCATACCATAAGCAATATGAGATAATAAGTCTGAACAGGATTCCAAGTGTAAGACTTCCAATAACTGCCATCAAGGAAAGATACTAGTAGAATGCCCACTAAGAATTCTATAAAATGCCATTGAAGAATTTCCAATCAGGGATGTCAGTATCACACCAATAAAGACCGAGACACATATACCATAGACAATACCGTGCAGTAAATCCAATTGAAACCCCAATAGCCAGGTCCACCAAAAAGTGCCAACAGAAGTCTCCAAAGAATACCCCATTGAGAAAACCAAAGAATGCCCCAGAGAACAATCAAATAAAACCCCAAGAGAAAGCTACTCTTCACAACTGTTAATCACAGAGGAAGACCTTAGAGATTCGCCAATAACCGAGCTCCGAAAGCAAACACCAACTCCCAAATAAAGGCTAATTAAATGTCATTTATTTCCTGCCAACCCATACACCTTGAGTGGCTAGCTGTGAACCACTTTCTTCAGGGGAGGAAGAGGACTTACTTACCATTTTAATAGGACATGTATGAATGCCAATATATCACAGTTATACATATGCCTTAAACTATTATGCAAGCAAATTTACAAAATAGTTTATTCAACAAAGTCACTCAAGCACGGCAATCAAGTCAAGCATAACATAATCAATTCAAGACATTTTAAAACACACATTACAAGCAATACTTCAAGCAAATAACAATTCACGAGATCAATTCGATTCACAATGCCAATTCGATTGGTCAATTCAATGCACAACTAGACACTTTACTTCACTTAGCACACAATTAACACATAACACATAACTATATCACATAGGAGCACACATTCATGTCAAGACACACAATCTCACATACAAGCATGCACTTTCAAGGCACACTTAACAAGCACACATTCAAGGATCACTACCCGCCAGACCGAGGACCCTGTCCCGGCTTATGAGCTAGACAAGCTCTGATACCACCTGTGACACCCCGATCCCTCTCGAGACTGGGAGTTCTAACAATCAATCTATTCACAACCCAAATCCAAACCCGGCAAGATTTTAGGGAAAGACGGACAGAGTCTCCCCTGTTTCTAGGCAAATTGCAAAACCTGTAATAGCATATAAATGGACCAACACCGTGTCCAACCATTCAACCACCTCAAGGCCATCCGAGCCTCGGTTCACAACAAGCAATTCACAAGTAAATATAAATTCAAGCTTAGCAATTAAACTACACCAACCTATTGCATAAAGTAGACTATCATGACTTTCTATCTTTTTCCCTTTTTGTCATTACAAATATATATTGAAGTTAAGCTATATCAACTAAATACATAATCTAATGAACTTAAATTACATCCCCTTTAACATTAAATACATATAATACATAAAAGCATACAACTTTACAACTTTGACAACTCAAGTCACATAGGCACGCAGGACAACCCTTCAAGCACGGACTTTCACGAAATCACGAACTTTCCAGCTAACATGGCATTTCCTGAAATGTGGTGGTGAAGAGTGAGTATACACAACACGTATACTCAGTGAGGGCGAGACAGATATCGAATTGGAGAGAAAGAAAGTCGTGCAATGCAAATAAGACAGTTAAGCAATATAACTGATAAATAAGCAATCAAGATAAACAATCAATACAATAAGTAATTACTGAAAGCATTAACACAACCATTCAAAGCTATACCACACTCTGAAGGCTATGGTTCACTCATACGAGCAATGTACCATTCCACGAGCGATACATCAATCTCGAGCTTGATGTTGGCAACGATGACAATAAGCGCGCATCCACCTTATAACACCAGTTTGGAATACCCCGGAAGTATCCATCAATCTACGACCCAAATCTCCCTGGGAGGCAGCCCAAGCGAGAAGAGGGAATAGCTACGGAGCTAGAGCAACCAACACTGGCAACCCGAGGCTACCCAGAGAGGCTCATCACTCACGCGCGAGACACTATGCAATGCAAGACTCGATACAAGGCGATAAACGAGCGATAAACAAGATATCAAGCATTCTCAACAATGGATAAACATTTCAATCAACAACCAACTCTAACAAGCGGAATAAGCATTAGCAAGCATAACAAGCAATAATAAGCATTAACAAGCATTCTATAGGCATAACTTCAACAAAACACACAAAGTCACAAATCGGCCCCAACTATCAAAACACTGTCATCTCCAAACGATCCATGAGTTCTGGAAACTGACTTCGCCAATCTTCCTAGGTCACTATAAAGCACGTCTAGAGACTCTGAAACCCTACTTAACCCTAGAATCCACGCAAAGCCCGATTTTTCCCCTTTGCTCGTTTGAACTACAACTATACCAAACAAACACACAACCAATACCACGCCCGCACCAAAAGTGCTTCCATGGGCTCCCGAAACAATGTCATCACGCAAAACGAGAAAACGCTAAAGTCGACCTAAACGACCCCGACTTTCACTAAGCCGTTTTTCTCCATTTTTCTATTACACATTCCAATTAAACCACACATTTAGGCATTCTAGCATACCTAGCACCTTTTCACATCAACAGACAGCATAACAGCGCAACTTTATCGTTTCAAGGGTTTACTATTCACTAATTACTATTCATTAAACAATTTAAATTGCAATTTCGATTTTCAACAGCAGAAAATGCTAAAAAGCTATAAGTACATGTTCTACAATCAACAAGGAACATTCTTTAAGCAACAAAACGATTAAAACAACAATCTACGCATAAAATCCAAAAATCAAAGTTTAGATACAAATATTTCAAATGCGCAAATAACGATGAAACCCTCACCTTAGACGCTCCTAGACGCTAGGAAAACCTCGTAGAGTGCCTCGGAAACCACCCCGTGCAAGCTCACGCGAAGATTTGGTGATTTGTAGTTGAAGTTTTCTTTTTTTTTTTTCTCCTTCTTTTCCTCATGTTTTCAAGTCTTTCCTCTCTGTTTTTTCGTGTGCAATTCTGCTTATTTAGGAAAAAAAAATGACAAGTCAAAGGTCAAAGTTTTGGTCAACCCGCTAAACCAAAACAGCTATGCGCGACCTTACGAAAACGGCCATAACTTCTTCTAGAAAACTCCAATTCACGAACGGTTTGAAGCCTTAGAAACTAGACTCATAGAGCTTTCCAACCATATATAATTTGCTACCTAACTCTTCCCCAATTGGTTCAGATTTAATTCCAAAGTTGACCCAAAATTTGACTAACTTAACATTGCATTTTTTTATTTCTAATCCCAAGTTTGCCTTTTATTAAATATTTCAAAAATTTCCACCTTGTCCTAGTTGGTCAATGTAGATGAAAAGTCAACTAGTTTGGTCAAAGAAGGTCAAAGGTCAATAAAATGCAATTTAAATGAACTTTAAATGCTACTGAATACATGCCAGTTTCGGGGTATCACAATCTTGCCCAATGTTCTGTGGGATTCGGTAATAGAGATTTGGTCGATAAAGTATCTTGGCAACCCTAACCAGGGCAAAAAAAATGGAAAAGGGGGTACAACACGAGGACTTCCCAGGTGGTCACCCACCCTAGTACTACCCTCGCCCAAGCTTGCTTAACTTCAGAGTTCTGATGGGATCCAGTTAATTAGTGCTGGTATGATCGCACCCATCATGTTAAGGGCACAATTCAAATATGTGTTAACGGTTCACAGTGCCAGCCCAGAGAGATGGCCCATTCAAAAGGCCCAATGGGCTTAACGACATCCCATCCGTTTCAACAACGCAGCATCCTCGTAAGATGTGATATCGACACGTTGTAGTGCCCTTTGATGTCCCGCGAGTCAGGTTGTCGTCCTTTTAACAGCTCACGACGTACAATCCGGGATGGAAAAATAGAGCGAAAGAAGAAAAGTGGCCTGAAATTGATGAAAACTTTCGATTTTGGGCTCCAAAAAAGGGCACAGCGAGCAAGCTAGATGCCCCCGTCGTAGAGCTCTCAGAGAGCTTTCCAACAGTATGTTGTGCGCCACGTAACTCCTTACGGATCAAAAATTTTGGGCACCGGAGCGGCGGAGACCTGGTTACAAGCCCCAAGCCCTCGGTTTGCAGGCCCTGCCTCTACGTGAAGCGAAGTTGTCTTGCCCATGATGCCGTGGGATTCGGTAATAGAGATTTGGTGGACAAAGTATCTTGGCAACTCTAACCAGGACAAAAAAAATTGAAAATGGGGTCCAACCCGAGGACTTCCTAGGAGGTCACCCATCCAAATACTACTCTCGCCCAAGCACCCTTAACTTCGGAGTTCTGATGGAATCCGGTGCATTAGTGCTGGTATGATCGCACCCGTCAGGTTGAGGGCACAATTCCTATATGTGTTAACGGTTCACAGTCCCAGCTTAGAGAGATGGCCCATTCAAAAGGCCCAATGGGCTTTACGACAACCCATCTGCTTCAAAAACGCAGCATCCTCGGAAGACGTGATATCGACACATTGTAGGCCCCTCTGATGTCCCGTGAGTCAGGTTGTCGTCCTTTGAATAGCTCACGACGTACGATCCGGGACAGAAAAACAGAGCAAAAGTAGAAAAGTGGTCTGAAATTGATGTAAACGTTCGATTTTGGGCTCCAAAAATGGGCACAGCGAGCAAGCTCGCTACCCTTGTCGTAGTGCTCTGAAAGAGCTTTGCAACGGTATGCTGTGCGCCGCGTAACTCCTTATGGATCAAAAGTTATGGACACTGGAGCGACAGAGACCTGGTCACAAACCCTACGCCCTCGGTTTGTTGGCTCGGCCTCTACGTGATGCGAAGTTGTCTTGCCCAATGTTCCGTGGGATTCGGTAATAGAGATTTGGTGGATAAAGTATCTTGGCAACCCTAACCAGGGCAAAAAAAATGGAAAAGAGGTGCAACTCGAGGACTTCCCAAGGCGTCACCCATCCTAGTACTACTCTCGCCCAAGCACGCTTCACTTCGTAGTTCTGATGGGATCCGCTGCATTAGTGCTGGTATGATCGCACCCGTTATGTTGAGGGCACAATTCCTATATGTGTTAACGGTTCACATTGCCAGCCTAGAGAGATAGCGCATTCAAAAGGCCCAATGGGCTTAACGACAACCCATCCACTTTAACAACGCAGCATCCTCGCAAGACATGATATCGACACGTTGTAGGGGCCCTCTGATGTCCCGCGAGTCATGTTGTCGTCTTCTTAACAGCTCATGACGTATGATCCGGGATGGAAAAACAGAGCAAAAGAAATAAAGTGGACTGAAACAGATGAAAACATTTGATTTTGATCTCCAAAAATAGGCACATCGAGCAAGCTGGCTGACCTCGTCGTAGACATATCAGAGAGCTTTTCAACGGTATACTGTGCGCCGCGTAACTCCTTACGGATCCAAAGTTATAGGCACCGGAGCGACGGAGACCTGGTCACAAATCCTACGCCCTCGGTTTGCGGGCCCGGCCTTTACGTGAAGCGAAGTTGTCTTGCCCAATGTTCCATGTGATTCGGTAAAAGAGAATTGGTGGATAAAGTATTTTAGCAACACTAGCCAAGGCAAAAAAATTTGAAAAGGGTGTGCAAC
Source organism: Ehretia macrophylla (assembly GCA_037974665.1). Taxonomy (NCBI): domain Eukaryota; kingdom Viridiplantae; phylum Streptophyta; class Magnoliopsida; order Boraginales; family Ehretiaceae; genus Ehretia; species Ehretia macrophylla. The sequence goes on from CM075769.1 coordinate 78,771,612, forward strand.
AGGGGGACTTGCCAGGGGGTCGCCCATCGTAGTACGACTCGCGCCCAAGAACGCTTAACTTCGGAGTTCTGATGGGATCCGGTGCATCAGTGCTGGTATGATCGCATCCGTCATGTTGAGGGCACAATTCCTATATGTGTTAACGGTTCACAGTGCCAGCCTAGAGAGATGGCCCATTCAAAAGGCCCAAGGGGCTTAACGATAACCCATCTGCTTCAACAACGCAGCATCCTCGCAAGACATGATATAGACAAGTTGTAGGGCTCTCTGATGTCCCACGAGTCAGGTTGTCATCCTATTAATAGCTCACGACGTACGATCCGTTACGAAAAAGCAAAGCAAAAGAAGAAAAGTGGACTGAAACTGATTAAAACGTTCGATTTTTGGGCACCAAAAATGGGCCCAGCGAGCAAGTTGGCTACCCCTGTCGTAGTGCTCTCAGAGAGCTTTGCAACGGTATGTTGTGCACCGCGTAACTCCTTTCAGATCAAAGTTATGGGCACCAGAGCGACGGACACCTGGTCACAAACCCTACGCCCTCGGTTTGCGGGCCCGGCCTCTACGTGAAGCGAAGTTATCTTGCCCAATTTTCTGTGGGATTCGGTAATAGAGATTTGTTGGATAAAGTATCTTGGCAACCCTAACGAGGGCAAAAAAAATTGAAAAGGGCGTGCAACACGAGGAATTCCCAGGGTGTCACCCATCCTTGCACTATTCTCGCCCAAGCACGCTTAACTTCGGAGTTCTGATGGGATCCGGTGCATTAGTGCTGGTATGATCGCACCAGTCATATTAAGGGCACAATTCCTATATGTGTTAACGGTTCACAGTCCCAGCCTAGAGAGATGGCCCATTCAAAAGGCCCAATAGGCTTAACGACAACCCATCCGCTTCAACAACGCAGCATCCTCGCATGACATGATATTGACATGTTGCAGGGCCCTTTGATGTCCAGCGAGTTAGGTTGTCGTCCTTTTAAAAGCTCACGACGTACGATCCGGGATAGAAAAACAGAGTAAAAGAAGAAAAGTAGACTGAAACTGATGAAATCGTTCGATTTTGGGCTCCAAAAAATGGGCATAGCGAGCAAGCTGGCTGCCCTTGTCATAGAGCTCTTAGAGAGCTTTGCAACGGTATATTATGCGCCGCGTAACTCCTCACGAATCAAAAGTTATGGGCACCGGAGTGATGGGGACCTGGTCACAAACCCTACGCCCTCGGTTTGCGGGCCCGGCCTCTACGTGAAGCGAAGTTGTCTTGCCCAATGTTCTGTGGGATTCAGTAATAGAGATTTGGTGGATAAATTATCTTGGAAAACCTAACCAGTGCAAAAAAAATTAAAAATGGGGTGCTGCACGAGGGCTTCCTTGGGGGTCACCCATCCTAGTACTACTCTCGCCCAAGCACGCTTAAATTCGGAGTTCTGATGGGATTCGGTGCATTAGTGCTGGTATGATCGCACCCGTCATGTCGAGGGCACAATTCCTATATGTGTTAACGGTTCACAGTGCCAGCCTAGAGAGATGGCCCATTCAAAAGGCCCAATGGGCTTAACGAAAACCCATACGCTTCAACAACATAGCATCCTAGCAAGACGTGATATCGACACATTGTAGGGCCCTCTGATGTCCCGCGAGTCAGGTTGTCGTCCTTTTAACTGCTCACGACGTACGATCCATGACATAAAAATAGAGCAAAAGAACAAAAGTGGCCTGAAACTGATGAAAACGTTCGATTTGTGCTCCAAAAATGGGTACAGCTAGCATGCTTGCTGCCCCGGTCGAAGATCTTTCAGAGTGCTTTGCAACGGTATGCTGTGCGCCGTGTAACTCCTTACGGATCAAAAGTTATGGGAACCAAAGCGACGGAGACCTGGTCACAAACCCTACACCCTCGGTTTGCTGGTCCGGCCTCTACGTGAAGCGAAGTTGTCTTGCCCAATATTTCGTGCGATTCGGTAATAGAGATTTGGTGGATAAAGCATCTTGACAACCCTAACTAGGGCAAAAAAAATTTAAAATAGGGGTGCAACAGAAGGACTTCCCAGGGGTTCACTCATCCTAGGACTATTCTCACCCAAGCACGCTTAACTTCGGAGTTCTAACGGGATCCGGTGCATTAGTGCTAGTATGATCGCACCCGTCATGTTGTGGCACAATTCCTATATGTGTTAACGGTTCACAGCTCCAGCCTAGAGAGATAGCCCATTCAAAAGGCCCAATGGGCTTAACGACAACCCATCGGCTTCAACAACGCAGCATCCTCGCAAGACGTGATATCGACATTTTGTAGGGCCCTCTGATGTACCGCGAGTCAGGTTGTCGTCCTTTTAACAGGTCTCGACGTACCATCCGGGATGGAAAAAAAGGGCATAGTGAGCAAGCTGGCTGCGCTCGTCGTAGAGCTCTCCGAGAGCTTTGCAACGGTATGCTGTGCGTCGCGTAACTCATTACGGATAAAAACTTATGGGCACCGGAGTGACGGAGACCTGGTCACAAACCCTACGCCCTCGGTTAACGGGCCCGGCCTCTACGTGAAACGAGGTTGTCTTGCCCAATGTTCCGTGGGATTCGGTAAAAGAGATTCGGCCGATAAAGTATCTTGGCAACCCTAACCTGGGCAAAAAAAATTGAAAAGCAGGTGCAACACGAGGACTTCCGAGGGGGTCACCCATCCTAGTACTACTCTCGCCCAAGAACGCTTAACTTCGGAGTTCTGATGGGATTCGGTGCATTAGTGCTGGTGTGATCGCACCTGTCATGTTGAGTGCACAATTCCTATATGTGTTAACGGTTCACAGTGCCAGCCTAGAGAGATGGCCCATTCAAAATGTCCAATGGGCTTAACGACAACCCATCCACTTCAACAAGGCAGCATCTTCGCACGACGTGATATCGACACGTTGTAAGGCCGTCTGATGTCCCGCGATTCGGGTTGTCGTCCTTTTAACAGCTCGCGACATATGATTCGGGACGAAAAAAAAGGGTAAAAGAAAAAAAGTGGCCTGAAACTAATGAAAATGTTAGATTTTGGGCTCCAAAATGGGCACAACGAGCAAGCTGGCTGCCACCGTCGTAGAGCTCTCAGAGAGCTTTGCAACGGTATGCTGTACGCCGCGTAACTCCTTACGGATCAAAAGTTATGGGGACCGGAGCGACGGAGACCTGGTCACAAACCCTACGCCCTTGGTTTGCGAGCCCGGCCTCTCCGTGAAGCGAAGTTGTCTTGCCCAATGTTTCGTGCGATTTGGTAATAGAGATTTGGTGGATAAAGTATCTTGGCAACCCTAACAAGGACAAAAAAAATTGAAAAGGGGGTGCAACACGAGGACTTCCCAGGGGGTCACCCATCCAAGTACTACTCTCGCCCAAGCATGCTTAACTTTGGAGTTCTGATGGGATCCGGTGCATTAATACTGGTATGATCGCACCAGTCATGTTGGGGGCACAATTCCTATATGTGTTAACGGTTCACAGTGCCAGCCTAGAGAGATGGCCCATTCAAAAGGCCCAATGTGCTTAACAACAACCCATCCACTACAACAACGCAGCATCCTCGCAGGACGTGACATCGACAGGGTATAGGGCCCTTTGATGTACTGCGAGTCAGATTGTCATCCTTTTAACAGCTCACGACGTACGATCTGGGACTGAAAAACAAGGCAAAAGAATAAAAGTGGGCTGAAACGGAGGAAAACGTTCGATTTTGATCTCCAAAATGGGCACAACGAGCAAGCTGGCTGCTATCGTTGTAGAGCTCACAGAGAGCTTTTCAACAGTATGCTGTGCGCCGCGTAACTCCTTCCAGATCAAAAGTTATGGGCACCGGAGCAACGTAGACCTGGTCACAAACCCTGCGCCCTCGGTTTGCGGCCCCGGTCTCTACGTAAAGCGAAGTTGTCTTGCTCAATGTTCCGTGGGATTCAGTAATAGAGATTCGGTGGAGAAAGCACCTTGGCAACCCTAACCGGGGCAAAAAAAATTGAAAAGGGGGTGCAACACGAGGACTTCCCAAGGGGTCACCCATCCTAGTAGTACTCTCGCCCAAGCACGCTTAACTTCGGAGTTTTGATGGAATCCGGTGCATTAGTGCTAGTATGATCGCACCCGTCATGTTGAGGGCACAATTCCTATATGTGTTAACGGTTCACAGTCCCGGCCTAGAGAGATGGCCCATTCAAAAGGTCCGATGGGCTTAACGACAACCCATCCGCTTCAACAACGTAGCATCCTCGCAAGACGTGATATCGACACGTTGTAGGTCCATCTGATGTACCGCGAGTCTGGTTGTCGTCCTTTTAACAACTCACGACGTACGATCCGGGACAGAAAAATAGGGAAAAGAAGAAAGTGGCCTGAAACTGAAGAAAACGTTCGATTTTGGGATCCAAAAAGGGGCACATAGAGTAAGCTTGCTACCCCTATCATTGAACGCTCAGAGAGATTTGCAACGGTATGTTGTGCGCCGCGTAACTCCTTACAGATCAAAAGTTATGGGCACCGGAATGACGGAGACCTGGTCACAAACCCTACGCCCTCGGTTTGCTGGCCCGACCTCTACATGAAGCGAAGTTGTCTTGCCCAATGTTCCGTGGGATTCGGTAATAGAGATTTGGTGGATAAAGTAACTTGGCAACCCTAACCAGGGCAAAAAAAATTGAAAAGGGGGTTCAACACGAGGCCTTCCCAGGGGGTCACCCATCCTAGTACTACTCTCGCCCAAGCACGCTTAACTTCGAAGTTTTGATGGGATCCTGCGCATTAGTGCTGGTATGATCACGCCCGTCATGTTGAGGGCACAATTCCTATATGTGTTATGGGTTCACAGTCCCAGCCTAGAGAGATGGCCCATTCAAAAGGCCTAATGGGCTTAACGACAACCCATCTGCTTCAACAACGCAGCATCCTCGCAAGACGTGATATCGACACGTTGTAGGTCCCTCTAATGTCCCGCGAGTCAGGTTTTCATCCTTTTAACAGCTCACAACGTACGATCCGGGACGAAAAAATAGAGCAAAAGAACAAAAGTGGCCTGAAATTGATGAAAATATTCGATTTTGGGCTCCAAAAATGGGCACAGAGAGTAAGTTGGCTGCCCCCATCGTAGAGCTCTCAGAGAACTGTGCAACGGTATGCTGTGCGCCGTGTAACTCCTTGCGGATCAAAAGTTATGGGCACCGGAGCGACGGAGACCTAGTCACCAACCCTACGCCCTCGGTCTGCGGGCTCAGTCTCTATGTGAAGCGAAGTTGTCTTGCCCAATGTTCCGTGGGATTCGGTAATAGAGATTTGGTGGATAAAGTATCTTGGCAACCCTAACCAAAGCAAAAAAAATTGAAAAGGGGGTGCAACACGAGGACTTCCCAGGGGGTCACCCATCCTAGTACTACTCTCGCCCAAACACGCTTAACTACGGAGTTCTGATGGGATCCGGTGCATTAGTGCTGGTATGATCACACCAGTGATGTTGAGGGCACAATTCCTATATGTGTTAACGGTTCACAGCTCCAGCCTAGAGAGATAGCCCATTCAAAAGGCCCAATGGGCTTAACAACAACCCATCCGCTTCAACAACGCAGCATCCTTGCAACACGTGATATCGACATGTTGTAGGGCCCTCTGATGTACCGCGAGTCAGGTTGTCGTCCTTTTAACAGCTCATGACGTACGATCTGGGATGGAAAAAAAGGGCACAGCGAGCAAGCTGGTTGCGCCCGTCGTAGAGCTCTCCGAGAGCTTTGCAACGGTATGTTGTGCGTCGCGTAACTCATTACAGATCAAAACTTATGGGCACCGGAGCGACGGAGACCTGGTCACAAACCCTACGGCCTCGGTTTGCGGGCCCGGTCTCTACGTGAAGTGAAGTTGTCTTGCCCAATGTTCCTTGGGATTCGGTAAAAGAGATTCGGTCGATAAAGTATCTTGGCAACCCTAACCTGGGCAAAAAAAATTGAAAATGGGGTGCAACACGAGGACTTCCCAGGGGGTCACCCATCCTAGTACTACTCTCGCCCAAGCACGCTTAACTTCGGAGTTCTGATGGGATCCGATGCATTAGTACTGGTATGATCGCACCGATCATGTCGAGGGCAAAATTCCTATATGTGTTAACGGTTCACAGTCCCAGCCTAGAGAGATTACCCATTCGCTTTAACAACGCAGCATCCTCGCAAGACGTGATATCGACACGTTGTAGGGCCCTCTGATGTATAGAGAGTCAGGTTGTTGTCATTTTAACAGCTCACGACGTACGATCCGGAATGGAAAAATAGGGCAAAAGAATAAAAGTGGCCTGAAAATGATGAAAACGTTCGATTTTGGAATCCAAAAATGGCAAAGCGAGCATGCTAGTTGCCCCCGTCGTAGAGCTCACAGAGAGCTTTTCAACGGTATGTTGTGCGTCGCGTAACTCCTTACGGATCAAAAGCTATGGGCACCGAAGCGACGGAGACCTGGTCACAAAACCAACGCCCTCGGTTTACGGGCACGGCCTCTACGTGAAGCGAAGTTGTCTTGCCCAATGTTCCGTTGGATTCGGTAAAAGAGATTTGGTGGATAAAGTTTCTTGGCAACTCTAACCAGGGAAAAAAAATTGAAAATGGGGTGCAACATGAGGACTTCCTAGGGGGTCACCCATCCTAGTACTACGTTCGCCCAAGCACGCTTAACTTCGGAGTTTTGATGGGATCCACTGCATTAGTGCTGGTACGATCGCTCCCATCATGTTGAGGGCACAATTCCTATATGTGTTAATGGTTCACAGTGCCAGCCTAGAGAGATGGCCCATTCAAAAGGCCCAATGGGCTTAACGACAACCCATCCGCTTCAGCAACGTATCATCCACGCAAGGCTTGATATCGACATGTTGTAGGGCCCTCTGATGTAGAGCGAGTCAGGTTGTCGTCCTTTTAACAGCTCACGACATACGATCCGGGAGGAAAAAACAAGGCAAAAGAAGAAAAGTGTGCTGAAATGGATGAAAAAGTTCGATTTTGTGCTCCAAAAATATTCATAGCGAGCAAGCTGGCTACCCCCGTCGTAGAGCTCTCAGAGAGCTTTGCAACGGTATGCTGTGCGCCGCGTAACTCCTTACGGATCAAAAGTTATGGGCACCAGAGCGATGGAGACCTGGTCACAAACCCTATGCCCTCGGTTTGCGGGCCCGGCCTCTACGTGAAGCGAATTTGTCTTGGCAAAGGTGCCGTGGGATTGGGTAATAGAGATTTGGTGGATAAAGTATCTTGGCAACCCTAACCAGGGCAAAAACAATTGAAAAAGGGGTACAACAAGAGGATTTTCCAGGGGGTCACCCAACCAAGTACTACTCTTGCCCAAGCAGGCTTAATTTTGGAGTTCTGATAGGATCCGGTGCATTACTGCTGGTGTGATCGAACCAGTCATGTTGAGGGCACAATTCCTATATGTGTTAACGGTTCACAGTGCTAGCCTAGAGACATGGCCCATTCAAAAGGCACAATGGGCTTAACGGCAACCCATCCGCTTCAACAACGCAGCATCCTCGCAAGACGTGATATCGACATGTTGTGGGACCCTCTGATGTACTGCGAGTCAGTTTGTAGTTCTTTTAATAGCTCACGACGTACGATCCGGGATGAAAAAATAGGGCAAAAGAATAAAAGTGACCTGAAACTGATGAAAACGTTCGATTTTGGGCACCAAAATGGGCAAAGCGAGAAAGCTTCCTCCCACCGTCGTAGAGCTCTCGAGAGCTTTGCAACGGTATGTTGTGCGCCGCGTAACTCCTTACGGATCAAAAGTTATGGGCACCAGAGCGACAGAGACCTGGTCACAAAACCTATGCCCTTGGTTTGCGAGCCCGGCCTCTACGTGAAGCGAAGTTGTCTTGCCCAATGTTTCGTGAGATTCGGTAATAGAGATTTGGTGGATAAAGTATCTTGGCAACCTTAACCAGGGAAAAAAAAATTGAAAAGGGGGTGCAACACGAGGACTTCCCAGGGGGTCACCCATCCTAGTACTACTCTCACCCAAGCACGCTTAACTTCAGAGTTTTGTTGGGATCCGGTGCATTTGTGTTAGTATGATCGCACCCGTCATGTTGAGGGCACAATTCCTATATGTGTTAACGGTTCACAGACCCAGCCTAGAGAGATGGCCCATTCAAAAGGTCCAATGGGATTAACGAAAACCCATCCGTTTCAACAACGCAGCATCCTCGCAAGACGTGATATCGACATGTTGTAGGTCCATCTGATGTACCGCGAGTCTGGTTGTCGTCCTTTTAACAGCTCACGACGTACGATCCGGGACGGAGAAATAGGGAAAAAGAAGAAAAGTGGCCTGAAACGGATGAAAACGTTCGATTTTGGGCTCAAAAATGGGCACAGCGAGCAAGCTGGCTGCCACCGTCGTAGAGCTCACAGAGAGCTTTGCAACGGTATGCTGTGCGCCGCGTAACTCGTTCCGGATCAAAAGTTATGGGCATAGGAGCGACGTAGACCTGGTCACAAACCCTATGCCCTCGGTTTGCGGCCCCGGTCTCTACGTGAAGCGAAGTTGTCTTGCCAAATGTTCGGTGGGATTCGGTAATAGAGATTCGGTGGATAAAGCATCTTGGCAACCCTAACCGGGGCAAAAAAAATTGAAAAGGTGGTGCAACAAGAGGACTTCCCAGGCGGTCACCCATCCTAGTACTACTCTCGCCCAAGCACGCTTAACTTCGGAGTTCTGATGGGATCCGGTGCATTAGTGCTGGTATGATCGTACCCGTCATGTTAAGGGCACAATTCCTATATGTGTTAACGGTTCACAGTCCCAGCCAAGAGAGATGGCCCATTTAAAAGGCCCAATGGGCTTAACGACAACCCATCCGCTTCAACAACGCAGTATCCTCGCAAGACGTGATATCGACACATTGTAGGTCCCTCTGATATACCGCGAGTCTGGTTGTCGTCCTTTTAACAGCTCACGACGTACGATCCAGGACGAAAAGCAGGGCAAAAGAAGAAAAGTGGCCTGAAACTGATGAAAACTTTCGATTTTGGGCTCCAAAAAGGGGAACAGCGAGCAAGCTGGCTGCCCCTGTCGTAGAGCTCTTAGAGAGCTTTGCAACGGTATGCTGTGCGCTGCGTAACGCCTTAAGGATCAAAAGTTATGGGCACCGGAGCAACGGAGACCTGGTCACAAACCCTACGCCCTCGGTTTGTGAGCCCGGCCTATACGTGAAGCGAAGTTGTCTTGCCCAATGTTCTGTGGGATTCGGTAATAGAGATTTGGTGGATAAAGTATCTTGGAAACCCTAACCAGGGCAAAAAAAATTGAAAAGGGGGTGCAACACGAGGACTTCCCAGTGGGTCACCCATCCTAGTACTACTGTCGCCCAAGAACGCTTAACTTCGGAGTTCTGATAGGATCCTGTGCATTAGTGCTGGTATGATCGCACCCGTCATGTTGAGGGCACAATTCCTATATGTGTTAACGGTTCACAGTTCCAGCCTAGAGAGATGGCCCATTCAAAAGGCCCAATGGGCTTAACGACAACCTATCCGCTTCAACAACGCAGCATCCTCGCAAGACGTGATATCGACATGGTGTAGGGCCCTCTGATGTCCAGCGAGTCAGGTTGTCGTCCTTTTAACAGCTCACGACGTACGATCCAGGACGAAAAAATAGGACAAAAGATGAAAAGTGGCCTGAAACTAATGAAAACGTTAGATTTTGGGCTCCAAAAAGGGGCACAGCGAGCAAGTTGGTTGCCCCCGTCGTAGAGCTCTCAGATAGCTTTGCAACGGTATGCTGTGCGTCGTGTAACTCCTTACAGATCAAAATTTATGGGCATCGGAGCGACGGAGACCTAGTCACAAGCCCTACGCCCTCGGTTTGCGGGCCCGGCCTCTACGTGAAGCGAAGTTGTCTTGCCCAATGTTCCGTGGGATTCGGTAATAGAGATTTGGTGGATAAAGTATCTTGGCAACCCTAACCAGGGCAAAAAAAATTGAAAAGGGGGTGCAACACGAGGACTTCCCAGGGGGTCACCCATCCTAGTACTACTCTCGCCCAAACACGCTTAACATTGGAGTTTTGATGGGATCCGATGCATTAGTGCTGGTATGATCGCACCAGTCATGTTGAGGGCACAATTCCTATATGTGTTAACGGTTCACAGTGCCAGCCTAGAGAGATGGCCCATTCAAAAGGCCCAATGGGCTTAACGACAACTCATCCGCTTCAACAACGATGCATCCTCACAAGACGAAATATCGACACGTTGTAAGGCCCACTGATGTACCGCGAGTCAGGTTGTCGTCCTTTTAATAGCTCGCAACGTACGATCCGAGACGGAAAAACAGGGCAAAAGAATAAAAGTGGCCAGAAACTGTTGAAAACGTTCGATTTTCGGCTCCAAAATTGGCACAACGAGCAAGCTGGCTGCCACATTCGTAGAGCTCTCACAGTGCTTTGCAACGGTATGTTGTGCGCAGCGTAACTCCTTACGGATCAAAAGTTATGGGCACCGGAGCGACGGAGACCTGGTCACAAACCTTACGCCCTAGGTTTGCGGCCCCGATCTCTACGTGAAGCGAAGTTGTCTTGCCCAATGTTCTGTGGGATTCGGTAATAGAGATTTGGTGGATAAAGTATCTTGCCAACCCTAACCTGGGCAAAAAAAATTGAACAGGGGGTGCAACACGAGGACTTCCCAAGGGGTCACCCGTCCTAGTACTACTCTCACCAAAGAACGCTTAACTTCGGAGTTCTGATGGGATTCGGTGCATTAGTGCTGGTATGATCACACCCGTCATGTTGAGGGCAAAATTCTTATATGTGTTAACGGTTCACAGTCCCAGCCAAGAGAGATGGCCTGTTCAAAAGGCCCAATAGTCTTAACCACAACCCATCCGCTTCAACAACGCAGCATCCTCTCAAGACATGATATCGACACGTTGTAGGGTCCTCTGATGTCCCGCATGTCAGGTTTTTGTACTTTTAATAGCTCACGACGTACGATCCGGGACGGAAAAATAGAGCAAAAAAAATAAAAGTGGCCTGAAACTGATGAAAACGTTCGATTTTGGGCTCCAAAAAGGGGCATGGCGAGCAAGCTCTCTGCTTCCATTGTAGAGCTCTCAGAGAGCTTTGCAACGGTATGTTGTGCGCCGCGTAACTCTTTACGGATCAAAAGTTATGGGCATCGGAGCTACAGAGACCAGGTCACAAACCCTACGCCCTCGGTTTGCAGACTCGGCCTCTACGTGAAGCGAAGTTGTCTTGCCTAATGTTCCATGGGATTCGGTAAAAGAGATTTGGTGGATAAAGTATCTTGGCAACCCTAACCAGGGCGAAAAAAATTGAAAAGGGGGTGCAACAAGAGGACTTTCCAGGGGGTCACCCATCCTAATACTACTCTCGTCCAAGCACGCTTAACGTCGGAGTTCTGATGGGATCCGGTGCATTAGTGCTGGTATGATCGCACCCGTCATGTTGGGCACAATTCCTATATCTGTTAACGGTTCACAGTCCCAGCTTAGAGAGATGGCCCATTCAAAAGGCCCAATGGGCTTAACGACAACCCATCCGCTTCAACAACGCAGCATCCTCGCAAGACGTGATATCGACACGTTGTAGGGCCCTCTGATGTCCAGCAAGTCAGGTCGTCGTCCTTTTAACAGCTCACGACGTACGATCCGGGACGAAAAAATAGGGCAAAGAACAAAAGTAGCCTGAAACTGATGAAAAGATCGATTTTGGGCTCCAAAAAGGGGCAAAGCGAGCAACCAAGCTTCCCCCTGTCGTAGAGCTCTCAGAGAGCTTTGCAACGGTATGCTGTGCGCCGTGTAATTCCTTATGGATCAAAAGTTATGGGCACCGGAGCGACTGAGACATGGTCACAAACCCTACGCCCTCGGTTTGCGAGCCCGGCCTCTACGTGAAGCGAAGTTGTCTTCCCCAATGTTCCCTGGTATTCGGTAATAGAGATTTGGAGGATAAAGTATCTTGGCAACCCTAACCAGGGCAAAAAAAAATTGAAAAGGGGGTGCAACACGAGGACTTCCCAGGGGGTCACCCATCCTAGTACTACTTTCGCCCAAGCATGCTTAACTTCCGAGTTCTAATGGGATCCTGTGCATTAGTGCTGGTATGATCGCGCCCGTCATGTTGAGGGCACAATTCCTATATGTTTTAACGGTTCACAGTGCCAGCCTAGAGAGATGGCCCATTCAAAAGGCCCAATGGGCTTAACGACACCCCATTCGCTTCAACTACGCAATATCCTCGCAAGACGTGATAACGACACAATGTAAGGCCCTATGATGTCCCGCGAGTCAGGTTGTCATCCTTTTAACAGGTCACGACGTACGATCCGGGATAGAAAAACAGGGCAAAAGAAGAAAAGTGGCCTAAAACTGATGAAAATGTTCGATGTTCAGCTCCAAAAATGGGCACAACGAGCAAACTCGCTGCCACTGTCGTAGAGCTCTCATAGAGCTTTGCAACGGTATGCTGTGCGCCGCGTAACTCCTTACAGATCAAAAGTTATGGGCACCGGAGCGACGGAGACCTGGTCACAAACCCTACGCCCTCGGTTTGCGGGCCCGGCCTCTACGTGAAGTGAAGTTGTCTTGCCCAATGTTCCGTGGGATTCGGTAATAGAGATTTGGTGGATAAAGTATCTTGGCAACCCTAACCAGGGCAAAAAAAATTGAAAATGGGGTGCAACACGAGGACTTCCCAAGGGGTCACCCATCCTAGTACTACTCTCGCCCAAGGACGCTTAACTTTGGAGTTCTGATGGGATCCGGTGCATTAGTGCTGGTATGATCGCACCCGTCATGCTGAGGGTACAATTCGGATATGTGTTAACGGTTCACAGTCCCAGCCTAGAGAAATGGCCCATTCAAAAGGCCCAATGGGCTTAACGACAACCCATCCACTTCAACAACGCAGCATCCTCACAAGACATGATATCGACACATTGTAGGGCCCTCTGATGTACCGTAAGTCAGGTCGTCGTCGTTTTAGCATCTCATGACGTACGATCCGGGACGAAAAAATAGTGCAAAAGAAGAAAAGTTGACTAAAACTGATAAAAATGTTCGATTTTGGGCTCCAAAAACAGGCAAAGCGAGCAAGCTCACTGCTCCCGTTGTAGAGCTCTCAGAGAGCTTTGCAACGGTATACTGTGCGCCGCGTAACTCCTTACGGATCAAAAGTTATGGGCACCAGAGCGACGGAGTCTTGGTCACAAACCCTACGACCACGGTTTGCGGGCCCGGCCACTACGTAAAGCGAAGTTGTCTTGCTCAATGTTCCCTGGGCTTTGGTAATAGAGATTTGGTGGATAAAGTATCTTGGCAGCCCTAACCAGAGCAAAAAAAATTGAAAAGGGGTGCAACACGAGGACTTCCCAAGGGGTCACCCATCCTTGTACTACTTTCGCCCAAGCACGCTTAAGTTCGGAGTTCTGATGGGATCCGGTGCATTAGTGCCGGTATGATCGCACTCATCATGTTGAGGGCACAATTCCTATATGTGTTAGCGATTCACTGTCCCAGCCTAGAGAGATGGCCCATTCAAAAGGCCCAATAGGCTTAACGACAAATCTTCCGCTTCAACAACGCAGCATTCTCGCAAGACATGATATCGACACGTTGTAGGGCCCTCTGATGTCGCACGATTCAGGTTGTCGTCCTTTTAACAGCTCACAACGTACAATCCGGGACGGAAAAATAGTGCAAAAGAAGAAAAGTGTCATGAAACTGATGAAAACATTCGATTTGGGGCTCCAAAAATGGCCACAGCGAGCAAGCTAGCTGCCCTCATCGTAGAGCTCTCAGAGAGCTTTGCAACGGTATGATGTGCGCCGCATAACCCCTTACGGATCAAAAGTTACGGGCACCGGAGCAACGGAGACCTGGGCACAAACCCTACGCCCTCGGTTTGCGGGCCCGGCCTCTATGTGAAGCGAAGTTGTCTGGCCCAATGTTCCGTGAGATTCGGTAATAGAGATTTGGTGGATAAAGTATCTTGGTAACCCTAACCAGGGAAAAAAAAATTGAAAATGGGGTGCAACACGAAGACTTCCCAAGGGGTCACCCATCCTAGTACTACTCTCGCCCAAGCACGATTACCTTAGGAGTTCTGATGGGATCCGCTGCTTTAGTGCTGGAATGATCGCACCCATCATGTTGAGGGCACAATTCCTATATGTGTTAACGGTTCACAGTGCCAGCCTAGAGAGATGGCCCATTCAAAAGGCCCAATGGGCTTAACGACAACCCATCCGCTTCAACAACGCAGCATCCTCGCATGACGTGATATCGACACGTTGTAGGGCCCTCTGATGTACCGCGTGTCAGTTTTTTGTTCTTTTAATAGCTTACGACATACGATCCGGGACGAAAAAACAGGGCAAAAGAAGAAAAGTGGCTTGAAACTGATGAATACGTTCGACTTTGGGCTCCAAATATGGGCACAACGAGCAAGCTCGCTGCCCCCTTCCTAGAGCTCTCAGAGAGCTTTGCGTCGGTATGCTGTGCACCGCGTAACTCCTTACGAATCAAAAGTTATGGGCACCAGAGCGACAGAGACCTGGTCACAAACCCTACGCTCTCGGTTTGCGGGCCCGGCCTCTACGTGAAGCGAAGTTGTCTTGCCCAATGATTCGTGGGATTCGGTAATAGAGATTTGGTGGATAAAGTATCTTGGCAACCCTAACCTGGGCAAAAAAAATTGAAAAGGGGATGCAACACGAGGACTTCCCAGGAGGTCACCCATCCTAGTACTACTCTCGCCCGAGCACGCTTAACTTCGGAGTTCTGATGGGATCCGGTGCATTATTGCTGGTATGATCGCACCCGTCATGTTGAGGGCACAATTTCTATATGTGATCACGGTCCACAGTCACAGCCTTGAGAGATCACCAATTCAAACGACCCAATGGGCTTAACGACAACCCATCCGCTTCAACAATGCAGCATCCCCGCAAGACGTGATATAGACACGTTGTAGGGCCCTCTTATGTCTCGCGAGTCAGGTTATCGTCCTTTTAACAGCTCACGACGTACGATCCGGGATAGAAAAATGGAGCAAAAGAACAAAAATGGCCAGAAACTGATGAAAATGTTTAAATTTGGTATCCAAAAAGGGGCACTGCGAGCAACCTAGCTGCCCCCGTCGTAGAGCTCTCAGAGAGCTTTGTAACGGTATGCTGTGCACCGCATAACTTCTTACGGATCAAAAATTATGGGCACCGGAGCGACGGAGACCTTGTCACAAACCCTACGCCCTCGGTTTGCAGGCCCGACCTCTACGTGAAGCGGAGTTGTCTTACCTAATGTTCCGTGGGATTCGGTAATAGAGATTTGGTGGATAAAGCATCTAGGCAACCCTAACCAGGGGAAAAAAAATTAAAAAAAGGGGTGCAACACAAGGACTTCCCTGGGGGTCACCCATCCTAGTACTACTCTCTCCCAAGCACGCTTAACTTCAGAGTTCTGATGGGATCCGGTGCATTAGTGCTGGTATGATCGCACCCATCATGTTGAGGGCGCAATTCCAATATGTGTTAACTGTTCACAGTGCCATCCTAGAGAGATGGCCAATTCAAAAGGCCCAATGGGCTTAACGACAACCCATCCACTTCAACAACGCAGCATGCTCGCAAGACGTGATATCGACACGATGCAGGGTGTCACGCCCCAACTCGACCCCTCATATGATCAGTCAAGACGCAACGGAATTCGGCAGTATAACGATAGTAAATAGGATACCAAGGCTCTAAACCAACCTCAATAGGACATCATACATTAACTCCACAAACCATACAACAAACAACTCCTCAATAAAATAACAACATACATCATAACCATAATATACAATAAACGTTCTTCGTTATACGCCTCCGTTCCAATATAATAAATGAACCTTAATATACATTACAAAAACATATTGAGCCAATCTAGCAACCTAATCATAAACACAAGAAAGGCTACTAAGACAACATCGACTAATTCATTAACTTTTCAACATCTTCTACATTATGAACTACAAAGCATATAAAAGTCTACTAAGTTAATTTACAAGATAGTAAAAGAATACAATATCAAGGATAAGACTCTGAAACATAAGACTCATCCACATAAAGCACATTCTCAGCTTCCTGAGGCACGTATCCGTAATTTTGCTCAAGTACACCTGTAAGCATGCAATAATAGAGAGTGAGCTTATATAAAATAAGCCCAGTGAGGATCAAATAGATCTCTAACAGTATTCACTATACTCCTTGGAAATAATCCTTTGAGCAAGTAAACACACAATAACATCAATAATACTATCATAACATAATCTATAATGACCATTCAATAAAGGATACACTAGTTGGTGTAGCTCCAAACGCCATCACGATCACAACAGCCTTCTTGTGACTCCCATAAACTCATGCACCCGAGGTACCCCAATAACCTCTCCCTCCATGACACCTCCATCATGCGAGCTGGAGGCAGTCTCTGGTAGTCATGCCGTTATCAACCCGACAGACCGATGCTGCCCGAGAGGTGGCACACACATACCAAAGACTCAGCAATAATAATAAACATCAATCATTCACAGGAGGACAGTCAGGAGAACAGCCTATCTCCCGGCATCAATCATCAATCAATAATCATCAATAATCATCAATAATCATATTATCAACATAATAACATCAATAATTAATTTAACAACAAATAACTAGGTTAGATGAAAAAGTAGGTCATCCAACCGAACATGCATTAAACACACAATAAAACCCTAGTTTACCCATCATCAACTCACAATTCAATCACTCAAACCACACCCAATCAACTAAGGCTCAGTTCAACAATTTAAAGAAAGATAACCTAAACTTCAAATAATCATATCTTACATCCTACTAATCCAAACAAATCCAAATCAGTTTCAAACACTCACCCATTCAATCAACTACATTAGCCCCCTCGGAAACCAACCAAAACACATCCAAATCATGCTCAATACCCTAAAACCCTAATGTGTCATGGCTGAAATTTCTGAATTTTAGCACGGACATCGTAATAAAAAATTTGACATTACAACGGTGCTACCACGTAATTATCAAACATT
The DNA here is from genome assembly GCA_037974665.1 of Ehretia macrophylla. Taxonomy (NCBI): domain Eukaryota; kingdom Viridiplantae; phylum Streptophyta; class Magnoliopsida; order Boraginales; family Ehretiaceae; genus Ehretia; species Ehretia macrophylla. The sequence goes on from CM075769.1 coordinate 78,788,708, forward strand.
TAGAAATCGACGGCAATCGATTCCGATCAACACAACTCAAAATAATCAACATTAACCAAATTATTCAACTTTAAATACCCGAAAAATAATAATTATGCTACAATCGTTCAAATCTCATACTATTACATATAAATGATCCCTAGTATGCAGGGAGCAATAATCTAACATCAAAGTAACGTGTTAACTGTGCAATAATTATTTGTACGCATAAACACAAAATATGAGTTTTGAGATCTAGAATTTTTCTCTCACCTTTGATGTGTTTTGATGCAAGAAATGTGTAGAATGGATGCCAAACAAGTGAAATCGAGCTTTGAATGAAGTGATTTGGACTTGAATTGCAAAATCTATGTGAAAAATGCTTGAAAACCTTTGAAAAATGTCTTCATCTTTCTCCTACAAGGAACCATGGTTTTGTGTGTGTTTTTGGAGGTGTTTTGCTTTGTTTTTAATGTGTGTTGATGATATATTAAGCAAAGGTCAAATAAATAAACGAAAGTCAAAGTGGAAACTAATTATTTTTAGTGTTTTCTTGACTTTAAATGCATTTTCTTGATCACCAATATTCAAAACAATTATCCAACAGCCAAGATAGCTCAAGTAGTTTATTTTTAGGTGACAAGAAGTTTTACAATCAAACAATTTCACCCGAGTCGGCTTAAAACTCGATTTTCGCAAAAGTCGGTGTAAAAACCCTAATAAATTCCTAAGCCGATTTTAAAACTGTTTTAATCAAACACAGGTCTATTAAAGTCCGTGGACTAGGTCTAGAAGGGTTAAAAAGACCATTTTCAAAATTATAGCGGACGTGTTTCGAAAATACTATTCACTAAAAATCGACGATAAAATTTCTGACTCCGTTTTTTATGAAAATTTCATGAATGCACATTTAGCATGTTCTAGGAGTATTAATATCAAAATATTATAAGCCATATAGCACATAGACAAGTTAATTCACGCAAATCGAGGCAAAGACACGCAAATCGAGGTAAAGACGAAAACTGGGGTTTCACATTCTCCCCTCCTTAAAACAATTGCGTCCGCGCAATTCTCGAACTGACTGACAATTAAATCCTCAATCGTTACACTTAACAATACTTCTCTTAGTTCTCATTTATCTCTTAGGATGACACCTAACCAAAGACCTCAAAAGAACAAACTCTGTTGACTGCAAGTTGATGATCATAATTCCAAGACAATCTTCAATTCATAATTCTCTCCTACCTAATATCATATTGCATATGAAAGAAATCACAACTCCAAAGTCTTAGCATGACACCACTAATTATCAATCATCCCCTACTACACAAAAGAGCTCTATGAACACCCCGAGGGTTTAAAAACTCATTTACGATAACATGAATGATTACTGATCAAGGAAATATCTCAAAAGTGACATTGGTCAGAATATGGCTCTTATGAAATTTACAAGGAAATAAGAATATGGAAAGTCATATTCGAGCCAACAATCAAGTGAACAAGATGTGAAACAGGTTAGAGAGTCAAGGGGCTAATAGTTTAATAAAGAAGCATGATAACTAAGATAAGAAATGTCTCAGCACCTATCAGTTAAATAAGTACAAACAAAGGATGATGACGAGTCAAAACAGTGCTGAGTATGTTGAACAAAAATTCCTGAACAAGTAGATATTTCAATTCTCGATGATTGTTCAAGGAACCAACAAGTAGGTTGTACTTGAGGTGAAATGAAATTAAGAAATAAGAGATGATTAATTCAATAGAAAATATGAGTGTCAAGATAATGAGTATCTCAGCACGCAATAACCAAAGAAGTATAAATAAGAAAGGACAATGCTGAGTATATTAAATGAGCAATTACAAGTAAAGTAATGGCTCAGGATTTAATAATGAAACAATAGGATTACAAGGATCAACAAGAATGACAATGATGTACTTAGGTAGGGAGTACATCAAGCAAGTGGAATTCGAACAAGTAAAATGGTATACCAAAGGAAAAATTACTTTCAAATGAATAGTAGTAGGATGAAATGAAATATTGAAATCAATGGCTGGACATAGACATTGAAATATAGAAGTCTCAAACCTTTACTCCAATAAGAGACATTGATATAAGAAGCAAATATGAATGTTAAGAATAGAAACAATGTCAAATGAGTATAGGATCCATTAATCCAATAAGCAAACTTTCAAGAAACAATTGACAGGCTAGAAAAGTGTAACTCTCTCTCAAATAAGTGAGAATAGAGTAGAAAAGAATAATAAGACCAATAGAATAGGAAGCACAAAGGGGGTGTCCCACCTACACATTTAAATACCAACAAGTCAAATCCTACAATCTATCTTCCTCCAAAACAAGACACTAAGGAGATCTAGAGAACCTAAGGAGTCATAACAATCACCAAACAAGATAAATCACTCCAAAATTTTACATTCCGTACCAGACCAATCACTAAACAAGATAAATCACCGATTACCCAACAAGATTAACTAATGAAGACTCCAAAATATGATAACACAATACAGATTCATACTAACCCATTATAACACAAGAGAATCCCCAATCAACAATTTAGAAAGTCATACCACCTAGAACTCAAAATCTTGATGTAGGTAAGTAAATGTTCAGTCATCCAAATGCATTCTTATTTCCTCAAATAATTCTATCTCCCAACAATTACATCTTCGAATAAAATAACTTTAGTCAGGAATCACTCTAATTGTCTCCAAGATTTAAAGATCAAAACTCCAAAATATCCATTAATAATATAGCAATCCCAAATAGTAGAAACACTCACATGTTATACTACACTTCATTCCATTCACAAATATACATCACTAATTCCTCAAATAAATTCATTCTAAAATGACCTCAAGAAAGTATAGTCTGAGTTGAGACTCCAAAAGTGTCTAATGATAACCTCACGGAAACCTCAACTTATGATCCATCTCCAAGTAATAACAAGTTAAACATGGCAACAAAAGTAATTATAATCATCAAGATACATTGCTATTTCCTCGAACAACTTCATTCTCGCTAAAGGAACATCAAGATCAATCCACTAAGCCGAAACTAAAATCCATAAACATAACAATAAAAATCTAACTGATAAACTTCTAAAATAATAATAATTCAAAATCATGGCCTACCACTATTTCCGAAAACTCTTGCAGTCATCCTTACTTCACCTAAAAGAATCACCCACAGTTATAGAATATATACAATTACATCACATGAAAATAGGTACAACGTAATGCATGATTATCATATAATATAACATTATCACATAACACACAATTCAGCATATAAGAAGCCAACATCACATAAATAGGTTATATCACAGAAGTAGGTTATAAACAATTAAAGTCACATAAGCAACAACCTTCACATAAGGCACTTTGATCACATAAAACACATTTGTCACATAATACACATTAATCACATAATGCACATTAATCACATAATGCACATTAATTACAACACATTGAGTACGTATAGCATGTTATCACATAAAACATATTGACCACATTAGTTCACTTAACACACAAGGCATACTGGTCACATAGAAAGTTAGACACATAAGTAAATTAATCACATAAACATATCAACATATGTTTCACTTTTCTTCACTTAATACATACTTGCATGCTTAGACCACTACCCACATTTCGAGGATACCCCGACTGACATCTAATCAAGCTCTGATACCACTTAAATGTCACGCCCCAACTCGACCCCTCCTATAATCAGTCAGGACACAACGGAATTTTGACAGTATAACGATAGTAAATAGGATACCGAGGCTCTAAACCAACCTCAATAGGACATCATACATCAACTCCACAAACCACACAACAAACAACTCCTCAATAAAATAACAACATACATCATAACCATATTATACAATAAATGTTCTTCGTTATACGCCTCCGTTCTAATATAATACATGAACCTTAATATACATTACAAAAACATATTGAGCCAATCTAGCAACCTAATCATAAACACAAGAAAGGCTACTAAGACAACATCAACTAATTCATTAACTTTTCAACATCTTCTACATTATGAACTACAAAGCATATAAAAGTCTACTAAGTTAATTTACAAGATAGTAAAACAATACAATATCAAGGATAAGACTCATCCACATAAAGCACATTCTCAGCTTCTTGAGGCACGTATCCATAATCTTGCTTAAGTACACCTGTAAGCATGCAATAATAGAGAATGAGCTTATATAAAATAAGCCCAGTGAGGATCCGATAGATCTCTATAGTATTCACTATGCTCCTTGGAAATAATCCTTTGAGCAAGTAAACACACAATAACATCAATAATACTATCATCACATAATCTATAATGACCATTCAATAAAGGATACACTAGTTGGTGTAGCTCCAAACGCCATCACGATCATAACAGCCTTCTTGTGACTCCCACAAACTCACGCACCCGAGGTACCCCAATAACCTCTCCCTCCATGACACCTCCATCATGCGAGCTGGAGGCAGTCTCTGGTAGTCATGCCATTATCAACCCGACAGCCCGAGAGGTGGCACACACATACCAAAGACTCAGTAATAATAATAAACATCAATCATTCACAAGAGGATAGTCTAGCAGAACTACCTATCTCCCGGCATCAATCATCAATCAATAATCATCAATAATCATCAATAATCATATTATCATCATAATAACATATATAATCAATTTAACAACAAATAACTAGGTTAGATGACAAAGTAGGCCATCCAACCGAACATGCATTAAACACACAATCAAACCCTAGTTTACCCATCATCAACTCACAATTCAATCACTCAAACCACACCTAATCAACTAAGGCTCAGTTCAACAACTTAAAGAAAGATAACCTAAACTTCAAATAATCATATCTTACATTCTACTAATCCAAACAACTCCAAATCAGTTTCAAACACTCACCCATTCAATCAACTACATTAGTCCCCTCGAAAACCAACCAAAACACATCCAAATCATGCTCAATAACCCTAAAACCCTAATGTGTCATGGCTGAAATTTCTGAATTTTAGCATGGACATCGCAATACAAAATTTGGCATTACAACGGCGCTACCACGTAATTATCAAACATTTAGAAATCGACGGCAATCAATTCCGATCAACACAACTCAAAATAATCAACATTAACCAAATTATTCAACTTTAAATACCCGAAAAATAATAATTATGCTACAACCGTTCAAATCTCGTAGGATAACATATAAATGATCCCTAGCATGCATGGAGCAATAATCTAACATCATATTAACATTTTAACGGTTCAATAATTATTTATACGCATAAACACAAAATATGAGTTTTGAGATCTATAATTTTTCTCTCACCTTTGATGTGTTTTGATGCAAGAAATGTGTAGAATGGATGCAAAACAAGTGAAATCAAGCTTTGAATGAAGTGATTTGGACTTGAATTGCAAAATCTATGTGAAAAATGCTTGAAAACCTTTGAAAAATGTCTTCATCTTTCTCCTACAAGGAACCACGATTTTGTGTGTGTTTTTGGAGGTGTTTTGATTTGTTTTTAGTGTGTGTTGATGATATATTAAGCAAATGTCAAACAAATAAAAGAAAGTCAAAGTGGAAACTAATTATTTTTAGTGTTTTCTTGACTTTAAATGCATTTTCTTGATCACCAATGTTCAAAACAATTATTCAACACCCAAGCTAGCTCAAGTAAATTATTTTTAGGTGACAAGAAGTTTTACAATCAAACAATTTCACCCGAGTCGGCTTAAAACTCGATTTTCGCAAAAGTCGGTGTAAAAACCCTAATAAATTCCTAAGCCGATTTTAAAACCATTTTAATCAAACACAGGTCTATTAAAGTCCGTGGGCTAGGTCTAGAAGGGTTAAAAAGACCATTTTCAAAATTATAGCAGACGTGTTTCGAAAACACTATTCACTAAAAATCGACGATAAAATTTCTGACTCCGTTTTTTATGAAAATTTCATGAATGAACATTTAGCATGTTCTAGGAGTATTAATATCAAAATTATCATATTATAAGCGATATAGCACATAGACAGGTTAATTCACGCAAATCGAGGTAAAGACACACAAATCGAGGTAAAGACGAAAACTGTGGTTTCACATAGGGGCATCTGATGTATCGCGAGTCAGGTTGTCGTCCTTTTAACAGCTAATGACGTATGATCCGGGACGAAAAAACAAGGCAAAAGAAGAAAAGTGGCCTGAAACTGATGAAAACGTTCGATTTTGGGCTCTAAAAATGGGCAAAGCGAGCAAAGCGAGCAAACTCGCTGCCCCCGTCGTAGAGCTCTCAGAGAGCTTTGCAACGGTATGCTGTGCGCCGTATAACTCCTTACGAATCAAAAGTTATGGGTACAGTAGCGACGGAGACCTGGTCACAAGCCCTACGCCCTCGGTTGGTGGGATCGGCCTCTACGTGAAGCGAAGTTGTCTTGCCCAATGTTCCGTGGGATTCGGTAATAGAGATTTCGTGGATAAAGTATCTTGGCAAACCTAACCAGGGCAAAAAAAATTGAAAAGGGGGTGCCACACGAGGACTTCACAAGGGGTCACCCATCCTTGTACTACTCTTGCCCAATCACGCTTAACTTTGGAATTCTGATGGGATCCGGTGCATTAGTGCTGGTATGATCGCACCCGTCATGTTGAGGGCACAATTCCTATATGTGTTAACGGTTCACAGTCCCATCCTAGAGAGATGGCCCATTCAAAAGGGCCAATGGGCTTAACGACAACCCATCCGTTTAAACAACGCAGCATCCTCCCAAGACGTGATATCGACATGTTTTAGGGCCCTGTGATATCCCGCAAGTCAGGTTGTCGCCTTTTTAACAGCTCACGACGTACGATTAGGGACGAAAAAATAGAGCAAAAGAACAAAAGTGGCCTGAAACTGATGAAGATGTTCGATTTTCAGCTCCAAAAATGGGCACAACGAGCAAACTCACTACCCCCGTCGTAGAGCTCTTAGAGAGCTTTGCAACGGTATGCTGTGCGTCGCGTAACTCCTCACGAATCAAAAGTTATGGGCACCGGAGCGATGGAGGCCTGGTCACAAACCCTACGCCCTCGGTTCTCGGGCCTGGCCTCCACGTGAAGTCAAGTTGTCTTGCCCAATGTTCCGTGGGATTTGGTAATAGAGATTTGGTGGATAAAGTATCTTGACAACCCTAACCAGGGCAAAAAAAATTGAAAAGGTGGTGCAACACGAGGACTTCCCAGGCAGTAACCCATCCTAGTACTACTCTCGCCCAAGCATGCTTAACTTCGGAGTTCTGATGGGATCCGATGCATTAGTGCTGGTATGATCACACCCGTCACGTTGAGGGCACAATTCCTATATATGTTAACGGTTCACAGTGCCAGCCTAGAGAGATGGCCCATTCAAAAGGCCCAATGGCCTTAACGACAACCCATCCGCTTCAACAACGTAGCATCATCACAAGACGTGATATCGACACGTTGTAGGGTCCTCTGATGTCCTACGAGTCAGGTTGTCATCCTTTTAACAGCTCACGACGTACCATCCGGGACAGAAAAACAGGGCAAAAGAAGAAAAGTGGCCTGAAATTGATGAAATCGTTAGATTTTGGGCTCCAAAAACAGGCACAGTGACCAACCTGGCTACCCCCATCGTACAGCTCTCAGAGAGCTTTGCAACAGTATGCTGTGCGCCGCGTAAATCCTTACGGATCAAAAGTTATGGGCACCGGAGCGACGAAGACCTGGTCACAAACCCTACACTCTCGGTTTGTGAGCCCGGCCTCTGCGTGAAGCGAAGTTGTCTAGCCCAATGTTCTGTGGGATTCGGTAATAGAGATTTGGTGGATAAAGTATCTTGGCAACCCTAACCAGGGCAAAAGAAATTGAAGTTAACCAGGACGCTTAACTTCGGAGTTCTCATGGGATCTGGTGCATTAGTACTGGTATGATAGCACCCGTCATGTCGAGGGCACAATTCCTATATGTGTTAACGGTTCATTGTGCCAGCCTAGAGAGGTGTCCCATTCAAAAGGCCCAATGGGCTTAACGACAATCCATCCGCTTTAACAACACAACATTCTCGCAAGACGTGATATCGACACGTTGTAGGGCCCTTTGATGTCCCGCGAGTCAGGTTGTCGTTCTTTTAACAATGCATGACGTACGATCCGATACAGAAAAACTAGGCAAAAGAACAAAAATGGCTTGAAACTGATGAAAACGTTCGATTTTGGGCTCCAAAAAGGGCACAACGAGTAAGCTGGCTGCCCCCGTCGTAGAGCTCTCAGAGCGATTTGCAACGGTATGCAGTGCGCTGCATAACGCCTTACGGATGAAAAGTTATGGGCACCGGAGCGACGGAGACCTGGTCACAAACCTTACGCCCTCGGTTTGCGAGCCCGGCCTCTACGTGAAGCGAAGTTGTCTCGCCAAAGGTTTCGTTAGATTCGGTAATAGAGATATGATGGATAAAGTATTTTGGCAACCCTAACCAGGGCAAAAAAAATTGAAAAGGGGGTGCAACACGAGGACTTCCCAGGGGGTCACCTATCCTTGTATTACTCTCGCCCAAGCACGCTAAACTTCGGAGTTCTGATGGGATCCGATGCATTAGTGCTGGTGTGATTGCACCCGTCATGTTGAGGGTACAATTCCTATATGTGTTAACGGTTCACAGTGCCAACCTAGAGAGATGGCCCATTCAAAAGACCCAATGGGCTTAACGACAATCCATCCGTTTCAACAATGCTGCATTTTCGCAAGACGTGATATCGACACATTGTAAGGCCCTCTGATGTCTTGCGAGTCAGGTTGTCGTCCTTTTAACAGCTCACGACGTACAATCCGAGACAGAAAAACAAGGCAAAAGAAGAAAAATGGCTTGAAACTGATGAAAACGTTCGATTTTGGGCTCCAAAAATGGGCACAGCTAGCAAGCTGGCTACCCCCATCCTAGAGCTCTCAAAGAGCTTTGTAACGATATGATGTGCCCCACGTAACTCCTTACGAATCATAAGTTATGGGCACCGGAGCGGCGGAGACCTGGTCACAAACCCTACGCCCTCGGTTTGCGGGCTCGGCCTCTACGTGAAGCGAAGCTGTCTTGACCAATGTTCCGTGGGATTCGGTAATAGAGATTTGGTGGATAAAGTATATTGGCAGCCCTAACCAGGGCAAAAAAAATTGAAAAGGGGGTGCAACACGAGGACTTCCCAAGGGGTCACCCATGCTAGTACTATTCTCGCCCAAGCACGCTTAACTTCGGAGTTCTGATGGGATCCGGTGCATTAGTGCTGGTGTGATCGCACCCGTCATGTTGAGGGTACAATTCCTATATGTGTTAACGGTTCACAGTTCCAGCCTAGAGAGATGGCGCATTCAAAAGGCCCAATGGGCTTAATGACAACCCATCTGCTTCAACAATGCAGCATCTTCACAAGACGTGAAATCGACACGTTGTAAGGCCCTCTAATGTCCCGCGAATCAGGTTGTCGTCCTTTTAACAACTCACGACGAATAATCCGGGATGAAAAAATAGAGCAGAAGAATAAAAGTGGCCTGAAACTGATGAAAACGTTCGATTTTGTGCTCCAAAAATGGGCACAGCGAGCAAGCTTGCTAGCCCCGTCGTAGAGTTCTCAGAGAGCTTTGCAACAGTAAGCTGTGCACCACGTAACTCCTTACGGATCAAAAGTTATGGGCACCGGAGCGACGAAGACCTTGTCGCAAACCCTACGGCCTCGGTTTGCGGGCGCGACCTCTACGTGAAGCGAAGTTGTATTGCCCAATGTTCCGTGGGATTCGGTAATAGAGATTTGGTGGATAAAGTATCTTGGCAACCCTAACCAGGGCAAAAAAAATTGAAAAGGAGGTACATCAGAGGACTTACCAGGGGGTCACCCATCCTAGTACTACTCTTGCCGAAGCACGCTTAACTTCGGAGTTCTGATGGGATCCGGTGCATTAGTGCTGGTATGATTGCACCCGTCATGTTGAGGGCACAATTCCTATATGTGTTAACAGTTCACAGTTCCAGCCTAGAGAGATGGCCAATTCAAAAGGCCCAATGGGCTTAATGACAACCCATCCGCTTCAACAACGCAGCATCCTCGCAAGACATGATATTGACATGCTGTAGGGCCCTCTGATGTACCGCGAGACAGGTTGTCGTCCTTTTAACAGCTCACGACGTACAATCCGGGAGGAAAAAATAGGGCAAAAGAAGAAAAGTGGCCTGAAACTAATGAAAACGTTAGATTTTGGTCTCCAAAAATGGGCATAGCGAGCATGCTCGCTGCCCCCTTCGTAGAGCTCTCAAAGTGCTTTGCTACGGTATGTTGTGCACCGCGTAACTCCTTTCGGATCAAAAGTTATGGGCACCGGAGCGACGGAGACCTAGTCACAAACACTACGCCCACGGTTTGCGGGCCCGGCCTCTACGTGAAGCGAAGTTGTCTTGCCCAATGTTCCGTGGGGTTCGGTAATAGAGACTTGGTGGATGAAGTATCTTGGCAACCCTAACCAGGGCAAAAAAAATTGAAAATGGGGTGTAACACGAGGACTTCCCTGGGGGTCACCCATCCTAGTACTACTCCCGCCCAAACACGCTTAATTTCGGAGTTCTGGTGGGATCCTGTGCATTAGTGCTGGTATGATTGCACCCGTCATGTTGAGGGCACAATTCCTATATGTGTTAACAGTTCACAGTTCCAGCCTAGAGAGATGGCCAATTCAAAAGGCCCAATGGGCTTAATGACAACCCATCCGCTTCAACAACGCAGCATCCTCGCAAGACATGATATTGACATGCTGTAGGACCCTCTGATGTACCGCGAGACAGGTTGTCGTCTTTTTAACAGCTCACGACGTACAATCCGGGAGGAAAAAATAGGGCAAAGGAAGAAAAGTGACCTGAAACTGATGAAAACGTTCGATTTTGGGCTCCAAAAAAGGGCACAACGAGCAAGTTCGCTGCCCCCGTCGTAGAGCTCTCAGAGAGCTTTGCAACGGTATGTTGTGCACAGCGTAACTCCTTACGGATCAAAAGTTATGGGCACCGGAGCGACGGAGACCTAGTTACAAACCCTACGCCCACGGTTTCCGGGCCCGGCCACTACGTGAAGCGAAGTTGTCTTGCCAAATGTTCCGTGAGATTCGGTAATAGAGATTTGGTGGATAAAGTATCTTGGCAACCCTAACCAGGGCAAAAAAAATTGAAAATGGGGTGTAACACGAGGACTTCCTAGGGGGTCACCCATCCTAGTACTACTCTCGCCTAAACAAGCTTAATTTTGGAGTGCTGATAGGATCCGGTGCATTAGTGCTGGTATGATCGCACCCGTCATGTTGAGGGCACAATTCCTATATGTGTTAACGGTTCACAGTCCCAGTTTAGAGAGATGGCCCATTCAAAAGACCCAATGGGCTTAACGACAACCCATCTGCTTCAACAATGCAGGAACCTCGCAAGACGTGATATCGACACATTGTAGGGCCTACTGATGTCCCGCGAGTTAGGTTGTCGTCCTTTTAATAGCTCACGACGTACGATCCAGGACGGAAAAACAGAGCAAAAGAAGAAAAGTGGACTGAAACTGATGAAAACGTTCGATTTTGGGCTCTAAAATTGGGCATAGCGAGCAAGCTAGCTACCCCCATCGTAGAGCTCTCAGAGAGCTTTGCAACGGTATGTTGTGCGCCGTGTAACTCCTTACGGATCAAAAGTTATGAGCACCGAAGCGACGGAGGCCTGGTCATAAACCCTATGCCCTAGGTTTGCGGGCCTGGCCTCTACGTGAAGCGAAGTTGTCTTGCCCGTTGTTCTGTGGGAGTCGGTAATAGAGATTTGGTGGATAAAGTATCTTGGCAACCCTAACCAGGGCAAAAAAATTTGAAAAGGGGGTGCCACACGAGGACTTCCCTGTGGGTCACCCATCCTAGTACTACTCTCCCCTAAGCACGCTTAATTTCGGAGTTCTGATGGGATCCGATGCATTAGTGCTGGTATGATCGCACCTGTCATGTTGAGGGCACAATTCATATATGTGTTAACGGTTCACAGCGCCAGCATAGAGAGATGGCCCATTCAAAAGGCCCAATGGGCTTAACGACATCCCATCCGCTTCAACAACACAGCATCCTCGCAATACGTGATATCGACACGTTGCAGGGCCCTCAGATGTCCCGCGAGTCAGGTTGTCGTCCTTTTAACAGCTCACGACGTACGATCCGGATGGAAAAAATATGGCAAAAGAAAAAATGTGGCCTGAAACTGATGAAAACGATCCATTTGGGCTCCAAAAACAGGCACAGCGAGCAAGCTCGCTACCCCCGTCGTAGAGCTCTCAGAGAGCTTTGCAACGGTATGCTGTGCACCGCGTAACTCCTTACGGATCAAAAGTTATGGGCACCGGAGCGACAGAGACCTGGTCACAAACCCTACGCCCTCGGTTTTTAGGCCCGGCCTCTACATGAAGCGAAGTTGTCTTGCCCAATGTTCCGTGGGATTCAGTAAAAGAGATTTGGTGGATAAAGTATCTTGGCAACCCTAACCAGGGCAAAAAAAATTGAAAAGGTGGTGCAACACGAGGACTTCCCAAGCGATCACCCATCCTAGTACAACTCTCGCCCAAGCATGCTCAACTTCGGAGTTCTGATGGGATCCGGTACATTAGTGCTGGTATGATCGCACCCGTCATGTTGAGGGCACAATTCCTATATGTGTTAACGGTTCACAGTGCCAGCTTAGAGAGATGGCCAATTCAAAAGGCCCAATGGGCTTAACGACTACCCATCCGCTTCAACAACGCAGCATCCTCGCAAGACAAGATATTGACATGTTTTAGGTCCCTCTGATGTACCGCGAGACAGATTGTCGTCCTTTTAACAGCTCACGATGTACAATCTGGGAGGAAAAAATAGGGCAAAGGAAAAAAAGTGGCCTGAAATTGATGAAAATGTTAGAGTTTGCGCTCCAAAAATGGGCACAGCGAGCATGCTCGCTACCTCCGTCGTAGAGCTCTCAAAGTGCTTTGCTACGGTATGTTGTGCACCGCGTAACTCCTTTCGGATCAAAAGTTATGGGCACCAGAGCGACGGAGACCTAGTCACAAACCCTACGCCCACGGTTTCCGGGCCCGGCCTCTACGTGAAGCGAAGTTGTCTTGCCCAATGTTCCGTGGGATTCGGTAATAGAGATTTGGTGGATAAAGTATATTGGCAACCCTAACCAGGGCAAAAAAAATTGAAAAGGGGGTGTAACACGAGGACTTCACTGGGGGTCACCCATCCTAGTACTACTCTCGCCCAAACACGCTTAATTTCGGAGTTCTGGTGGGATCCGATGCATTAGTGCTGGTGTGATCACACCCGTCATGTTGAGGGCACAATTCCTATATGTGTTAACGGTTCACAGTGCCAGCCTAGAGAGATGGCCCATTCACAAGTCCCAATTGGCTTACCGACAACCCATCTGCTTCAACAACGCAGCAACCTCGCAAGACGTGATATCGACACATTGTAGGGCCCACTGATGTCCCGCGAGTTAGGTTGTCGTCCTTTTAATAGCTCACGACGTACGATCCAGGACGGAAAAACAGAGCAAAAGAAGAAAAGTGGACTGAAACTGATGAAAACGTTCGATTTTGGGCTCTAAAATTGGGCATAGCGAGCAAGCTAGCTACCCCCATCGTAGAGCTCTCAGAGAGCATTGCAACGGTATGTTGTGCACCGTGTAACTCCTTACGGATCAAAAGTTATGAGCACCGAAGCGACGGAGGCCTGCTCATAAACCCTATGCCCTAGGTTTGCGGGCCTGGCCTCTACGTGAAGCGAAGTTGTCTTGCCCGTTGTTCCGTGGGAGTCGGTAATAGAGATTTGGTGGATAAAGTATCTTGGCAACCCTAACCAGGGCAAAAAAAATTGAAAAGGGGGTGCCACACGAGGACTTCCCTGTGGGTCACCCATCCTAGTACTACTCTCGCCCAAGCACGCTTAATTTCGGAGTTCTGATGGGATCCGATGCATTAGTGCTGGTATGATCGCACCCGTCATGTTGAGGGCACAATTCATATATGTGTTAACGGTTCACAGCGCCAGCATAGAGAGATGGCCCATTCAAAAGGCCCAATGGGCTTAACGACATCCCATCCGCTTCAACAACACAGCATCCTCGCAATACGTGATATCGACACGTTGTAGGGCGCTCTGATGTACCGCGAGTCAGGTTGTTGTCCTTTTAATAGCTCACGACGTACGATCCAGATGGAAAAAACATGGCAAAAGAAAAAAAGTGGCCTGAAACTGATGAAAACGATCCATTTGGGCTCCAAAAACAGGCACAGCGAGCAAGCTCGCTACCCCCGTCGTTGAGCTCTCAGAGAGCTTTGCAACGGTATGCTGTGCACCGCGTAACTCCTTACGGATCAAAAGTTATGGGCACCGGAGCGACAGAGACCTGGTCACAAACCCTACGCCCTCGGTTTGCAGGCCCGGCCTCTACGTGTAGCGAAGTTGTCTTCCCCAATATTCCGTGGGATTCGGTAAAAGAGATTTGGTGGATAAAGTATCTTGGCAACCCTAACCAGGGCAAAAAAAATTGAAAAGGTGGTGCAACACGAGGACTTCCCAAGCGATCACCCATCCTAGTACTACTCTCGCCCAACCACGCTGAACTTCGGAGTTCTGATGGGATCTGGTGCATTAGTGCTGGTATGATCGCACCCGTCATGTTGAGGGCACAATTCCTATATGTGTTAACGGTTCACAGTGCCAGCTTAGAGAGATAGCCAATTCCAAAGGCCCATTAGGCTTAACGACAACCCATCCGCTTCAACAACGCAGCGTTCTCGCAAGACACGATATCGACATGTTGGAGGGCCCTCTGATGTACCGCGAGACAGGTTGTGATCCTTTTAACAGCTCACGACGTACGATCCGGGAGGAAAAAATAGGGGAAAGGAAGAAAAGTGGCCTGAAACTGATGAAAACGTTCGATTTTGTGCTCCAAAAATGGGCACAGCAATCAAGCCCGCTATCCCCATCGTAGAGCTCTCAAAGCGGTTTGCAACGTTAGGTTGTGCACCGCGTAACTCCTTTCGGATCAAAAGTTATGGGCACCGGAGCGACGGAGACCTAGTCACAAACCCTACGCCCACGGTTTGCGGGCCCGGCCTCTACGTGAACCGAAGTTGTCTTGCACAATGTTCCGTCGGATTCGGTAATAGAGATTTGGTGGATAACGTATCTTGGCAACCCTAACAAGGGCAAAAAAAATTGAAAATGGGGTGTAACACGAGGACTTCCCTGGGGGTCACCCATCCTAGTACTACTCTCGACCAAACACGCTTAATTTCGGAGTTCTGGTGGGATCCGATGCATTAGTGCTGGTGTGATCACACCCGTCATGTTGAGGGCACAATTCCTATATGTGTTAACGGTTCACAGTGCCAGCCTAGAGAGATAGCCCATTCACAAGTCCCAATTGGCTTATCGACAACCCATCTGATTCAACAACGCAGCATCCTCGCAAGACGTGATATCGACACATTGTAGGGCCCACTGATGTCCCGCGAGTTAGGTTGTCGTCCTTTTAATAGCTCACGACGTACGATCCAGGACGGAAAAATAGAGCAAAAGAAGAAAAGTGGACTAAAACTGATGAAAACGTTCGATTTTGGGCTCCAAAATTGGGCATAGCGAGCAAGCTATCTACCCCCATCGTAGAGCTCTCAGAGAGCTTTGCAACGGTATGTTGTGCGCCGTGTAACTCCTTACGGATCAAAAGTTATGAGCACCGAAGTGACGGAGGCCTGGTCATAAACCCTATGCCCTAGGTTTGCCGGCCTGGCCTCTACGTGAAGCGAAGTTGTCTTGCCCGTTGTTCCGTGGGAGTCGGTAATAGAGATTTGGTGGATAAAGTATCTTGGCAACCCTAACCAGGGCAAAAAAAATTGAAAAGGGGGTGCCACACGAGGACTTCCCTGTGGGTCACCCATCCTAGTACTACTCTCCCCTAAGCACGCTTAATTTCGGAGTTCTGATGGGATCCGATGCATTAGTGCTGGTATGATCGCACCTGTCATGTTGAGGGCACAATTCATATATGTGTTAACGGTTCACAGCGCCAGCATAGAGAGATGGCCCATTCAAAAGGCCCAATGGGCTTAACGACATCCCATCCGCTTCAACAACACAGCATCCTCGCAATACGTGATATCGACACGTTGTAGGGCCCTCTCATGTACCGCGAGACAGGTTGTCGTCCTTTTAACAGCTCACGACGTACGATCCGGATGGAAAAAATATGGCAAAAGAAAAAAAGTGGCCTGAAACTGATGAAAACGATCCATTTGGGCTCCAAAAACAGGCACAGCGAGCAAGCTCGCTACCCCCGTCGTTGAGCTCTCAGAGAGCTTTGCAACGGTATGCTGTGCACCGCGTAACTCCTTACGGATCAAAAGTTATGGGCACCGGAGCGACAGAGACCTGGTCACAAACCCTACGCCCTCGGTTTGCAGGCCCGGCCTCTACGTGTAGCGAAGTTGTCTTGCCCAATATTCCGTGGGATTCGGTAAAAGCGATTTGGTGGATAAAGTATCTTGGCAACCCTAACCAGGGCAATAAAAATTGAAAAGGTGGTGCAACACGAGGACTTCCCAAGCGATCACCAATCCTAGTACAACTCTCGCCCAAGCATGCTCAACTTCGGAGTTCTGATGGGATCCGGTACATTAGTGCTGGTATGATCGCACCCGTCATGTTGAGGGCACAATTCCTATATGTGTTAACGGTTCACAGTGCCAGCCTAGAGAGATGGCCCATTGACAAGTCCCAATGGGTTAACGACATCCCATCCGCTTCAATAACGCAGCAACCTCGCAAGACGTGATATCGACACGTTGTAGGGCCCTCTGATGTCCCGCGGTTAGGTTTTCGTCCTTTTAACAGCTTACGACGTACGATCTGGGACGAAAAAATAGAGCAAAAGAAGAAAAGAGGATTGAAATTCATGAAAACGTTCAATTTTGGGCTCCAAAAATGGGCATAGCGAGCAAGTTGGCTACCCCTGTCGTAGAACTCTCTGAGAGCTTTCCAACGGTATGTTGTGCGCCGCGTAACTCGTTACGGATCAAAAGTTATGAGCACCAGAGCGACGGAGACCTAGTCATAAACCCCACGCCCTCGATTTGCGGGCCCAGCCTTTACGTGAAGCGAAGTTGTCTTGCCCAATGTTCCGTGGGATTTGGTGATAGAGATTTGGTCGATAAAGTATCTTGGAAACCCTAACCCGGGCAAAAAGAATTGAAAATGGGGTGCAACACGAGGACTTCCCAAGGGGTCACCCATTCTAGTACTACTCTCGCCCAAACACGCTTAATTTGGAGTTCTGATGGGATCCGGTGCAGTAGTGCGGTTATGATCGCACCCGTCATGTTGAGGGCACAATCCCTATATGTGTTAATGGTTCACAGTGCCAGCCTTGAGAGATGGCCTATTCAAAAGGCCCAATGGGCTTTACGACAACCCATCCGCTTCAACAACGCAGCATCCTCGCAAGACGTGATATCGAAACGTTGTAGGGCCCTCTGATGTCCCGTGAGTCAGGTTGTCATCCTCCTAATAGCTCACGACGTACGATCCTGGACGGAAAAACAGAGCAAAAGAAGAAAAGTGGACTGAAACTGATGAAAATATTCGATTTTGGGATCCAAAAATGGGCACAATGAGCAAACTGGCTGCCCCCGTCGTAGAGCTCTCAGAGAGCTTTGTAACGATATGCTGTGCGCCGCGTAACTCCTTACGGATCAAAAGTTATGGGCACCGGAGCGACGAAGACCTACTCACAAACCCTACGCCCTCGGTTTGTGGGCCCGGCCTCTACGTAAAGCGAAGTTGTCTTGCCCAATGTTCCGTGGGATTCGGTAATAGATATTTGGTGGATAAAGTATCTTGGCAACCCTAACCAGGGCAAAAAAAATTGAAAAGGGCGTGCGACACGAGGACTTCCGAGGGGGTCACCCATCCAAGTACTACTCTCGCCCAAGCACGCTTAACTTCGGAGTTCTGATGGGATCCGGTGCATTAGTGTTGGTATGATCGCACCCGTCATGTTAAGTTCACAATTCCTATATGTGTTAACGGTTAACAGTCCCAACCTAGAGAGATGGCCCATTCAAAAGGCCCAATGGGCTTAACGACAACCCATCTGCTTCAATAATGCAGCATCCTCGGAAGACTTGATATCGACACATTGTAGGGCCCTCTGATGTACCGCGAGTCAGGTTGTTATTCTTTTAAAAGCTCACGACGTACGATCCGGGATAGAAAAATAGGGCAAAAGAAGAAAAGTTGCTTGAAACTGATGAAAATATTCAATTTTGGGCTCCAAAAAGGGCATAGCGAGCAAGCTAGCTGCCCCCATCGTAGAGCTCACAGAGAGCTTTGCAACGGTATGCTGTGCGCCGCATAACTCCTTTCGGATCAAAAGTTATAGGCACCGGAGCGACGGAGACCAGGTCACAAACCCTACGCCCACGGTTTGTGGGCCCAGCCTCTACGTGAAGCGAAGTTGTCTTGCCCAATGTTCTGTGGGATTCGGTAATAGAGATTTGGTGGATAAAGTATCTTGGCAACCCTAACCAGGTCAAAAAAAATTGAAAAGTGGGTGCAACACGAGGACTTCCCAAGGGGTCACCCATCCTCTTACTACTCTCGCCCAAGCACGCTTAACTTCGGAGTTCTCATGGGATCCGGTGCATTAGTGCTGGTATGATCGCACCCGTCATGCTGAGGGCACAATTCCTATATGTGTTAATGGTTCACTATCCCAGCCTAGAGAGTTGGCCCATTCAAAAGGCCCAATGGCCTTAATGATAACCCATCCGCTTCAACAACGAAGCATCCTCGCAAGACATGATATCGACACGATGTAGGGCCTTCTGATGTCCCGCGAGTCAGGTTGTTATCCTTTTAACAGCTCACGACGTACGACCCGAGACGAAAAAACAGAGCAAAAGAATAAAAGTGGTATGAAACTGATGAAAACGTTCGATTTTGGGCTTCAAAAAGCCACACAGTGAGCAAGCTAGCTGCCCCCGTCCTAGAGCTCTCGGAGAGCTTTATAACGGTATGCTGTGCGCAGCGTAACTCCTTACAGATCAAAAGTTGTGGGCACCGGAACGACGGAGACCTGGTCACAAACCCTACGCCCTCAGTTTGCGGGGCCGGCCTCTACGTGAAGTGAAGTTGTCTTGCCCAATGTTCCGTGGGATTCGGTAATAGAAATGTGGTGGATAAAGTATCTTGGCAACCCTAACCGGGTCAAAAAAAATTGGAAAAGGGGTGCAATACGAGGATTTCCCAAGGGGTCACCCATGCTAGTACTAATGTCGCCCAAGCACGCTTAACTTCGGAGTTCTGAGGGGATCCGGTGCAATAGTGCTGGTATGATCGCACCCGTCATGTTGAGGGCACAATTCCTATATGTGTTAACGGTTCAGAGTGCCAACCAAGAATGATGGCCCATTCAAAAGGCCCAAAGGGCTTAACGACAACCCATCCGCTTCAACAACGCAGCATCCTCGCAAGACGTGATATCGACACATTGTAAGTCCCTCTGATGTACGGCGAGTCAGGTTGTCGTCCTTTTAACAGCTCACGACGTACGATTCGGGACGGTAAAACAGGGCAAAAGAAGAAAAGTGGCCTGAAAATGATGAAAAATATCAAATTTGGGCACCAAAAACAAACATAGCGAGC
The DNA here is from genome assembly GCA_037974665.1 of Ehretia macrophylla. NCBI lineage: Eukaryota > Viridiplantae > Streptophyta > Magnoliopsida > Boraginales > Ehretiaceae > Ehretia > Ehretia macrophylla. The sequence continues at coordinate 78,808,469 of CM075769.1, forward strand.
AAGATAACTTCCCCCGTCGTAGAGCTCTCAGAGAGCTTTACAACGGTATGATGTGCGCCATGTAACTCCTTACGGATCAAAAGTTATGGGCACTGGAGCGACGGAGACCTAGTCACAAACCCTACCCCCTCGATTTGCTGTAATAGAGATATGGTGGATAAAGTATTTTGGCAACCCTAATCAGGGCAAAAAAAAATGAAAAGGGGGTGCAACACGAGGACTTCCCAGGGGGTCACCCATCCAAGTACTACTCTCGCCCAAGCAAGCATAACTTTGGAGTTCTGATGGAATCCGATGCGTTAGTGCTGGTATGATCGCACCCGTCATGTTGAGGGCACAATTCCTATATGTGTTAATGGTTCACAGTCCCAGCCTAGAGAGTTGGCCCATTCAAAAGGCCCAATGGGATTAACGACAACCCATCCGCTTCAACAACGCAGTATCCTCGCAAGACGTAATATCGACATGATATAGCGCCCTCTGATGTGCCGCGAGTCAGGTTGTCGTCCTTTTAACAACTCACGACGTACGATCCGGGATGGAAAAATAGAGCAAAAGCACAAAAGTGGCCTGAAACTGATGAAAACATTCGATTTCGGGCTCCAAAAATGAGCATAGTGAGCAAGCTTGCTGCCTCCGTCCTAGAGCTCTCAGAGAGCTTTGTAACGGTGTGCTTTTCGCTGCGTAACTCCTTACGGATCAAAATTTATGGGCACCGGAGCGACGGAGACCTGGTTACAAACCCTACGCCCTCAGCTTGCGGGCCCGGCCTCTACGTGGAGCGAAGTAGTCTTGCCCAATGTTCTGTGGGATTCGGTAATAGAGATTTGGTGGATAAAGTATCTTGGCAACCCTAACTAGGGAAAAAAAATTTGAAAAGGGGGTGCAACACGAGGACTTCCCAAGGGGTCACCCATCCTAGTACTACTCTCGCCCAAGCACACTTAACTTCGGAGTTCTGATGGGATTCGGTGCATTAGTGCTGGTATGATTGCACCCGTCATGTTGAGGGCACAATTCCTATATGTGTTAACGGTTCACTGTGCCAGCCTAGAGAGATGGCCCATTCAGAAGGCCGAATGGGCTTAACAACAACCCATCCACTTCAACAACGCAGCATCCTCGCAAGACGTGATATCGACACATTGTAGGGCCCTCTTATGTAACGTGAGTCAGGTTGTCGTCCTTGTGACAGCTGACGACGTACGATCCGGGATGAAAAAATAGGGCAAAAGAAGAAAAGTGGCCTGAAACTGATGGAAACATTCGATTATGGGATCCATAAATTGGCACAGCGAGCAAGCTAGCTGCCCCCATCGTAGAGCTCTCAAAGAGCTTTGCAACGGTATGCTATGCGCCGCGTAATTCCTTACGGATCAAAAGATATGGGAACGAGAGCGACGGAGACCTAGTCACAAACCCTACGCTCTCGGTTTGTGGGCGCGGGCTCGATGTGTAGCAAAGATGGCTTGCCCAATGTTCTTTGCGATTCGGTAATAGAGATTTAGTGGATAAAGTATATTGGCAACCCTAACCAAGGCAAAAAAAATTGAAAAGGTGGTGCGACACGAGGACTTCCAAGACGGTCACCCATCTTAGTACTACTCTCGTCCAAGCATGCTTAACTTCGGAGTTCTGATGGGTTCCGGTGCATTAGTGCTGGTATGATCGCATCCGTCATATTGGTGGCATAATTCCATTATGTGTTAACGGTTCACAGTCCCAGCTTAGAGAGATGGCCCATTCAAAAGGCCCAATGGGCTTAACGACAACCTACCCGCTTCAACAATGCAGCATCCTCGTAAGAAGTTATATCGACACGTTGTAGGGCCCAATGATGTCCCGCGAGTCAGGTTGTCGTTCTTTTAACAGCTCACGACGTACGATCCGGGACAGAAAAACAGGGCAAAAGAAGAAAAGTGGCATGAAACTGATGAAAACGTTCGATTTTGGGCTGCAAAAACGGGCAAAGCTAGCAGGCTAGCTACTCCCGTCCAAGAGCTCTCAGAGAACTTTGTAACGGTATGCCGTGCGCCGCGTAACTCGTTTCGGATCAAAAGTTATTGGCACCGGAGCAACGGAGACCTCGTCACAAACCCTACGCCCTCAGTTTGCGGGCCTGGCCTCAACGTGAAGTGAAGTTGTCTTGCCCAATGTTCTGTGGGATTCGGTAATAGAGATTTGGTGGATAATGTATCTTGGCAACCCTAATCAAGGCAAAAAAATTTTAAAAGGGGGTGCAACACGAGGACTTCCCAAGTGGTCACCTATCCTAGTACTACTCTCACCCAAGCACGCTAAACTTCGGAGTTCTGATGGGATCCGATGTATTAGTCCTGGCATGATCGCACTCGTCATGTTGAGGGAACAATTCCTATATGTGTTAACGGTTCAGAGTGCCATCCTAGAGAGATGGCCCATTCAAAAGGCCCAATGGGCTTAACGACAACCCATCCGCTTCAACAACGCAGCATCCTCGCAAGACGTGATATCGACACGTTGTAGGTCCCTCTGATGTACCGCGAGTCAGGTTGTCGTCCTTTTAACAGCTCACGACGTACGATCCGGGACGGTAAAACATGGCAAAGGAACAATAGTGGCCTGAAAATGATGAAAATGATCAATTTTGGGCTCCAAAAATGGGCATAGCGAGCAAGCTAGATGCCCCCATCGTAGAGCTCTTAGAGAGCTTTGCAACGGTATGCTGTGCGCCGCGTAACTCCTTACGGATCAAATGTTATGGGCACCGGAGCGACGAAGACCTAGTCACAAACCCTACACCCTCGGTTTGCAGGCCCGGCCTCAACGTGAATGGAAGTTGTCTTGCCTAATGTTTCATGGGATTCGGTAATAGAGATATGGTGGATAAAGTATTTTGGCAACCCTAACCAGGGCAAAAAAAAATGAAACGGGGGTGCAACACGATGACTTCCTAGGGGGTCACCCATCCAAGTACTACTCTCGCCCAAGCACACTTAACTTCGGAGTTCTGATGGAATCCGGTGCATTAGTGCTGGTATGATCGCACCCATCATGTTGAGGGCACAATTCCTATATGTGTTAGCAGTTCACAGTCCCAGCCTAGACAGTAGGCCCATTCAAAAGGCCCAATGTGCTTAACGACAACCCATCCGCTTCAAAATCGCAGCATCCTCGTAAGACGTGATATCGACACGATGTAGGGCCCTCTGATGTCCTGCGAGTCAGGTTGCCATCCTTTTAACAACTCACGATGTACGATCCGGGATGAAAAAACAGAGCAAAAGGAGTAAAGTGGTTTGAAACTGATGAAAACGTTGGATTTTGGTCTGCAAAAATGGGCACAGTGAGCAAGCTGGCTGCCCCTGTCCTAGAGCTCTCAGAGAGCTTTGTAACGGTATGCTGTGCACCGCATAACACCTTACAGATCAAAAGTTATGGGCACCGGAGCGACGGAGACCTCGTCACAAATCCTACGCCCTCAGTTTGCGGGCCCGGCCTCTACGTGAAGTGAAGTTTTCCTGCCCAATGTTCTGTGGGATTCGGTAAAAGAAATTTGGTGGATAAAGTATCTTGGTAGCCCTAACCAGGGCAAAAAAAATTGAAAAGGGGGTGCAACACGAGGACTTCCCAAGGGGTCACCCATCCAAGTACTACTCTCGCCCAAGCATGCTTAACTTCAGAGTTCTGATGGAATCCGGTGCATTACTGCTGGTATGACGCACCCGTCAAGTTGATGGCACAATTCCTATATGTGTTAACGGTTCATAGTCTCAGCCGAGAGAGTTGGCCCATTCAAAAGGCCCAATGGGTTTAATGACAACCCATCCTCTTCAACAACGCAGCATCCTTGCAAGACGTGGTATTGACACGATGTAGGGCCCTCTAATGTCCCGTGAGTTGGGTTGTCGTCCTTTTAACAGCTCCCGACGTACGATCCGGGACGGTAAAACAAGGCAAAAGAACAAAAGTGGCCTGAAATTGATGAAAATGTTCAATTTTGGGCTCCAAAAAGGGCATAGCGAGCAAGCTAGCTGCCCCCGTTGTAGAGCTCTCAAAGTTCTTTGCAACGGTATGTTGTGCTCCGCATGACTCCTTACGGATCAAAAGTTATGGGCACCAGAGCGACGGAGACCTGGTCACAAACCCTACACCATCGGTTTGTTGGCCTGGCCTCTACGTCAAGCGAAGTTGTCTTGCCCAATGTTTCGTGGGATTCGGTAATAGAGATATGGTGGATAAAGTATTTTGGCAACCCTAACCAGGGCAAAAAAAAGTGAAAAGGGGGTGCAACACGAGGACTTCCCAAGGGGTCACCTATCCAAGTACTACTCTCGCCCAAGCACGTTTAACATCAGAGTTCTGATGGAATCCGGTGCATTACTGCTGGTATGATCGCACCCGTCAAGTTGAGGGCACAATTCCTATATGTGTTAACGGTTAACAGTCTCAGTCGAGAGAGTTGGCCCATTCAAAAGGCCCAATGGGCTTAACGACAACCCATCCGCTTCAACAGTGCAACATCCTCGCAAGACGTGATATCGACACGATGTAGGGCCCTCTGATGTCCAGCAAGTTAGTTTGTCGTCCTTTTAACGGCTCACGACGTACGATCCGGCATGAAAAAACAGAGCAAAAGAAGAAAAGTGGTCTAAAACTGATGAAAACGTTCAATTTTGGGCTGCAAAAATAGGCACAGTGAGCAAGTTGGCTGCCCCCGTCCTAGAGCTCTCAAAAAGCTTTATAACGGTATGATGTGCGCCACGTAACTCCTTACGGATCAAAAGTTATGGGCACCGGAGCGACGGAGACCTGGTCAATAACCCTACGCCCTCAGTTTGAGGGCCCGGCCTCTACGTGAAGTGAAGTTGTCTTGCCCAATGTTCCGTGGGATTCGGTAATAGAGATTTGGTGGATAAAGTATCCTGGCAACCTTAACCAGGGCAAAAAAAATTGAAAAGGGGGTGCAACACTAGGACTTCCCAGGGGGTCACCCATCCTAGTACTACTCTCGCCAAGCACGCTTAACTTCGGAGTTCTGAGGGGATCCGGTGCATTAGTGCTGGTATGATCGCACCCGTCATGTTGAGGGCACAATTCCTATATGTGTTAATGGTTCACAATGCCAGCCTAGAGATGGCCAATTCAAAAGGCCCAATGGGCTTAACGACAACCCAACCGTTTCAACAACGCAGCATCCTCGAAAGACGTGATATCAACACGTTGTAGCGCCCTCTGATGTACCGCGAGTTAGGTTGTCATCCTTTTAACATCTCACGACGTACGATCCGGGATGAAAAAACAGGGCAAAAGAAGAAAAGCGGCCTGAAACTGATGGAAACGTTCGATTATAGGCTCCAAAAATGGTCACAGCGAGCAAGCTTGCTGCCCCCGTCGTAGAGCTCTCAGAGTGCTTTGCAACGGTATGCTGTGCGCCGCGTAACACCTCACGGATCAAAAGTTATGGCACCGGAGCAACGGAGACCTAGTCACAAACGCTACGCTCTCGATTTGCGGGCCCGGCCTCTACGTGAAGCAATGTTGTCTGCCCAATGTTCCGTGGGATTCAGTAATAGAGATTTGGTGGATAAAGTATCTTGGCAACCCCAACCAGGGCAAAAAAAATTGAAAATGGGGTGCAACACGAGGACTTCCCAAGGGGTTACCCATCCTAGTACTACTCTCGCCCAAGCACGCTTAACTTCGTAGTTCTGATGGGATCCGGTGCATTAGTGCGGGTATGATGGCACCCGTCATGTTGAGGGCTCAATTCCTATATGTGTTAATGGTTCACAGTCCCAGCCTAGAGAGATGGCCCGTTCAAAAAGCCCAATGGGCTTAACGACAACCCATCCGTTTCAACAACGCAGTATCCTCGTAAGAAGTTATATCGACACGTTGTATGGCCCACTGATGTCCCGCGAGTCAGGTTGTCGTTCTTTTAACAGCTCACGACGTACGATTCAGGACAGAAAAACAGGGCAAAAGAAGAAAAGTGGATTGAAACTGATGAAAACGTTCGATTTTGGGCTGAAAAAACGGGCAAAGCAAGCTGGCTAGCTACTCCTATCCAAGAGCTCTCAGAGAGCTTTATAACGGTATGCTGTGCACTGTGTAACTCGTTACGGATCAAAAGTTATGGGCAACGGAGTGACGGAAACCTGGTCACTAACCTTACGCCCTCAGTTTGCGGGCCCGACCTCTACGTGAAGCGAAGTTGTCTTGACCTATGTTCCGTGGGATTCGGTAACAGAGATTTGGTGGATAAAGTATCATGGCAACCCTAACCAGGGCAAAAAAAATTGAAAGGGGTGCAACACGAGGACTTCCTAAGGGGTCACCCATCCAAGTACTACTCTCGCCCAAGCATGCTTAACTTCAGAGTTCTGAGGGGATCCGGTGCATTAGTGCTGGTATGATCGCACCCGTCATGTTGAGGGCACAATTCCTATATGTGTTAACGGTTTACCATGCCAGCCAAGAGAGATGGCCCATTCAAAAGGCCCAATGCGCTTAACGACAACCCATCCGCTTTAACAACGCAGTATCCTCGCAAGACGTGATATCAACACGTTGTACGGCCTTCTGATTTACCGCGAGTCAGGTTGTCGTCCTTTTAAAAGCTCCCGACGTACGATCCGGGACAGTAAAACAGGGCAAAAGAACAAAAGTGGCCTGAAACTGATAAAACCGTTCAATTTTGGGCTCCAAAAAGGGCATAGCGAGCAAGCTAGCTCCCCCCCTCGTAGAGCTGTCACACAGCTTTGCAACGGTATGCTGTGCGCCGCGTAACTCCTTACGGATCTAAAGTTATGGGCACCGGAGCGACGGAGACCTGGTCACAAACCCTACACCCCCGGTTTGTTGGCCCGGCCTCTACGTCAAGCGAAGTTGTCTTGCCCAATGTTTCGTGGGATTCGGTAATAGAGATATGGTGGATAAAGTATTTTGGCAACCCTAACCAGGGCAAAAAAAAATGAAAAGGGGGTGCAACACGAGGACTTCCCAGGGGGTCACCCATCCAAGTACTACTCTCGCCCAAGCACGCTTAACATCAGAGTTCTGATGGAATCCGGTGCATTACTGCTGGTATGATCGCACCCGTCAAGTTGAGGGCACAATTCCTATATGTGTTAACGGTTAACAGTCTCAGCCGAGAGAGTTGGCCCATTCAAAAGGCCCAATGGGCTTAACGACAACCCATCCGCTTCAACAGTGCAACATCCTCGCAAGACGTGATATCGACACGATGTAGGGCCCTCTGATGTCCCGCAAGTCAGGTTGTCGTCCTTTTAACGGCTCACGACGTACGATCTGGGACGGAAAAACAGAGCAAAAGAAGAAAAGTGGCCTGAAAACGTTCAATTTTGGGCTGCAAAAATAGGCACAGTGAGCAAGCTGGCTGCCCTCGTCCTAGAGCTCTCAGAGAGCTTTGCAACGGTATGCTGTGCGCCGCGTAACTCCTTACGGATCAAAAGTTATGGGCACTGGAGCGACGGAGACCTGGTCGCAAACCCTACGCCCTCGGTTTGCGGGCCCAGCCTCTACGTGAAGTGAAGTTGTCTTGCCCAATGTTCCGTGGGAATCGGTAATAGAGATTTGGTAGATAAAGTATCCTGGCAACCCTAACCAGGGCAAAAAAAATTGAAAAGGGGGTGCAACACAAGGACTTCCTAGGGGGTCACCCATCCTAGTACTACTCTCGCCCAAGCACGCTTAACTTCAGAGTTCTGAGGGGATCCGGTTCATTAGTGCTGGTATGATAGCACCCGTCATGTTGAGGGAACAATTCCTATATATGTTAACGATTCACAGTGCCAGCCTAGAGAGATGGCCTATTCAAAAGGCCCAATGGGCTTAACGACAACCCATCCGCTACAACAATGCAACATCCTCGCAAGACGTGATATCGAAACATTATAGGGCACTCTGATGTACCGCGAGTCAGATTGTCATCCTTTTAACAGCTCACGACGTACGATCCGGGACGAAAAAATAGGGCAAAATAAGAAAAGTGGCCTGAAATTGATGAAAACGTTTTATTATGAGCTCCAAAAATGGGCACAGCGAGCAAGATAGTTGCCCCCGTCGTAGAGCTCTCAGAGAGCTTTGCAACAGTATGTTGTGCGCCGCATAACTCCTTACAGATCAAAAGTTAAGGCACCGGAGCAACGGAGACCTGGTCACAAACCCTACGCTCTCGGTTTGCGGGCCCGGCCTCTACGTGAAGCAAAGTTGTCTTGACCAATGTTCCGTGGGATTCGGTAACAGAGATTTGGTGGATAAAGTATCTTGGCAACCCTAACCAGGGAAAAAAAATTGAAAAGGGGGTGCGACACGAGGACTTCCCTGGGGGTCACCCATCCTAGTACTACTCTCGCCCAAGCATGCTTAACTTCGGAGTTCTGATGGGATCCGGTGCATTAGTGCTGGTATCATTGCACCCGTCATGTTGAGGGCACAATTCCTATATGTGTTAACGGTTCACTGTTTCAGCCCAGAGAGATGGCCCATTCAAAAGGCCCAATGGGCTTAATGACAACCTATCAGCTTCAAATACGCAGCATCCTCGCAAGACGTGATATCGACACGGTGTAGGGCCCTCTGATGTACCGCGAGTCAGGTTGTCATTCTTTTAACAGCTTAAGACGTACGATCTGGGATAGAAAAACAGGGCAAAAGAAGAAAAGTGGTCTGAAACTGATGAAAACTTTCAATTTTTTGCTCCAAAAATGAGCAAAGCGAGCAAACTAGCTGCCCCTGTCGTAGAGCTCTCAGAGAGCTTTGTAACGGTATGTTGTGCGCCGCGTAACTCCTTTCGGATCAAAATTTAAGGGCATCGGAGCGACGAAGACCTGGTCACAAACCCTACGCCCTCTGTTTGCGGGCCTGGCCTCTACGTGAAGCAAAGTTGTCCTGCCAATGTTCCGTGGGATTCGGTAATAGAGATTTGGTGGATAAAGTATCTCGGTAATAGGGAAAAAAAAAATTGAAAATGGGGTGCAACACGAGGACTTCCCAGGGGGTCAACCATCCTAGTACTACTCTCGCCCAAGCACGCTTAACTTCGTAGTTCTGATGTGATCCGGTGCATTAGTGCTGGTATGATCGCACCCGTCATGTTGAGGGCATAATTCTTATATGTGTTAACGGTTCACATTACCAGCCTAGAGAGATGGGCCATTCAAAAGGCCCAATGGGCTTAACAACAACCCATCCGCTTCAACAATACAGCATCCTCACAAGACGTGATATCAACACGTTATGGGTCCCTCTGATGTACTGCGAGTCTGGTTGTTGTCCTTTTAACAGCTCATGATGTACGATCCAGGACGGTAAAACAGGGCAAAAGAAGAAAAGTGGCCTGAAACTGATGAAAACGTTCAATTTTGTACTCCAAAAAGGGCATAGCGAGCAAGCTAGCTGCCCCCGTCGTAGAGATCTTAGAGAGCTTTGCAACGGTATGCTGTGCGCCGCGTAACTCCTTACGGATCAAAAGTTATAGGCACCGGAGCGACGGAGACCTGGTCACAAACCCTATGCCCTCGGTTTGCGGGCCCGGCCTCTACGTGAAGCGAAGTTGTCTTGCCCTATGTTCCGTGGGATTCGGTAATATAGATTTGGTGGATAAAGTATCTTTGCAACCCTAACCAGGGCAAAAAAAATTGAAAAGGGGGTGCAACACGAGGACTTCCGAGAGGGTCACCCATCCTAGTACTACTCTCGCCCAAGCACGCTTACATTCGGAGTTCTGATGCGATCCGGTGCATTAGTGCTGGTATGATCGCACTTTTCATGTTGAGGGCACAATTCTTATATGTGTTAATAGTTCACAGTCCCAGCCTAGAGAGATGGCCTATTCAAAAGGCCCAATGGGCTTAACGACAACCCATCCACTTCAATAACGCAGCATCCTCACAAGACGTGATATTGACACGTTGTAGGGCCCTCTGATGTCCCGCGATTCCAGTTGTCGTCCTTTTAACAGCTCACGACGTACGATCCGGGACGAAAAAACAAAGCAAAAGAAGAAAAGTGGATTGAAACTGATCAAAACGTTCAATTTTGGGCTCCAAAAATAGGTACAGCGAGCAAGCTGGTTGGCCCCGTCGTAGAGCTCTCATAGAACTTTGCAATGGTATATAGTGCGCCGCGTAACTCCTTACGGATCAAAAGTTATGGGCACCGGAGCGACGGAGAACTGGTCACAAACCCTACGCCCTCGGTTTGCGGGCCCGGCCTCTGCGTGAAGCGAAGTTGTCTTACCCAATGTTCCGTGGGATTCGGTAATAGAGATTTTGTGGATAAAGTATCTTGGCAACCCTAACCAGGGCAAAAAAAATTGAAAAGTGGGTGCAACACGAGGACTTCCTAGGGGGTTACCCATCCTAGTACTACTCTCGCTCAAGTACGCTTAACTTCGGAAATCTGCATGTTGAGGGCACAATTACTATATGTGTTAACGGTTCATAGTGCCAGCCTAGAAAGATGGCCCATTCAAAAGGCCCAATGGGCTTAACGACAACCCATCCTCTTCAACAATGCAGCATCCTCGCAAGACGTGATATCGACACGTTGTAGGGCCCTCTGATGTCCGACGAGTCAGGTTGTCGTCCTTTTAACAACTCACGACGCACGATCCGAGATGGAAAAGCAGAGCAAAAGTAGAAAAGTGGACTGAAACTGATGAAAACATTCGATTTTGGACTCCAAAAATGGGCACAGCGAGCAAGCTGGCTGCCCCCGTCGTAGAGCTCTCAGAGAGCTTTGCAACGGTATGCTGTGCGCCACGTAACTCCTTACGGATCAAAAGCTATGGGCACCGGAGTGACGGAGACCTGGTCACAAACCCTACGCCCTTGGTTTGTGGGCCCGACCTCTACGTGAAGCGAAGTTGTCTTACCCAATGTTTCGTGGGATTCAGTAATAGAGATTTGGTGGATAAAGTATCTTGGCAACCCTAACCAGTGCAAAAAAAAATTGAAAAGGGGGTGCAACATGAGGACTTCCCAGGGGGTCACCCATGCTAGTACTACGCTCGGCCAAGCACGCTTAACTTCGGAGTTCTGATGGGATCCGGTTCATTAGTGCTTGTATGATCGCACCCGTCATGTTCAGGGCACAAGTCCTATATGTGTTAACGGTTCACAGTGCCAGCCGAGAGATATGGCCCATTCAAAAGGCCCAATGGGCTTAACGACAACCTATCCACTTCAACAACGCAGCATCCTCACAAGACGTCATATCGACACGATGTAGGGCCCTCGGATGTCCCGCGAGTCACGTTGTCGTCCTTTTAATAGCTCACGACGTACGATCCGGGATGAAAAAATAGGGCAAATGAGGAAAAGTGGCCTGAAACTGATGGATACGTTTGATTATGGGATCCAAAAATTGGCACAGTGAGCAAGCTAGCTGCCCCCATCGTAGATCTCTCAAAGAGCTTTGCAACGGTATGCTGTACACTGCGTAACTCCTTACGGATCAAAAGTTATGGGCACCAGAGCGACGGAGACCTGGTGACAAACCCTACGCTCTCGGTTTGCGAGCCTGGCTCTATGTGAAGCAAAGTTGTCTTGCCCAATGTTCTGTGGAATTCGGTAATAGAGATTTGGTTGATAAAGTATCTTGGCAACCCTAACCAGGGCCAAAAAAATAGAAAAGGGGGTGCAACACGAGGACTTCGAAGAGGTTCACCCATCCTAGTACTACTCTCGCCCAAGCACGCTTAACTTTGGAGTTCTGATGGGATCCGGTGCATTAGTTCTGGTATGATCGCACCCGTCATGTTGAGGGCACAATTCCTATATGTGTTAACGGTTCACAGTGCCAGCCTAGAGAGATGGCCCATTCAAAAGGCCCAATGGGCTTAACGACAACCCATCCGCTTCAACAACGCATCATCCTCACAAGACGTGATATTGACACATTGTAGGGCCCTCTGATGTCCCGCGAGATAAGTTGTCATCCTTTTAATAGCTCACGACGTACGATCCGGGATGAAAAAATAGTGCAAAAGAAGAAAAGTGGTCTAAAACTGATGAAAATGTTCAATATTGAGCTCCAAAAAGGGGCACAGCGAGCAAGCTGGCTGCCTCCATCGTAGAGCTCTCTGAGAGCTTTTCAACGGTATGTTGTGCACTGCGTATCTCCTTACGAATCAAAAGTTATGGGAACCGGAGCGACGGAGACCTGGTCACAAACCCTATGCCCTCGGTTTGCGGGCCCGACCTTTACGTGAAGCGAAGTTGTCTTGCCCAATGTTCCGTGGGATTCGGTAATAGGAATTTGGTGGATAAAGTATCTTGGCAGCCCTAACCAGGGCAAAAAGAATTGAAAAGACGGTGCAACATGAGGACTTCCCAAGGGGCCACCCATCCTAGTAGTACTCTCGCCCAAGCATGCTTAACTTCGGAGTTCTGATGGGATCTGGTGCATTATTCCTGGTATGATCGCACCCGTCATGTTGAGGGCACAATTCCTATATGTGTTAACGGTTCACAGTCCCAGCCTTGAGAGTTGGCCCATTCAAAAGGCCCAATGGGCTTAACGACAACCCATCCGCTTCAACAACGCAGCATCCTCACAAGACGTGATATCGACACATTGTAGGGCCCTCTGATGTCCCGCAAGTCAGGTTGTCGTCCTTTTAACAACTCACGACGTACGATTCGGCGCGGAAAAACAGAGCAAAAGAAGAAAAATTAACCGAAACTGATGAAAATGTTCAATTTTTGGCTCCAAAAACGGTCACAACGAGCAAGTTGGCTGCCCCCGTCGTAGAGCTCTCAGAGAGCTTTGCAACTGTATGTTGTACGCTACGTAACTCCTTACGGATCAAAAGTTATAAGAACCGGAGCGACGGAGACCTGGTCACAAACCCTACGCCCTCGGTTTGTGGGCCTGGCCTCTACGTGAAGCGAAGTTGTCTTGGCCAATGTTCCGTGGGATTCGGTAATAGAAATTTGGTGGATAAAGTATCTTGACAACCCTAACCAGGGAAAAAAAAATTGAAAAGGGGGTACAACACGAGGACTTCCCAAGGGGTCACCCATCCTAACACTACTCTCGCCCAAGCACGCTTAACTTCGGAGTTCTGATGGGATCTGGTGCATTAGTGCTGGTATGATTGCACCTGTCATGTTGAGGGCACAATTCCTATATGTGTTAACGGTTCACAGTGCCAGCCTAGAGAGATGGCCCATTGAAAAGGCCCAATGGGCTTAACGACAACCCATCCGCTTCAAAAACACAGCATCCTCGCAAGACGTGATATCAACATGTTGTAGGGCCCTCTAATGTCCCGCGAGTCAGGTTGTCGTCCTTTTAACTGCTCACGACGTACGATCCGGGATGAGAAAACAGAGCAAAAGAAAAAAGTCGACTGAAACTGATGAAAACATTCAATTTTGTTCTCCAAAAAGGGGCACAGTGAGCAAGCTGGCTGCCCCCATCGTAGAGCTCTCAGAGAGCTTTGTAACTGTATGCTGTGCGCTGCGTAACTCCTTACGGATCAAAAGTTATGGGCACCGGAGCGACGGAGACCCTGTCACAAACCCTACGCCATCGGTTTGCTGGCCCGGCCTCTACGTGAAGCGAAGTTGTCTTGCCCAATGTTCCGTGGGATTCGGTAATAAATATTTGGTGGTTAAAGTATCTTGGCAACCCTAACCAGGGAAACAAAAATTGAAAAGGGGGGGCAACACAAGGACTTCCCAAGGGCTCACCCATCGTAGTACTACGCTCGCCCAAGCACGCTTAACTTCGGAGTTCTGATGGGATCCTGTGTAGTACTGCTTGTATGATAGCACCCGTCATGTTGTGGGCACAATTCCTATATGTGTTAACGATTCACAGTCCCAGCCTAGAGAGATGGCCCATTCAAAAGGCCCAATGGGTTTAACGACAACCCATCCACTTCAACAACGCAGCATCCTCGCATGACGTGATATCGACACTTTGTAGGGCCCTCTAATTTACCACGAGTCCGGTTGTCTTCCTTTTAATAGCTCACGACGTACAATCCAGGACGGAAAAACAAAGCAAAAGAAGAAAAGTAGACTGAAACTGATGAAAACGTTCAATTTTGGGTTCCAAAAATGGGCACAGCGAGCAAGCTAGTTTCCCCTGTCGTAGAGCTCTCAGAGAGCTTTGCAACAGTGAGCTGTGCTGCGCGTAACTCCTTACGAATCAAAAATTATGGGCACCGGAGCGACGGAGACCTGGTCACAAACCCTACGCCCTCGGTTTGCGAGCTCGGCTTCTACGTGAAGCGAAGTTGTCTTGCCCAATGTTCCGTGGGATTCGGTAATAGAGATTTGGTGGATAAAGTATCTTTGCAACCCAAACAAGGGCAAAAAAAATTGAAAAGGGGGTGCAACGCGAGGACTTCCCAGGGGGTCACCCATCCTAGTACTACTCTCGCCCAAGCACGCTTAACTTCGGAGTTCTGATAGGATCCGGTGCATTAGTGCTAGTATGATCGCACCCGTCATGTTGAGGGCACAATTCCTATATGTGTCAACGGTTCACAGCCCCAGCCTAGAGAGATGGCCCATTCAAAAGGTCCAATCGAATTAACGATGTGACGCCCGGGTTTTAGCCATGCATTTAATTACTGTTGCATCCCTTGTTTGCGCATTTACTTCTATGCCTTATTAACTGACTTTGTGACTACTATTCACTCCATTTTTAAACTACTTTCTATTAGTTAATTAGCATTTTTATTAAATCATATTAATTGTAAAAGTAGTGGGAAAAAATGCGCATTTGAGCTTAAGGCGTTAGGAAGGCTCGTTTAGGAAATGACTTTAGTAGTTGAATGAATAGTGTTACGTAACTAACTTAGGTAATTAATTAGCTAGCATATATTTTACCATCTAAGCTCGTTTTAAAGCTCACTACGCACATTTTATTAGATCACTTAAACACCCAAAGGACCCCACCTCAACTTAACCCCTTTATATTAACACTTAAGCTCATAAAATGCAAAAGAAAAAAAAATAAAAAGCTGAAAACAGGGGCAGGAACCCGACAGCAGCTAGGGAGAAAAAGGAAGAAATTTTGCTCACCAAGCCTCCAAACCAAGCCTCTCCAAGCCTTGAGCAACTAGTGTAGGGTGTTTGCAAGGTTCCTAGGTGCTCCTACGCGTAGTGGTGAGGGATTTCACGACTTGTTTTTGCATTTTTAGATAATTGCTCATTTATTGATTTGTTGAAAATATGATTATATGCTATTGTAATTGTTATCTATGCTAATATACTATCTATATGAATGCTAGAGAACACTTTTGAACCGTCGTTTCGCAATTTAAACGGTTAGAATCGTTAGTTTGATTTTTAGGGTGAATAGTGACGTTTTTCTAGGGTTTTGTGGAATTGCTCGAATTGGCTTGAATTAATGCTTCTAATTGATGCCTTAGGTGCTAGTGAAGATAATTAAATAGCCCCGTACACTTGGATTGCCCTTAAATCGCCTAAAAATGGAAAATAGCCGACTTTAAGTTGGGGCTTTCGGGGTTAATGCGATTCTGGGTGGATTCTGGCTTCAATTCTAGTATCCTTAGGCTACCTAGGTGCTATAGATGCCTTGATATCCCTTGTTTGAAGCCCGGACAATGTAGGTATAGTTTAAAGCCAAAAGAGGGAAATTGGGGCTTTCGAGGTAAACGCGTGCATTTGTTGGAGTTCGAGGGTTGAGAGGATACCTCGAGGGTTAGTTAGAAGGTTGGGAGAGTTTACTTTGAAAATGAAATCATTAACTTTGGTTTAGAAGAGATATAGTTCGAAAAACAAAGGGGTTTAGGTGCAATTTAAGTTGTCTCACACTTCTAAACCCATGTTAGGACTTCTTAAGTGGTTATATGTGATTTTAACTTGATTTGGAGCTTTTGGAATGATTCTATGCTTATTTGGTATAAGTTCATTTGTAAACTGCTTATTAGCTTCTATCTTTGCTTCTATACTAATTGCAACGAGGTCAACCTACTTTGTTGATCCTCATATGTGTTAATGCTTATATTATTGCTATTAACTTGCCATCGTTGAGTGCATTGCATAGTGGTTGCGCAACCATAGTGTCGGGGCGGATGTGTTGAATATCGGCTGGGCGGCAGAGGGCTTGCCGGTGGATATTCAAACTCCGTGCCCTATTCCCTCATTCGCCTGGTCCGGAGATTGCCAGGGGATGTTGGGTCGTAGGATTCGGGGTACATCCGGAGTACACCCACTGGAGTGATTGGGGTTATGCCGGCTTATCGTGATCGTGCTCGTGGTTCGTGGATCGTGATTGAAGACCAGTGAAGATTGGTGTATAGGGGATTGTTGAAACGTATCCTTTTAAATGTGTGGTTATTTAAGTTATCGTTGTTTCTTTAATTGTCTAAGTGTTATTGTTGCATGATTGTATTATATGTTGCATTGCACGCCCTGGGACTATATCCCTCACTGTGAAACAGTGGTTTCTCATACCTCGATATCTGTTTCAGGAGCCGCTGAGGGTGATCCCAAGATTGTTGATTTAGTTGAGGAAGAAGAAGTTCAGATCGAGCCTTTACCTTAGTTGCTGTGTCTGATAACTTGAGGTGGTTAATGATTTTGTTGCTATGTGGAAGACTCATCTGATTACTTTATGTACTATTTTGTAGCCCAAGGGCTTTGTATATGCTTGTTGTATAAGTCGAAGATTAGATGTTTGGGTTGTGGCTTTGAAAGTCTACGAACTGTAATAACTTTTATTCTTGTCTTATTTCCTTGCATGCTTGGGAGTGGATAGTTGATGTAGAATGCTTTATCCCTTAAGTTGTTTTATTGATTTCCCAGAATGTTATGATTATAAGACTATGCTGTCAACTAGTTCTCGCATGCTTGTGTGTTTTGGAGATATTGCGTACTATAAGGCTCGGATGGCCTTATAGCTTTATTGTTTAATTGAGAAAAGCTGTATTGTATTGTTGGGACCTTGTTTAAGTGTTTACAGGTTTTTAGAATGTCCACGGTACAGAGGAGACTCTGTCCGTGTGTCGGGTCCGGACTTAACCTTTAGCTTGGGGGTTGGGTCGGGGCGTGACATTTAAGTGGTATCAGAGCTATAGATTGCATGAAGCCGGGTTAAATTTCTCGGTCTGTGGGTAGAGATTTGTTATGTGACTTTGTGAATACATGAGTCCTTGATTTTGATTGACCTAAGTGAAATTTGAATAAGGAATGAACATGTTAGCATGGAAATAGAATGTCAAGAGTCTAGAATGTCAAGTATGATCTAGTGATTTATGTTTACTTCAAGAATGTGGAATATTTATTTGAACTCCTATGTACTTGACTTTATGTGAATCTAATTGGACTTTTCTTCATGTGTTGCTTATAAATTGCATATATACATATATATATACCTGTCATAACACTTTGCATTCTAGCTATTCGAGATGGGGCCTCGCCGTCGTGCTGATAATCCGAATGTTGGTGGAGAACCCGAGGGGGTTCAGGGGCAAGAAGCTGAGGTGGCCGAAAATGCACCGCAGGTTCAAGAACCGAGCACTGCACAGATCTTGGCCACGATGGCCACAGCTATGAACACTATCGCCCAGTTTGTTACACAACAGGGTCAACCAGGGGTCGTTGCAGGTAATCAGGCTGCGAGAGCCGGAGGTAGTGGTCCTATCGGAGGGAATCTGTATGATCGGTTTATACATCATGGGGCCTATACTTTCTTTGGGGAGCCGGACGATATGAAAGCTGAGATGTGGCTAAGGAAGTTCGAGAGAGTGGCAGCGATACTGGAGTGCCATGATGACAGGAAGATTACTTATGCTACTTTCCTTCTCGAGGGTGATGCTGAAGATTGGTGGAATACCATCAGTGAGAAATGGGGAGCTGAGGGAGGTCATCATTCGTGGGCCGATTTTGTCCGAGAGTTTCGAGACAAGTATATATCGGTAGTTGCCCGCGAGAGGCGACAAACTGAGTTCACAAACTTGAGGCAGGGAAATATGACGGTAGATCAATACGAGGCTACTTTTACTCGGCTTTCCCGTTATGCACCAGCTTTAATTCAGCCGGAGGACATGAAGATTCAGAGGTTCATCATGGGTTTGAGGAGAGATATTATGCTGAACTTGTCTTCAAATGATTTTCCTAACTATGCTGCAGTAGTCCGAGCTGCCTCGAGATATGAGAAACGGAAGGCCGATGTGTTAGCCGAGACCAGTCAATCGAGTAAACGGTTTCAGTCTCAGAGTCAAGGGTATCAGGGGCAGGCTGTATCAGTTGGGCAGAGTTCGCAGCTGAGACAGACTCAGAGTTACACAGGGCCTACTCAGACTCAGACACGACCAGTTCAGAGTCAGACTCAGAGTCAGTTCCGTCCAGCAGTTTCCCGTTCGCAGCAGGGTAGTTCAGCTACCTCTACTTACAGAGCTCCTTCGGGAGGCACTGTTGCAAGACGTCACCAGCAGTGCAGCTTCTGTCAGCGCCAGGGCCACACTGAGGATGTTTGTTGGAAGAAACATAACAAATGTACAGGTTGCGGCAGTGATCAGCACCGGGTTAAAGACTGTCAGAAATTTAAGAACCCTAGGGGTCAGACATCAGCTCAGAACTCTCAGACCAGGGCCCCAGCTGCAGCACCACCACCACGAGGCCAGGCCCGTGTATTTGCTTTGGATGCCGAGGAGCTTCCGGACACTACCGCTGTGGTAGAAGGTATTTTTCTTCTTAATGATCAATCCGTTAAGGTTTTAATTGATTCCGGGGCTTCGCATTCTTTTATTACTCCTACTTGTGCACAAAATGCTAAATTGAAACATGATAAACTGTTGCATGAGATTGTGGTCTATACTCCTATGGGTCCGAAGTTTGTTACTAGGTCTATTTGCAGAGCATGTAGTATATTTATTGAAGGTCGTGTTTTTCCTGCTGATTTGATTATCCTACCCTTCAATGACTTTGAAATTATATTGGGGATGGACTGGTTAAGTAAATATTATGCCCAGCTTGATTGTAGAAAGAAGATTGTGTATCTAGAGATGCCTGACCAGCCTGTACTTAAAATAGTTGGTAGTAGAAAATCTACGGGAACTCCTATTATTTCTTCTATTAGGGCATCTAAATTATTGAGCAAGGGTTGTGAGGCTTATCTTGCTTATTTGATTAATCAACCTGGGGATCAATTGAAATTGAATGATGTACCTATCGTGAGAGAGTTTCCGGGGGTCTTTCCTGAGGAATTACCTGGGTTACCGCCTGATAGAGAGATAGAGTTCATGATTGATTTGTTGCCGGGGACTTCCCCTGTCTCTAGGACTCCGTACAGAATGGCTCCACCTGAGTTGCAGGAATTGAAAGTTCAATTGCAGGGCTTGCTTGAGAAGGGATTCATTCAGCCGAGTTCTTCACCGTGGGGTGCGCCAGTTCTCTTCGTTAAAAAGAAAGACGGATCTCTTCGCCTATGCATCGATTATCGGGGTCTTAATCAGGTAACCATCAAAAATAAATATCCTTTGCCTTTAATCGAAGAGTTGTTTGATCAGTTGCAAGGCGCCAAGGTATTCTCTAAATTTGATCTGAGGCAGGGCTATTATCAACTGAGGATTAAGAAATATGATGTACCTAAAACTGCCTTCAGAACTCGATATGGCCATTATGAGTTTGTTGTCTTGCCGTTTGGTCTTACTAATGCTCCCGCCGCATTCATGGATTTAATGCAGAGGGTATTCCGTCCTTATCTGGATCAATTTGTAGTCATATTTATTGATGATATCCTTGTTTATTCTAAATCTGAGGCGGAACATGAACAGCATCTCAGAATTGTGTTACAAACACTTCAGGAGCATCGGTTATTTGCAAAGTTTAGCAAATGTGAATTCTGGCTTAAGCAAGTTGCTTTTCTTGGCCATATTATCTCGCAGGATGGTATTTCTGTTGATCCAGCAAAGATCGAAGTTGTGTTATCTTGGAAACGACCTGAAACTGTCACGGAAATTCGTAGCTTCCTTGGTTTAGCTGGGTATTATCGGAGGTTTGTAAAGGATTTCTCTAAGATTGCAGGGCCTTTAACTCAACTTACTCAGAAGAAAACCGTATTTGACTGGAATGATAAATGTGAGGCCAGCTTCCAGGAATTGAAGAAGAGATTGACTACCGCTCCTATTCTTGCTTTACCTGAGGGTTATGATAATCTGATGATCTATAGTGATGCTTCGAAGGAGGGTTTGGGTTGTGTATTGATGCAAAATGGCAGGGTTATTGCTTATGCTTCCAGGAAACTGAAGCCTTATGAACTCAACTATCCGACTCATGATCTTGAGCTTGCAGCTATCATTCTTGCGTTAAAGAAATGGCGTCATTATCTCTGGGGCAACAAGTTTGAAATCTTTACAGATCATAAGAGCTTGAAATATCTGTTTTCACAGAAAGAGTTGAACATGAGGCAGAGGTGTTGGCTGGAATTACTTGAGGACTATAACTGCACTATTAACTATCTTCCAGGTAAGGCCAATATTGTTGCTGATGCTTTGAGCCGAAAGGCTACTGTTGCCAGCTTGATTATCAAGAATTGGGAATTCATGGAAGAATTGTGCTTATGGAAGCCTAGTACTTCAAATTCTGGTATTCAATTTGCAAGTTTGCAGATTCAATCTCTGTTGTTATCCAGGATTCGAGAAGCTCAACAGGCTGATCTTCAATTGTTGAAAGTCTTAGAGAATTCTAAAGGGGGAGAGTCGGATTTCAAACTGCACGACGATGGTATTCTCAAATTCAAAGGTAGAATCTGTATTCCGAATGATCCAACTCTGAAGAAGGATATTCTTGCTGAGGCACACAGTTCCAGATATACTATCCATCCAGGCAGTACGAAAATGTATAAAGATTTAAAGCAGAATTTCTGGTGGAATAATATGAAGAGAGAAATTGCTGACTATGTTGCCCGATGTCTTACTTGTCAGAAGGTTAAAGCAGAACATCAGAGACCTGCAGGGTTGTTGCAGCCTTTGGCTATTCCTGTTTGGAAATGGGATCATATTACTATGGATTTTGTATCCGATTTACCGAGGTCTTCGAGGGGTAATGACTCAGTCTGGGTTATTGTGGATAGATTGATCAAGACTTCTCATTTTATTGCTAAAAAGAAGTCTGATTCTCTTGATAAACTGGTGGAGTTGTATATTGAGAATGTCGTTCGACTACATGGAATTCCAAAGAGTATCGTATCAGATAGAGATCTCAGATTCACATCTCAGTTCTGGCAGAAGATTCAGAAAGTTTTGGGCACGAATTTGAATTTCAGTACAGCTTATCATCCTCAGACAGATGGTCAATCCGAGAGAACTATCTTGATCCTTGAGGATATGTTGCGGGCTTGCATTCTGGACTTCGGTAAAAGTTGGGAGAAATATTTGCCACTAGCAGAGTTCGCCTACAACAATAGTTATCAAGCTACTATTGGTATGGCACCTTATGAGGCACTGTATGGGCGTAAATGTCGGTCTCCTCTCTACTGGGATGATGTTGGCGAGATGAAGACTATCGACCCTACTCTCTTACCTGAAATGAACAAGATGATTGATCAGGTGCAGCTTATCAGAAAAAGAATGCTTACAGCACAGAGCCGGCAAAAGAGTTATGCAGATAGACGCCGTCGTGATCTGAAATTTACTGTAGGGGATCGAGTATTTCTGAAAATTTCTCCTCGCAAGGGTTTGATTCGGCATGGTAAAGGAGGTAAACTCAGTCCTCGATATGTAGGACCATTTGAGATAACTGAAACTGTTGGTGATTTGGCTTACCGTTTGGCTTTACCTCCCAGTCTGGGCAGAATTCATGACGTATTCCATGTTTCTATGCTTCGGAAGTATCAGCCAGATCCCTCTCATATACTTGAGCCGGAACCGCTAGAGATCAGTGAAACTTTGACCTACACAGAGAAACCTCTTCGAATTGTTGATCAGAAAGTTCAGGAGCTGAGGACTAAAAGCATTCCGATGGTTAAAGTTCTGTGGGATCATCATGGAGTAGAGGATGCGACATGGGAAAGAGAGGATCAGATGCGGGATCGGTATCCGGAGTTATTCGCCGAATCATGTAAGAATTGCGTGGACGCAATTAGTTTAAGGGGGAGAGGATGTGACGCCCGGGTTTTAGCCATGCATTTAATTACTGTTGCATCCCTTGTTTGCGCATTTACTTCTATGCCTTATTAACTGACTTTGTGACTACTATTCACTCCGTTTTTAAACTACTTTCTATTAGTTAATTAGCATTTTTATTAAATCATATTAATTGTAAAAGTAGTGGGAAAAAATGCGCATTTGAGCTTAAGGCGTTAGGAAGGCTCGTTTAGGAAATGACTTTAGTAGTTGAATGAATAGTGTTACGTAACTAACTTAGGTAATTAATTAGCTAGCATATATTTTACCATCTAAGCTCGTTTTAAAGCTCACTACGCACATTTTATTAGATCACTCAAGCGCCCAAAGGACCCCACCTCAACTCAACCCCTTTATATTAACACTTAAGCTCATAAAATGCAAAAGAAAGAAAAAATAAAAAGCTGAAAACAGGGGCAGGAACCCGACAGCAGCTAGGGAGAAAAAGGAAGATATTTTGCTCACCAAGCCTCCAAACCAAGCCTCTCCAAGCCTTGAGCAACTAGTGTAGGGTGTTTGCAAGGTTCCTAGGTGCTCCTACGCGTAGTGGTGAGGGATTTCACGACTTGTTTTTGCATTTTTAGATAATTGCTCATTTATTGATTTGTTGAAAATATGATTATATGCTATTGTAATTGTTATCTATGCTAATATACTATCTATATGAATGCTAGAGAACACTTTTGAACCGTCGTTTCGCAATTTAAACGGTTAGAATCGTTAGTTTGATTTTTAGGGTGAATAGTGACGTTTTTCTAGGGTTTTGTGGAATTGCTCGAATTGGCTTGAATTAATGCTTCTAATTGATGCCTTAGGTGCTAGTGAAGATTATTAAATAGCCCCGTACACTTGCATTGCCCTTAAATCGCCTAAAAATGGAAAATAGCCGACTTTAAGTTGGGGCTTTCGGGGTTAATGCGATTCCGGGTGGATTCGGGCTTCAATTCTAGTATCCTTAGGCTACCTAGGTGCTATAGATGCCTTGATATCCCTTGTTTGAAGCCCGGACAATGTAGGTATAGTTTAAAGCCAAAAGAGGGAAATTGGGGCTTTCGAGGTAAACGCGTGCATTTGATGGAGTTCGAGGGTTGAGAGGATACCTCGAGGGTTAGTTAGAAGGTTGGGAGAGTTTACTTTGAAAATGAAATCATTAACTTTGGTTTAGAAGAGAAATAGTTCGAAAAACAAAGGGGTTTAGGTGCAATTTAAGTTGTCTCACACTTCTAAACCCATGTCAGGACTTCTTAAGTGGTTATATGTGATTTTAACTTGATTTGGAGCTTTTGGAATGATTCTATGCTTATTTGGTATAAGTTCATTTGTAAACTGCTTATTAGCTTCTATCTTTGCTTCTATACTAATTGCAACGAGGTCAACCTACTTTGTTGATCCTCATATGTGTTAATGCTTATATTATTGCTATTAACTTGCCATCGTTGAGTGCATTGCATAGTGGTTGCGCAACCATAGTGTCGGGGCGGATGTGTTGAATATCGGCTGGGCGGCAGAGGGCTTGCCGGTGGATATTCAAACTCCGTGCCCTATTCCCTCATTCGCCTGGTCCGGAGATTGCCAGGGGATGTTGGGTCGTAGGATTCGGGGTACATCCGGAGTACACCCACTGGAGTGATTGGGGTTATGCCGGCTTATCGTGATCGTGCTCGTGGTTCGTGGATCGTGATTGAAGACTAGTGAAGATTGGTGTATAGGGGATTGTTGAAACGTATCCTTTTAAATGTGTGGTTATTTAAGTTATCGTTGTTTCTTTAATTGTCTAAGTGTTATCGTTGCATGATTGTATTATATGTTGCATTGCACGCCCTGGGACTATATCCCTCACTGGGCAACAGTGGTTGCTCATACCTCGATATCTGTTTCAGGAGACGCTGAGGGTGATCCCCAGCTTGTTGATTTAGTTGAGGAAGAAGAAGTTCAGATCGAGCCTTTACCTTAGTTGCTGTGTCTGATAACTTGAGGTGGTTAATGATTTTGTTGCTATGTGGAAGACTCATCTGATTACTTTATGTACTATTTTGTAGCCCAAGGGCTTTGTATATGCTTGTTGTATAAGTCGAAGTTTAGATGTTTGGGTTGTGGCTTTGAAAGTCTACGAACTGTATTATCTTTTATTCTTGTCTTATTTCCTTGCATGCTTGGGAGTGGATAGTTGATGTAGAATGCTTTATCCCTTAAGTTGTTTTATTGATTTCCCAGAATGTTATGATTATAAGACTATGCTGTCAACTAGTTCTCGCATGCTTGTGTGTTTTGGAGATATTGCGTACTATAAGGCTTGGATGGCCTTATAGCTTTATTGTTTAATTGAGAAAAGCTGTATTGTATTGTTGGGACCTTGTTTAAGTGTTTTCAGGTTTTTAGAATGTCCACGGTACAGAGGAGACTCTGTCCGTGTGTCGGGTCCGGACTTAACCTTTAGCTTGGGGGTTGGGTCGGGGCGTGACAAACGACAACCCATCCGTTTCAACAACGCAGCATCCTCGCAAGACGTGATATCGACACGTTGTAGGGCCCTCTGATGTCCCGGGAGTCAGGTTGTCGTCCTTTTAATAACTCACGACATACAATCCGGGATGGAAAAATAGAGAAAAAGAACAAAGGTTGCCTAAAAGTGATGAAAACGTTCAATTTTGGGCTACAAAAATGGGCACAGTGAGCAAGCTGGCTGCCCCTGTCGTTGAGCTCTCAGTGAGCTTTGGAATGGTATGCTGTGCGCCGCGTAACTCCCTACGGATCAAAAGTTATGG
This sequence comes from Ehretia macrophylla, assembly GCA_037974665.1. Lineage (NCBI taxonomy): Eukaryota > Viridiplantae > Streptophyta > Magnoliopsida > Boraginales > Ehretiaceae > Ehretia > Ehretia macrophylla. The sequence continues at coordinate 78,833,354 of CM075769.1, forward strand.
ACACTGGAGCGATGGAGACCTGGTCACAAACTATACGCTCTCGGTTTGCGGGCCCGGCCTCTACGTGAAGCGAAGTTGTCTTGCCCAATGTTTCGTGGGATTTGGTAATAGAGATTTGGTGGATAAAGTATCTTGGCAACCCTAACCAGGGCAAAAACATTTGTAAAGGGGGTGCAACACGAGAACTTCCCAGGGGGTCACCCATCCTAGTGCTACTCTCGCCCAAGCACGCTTAACTTCGGAGTTCTGATGGGATCCGGTGCATTATTGCCGGGTATGATCGCACAAGTCATGTTGAGGTCACAATTCCTATATGTGTTAACGGTTCACAGTCCCAGCCTAGAGAGATGGCCCATTTAAAAGGCTCAATGGGCTTAACGATAACCCATCCGCTTCAACAACGCAGCATCCTCGCAAGACGTGATATCAACACGATGTAGGGCCCTCTGATGTCCAGCGATTCAGGTTGTCGTCCTTTTAACAGCTCACGACGTACAATCCGGGACGGAAAAACAGAGCAAAAGAAGAAATGTGGTCTGAAACTGATGAAAACGTTCGATTTTGGGCCCCAAAAAGGGGCACAGCGAGCTAGCTGGCTTCGTCCATCGTAAAGCTCTTAGAGAGCTTTGCAACGGTATGCTGTACGCTGCGTAACTCCTTACGGATCAAATGTTATGGGAACCGGAGCGACGGAGACCTGGTCACAAACGCTACGCCGTCGGTTTGCGGGCCCGGCCTCTACATGAAGCGAAGTTGTCTTGCCCAATGTTCTGTGGGATTCGGTAATAGGGATTTAGTGGATAAAGTATCTTGGCAACCCTAACCAAGGCAAAAAAAATTGAAAAGGGGGTGCAACACGAGGACTTCCCAAGGGGCCACCCATTCTAGAACTACTCTCGCCCAAGCACATTTAACTTCATAGTTCTAATGGGATCCAGTGAATTAGTGCTGGTATGATCGCACCCATCATGTTGAGGGCGCAATTCCTATATGTGTTAACGGTTCACAGTCCCAGCCTAGAGAGATGGCCCATTTAAAAAGCCCAATGGGCTTAACGACAACCCATCCGTTTCAACAACGAAGTATCCTTGCAAGACGTGATATCGACACGTTGTAGGGCCCACTGATGTCCAGCGAGTCAGGTTGTCATCCTTTTAACTACTCACGACCAACGATCCGGGACAAAAAAACAGAGCAAAAGAAGAAAAGTAGACTTAAACTGATGAAAACGTTCAATTTTGGGCTCCAAAAATGGGAACAGCGGGAAAGCTGGCTGCCCTAGTCGTAGAGCACTCAGAGAGCTTTGCTACGGTATGCTGTGCCCCGCATAACTCCTTACGGATCAAAAGTTATGGGCACCGGAGCGACGAAGACCTGGTCACAAACCCTACGCCCTCGGTTTGCGTGCCCGGCCTCTAAGTGAAGCGAAGTTGTCTTGCCCAATGTTCCGTGGGATTCGGTAATAGAGATTTAGTGGATAAAGTATCTTGGAAACCCTAACCAGGGCAAAAAAAATTAAAAATGGGGTGCAACACGAGGACTTCCCAGGGGGTCACCCATCCTAGGACTACTCTCGCCCAGGCACGCTTAACTTCGGAGTTCTGATGGGATCCGGTGCATTAGTGCTTGTATGATCGCACCCATCATGTTGAGGGCACAATTCCTATATGTGTTAACGGTTCACAGTCCCAGCCTAGAGAGATGGCCTATTTAAAAGGCCCAATGGGCTTAACGACAACCCATCCGCTTGAACAATGTAGAATCCTCGCAAGATGTGATATCGACACGTTGTAGGGCCTTCTGATGTACCGCGAGTCAGTTTGTCATCCTTTTAACAGCTCACGACCTACGATCCAGGACCGTAAAACAGAGCAAAAGAAGAAAAGTACACTGAAACTGATGAAAACGTTCAATTTTAGGCTCCAAAAATGTGCACAACAAGCAGGCTGGCTGCCCCCGTCGTAGAGGTCTCAGAGAGCTTTGCAACAGTATGTTGTGCCCCGCGTAACTCTTTACGGATCAAAAGTTATGGGCACCGGAGCGACGGAAACGTGGTCACAATCCCTACACCCTCGGTTTGCGGGCCCGACCTCTACGTGAAGCGAAGTTGTCTTGCCCAATGTTCTGTGGGATTCGGTAATAGAGATTTGTTGGATAAAATATCTTGGCAACCCTAACCAGGGCAAAAAAAATTGAAAAAGGGTACAACACAAGGACTTCCCAGTGGGTCACCCTTCCTAGTAGTAGTCTCTCCCAAGCACGCTTAACTTCGGAGTTCTGATGGGATCCGGGGCATTAATGCTGGTATGATCGCACCCGTCATGTTGGTGGCACAATTCCTATATGTGTTAACGGTTCACAGTCCCAGCCTATAGAAATGGCCCATTCAAAAGGCCCAATATGCTTAACGACAACCCATCTGCTTCAACAACGCAGTATCCTTGCAAGACGTGATATCGACACGTTGTTGGGCCCTCTGATGTCCCACGAGTCAGGTTGTCGTCCTTTTAATAGCTCACGACGTACGATCTGGGACGGAAAAACTGAGCAAAGGAAGAAAAGTGGCCTGAAACGGACGAAAACGTTCGATTTTGGGCTCCAAAAATGGGCATAGCGAGCAAGCTGGCTGCCCCTGTCATAGAGCTCTTAGAGAGCTATGCAACGGTATGCTGTGCGCCGCGTAACTCCTTACAGATCAAAAGTTATGGGCACCGGAGCGACAGAGACCTGGTAAAAAACCCTACGTCCTCGGTTTGCGAGCCCGGCATCTACGTGGAGCGAAGTTGTCTTGCCCAATGTTCCGTGGCATTCGGTAATAGGGATTTGGTGGATAAAGTATCTTGGCAACCCTAACCAGGGCAAAAAAAATTGAAAAAGGGGTGAAACACGAGGACTTCCTAGGGGGCCACCCATCCTAGTACTACTCTCGCCCAAGCACGTTTAACTTCAGAGTTCTGATGGGATCCGGTGCATTAGTGCTGTTTTGATCGCACCCGTCATGTTGAGGGCACAATTCCTATATGTGTTAATGCTTCACAGTGCCAGCCTAGAGAGATGGCCCATTCAAAAGGCCCAAAGGGCTTAACGACAACCCATCCGCTTCAACAACGCAGCATCCTCGCTAGACGTGATATCGACACGTTGTAGGGCCCTCTGATATCCCGAGAGTCAGGTTGTCGTCCTTTTAACAACTCACGACGTACGATCCGGGACGAAAAAACAGAGCAAAAAAAGAAAAGTACACAAAAACTGATGAAAACGTTCGATTTTGGGCTCTGAAAACGGGCACAACGAGCAAGCTGGGTGCCCCGTCGTAGAGTTATCATAGAGCTTTTCAACGGTATGATGTGTGCCACGTAACTCCTTCCGGATCAAAAGTTACGGGCACTGGAGCGACGAAGACCTGGTCACAAACCCTACGCCCTCCGTTTGCGGGCCGGGCCTCTACGTGAAGCGAAGTTGTATTGCCCAATGTTCCGTGGGATTCGGTAATAGGGATTTGGTGGATAAAGTATCTTGGCAACCCTAATCAAGGCAAAAGAAATTGAAAATGGGGTGCAACACGAGGACTTCCCAGGGGGCCACCCATACTAGTACTACTCTCGCCCAAGCACGTTTAACTTCGGAGTTCTGATGGGATCCGGTGCATTAGTGCTGGTATGATCGCACCCGTAATGTTGAGGGCACAATTCCTATATGTGTTAACGGTTCACAGTCCCAGCCTAGGGGGATGGCCCACTCAAAAGGCCCAAAGGGCTTAACGACATCCGATCCGCTTCAACAACGCAGCATCCTCGCAATACGTGATATCGACACATTGTAGGGCCCTCTGATGTTCCGCGAGTCAGGTTGTCGTCCTTTTAACAGCTCACTACGTACGATACGAGACGAAAAAACAGAGCAAAAGAAGAAAAGTAGACTGAAACTAATGAAAACGTTCGATTTTGGGCTCCAAAAAGGGGCACAGCAAGCAAGCTGGGTGACCCGTCGTAGAGCTCTCAGAGAGCTTTGCAACGGTATGCTGTGCGTCGCGTAACTCCTTCTAGATCAAAAGTTATGGGCACCGTAGCGACAAAGACCTAGTCACAAACCCTACGCCCTCGGTTAGCGGGCCTGGCCTCTACGTGAAGCGAAGTTGTCTTGCCCAATGTTTCGTGGGATTTGGTTATAGAGATTTGGTGGATAAAGTATCTTGGCAACCCAAACCAGGGCAAAAAAAAGATGAAAAGGGGGTTGTAACACGAGGACTTCCCAGGGGGTCACCAATCCAAGTACTACTCTCGCCCAAGCACGCTTAACTTCGGAGTTTTGATGGGATCTGGTGCATTATTGCTGGTATGATCGCAGCCGTCATGTTGAGGGCACAATTCCTATATGTGTTAACGGTTCATAGTCCTAGCCTAGAGAGATGGCCAATTCAAAACGTCCAATCGGGTTAACGACAACCCATCTGTTTCCACAACGCAGCATCCTCGCAAGACGTGATATCGACATGATCTGGGCCCTCTGATGTCCCACGAGTCAGGTTGTCGTCCTTTTAACAGCTCACGACGTACGATCCGGGACGGAAAAACAGAGCAAAAGAAAAAAAGTTGTCTAAAATTGATGAAAACGTTCAATTTTGGACTCCAAAAAGGGGCACAGCAGGCAAGCTGGCTGCCCCCATCGTAGAACGCTCGGAGAGCTTTCCAATGGTATGTTGTGCGCTGCGTAACTCCTTACAGATCAAAAGTTATGGGCACTGGAGCGATGGAGACCGGGTCCCAAACCCCACGCCCTCGGTTTGCGGGGCCAGCCTCTACGTGAGGCGAAGTTGTCTTGCCCAAGGTGCCGTGGGATTCTGTAATAGAGATTTGGTGGATAAAGTATCTTGGCAACCCTAACCAGTGCAAAAAAAATTGGAAAATGGGTACAACACGAGGAGTTCCCAAGGGGTCACCCATCCTTGTACTACTCTCGCCCAAGCACGCTTAACTTCGGAGTTCTGATGGGATCCGGTGCATTAGTGCTGGTATGATCGCACCCGTCACGTTGAGGGCACAATTCCTATATGTGTTAACGGTTCATAGTCCCAGCCTAGAGAGATGGCCCATTCAAAAGGCCAAATGGGCTTAACGACAACTATTCCGCTTCAACAACACAGCATCCTTGCAAGACGTGATATCGACATGTTGTAGGGCTCTCTGATGTACCGCCAGTTAGGTTGTCGTCCTTTTAACAACTCACGACGTACGATCAGGGACAGAAAAACAGGGCAAAAGAAGAAAAGTGGCCGGAAACTGATGAAAACGTTTGATTTTGGGCTCCAAAAATGAGCACAGCGAGCAAACTCGCTGTCCCGTCGTAGAGCTTTCGGAGAGCTTTGCAACTGTTTGCTGTGCACCGCGTAACTCCTTACGGATCAAAAGTTATGGGCACCAGAGCGACGGAGACCTGGTCACAAACCCTACGCACTCGGTTTGCGGGCCCGGCCCTACGTGAAGCGAAGTTGTCTTGCCCAATGTTCCATGGGATTCGGTAATAGAGATTTGGTGGATAAAATATCTTGGCAACCCTAACCAGGGCAAAAAAAATTGAAAAGGGGGTGCAGCATAAGGACTTCCCAGGGGGTCACCCATCCTAGTACTACTCTCGCCCAAGCACGTTTAACTTCGGAGTTCTGATGGGATCTGGTGCATTAGTGCTTGTATGATCGCACCCGTCATGTTGAGGGCACAATTCCTATATGTGTTAACGGTTCACAGTCCCAGCCTAGAGAGATGGCCCTTTTGAAAGGCCCAATGGGCTTAACGACAACCCATCCGCTTCAACAACGCAGAATCCTCGCAAGACGTGATATCGACACGTTGTAGGGCCCTCTGATGTACTGTGAGTCAGGTTGTCATCCTTTTAACAGCTCACGACCTACGATCCGGGACTGTAAAATAGAGCAAAAGAAGAAAAGTAGACTGAAACTGATGAAAACGTTCAATTTTGGGCTTCAAAAATGGGCACAGCAAGCAAGCTGGCTGCCCCCGTCGTAGAGGTCTCTGAGAGCTTTACAACAGTATGATGTGCCCTGCGTAACTCCTTACGGATCAAAAGTTGTGGGCACCTGAGCGACGGAGACCTGGTCACAAACCCTACGCCCTCGGTTTGCGGGCCCGACCTCTACGTGAAGCGAAGCTGTCTTGCCCAATGTTCCGTGGGATTCGGTAATAGAGATTTGGTGGAAAAAGTATCTTGGCAACCCTAACCAGGGCAAAAAAAATTAAAAAGGGGGTGCAACACGAGGACTTCCCAGGGGGTCACCCATCCTAGTACTACTCTTGCCCAAGCACACTTAACATCAGAGTTCTGATGGGATCCGGTGCATTAGTGCTGGTATGATAGCACCCGTCATGTTGAGGGCACAATTCCTATATGTGTTAACGGTTCACAGTCCCAGCCTAGAGAGATGCCCATTCAAAAGGCCCAATGGGCTTAACGATAACCCATCCGCTTCAACAACGAGGAATCCTCGCAAGACGTGATATCGACACGTTGTAGGGCCCTTTGATGTCCCGCGAGTCAGGTTGTCGTCCTTTTAACAGCTCACGACGTACGATCCGGGACGAAAAAACAGTGCAAAAGAAGAAAAGTAGACTGAAACTGATGAAAAATTTAATTTTGGGCTCCAAAAACGGGCACAGGGAGCAAGCTAGCTGCCCCATCGTAGAGCTCTTGGAGAGCTTTGCAACTGTATGCTGTGTGCCACGTAACTCCTTCCGGATCAAAAGTTATGGGCACTGGAGCGACGAAGACCTGGTCACAAACCCTACGCCCTCGGTTTGCGGGCCCGACCTCTACGTGAAGCGAAGTTGTCTTGCCCAATGTTCCGTGGGATTTAGTAATAGAGATTTGGTGGATAAAGTATCTTGGCAACCCTAACCAGGGCAAAAAAATTTGAAAAAGGGGTCCAACCCGTGGACTTCCCAGGGGGTCACCCATCCTAGTACTACTCTCGCCCAAGGACGCTTAACTTCGGAGTTCTGATGGGATCCAGTACATTAGTGCTGGTATGATCTCACCCATCATGTTGAGGGCACAATTCCTATATGTGTTAACGGTTCACAGTTCTAGCCTATAGAGATGGCCCATTCAAAAGGCCCAACAGGCTTAACGACAACCCATCCGCTTCAACAACGCAGCATCCTCGCAAGACGTGATATAGACAAGTTGTAGGGCCCTCTGATGTACCGCGAGTTAGGTTGTCGTCCTTTTAACAGCTCACGACGTATGATCCGGGACGTAAAAACAGAGCAAAAAGAAGAAATGTAGACTGAAATTGATGAAAATGTTCGATTTTGGGCTCCAAAAAGGGGCACAAGGAGCAAGCTGGCTGCCCCGTCGTAGAGCTCTTAGAGAGCTTTGAAACGGTATGCTGTGCGCCGCCTAACTCCTTACGGATCAAAAGTTATGGGCACTGGAGCGACGGAGACCTGGTCACAAACCCTACGCCCTCGGTTTGCGGGCCCGGCCTCTACGTGAAGCGAAGTTGTCTTGCCCAATGTTCCGTGGGATTTGGTAATAGAGATTTGGTGGATAAAGTATCTTGGCAACCCTTACCAGGGCAAAAAAAATTCAAAAGGGGTTGCAACACGAGGACTTCCCAGGGGGTCACCCATCCTAGTACTAGTCTCTCCCAAGCACGCTTAACTTCGGAGTTCTGATGGGATCTGGGGCATTAATGCTAGTATGATCGCACCCGTCATGTTGGGGGCACAATTCCTATATGTGTTAACGGTTCCCAGTCCCAGCCTATAGAAATGGCCCATTCAAAAGGCCCAATATGCTTAACGACAACCCATCTGCTTCAACAACGCAGTATCCTTGCAGGACGTGATATCGACACGTTGTTGGGCCCTCTGATATCCCGCGAGTCAGGTTGTCGTCCTTTTTATAGCTCACGACGTATGATCCGGGACGAAAAAATAGAGCAAAAGAAGGAAAGTGGAATGAAACTGATGAAAATGTTCGATTTTGGTCTCAAAAAATGGGCATAATGAGAAAGCTGGCTGGCCCCGTGGTAAAGCTCTCTGAGAGCTATGCAACGGTATGCTGTGCGCCGCGTAACTCCTTACAGATCAAAAGTTATGGGCTGCGGAGCGACGGAGACCTGGTCACAAACCCTACGTCCTCGGTTTACAGGCCCGGCATCTACGTAAAGCGAAGTTGTCTTGCCCAATGTTCCGTGGCATTCGGTAATAGGGATTTGGTGGATAAAGTATCTTGGCAACCCTAACCAGGGCAAAAAAAATTGAAAAAGGGGTGAAACACGAGGACTGCCTAGGGGGCCACCCATCCTAGTACGACTCTCGCCCAAGCACTTTTAACTTCGGAGTTCTGATGGGATCCGGTGCATTAGTGCTGTTATGATCGCACCCGTCATGTTGAGGGCACAATTCCTATATGTGTTAACGGTTCACAGTGCCAGCCTAGAGAGATGGCCCATTCAAAAGGCCTAAAGGGCTTAACGACAACCCATCTGCTTCAACAACGCAGCATACTCGCTAGACGTGATATCGACACGTTGTAGGGCCGCCTAATATCTCGTGAGTAAGGTTGTCGTCCTTTTAAAAACTCACGACGTACGATCCGGGATGGAAAAACAGAGCAAAAGAAGAAAAGTTGCATGAAACTGATAAAAACGTTTGATTTTGAGCTCCAAAAATGGGCACATCGATCAAGCTGGGTGCCCCGTCGTAGAGCTCTCATAAAGCTTTGCAACGGTATGATGTGCGCTGCGTAACTCCTTCCGGATCAAAAGTTATGGGTACTGGAGCGATGAAGACCTGGTCACAAACCCTACGCCCTACGTTTGCGGGCCCGGCCTCTACATGAAGCGAAGTTGTATTGCCCAATGTTCCTTGGGATTCGGTAATAGGGATTTGGTGGATAAAGTATCTTGGCAACCCTAACCAAGGCAAAAGAAATAGAAAAGGGGGTGCAACACGAGGACTTCCCAGGGGGCTACCCATCCTAGTACTACTCTCGCCCAAGCAAGTTTAACTTCGGAGTTCGGAAGGGATCCGGTGAATTAGTGCTGGTATGATCGCACTTGTCATGTTGAGGGCACAATTCCTATATGTGTTAACGGTTCACAGTGCCAGCCTAGAGAGATGGCCCATTCAAAAGGACCAATGGGCTTAATGACAACCCATCCGCTTCAACAACGTAGCATCCTCGCAAGACGTGATATCGACACGTTGTAGGGCCCTCTGATATCCCGTGAGTCAGGTTGTCGTCCTTTTAACAGCTCACGACGTACGATACGGGACGGAAAAATAGGGCAAAAGAAGAAAAGTAGACTGAAACTGATGAAAAAGGGGCACAGCAAGCAAGCTGGGTGACCCGTCGTAGAGCTCTCAGAGAGCTTTGCAACGGTATGCTGTGCGTCGCGTAACTCCTTCTAGATCAAAAGTTATGGGCACCGTAGCGACAAAGACCTGGTCACAAACCCTACGCCCTCGGTTAGCGGGCCTGGCCTCTACGTGAAGCGAAGTTGTCTTGCCCAATGTTCCGTGGGATTCGGTAATAGAGATTTGGTGGATAAAGTATCTTGGCAACCCTAACCAGGGCAAAAAAAATTGAAAAGGGGTGCAACACGAGGACTTCCCAAGGGGTCACCCATCCTAGTACTACTCTCTCCCAAGCACGCTTAACTTCGGAGTTCTGATGGGATCCGAGGCATTAATGCGGGTATGATCGCACCCGTCATGTTGAGGGCACAATTCCTATATGTGTTAACGGTTCACAGTCCCAGCCTATAGAGATAGCCCATTGAAAAGGCCCAATGGGCTTAAGGACAACCCATCCGCTTCAACAAGGCAGTACCCTCGCAAGATAGGATATCGACACGTTGTTAGGCCCTCTAATGTCCCGCGAGTCAGGTTGTCGCCCTTTTAACAGCTCACGACGTACGATCTGGGACAGAAAAACAGAGCAAAAGAAGAAAAGTTCACTAAAACTGATGAAAACGTTCGATTTTGTTCTCCTAAAAGGGGCACAACGAGCAAGCTGGTTGCCCCTATCGTAGAGCTCTCAGAGAGCTTTGCAACGGTATGTTGTGCGCCGCGTAACTCCTTACGGATCAAAATTTATGGGCACTGGAACGACAGAGACCTGGTCACAAACCCTACACCCTCGGTTTGTGGGCCCAGCCTCTACGTGAAACGAAGTTGTCTTGCCCAATGTTCCGTGGGATTCGGTAATAGAGATTTGGTGGATAAAGTATCTTGGCAACCCTAACCAGGGCAAAAAAATTTGAAATGGGGGTGTAACACGTGGACTTCCCAGGGGGTCACCCATCCTAGTACTACTCTCGCCCAAGGACACTTAACTTCGGAGTTCTGATGGGATCCGGTGCATTAGTGCTGGTATGATCGCACCCGTCATGTTGAGGGCACAATTCCTATATGTGTTAACGGTTAACAGTTCCAGCCTATAGGGATGGCCCATTCAAAAGGTCCAATTGGCTTAACGACAACCCATCTGCTTCAACAACGCAGCATCCTCGTAAGAGGTGATATCGACATGTTGTAGGGCCCTCTGATGTTCCGCGAGTCAGGTTGTCGTCCTTTTAACAGCTCACGACGTACGATCTGGTACGGAAAAACAGAGTAAAAGAAGAAAAGTAGACTGAAACTGATGAAAACTTTGGATTTTGGGCTCCAAAAAGGGGCACAGCGAGCAAGCTGGCTGCCCCGTCGTAGAGCTCTCAGAGAGCTTTGCAACGGTATGCTGTGCGCCACGTAACTCCTTCCGGTTTAAAAGTTATGGGCACCAGAGCGACGATGACCTGGTCACAAACCCTATGCCCTCGGTTAGCTGGCCCGGCCTTTACGGGAAGCGAAGTTGTCTTGCCTAATTTTCGGTGGGATTCGGTAATAGAGATTTGGTGGATAAAGTATCTTGGCAACCCTAACTAGGGCAAAAAAAATTGAAAAGGGGTGCAACACGAGGACTTCCCAGGGGGTCACCCATCCTAGTACTACTCTCTCCCAAGCACGCTTAACTTCGTTGTTCTGATGGGATCCGGGGCATTAATGCTGCTATGATCGCACCTGTCATGCCCCAACCCGGCCTATGAAGGTTAGACTAGGGTGTGATCTAAACATTCAGGTAATATCACATACTTAACTGTTTATAAAGATTTAACACTTAACGTTTTGGCCTAAACTCCAAAAAATTTCTGTAAACCGGCAGCATAACGGCTATAATTGGGCTCTTTGGTTTGACCTAATTCTCTAAACGCCTCAATTATTCCAATTATTAATCCAATTCCATTAAAGACTCCTATTTGTCACCAACCGATTTGCCTACTAGTTTATCTTGAAAGTCTCGTTTGGTTAATAAGCCTAACATGATAACTATGTCCCGTTTATTTGTCAATTTCCTATCATGCAAGTACCTATTTTCCTTTAGTTTACAAATGAGCTCCTAAGTGAAATTAGATACAATTAACTTAGTTGATTGTTCATCTAGTGGTTTGAATGCCTACGATAACTACTAATGAAGAAAACGAAAGCAAACAACCAAATAAAAGTTCGTCCGGTTATAGATAGTACAATCCCAGAATTAGACCCAAATTACAATGGGGTCATTTACATCAATAAAATGAATAGTTGCAATCAAACACAACATCCATATAGCAACCACTTTCAGGCAAAGCACAAAAGCACGTAGGGACAGGCAATCACTCCAAGGAATCATCGATAGGCACATTGTCCTCGGGTACCTGTACCTATTCTTCTTCACCTGTGATAAAAAGAGGGTGAGTCCTTATGAACTCAGCGAGGGAGAAACGAGAAATACGATTTGAAAGTCATTTTCCGGTTCAATTTATGAAAACCCCTTTTTAAAACATGTCACATATTACAAATAACAAGGTAAGCAATTATAAGAAACAAATCAAGAAACGGATACAATTACCAATCATTTCAAGGATACGGTGAGCATTTGCTCTCAAATCAGTTTCAGAATCAGAAGTTGCGGCCGACTTCAAATAACCCCAAAACACGCCAGGTGGGTGTACTCCGGATGTACCCCGAAATCCTACGACCCAACTCTCCAAGGGTGAATACCAAGCAAGAGAGGAAATTGGATCATGGTAGTCACGGTAGCACCGGCAAGCCCGATGCCGCCCGGCGGACGTGAAACGCTACCATGCCACACGAAAGGTTGCAACCTTGTATGCAATGCACATTTATAACATTTAACATATCACATTAGGAGTACAACAAAGTAGGTTGCCTCTGAACAATTATAAGATCGCATGTTGTCAAGTAGTCAAACAAGACACAATAAGACAAGTAATTTCACTTGAAAGGCATATAGAGTCATATGAACATCAAACGGGCAGCCATGTAACACATGTAAAACAGGCCATATAACTCATAAAGAAGCCCATATAATCAAGTGATACGAATTATTCAACATGCAACAACATTTACGTGGGTTTGGTAGCAAGAAAAGTTTATTTGACAACATGCCATGGTCAAATTTACATTTGAAGTTATAGAACATTTATGGGCAGCCCACTAAGCATATAATTTCCACACAATAACCAAGAGATCAACACTTAGCAAAGCTACCTAGTCATTAGGGTTTCTATTTCATGCTTATTCGTGTGATTAAAACCCTAAGTCAACTCGAAGTCATTCTCAAGTCATGCATCATTCCATTCAAGCATCCTCAAGTACTCAAAAACAGTCCACATAACATCCCAACACAACTTTTCCACACAATTAGTATCACAAGAGAGGTTACAACAATTTCCCAAGCATGTAGCTAAATAAACCTTTAGTGCAATAGGCTGTTTTCTCACAATCAATAAGACAACCAAAAAATCTCCAAATTCAGTGAATAATATTTCAAAATTAAAGCTTAAGAAGTTAACTAAACTCAGAAAAAAACCTTGCATCAATTGGAGTTCAGAATCATTAGTTATAGCCGAAACAGTGAGGTAGCACAAAACTGTCCAGATTTGCACACTTTTCCGAAATTAACGTTTTTGAGGTCCTTAGATTCAGTTTTAGCTTTGGTCCATTTCTGACAAAATTGTCCGGAACTGAAAAATCTAGCAGCACACCAATTTTCATGTGTTTTGGACAACATTTACTAGGTCAACTATGGTACGTTTCACAAGGTCAGTGCATCTGCCAAAACCTGCTTCATTTCTCCAGATTTCCAGATTTTGTCACATTTTAAAGATCTGCTATTTTGAGGACCTTAGAGTCAAAATTAGCTTCGGCTTATTTCTGGGAAAAATGTCCAAAACGGTCCAAACTAGTCATCTACCAATTTTCAAGCATTTTCAACATCATTTGCTTAGCTAAACTTACCTCGAATAGACTGGTCAGAGAGCTGTCATCCATTTCGACTTCACCTAGCATCATTTTCAAGCCAAGATCTTGCCATGCATGGTTGTTTAAGCTTATGAACGACCATATAGCTCAAGTACAGAAGCAAATACACACATTTATGAGCATGCATGTGAAATTTTAAAGAGTTTTCAAAAGGTTTTAACCCTCACCTTTGCAATCAACCAAAAGATGCACAAAAACCTTGTTGAGGCTCAAATTTCTTCTTCTTCTTGCTTAGCCGAGTTTCCAACTTGGTTTTCTCTATTTTTCCTAGCCTAGTAAGCAATCTCTTAGTACATGCATGTAGTTAGGACTTGAAGAAAAGAAATGGAAGCTTAGTAACTCACCTAGGCCGAAAATGAAGCTTCAACGCACATGCATGAGTGATTTTCGAACTCTAGCTTGTTTGCTCGACTTTCTTGATGATTGCTTGACTTGGCTTATCTAAGTTATGAAGAAGACAATCCAAGGAGATAGAGAACTCAGCCAAGAACCGAAATGGAGAGAGGAATTGAGAGGGAGAGAAAGAAGTTTGAGAAAGAAATGAAGAAATGACAAAATATGACAAGGAATAAAGCCTTTTGCAATTTTTGACGAGCATGTTCAGCCTTGAGCTTGGTGAATCAGATTTTTGTGTCTTCAAGGTGGAATTTAAAATGCTAGCATGGGCCATGAGTGGTTTGGTCGAAAATGAGAGGAAATTGAGGTGGTTTTGGGCAATTTTTTATGCATTGATAAGTGTTTTTGTGTCATGACTTGTCTAGAATCATTTTGAATTAAACATGCATGCAAAAATCTGATTTTGTGTCATCTTTTGAATTGTTTTAACATGTGTGTAAGAGAATGTTGGGTATTTAGGGATTTTAGGTAGAATAGAATATAGGATATGTTTAGAGGTTTATGAGATTTTGTCTTGTAGTGAGTTTAAAATATAATATTTAGGTATTAGTGGATTTTGTAGAGATTTGAATTAGGATTATAATAATAGTTAGTGGTGTTTGTAGGATTTTTTTATAATCTAGTGCTTTGTGTAGGATTCTTTATTGATTAGCGTGCGGGCACACTTTCCTAAGTCTAGGGCACGCACTACGAGACACACACAAAAATCCATACAGGGCATGAATCACGAGGTAGACACGAACTACGAGGTAAGACACAAAATTCAAGATTAATGCACGCAATCCTAGGTGAATGCACGTAAACCAATGCAAGGCACGTAATTCAATATAATGCACGCAAATCGAGGTATGACTCTTAAACCTAGGTTAAGGTACGCAGTTCAAGGTTAGGACACACGAAATGAGGTAACGCACGTACATCGAGGTCAGGGCATGTATTTCTAGGTACCACACGTGAGTCGGGGATTAGGGCACACTATTCTAGGTCAAGGCACGTATAACGAGGTATGCACGAAAACCAAGACAGGACACGTAATCCAAGGTCGGTCATATAATTTTTGGTCTAAGGTACGCAAATCAAGGTAGGACACGTTATTCCAGGTTTGGGCCTCACAGCACCCGTCATGTTGAGGGCACAATTCCTATATGTGTTAACGGTTCACAGTCCCAGCCTATAGAGATAGCCCATTCAAAAGGCCCAATGGGCTTAACGACTACCCATCCGCTTCAACAACGTAGCATCCTCGCAAGACGTGATATCGACACGTTGTTGGGCCCTCTGATATCCCGCGAGTCAGGTTGTCATCCTTTTAACAGCACACAACGTATGTTCCGGGATAGAAAAACAGAGCAAAAGAAGAAAAGTGGACTGAAATAGATGAAAATATTCGATTTTGTTCTCCAAAAAAAGGTACAGCGAGCAAGCTGGCTGCCCCCGTCGTAGAGCTTTCTGAGATCTTTCCAACGGTATACAGTGGGCCGCGTAACTTCTTACAGATCAAAAGTTATGGGCAACAGAGCGACGGATACCTGGTCACAAGCCCCACGCCCTCGGTTTGCTGGCCCAGCCTATACGTGAAGTGAAGTTGTCTTGCCCAAGGTGCCGTGGGATTCGGTAATAGAGATTTGGTGGATAAAGTATCTTGGCAACACTAACCAAGGCAAAAAAAATTGAAAAATGGGTACAACACGAGGACTTCCCAGGGGGTTCCCCATCCTAGTACTACTCTCGCCCAAGGACGCTTACCTTCGGAGTTCTGATGGGATCCGGTGCATTAGTGCTGGTATGATTGCACCAGTCATGTTGAGGGCCCAATTCCTATATGTGTTAACGGTTCACAGTGCCAGCCTAGAGAGATGGCCCATTCAAAAGGCCCAATGGGCTTAACGACAACCCATCCACTTCAACAACGCAGCATCCTTGAAAGACGTGATATCGACACGTTGAAGGGACCTTTGATGTCCCGCGAGTCAGGTTGTCGTCCTTTTAACAACTCACGACGTACGATCTGGGACAGAAAAATAGAGAAAAAGAAGAAAAATGGACTGAAACTATTGAAAATGTTCAAATTTTGGCTCCAAAAATGGTCATAGCGAGAAAGCTGGCTGCCCCCGTTGTAGATCTCTCAGAGAGCTTCGCAACGGTATGTTGTGCGCCGCGTAACTCCTTACGGATAAAAAGTTATGGGTACTGGAGCGACGGAGACCTGGTCACAAACCCTACGCCCTCGGTTTGCGGGCCCGGCCTCTACGTGAAACGAAGTTGTCTTGCCCAATGTTCTGTGGGATTCGGTAATAGAGATTTGGTGGATAAAGTATCTTGGCAACCCTAATCAGTGAAAAAAAATTGAAAAGGGGTTCAACACGAGGACTTCCCAAGGGGTCACCCATCCTAGTACTACTCTCGCCGAAGCACGCTTAACTTCGGGGTTCTGATAGGATCCGATGCATTAGTGCTGGTATGATCGCACACGTCATGTTGAGGGCACAATTCCTATACGTGTTAACGGTTCACAGTCCCAGCTTAGAGAGATGGCCCACTCAAAATGCCCAATGGGCTTAGCGACAACCCATCCGCTTTAACAACGCAGCATCCTCGCACGATGTGCTATTGACACGTTGTAGGGCCCTCTGATGTCCAGCGAGTCAGGTTGTCCTCCTTTTAACAGCTCAGGAAGTACGATCCGGGACGGAAAAACAGAGCAAAAGAAGAAAAGTGGCCTAAAATTGATGAAAAAGTTCGATTTTCGGCTCCAAAAATGTGCATAGCGAGCAAGCTGGCTGCACCGACGTAGAGCTCTCATAGAGCTTTGCAACGGTATGCTGTGCATCGCGTAACTCCTTACGAATCAAAAATTATGGGCACCGGAGCGACGGAGACCAGGTCACAAACCCTATTCCCTCGGTTTGCGGGACTGGCCTCTTCGTGAACGGAAGTTGTCTTGCCCAATGTTCCGTGGGATTCGGTAATAGAGATTTGGTGGATAAAGTATCTTGGCAACTCTAACCAAGGCAAAAAAAGTTGAAAAGGGGGTGTAACACGAGGACTTGCTAAGGGGTCACCTATCCTAGTACTACTCCCGCCCAAGTACGCTTAACTTCTTAGTTCTAATGGGATCCGGTGCTTTCGTGCTGGTATGATCGCACCCATCATGTTGGGGGCACAATTCCTATATGTGTTAACGGTTCACAGTGCCAGCCTAGAGAGATGGCCCAGTCAAAAGGCGCAATGGGCTTAACCAGAACCCATCCAGTTCAACAATGAAGCAACCTCGCAAGACGTGATATCGACAAGTTGTAGGGCTCTCTAATGTATCGCGAGTCAGGTTGTCCTTCTTTTAACAGCTCACGACGAACGATCCGGGACAGAAAAACAGGTCAAAAGAAGAAAAATGACCTGAAATTGATGAAAACGTTCAATTTTGGGCTACAAAAACGGGAACAGCGAGCAAGCTCGCTGCCCTGTCGTAGAGCTCTCAGAGAGCTTTGCAACGGTATGCTGTGCGCCGCGTAACTCCTTACGGATCAAAAGTTATGGGCAACGGAGTGACAAAGACATGGTCACAAACCCTACGCCCTCGGTTTGCGGGTCCAGCCTCGACGTGAAGCGAAGTTGTTTTCCCAATATTCTGTGGGATTCAATAATTGAGATTTGGTAGATAAAGTATCTTGGAAACCCTAACTAGGGCAAAAAAAATTGAAAAAGGGGTGCAACACGAGGACTTCTCAGGGGGTCACCTATCCTAGCACTACTCTCGCCCAACCAAGCTTAACATCGAAGTTCTGAAGGGATCCGGTGCATTAGTGCTGGTATGATCGCACCCGTCATGTTGAGGGCACAATTCCTATATGTGTTAACGGTTCACAGTCCCAGCCAAGAGAGATGGCCCATTCAAAAGGCCCAATGGGCTTAACGACAACCCATCTGCTTCAACAACGCAGCATCCTCGCAAGACGTTATATTGACATATTGTAGGGCCCTCTGATGTCCCGCGAGTCAGGTTGTCGTCCTTTTAATATTTCACAACGTATGATCCGTGATGAAAAAATAGAGCAAAAGAAAAAAAGTTGCCTAAAACTGATGAAAATGTTCAATTTTGGACACAAAAAATGGGCACAGCAAGGAAACTGGCTGCCCTCATCATAGAGCTCTCAGAGAGCTTTGCAACGGTATGCTGTGCGCCGCATAACTCCTTACGGATCAAAAGTTATGGGTACCAGAACGACGGAGACCTGGTGACAAACCCTACGCCCTCGGTTTGCGGGCCCGACCTCTACGTGAAGCAAACTAGTCTTGCCCAATGTTCCGTGGGATTTGGTAATAGAGATTTGGTGGATAAAGTTTCTTGGCAACCCCAACCAGGGCAAACAAAATTGAAAAGGGGGTGCAACAGAACGACTTCCCAGGGGGTCACCCATCCTAGTACTACTCTCGCCCAAGCACGCTTAACTTCGGAGTTCTGATGGGATCCGGTGCATTAGTGCTGGTATGATCGCACTCGTCATGTTGAGGGAACAATTCCTATATGTGTTAACGGTTCACAGTGCCAGCCTAGAGAGATAGCCCATCCAAAAGGACCAATAGGCTTAACGACAACCCATCAGCTTCAACAACACAGCATCCTCGCAAGACGTAAAATCAACACATTGTAGGGCACTCTGATGTCCCGCGAGTCTGGTTATCGTCCTTTTAACAACTGACGACGTATTATCCGGGACAGAAAGGTAGAGCTAAAGAAGTAAAGTGGACTAAAACTGATGAAAACGTTTGATTTTGAAATCCTAAAACGATCACAGCGAGCAAGCTTGCTGCGCCCGTCATAGAGCTCTCAAAGAGCTTTCCAACGGTATGTTGTGCATCGCGTAACTCATTACAGATAAAAAGTTATGGGCACCGGAGCGACGGAGACCTGATCACAAACCCTACGCCCTCGGTTCGCCGGCCCGGCCTCTACGTGAAGTGAAGTTGTCTTGCCCAATGTTCCGTGGGATTTGGTAATAGAGATTTTGCAGATAAATCATCTTGGCATCTGTAACCAGGGCCTAAAAAAGTGAAAAGGGGGTGCAACACGAGGACTTCCCAGGGGGTCACCCATCCTAGTACTACTCTCGCCCAAGCACGTTTACCTTCGGAGTTCTGATGGGATCCGGTGCATTAGTGTTGATATGATCGCACCTGTCATGTTGAGGGCACAATTCCTATATGTGTTAACGGTTCACAGTGCCAGCCTAGAGAGATGGCCCATTCAAAAGGCCCAATGGGCTTAACGACAACCCATCCGCTTCAACAAAGCAGCATCCTCGCAAGCCGTGATATTGACACGTTGTAGGGCCCTCTGATGTCCTGCGAGTCATGTTGTAGTCCTTTTAACTGCTCACGACGTACGATCCGGGATGAAAAAATAGAGCAAATGAAGAAAAGTGGATTGAAACTGATGAAAACGTTTGATTTTGGGCTCCAAAAATGGGCAAAAAGACCAATCTTGCTGCCCCCGTCGTAGAGCTTTCAGAGAGCTTTGCAACGGTATGTTGTGCGCCACTTAACTCCTTACAGATAAAAAGATATGGGCACCAGAGCGACAGAGACCTGGTCACAAACCCTACGCCCTCGGTTTGCAGGCCCGACCTCTACGTGAAGCGAAGTTGTCTTGCCCAATGTTCCGTGGGATTCGGTAATAGAGATTTGGTGGATAATGTATCTTGGCAACCCTAACCAGGGAAAAAAAAATTGAAAAGGGGGTTCAACAAGAGGACTTCCCAGGGGGTATCCCATCCTAGTACTACTCTCGCCCAAGCACGCTTAACTTCGGAATTCTGATGGGATCCGGTGCATTAGTGCTGGAATGATCGCACCTGTCTTGTTGAGGACACAATTCCTATATTTGTTAACGGTTCACAATGCCAGCCTAGAGAGATGGCCCATTCAAAAGGTCCAATCGGCTTAATGATAACCCATCCGCTTCAACAACGAAGCAGCCTCGCAAGACGTGATATCGACAGGTTGTCGGGCCCTCTGATGTACCGCGAGTCGGGTTGTCATCCTTTTAACAGCTCACGACGTACGATCCAGGACAGAACAATAGGGCAAAAGAAGAAAAGTGGCCTGAAACTGATGAAAACGTTCGATTTTGGGCTCCAAAAATGGACATAGCAAGCAAGCTCGCAACGGTATGATGTGCGCCGCGTCACTCCTAACAGATCAAAAGTTATGGGCATCGGAGCGACGGAGACCTGGTCACAAACCCTACGCCCTCGGTTTGCGGGCCCGGCCTCTACGTCACACGAAGTTGTCTTGCCCAATGTTCCGTGGGATTCGATAATAGAGATTTGGTGGATAAAGTATCTTGGCAAACCTAACCAGGGCAAAAAAAATTGAAAAAGGGTGCAACACGCGGACTTCGCAGGGGGTCACCCATCCTAGTACTACTCTCACCCAAGCACGCTTAAGTTCGGAGTTCAGATGGGATCCGGTGCATTAGTGCCTGCTGATCGCACCCGTCATGTTGAGGGCACAATTCCTATATGTGTTAATGGTTCACAGTGCCAGCCTAGGGATATGGCCCATTCAAAAGGCCCAAAGGGCTTAACGACAACCCATCCGCTTCAACAACGCAACATCCTCGCAAGACGTGATATTGACACGTTGTAGGGCCCTCCGATGTCCCATGAGTCAGGTTGTCATCCTTTTAACTGCTCACGACGTACGATCCGGGACAGAAAAACAGAGCAAAAGAAGTAAAGTGGCCTGAAATTGATGAAAACGTTCAATTTTGGGCTTCAAAAACGGGCAAAGTGAGCAAGCTGGCTGCCCCAGTCGTAGAGCTCTCAGTGAGCGTTGCAACGGTATGCTGTGCGCCGCGTAACTTCTTACGGATCAAAAGTTATGGGCATTGGAGCGACGGAGACCTGGTCACAAACCCTACGCCCTCGGTTAGCGGGCCCAACCTCTACGTGAGACAAAGTTGTCTTGCCCAATGTTCCATGGGATTCGGTAATAGAGATTTGGTTGATAAAGTATCTTGGCAACCCTAACCAGGGCAAAAAAAATTGAAAAAGGGATGTAACACGAGGACTTCCCAGGGGGTCACCCATCCTAATACTACTCTCGCTCAAGCACGCTTAACTTCGGAGTTCTGATGGGATACGGTGCATTAGTGCTGGTATGATCGCACCCGTCAAGTTGAGGGCACAATTCCTATATGTGTTAACGGTTCATAGTGCCAGTATAGAGAGATGGCCCATTCAAAAGGCCCAATGGGCTTAACGACAACCCATTCGCTTCAACAACGCAGCAACCACGCAAGACGTGATATAGACACATTGTAGGGACCTCTGATGTCCCGCGAGTCATGTTGTAGTCCTTTTAACAGCTCACGACGTACGATCCGGGACGAAAAAACAAAGCAAAAGAAGAAAAGTGGCCTGAAACTGATGAAAACGTACGATTTTGGGCTGCAAAAAGGGCACAGCAAGCAGGCTTGCTACCCCAGTCGTAGAGCTCTCAGAGAGCATTGCAACGGTATGCTGTGCGCCGCGTAACTCCTTACGGATCAAAAGTTATGGGCACCGGAGCAATGGAGACCTGGTCAAAAACCCTACGCCCTCGGTTTGCGGGTCCAGCCTCTACGTGAAGCAAAGTTGTCTTGCCCAATGTTCTGTGGGATTCAGTAATAGAGATTTGGTGGATAAAGTATCTTGGCAACCCTAACCAGGGCAAAAAAAATTGAAAAGGGGGTGCAAGACGAGGGCTTCCTAGGGGGTCACCGATCCTAGTACTACTCTCGTCCAAGCACACTTAACTTCGGAGTTCTGCTGGGATCCGGTGCATTAGTGCTGGTATGATTACACCCGTCATGTTGAGGGCACAATTCCTATATGTGTTAAAGGTTCATAGAGCCAGCCTAGAGAGATGGCCCATTCAAAAGGCCCAATGGGCTTAACGACAACCCATCCACTTCAACAACACAGCATCCTCGCAAGACGTCATATCGACACGTTGTAGGGCCCTCTGATGTCCCGCGAGTCAGGTTGTCATTCTTATAACTGCTCACAACGTACAATCCAGGACAGAAAAACAGAGCAAAGGAAGAAAATTGGCCTGAAACTGATGAAAAACGTTAGATTTTGGGCTCAAAAATGGGCACAGCGAGCAAGCTGGCTGCCCCCATTGTAGAGCTCTCAGAGGGCTTTGCAACGGTATGTTGTGCGCAGTGTAACTCCTTACGGATCAAAAGTTATGTGCACCGGAGCGACGGAGACCTGGTCACAAACCCTACACACTTGGTTTGTGGGCCCGGCCTCTATGTGAATCGAAGTTGTCTTGCCCAATGTTCCGTGGGATTCGGTAATAGAGATTTGGAAGATAAAGTATCTTGGCAACCCTAATCAGGGCAAAAAAAATTGAAAAGGGGGTGCAACACGAGGACCTCCCAGGGGGTCACCCATCCTAGTACTACTATCGCCCAAGCAAGCTTAACTTCGGAGTTCTGATGGGATCCGGTGCATTAGTGCTAGTATGATCACACCCATCATGTTGAGGGCACAATTCCTATATCTGTTAATGGTTCACAGAGCCAGCCTAGGGAGATGGCCCATTCAAAAGGCCCAATGGGCTTAACGACAACCCATCCGCTTCAACAATGCAGCATCCTCGCAAGAAGTGATATCGACACGTTGGAGGGCCCTCTGATGTCCAGCGTGTCAGGTTGTCGTCCTTTTAACAGCTCACGACGTACGATCCGGGATGGAAAAACAGAGCAAAAGAAGAAAAGTGGACAGAAACTGATGAAAACGTTAAATTTTGGGCTCCAAAAATGGGCACAGCGAGCAAGCTGGCTACCACCTATGTAGAGCTCTCAGAAAGCTTTGTAACGGTATGCTGTGTGCCGCGTAACTCCTTGTGGATCAAAAGTTATGGGCACCGGAGCGACGGAGACCTGGTCACATACCCTGCGCCTTCGGTTTGCAGGCCCGGCCTCTACGTGAAATTCGGTAATAGAGATTTGGTGCATAAAGTATCTTGGCAACCCTAACCAGGGCAAAAAAAATTGAAAAGGGGGTGCAACACGCGGACTTCCCAGGGGGTCACCCATCCTAATACTACTCTGGCCCAAGCACGCTTAACTTCGGAGTTCTGATGGGATGCGGTGCATTAGTGATGGTATGATCACACCTATCATGTTGAGGGCACAATTCCTATATGTGTTAACAGTTCACAGTGCCAGCCTAGATATATGGACCATTCAAAATGCCCAATGGGCTTAACGACAACTCATCCGCTTCAACAATGCAGCATCCTCGCAAGATGTGATATCAACACGTTGTAGGGCCCTCTGATGTCCCGTGAGTCAGGTTGTCGTCCTTTTAACAGCTCACGATGTACGATCCGAGATGGAAAAACAAAGCAAAAGAAGAAAACTGCCCTGAAATTGATGAAAACGTTCGATTTTGGGCTTCAAAAATGGGCACAGCGAGCAAGCCGGCCGCCCTCGTCATTGAGCTCTCAGAGAGCTTTGCAACGGTATGTTGTGCGCTGCGTAACTCCTTACAGATCAAAAGTTATGGGCACCGGAGCGACGGAGACCTGGTCACAAACCCTACGCCCTCGGTTTGCTGGCCCGGCCTCTACGTGAAGCGAAGTTGTCTTGCCCAATGTTCCGTGGGATTCGGTAATAGAGATTTGGTGGATAAAGTATCTTGGCAACCCTAACAAGAGCAAAAAAAATTGAAAATGGGGTACCAGAGGAGGACTTCCCAAGGGGTCACCCATCCTAGTACTACTCTCGTCCAAGCACGCTTAACTTCGGAGTTCTGATGGGATCTGGTGGATTAGCCTTGGTATGATTGCACCCATCATGTTGAGGACACAATTCCTATATGTGTTAACGGTTCACTGTGCCAGCCTAGAGTAATGGCCCATTCAAAAGGCCCAATGGGCTTAACGATAACCCATCCGCTTCACCAACGAAGCAGCCTCGCAAGACGTGATATCGACACATTGTAGGGCCCTCTGATGTACCGCGTGTCAGGTTTTCGTCCTTTTAACAGCTCATGACGTACGATCCGGGACAGAAAAACAGGGCAAAAGAAGAAAAGTGGCCTGAAACTGATGAAAACGTTCTATTTTGGGCTCCAAAAACGGTCACAGCGAGCAAGCTAGCTGCCCCCTTCGTAGAGCTCTCAGAGAGATTTGCAACGGTATGCTGTGCCCCGCGTAACTCCTTATGGATCAAAAGTTATGGGCACTGGTGCGACACAGAGCTGGTCAAAAACCCTACGCCCTCGGTTTGCGGGCCCAGCCTCTACGTGAAACGAAGTTGTCTTGCCCAATGTTCTGTGGGATTCGGTGATAGAGATTTGGTGGATAAAGTATCTTGGCAACCCTAACCAGGGCAAAAAAAATTGAAAAGAGGGTGCAAGACGAGGACTTCCAAGGGGGTCACCCATCCTAGTACTACTCTCGCCCAAGCACGCTTA
Organism: Ehretia macrophylla; assembly: GCA_037974665.1. Lineage (NCBI taxonomy): Eukaryota > Viridiplantae > Streptophyta > Magnoliopsida > Boraginales > Ehretiaceae > Ehretia > Ehretia macrophylla. The sequence goes on from CM075769.1 coordinate 78,857,613, forward strand.
ACTTCGGAGTTCTGATGGGATACGGTGCATTAGTGCTGGTATGATCGCACCCGTCAAGTTGAGGGCACAATTCCTATATGTGTTAACGGTTCACAGAGCCAGTCTAGAGAGATGGCCCATTCAAAAGGCTCAATGGGCTTAACGACAACCCATCCGCTTCAACAACGCAGCATCCTCGCAAGACGTGACATAGACACATTGTAGGGCACTCTGATGTCCTGCGAGTCATGTTGTAGTCCTTTTAACAGCTCATGACGTACGATCCGGGACAGAAAAATAGAGCAAATGAAGAAAAGTTGACTGAAACTGATGAAAACGTTCGATTTTGGGCTCCAAAAAGGGGCACAGCGAGAAAACTCATTGCCCCCGTCGTAGTGCTCTCAGAGAGCTTTGCAACGGTATACTGTGCGCCGCGTAACTCCTTACGGATCAAAAGTTATGGGCACCGGAGCGACGGAGACCTGGTCACAAACCCTACGCCCTCGGTTTGCAGGCCCGGCCTCTACGTGAAGCGAAGTTGTCTTGCCCAATGTTCCGTGGTATTCAGTAATAGAGATTTGGTGGATAAAGTATCTTGGCAACCCTAACCAGGGCAAAAAAAATTGAAAAGGGGGTGCAAGATGAGGACTTCCTAGGGGGTCACCCATCCTAGTACTACTCTGGCCCAAGCATGCTTAACTTCGGAGTTCTGCTGGTATCCGGTGCATTAGTACTGTTATAATTACACCCGTCATGTTGAGGGCACAATTCCTATATGTGTTAATGGTTCACAGAGCCAACCTAGAGAGATAGCCCATTCAAAAGGCCCAATGGACTTAACGACAACCCATCAGCTTGAACAACACAGCATCCTCAAAAGACGTGATATTGACACGTTGTAGGGCCCTCTGATGTCCCGTGAGTCAGGTTGTCGTCCTTTTAACAGCGCACGACGTACGATCCGGGTCGAAAAAATAGAGCAAAAGAAGAAAAGGGGACTGAAACTGATGAAAACGTTCGATTTTGGGCTCCAAAAATGAGCACAGTGAGCAAGCTGGCTGCCACATTCGTAGAGCTCTCAGAGATCTTTGCAACAGTATGCTGTGCGCCCCGTAACTCCTTACGGATCAAAAGTTATGGGTACCGGAGCGACGGAGACCTGGTCACAAACCCTACGACCTCGGTTTGCAGGCCCAGCCTATATGTGAAGCGATGTTGTCTTGCCCAATGTTCCGTGGGATTCGGTAATAGAGATTTGGTGGATAAAGTATCTTGGCAACCCTAATCAGGGCAAAAAAAATTGAAAAGGGGTTGCAACATGAGGACTTCCCAAGGGGTCACCCATCCTAGTACTACTCTCGCCCAAGCATGCTTAACTTCGGAGTTCTGATGGGATCCGGTGCATTAGTGCTGGTATGATCACACCCGTCATGTTGAGGGCACAATTCCTATATGTGTTAATGGTTCACAGTGCCAGCCTAGAGAGATGGCTCATTCAAAAGGCCCAATGGGCTTAACGACAACCCATCCGCTTCAACAACGCAGCATCCTCGCAAGACAGGATATCGACACGTTGTAGGGCCCTCTGATGTCCCGCGAGTCAGGTTGTCGTCCTTTTAACAGCTCACGACGTACGATCCGGGATGGAAAAATAGAGCAAAAGAAGAAAAATGGACAGAAACTGATGAAAATGTTCAATTTTGGGCTCCAAAAATGGGCACAAAGAGGAAGCTGGCTGCCACCTACGTAGAACTCCCAGAGAGCTTCGTAACGGTATGTTGTGTGCCGCGTATCTCCTTGAGATCAAAAGTTATGGGCACCGGAGTGGCGGAGACCTGGTCACATACCCTGCGCCCTCGGTTTGCGGGCCCGGCCTCTACGTGAAGTGAAGCTGTCTTGCCCAATGTTCCGTGGAATTCGGTAATAGAGATTTGGTGGATAAAGTATCTTGGCAACCCTAACCAGGGCAAAAAAAATTGAAAAGGGGGTGCAACACAAGGACTTCCCGGGGGGTCACCCATCCTAATACTACTCTCGCCCAAGCACGCTTAACTTCGGAGTTCTGATGGGATCTGGTGCATTAGTGATGGTATGATCACACCTATCATGTTGAGGGCACAATTCCTATATGTGTTAACAGTTCACAGTGCCAGCCTAGATATATGGACCATTCAAAATGCCCAATGGGCTTAACGACAACTCATCCGCTTCAACAATGCAGCATCCTCGCAAGATGTGATATCAACACGTTGTAGGGCCCTCTGATGTCCCGTGAGTCAGGTTGTCATCCTTTTAATAGCTCACGATGTATGATCCGGGACAGAAAAACAAAGCAAAAGAAGAAAACTGCCCTGAAATTGATGAAAACGTTCGATTTTGGGCTTCAAAAATGGGCACAGCGAGCAAGTTTGCCGCCCCCGTCATAGAGCTCTCAGAGAGCTTTGCGACGGTATGCTGTGCGCCGCGTAACTCCTTACGGATCAAAAGTTATGAGCACCGGAGCGACAGAGACCTGGTCACAAACCCTACACCCTCGGTTTGATGGCCCGGCCTCTACGTAAAGCGAAGTTGTCTTGCCGAATGTTCCGTGGGATTCGGTAATAGAGATTTGGTGGATAAAGTATCTTAGCAACCTTAACCAGGGAAAAAAAATTGAAAAGGGGGTCCACCACGAGGACTTCCCAGGGGGTCACCCATCCTAGTACTACTCTCGCCCAAGCACGCTTAACTTCGGAGTTCTGATAGGATCTGGTGCATTAGCGATGGTATGATTGCACCCATCATGTTGAGGGCACAATTCCTATATGTGTTAACGGTTCTCAGTGCCAGCCTAGAGTGATGGCCCATTCAAAAGGCCCAATGGGCTTAACGAGATCCCATCTGCTTCAACTTCGGAGCATCCTCGCAAGACGTGATATTGAAACGTTGTAGGGCCCTCTGATGTCCCGCGAGTCAGGTTGTCGTCCTTTTAACCGCTCACGATGTACGATCCGGGACGGAAAAACAAAGCAAAAGAAGAAAAGTGGCTTGAAATTGATGAAAACATTCGATTTTGGGCTTCAAAGACGGGCACAGCGAGCAAGCTTGCCGCCCCCGTCAAAGAGCTCTCAGAGAGCTTTGCGACGGTATGCTGTACGTTGCGTAACTCCTTACGGATCAAAAGTTATGGGCACCGGAGCGACGGAGACCTGGTCACGAACCCTACGCCCTCGGTTTGCGGGCCCAACCTCTATGTGAAACGAAGTTGTCTTTCCCAATGTTCCGTGGGATTCAGTAATAGAGATTTGGTGGATAAAGTATCTTGGTAACCCTAACCAGAGAAAAAAAATTGAAAAGGGGGTGCAACACGAGGACTTCCCAGGGGGTTACCCATCCTACTACTACTCTCGCCCAAGCACGCTTAACTTCGGAGTTCTGATGGGATCTGGTGCATTAGTGCTGGTATGATCGTACCCGTCATGTTGAGGGCACAATTCATTTATGTGTTAACTGTTCACAGTCCCAGCCTACAGTGATGGCCGAGTCAAAAGACCCAATGGGCTTAACGACAACCCATCCACATCAACAACGTAGCATCCTCGTAAGACGTGATATCGACACCTTGTAGGGCCCTCTGATATCCCACAATTCTTGTTGTCGTCCTTTTAACAAGTCACGACGTACGATCCGGGATGAAAAAATAGAGTAAAAGAAGAAATGTAGACTGAAACTGATGAAAACGTTCGATTTTGGGCTCCAAAAATTAGCATAGCGAGCAATGTTGCTGCCCCCGTCGTAGAGCTCTCAGAGAGCTTTGCAACGGTATGCTGTGCGCCGCGTAACTCCTTACGGATCAAAAGTTATGGGCACTGGAGCGACGAAGGCTTGGTCATAAACCCTACCCCTCGGTTTGCGGGCCCGGCCTCTACGTGAATCGCAGTTGGCTTGCCCAATGTTCCGTGGGATTCGGTAATAGAGATTTGGTGGATAAAGTATCTTGGCAACCCTAGCCAGGGCAAAAAAAATTGCAAAGGGGGTGCAACACGAGGACTTCTCAGGAGGTCACCCATCCTAGTACTATTCTCGCCCAAGCATGCTTAACTTCGGTGTTCTGATGGGATCCGGTGCATTAGTGCTAGTATGATCACACCCGACATGTTGAGGGCGCAATTCCTATATGTGTTAATGGTTCATAGTGCCAGCCTAAAGAGATGGCCTATTCAAAAGGCCCAATGGGCTGAACGACAACCCATCCGCTTCAACAAAGCAGCATCCTCGCAAGATGTGATATCGACACGTTCTAGGGCCCTTTGATGTCCGGCGAGTCAGGTTGTCGTCCTTTTAACAGCTCACGATTTTCGATCCGGGACGGAGAAATAGAGCAAAAGAAGAAAAGTAGCCTGAAACTGATGAAAATGTTTGATTTTTGGCTCCAAAAACGGGCACAGCGAGCAAGCTAGCCGCCCCCTTCGTAGAGCTCTCAGAGAGCTTTGCAACGGTATGCTGTGCGCCGCGTAACTTGTGAGGCCTGACCCCGTATAACGTGTGTTACCTTGATTTGCGTGCCATAGACCCCTAATTATATGACCGACCTTGAATTATGTGTCCTGTCTTGTTTTTCGTGCATACCTCATCATACGTGCCTTGACCTAGAATAGTGTGCCCTAATCCCCGACTCACGTGCGGTACCTAGAAATACGTGCCCTGACCTCAATGTACGTGTGTTACCTCGTTTCGTGTGCCCTAACCTTGAATTGAGTACCTTAACCTAGGTTTAAGAGTCATACCTCGATTTTCGTGCATTACATTGAATTACGTGCCTTGCTTTGGTTTACGTGCATTCACCTAGGATTGTGTGCATTAGTCTTGAAGTCCGTGTCTTACCTCGTGATTCGTGCCCTATATTGATTTATGTGTGTGTCTCGTAGTGCGTGCCCTAGACTTAGGAAAGCGTGCCCGCACGCTAATCAATAAAGAATCCTACTCAAAGGACTAGATTATAAAATAATCCTACAAACACCACTAACTATTATTATAATCCTAATTCAAATCTCTACAAAATCCACTAACACCTAAATATTATATTTTAAACTCACTACAAGACAAAATCTCACAAACCTCTAAACATATCCTATATTCTATTCTACCTAAAATCCCTAAATACCCAACATTCTCTTACACACATGTTAAAACAATTCAAAAGATGACACAAATCTGAATTTTTGCATGCCCAAGGGCAACATATGCATCAACTTTTGCAAAAGCCTCATTTTCTCTCCCATTTCTCTCACTCTCCTCACATTTTCCCTCTCTCCCTCTCCCTCTCTCTCTCCATTTCGGTTTTGGCTGAGTTCTCTCCACCTCTTAGCTCATCTTCATCATCCTATGATGCATCAAGACAAACCACAAGCAAAGAAACTCACCCAAGCAAGCTAGGATGCAAGAAACACACATGCAAGCATTTTGAGTCACCATTTTCGGCCTTGGTGAGTTTTTAAGCTTCCATTTCTTTTCTTCTTGTTCTAACCTCATGCATGTGCTAAGATATTTATCACTAAGCTAGGAAAAATAGAGAAAAGCTAGTTGGAATCTCGGCTAAGCAAGAAGAAGAAGAGATTTGAGCTTCAACAAGGTTTTGAGCATTTTTTTGGGTTGATTGCAAAGGTGAAGGCTAAAACCTTTTGAAAACTCTTCAAAAATCCACATGCATGATAATAAATGTGTGTATTTGCTTCTGTACTTGAGCTATATGGTCGTTCATAAGCTTAAACAACCATGCATGGCAAGATCTTGGCTTGAAAATGATGCTAGGTGAAGTCGAAATTGTTGACAGCTCTCTGACCAGTCTGTTCGAGGTAAGTTTATCTAGGAAAATGATGTTGAAAATACATGAAAATTGGTAGGTAACTAGTTTGGACAGTTTTGAACATTTTTCCCAGAAATAGGCCGAAGCTAATTTTGACTCTAAGGTCCTCAAAATGGCAAATCTTTAAACTGTGACCAAATCTGGAAATCTGGAAAAAAGAAGCAGGTTTTGGCAGATGCACTGACCTTGTGGAATGAACCATATTTGACTTAGTAAATGTTGTCCAAAATGCATGAAAATGGTGTGCTGCTATATTTTTCAGTTCTGGACAATTTTGTCAGAAATGGACCAAGGCTAAAACTGACCGTAAGCACCTCAAAAACGTCAATTTCTGAAAAGTGTGCAAATCTGGACAGTTTTGTGCTATTCCACTGTTTCGGCTATATCTAATGATCACGAACTCCAATTGATGCAAGGTTTGTTTCTGATTTTAGTTAACTTCTTAAGCTTTAATTTTACATCTTATTCACTGAATTTGGAGATTTTTTGCTTATCCGATTGATTGTGAGAAGACAGCCTATTGCAGTAAGGGTTTCACTTAATGTTGTGCTTGGAAATATTGTTGTGACTCCTCTTGTTGAATTAGATGCTTGGGATTGTAGCTATAGGATGTTGTGTGGACTGTTTTGAATGTTTGAGGATGTTGAATTAAATGATGCATGGTTTGAGATTGACCTTGAGTTGGGTTGAGGCCCAAATTGCACGAATATACATGAAATGGAAACCCTAATGACTAGGTAGTTTTGCTAAGTATTGATCAATTGGATATTGTGTGGGAATTATATGCTTAGTGGGCTGCCCGTTAATGTCTTATAACTTCAAATATGATTTTGACCATTGCATGTTGACAAATAAGCTTTTCTTGCACCCGAACCCATGATTGATGTCATTGCATGTTGAATAATCTTATCACTTGATCACGTGGACTTCTTAATGAGTTATATGGCCTGTTTTACATGTGTTACATGGCTGCCCGTTTAATTTTCATATAACTCTATATGCCTTCAAGTGAAATTTTCATGTCTTATCGTGCCTTGCTTGTCTACCTGTCAATGTGCAATCTTATGACTGTCCGGAGGCAACCTACTTTGTTGTCCTCCTACTGTGATATATTACCTGTCATGAATGTGCATTGCATACAAGGTTGCGACATTTCCTGTTGGCATGGTAGCGATCACGCACATCGGGCGACATCGGGCTTGCCGGTGCACCCGTGACTACCATGGTCCCATTCCCTCTCTCGCTTGGGGGCTAGACTTCCTCGAAGAGTTGGGTCATAGGATTTCGGGGTACATCCGGAATACACCCACCTGGCGTGTTTGGGGGATGATTTGAAGTCGGCCGCAACTTCTGATTCTGAAACTGATTTGCGAGCTAAAGCTCACCGTATCCTTTTACTATGTGTATAAGTACTCTCGCTTGGTTCCTAGAGAACCTCGGGGAGGAAAGACTAGTATTTCTGTTTCTTTACTTGATTTTACTGTTATATTCATGTTTGAAAAAGGGATTTTCATAAATTGAACCGAAAAATAAGTTTCAAAACGTATTTCTCGTTCACCCTCGCTGAGTTCATAAGGACTCACTCTCTTTTTTATCACAGGTGAAGAAGAACAGGTACAGGTACCCGAGGACAACGTGCCTATCGATGATTCCTTGGAGTGATTGTCTATCCCTACGTGCTTTTGTGCTTTGCCTGAAAGTGGTTGCTATATGGATGTTGTGTTTGATTGCCAACTACTCATTTCATTGATGTAAATGACCCCGTTGTAATTTGGGTCTAATTCTGGGATTGTACTATCTATAACCGGACGAACTTTTATTTGGTTGTTTGCTTTCGTTTTCTTAATTAGTAGTTATCGTAGGCATTCAAACCACTAGATAAACAATCAACTAAGTTAAATCTATCTAATTTCACTTAGGTGCTCATTTGCAAACTAAAGGATAATAGGTACTCGCCTGATAGGAAATTGACAAATAAACGAGACATAGTTATCATGTTAGGCTTATTAACCAAACGAGACTTTCAAGATAAACTAGTAGGCAAATTGGTTGGTGACAAATAGGAGTCCTTAATGGAATTGGATTAATGATTGGAATAATTGAGGCGTTTAGAGAATTAGGTCAAACCAAAGAGCCCAATTACAGCCGTTATGCTGCCGGTTTTCCGAAAAAGATTTGGAGTTTAGGCCAAAACGTTTAGTGTTAAATCTTCATAAACGGTTAAGCATGTGATATGTCCCGAACGTTTAGATCACACCCTAGTCTAACCTTTATAGGCCGGGTTGGGGCGTGACATAACTCCTTGCGGATCAAAAGTTATGGGCACCGGAGCGACGGAGACCTAGTCACAAACCCGACGCCCTCGGTTTGCGGGCCTGGCCTCTACGTGAAGTGAAGTTGTCTTGCCCAATGTTTCGTGGGATTCGGTAATAGAGATTTGGTGGATAAAGTATCTTGACAACCCTAACCAGGGCAAAAAAAATTGAAAAGGGGGTGCAACACGAGGACTTCCCAGGGGGTCACCCATCCTAGTACTACTCTCGCCCAAGCACGCTTAACTTCGGAGTTTTGATGGGATCTGGTGCATTAGTGCTGCTCTGATCGCACCCGTCATGTTGAGGGCACAATTCCTATATGTGTTAACGGTTCACAGTGCCAGCCTAGAGATATGGCCCATTCAAAAGGCCCAATGGGCTTAACGACGACCCATCCGCTTCAACAATGCAGCATCCTCGCAAGACGTGATATCGACACGTTGTAGGGTCGTCTGATGTCCCGCGAGTCAGGTTGTCATCCTTTTAACATCTCACGACGTACGATCTGGGACGGAAAAATAGAGCAAAAGAAGAAAAGTGGCCTGAAATTGACAAAAACATTCGATTTTGGGCTTCAAAAACATGCATAGCGAGCAAGCTGGCTGCCCCCGTCGTAGAGCTCTCAGAGAGCTTTCCAACGGTATGCTGTGCGCTGCGTAACTCCTTACGGATCAAAAGTTATGGGCACCAGAGCGACAGAGACCTGGTCACAAGCCCTACGCCCTCGGTTTGCCAGCCCAGTCCCTATGTGAAGCGAAGTTGTCTTCCCAATGTTCTGTGGGATTCGATAATGGAAATGTGGTGGATAAAGTATCTTGGCAACCCAAACCGGGGCAAAAAAAATTGAAAAGGGGGTGCAAAACGAGGACATCCCAGGGGGTCACCCATCCTAGTACCACTCTCGTCCAAGCACGCTTAGCTTCGGAGTTCGGATGGGATCCGGTGTGTTAGGGCTGGTATTATCGCACCCGTCATGTTGAGGGCACAATTCCGATATGTGTTAACGGTTCACAGTGCTAGCCTAGAGAGATGACCCATTCAAAAGGCCCAATGGCCTTAACGACAACCCATCCGCATCAACAACGCAGCATCCTCGCAAGACGTGATATCGACACGTTGTAGGGCCCTTTTCTGTCCTGTGAGTCATGTTGTCGTCCTTTTAACAGTTCACGACGTATGATCCGGGACAGAAAAATAGAGAAAAAGAAGAAAAGAGAACTAAAACTGATAAAAATGTTCGATTTTTGGGTCCAAAAAGGGAACAACAAGCAATCTTGCTACCCCCGTCATAGAGCTCTCAGAGAGCTTTGCAACGGTATGATATTCGCCCCGTAACTCCTTACGGATCAAAAGTAATGGGCACCGGAGCGATGGAGACCTGGTCATAAACCCTACGCCCTCAGTTGGCGGGCGCGGGCTGTACGTGAAGCGAAGTTCTCTTTCCCAATGCTCCGTGGGATTCTGTAATAGAGATTTGGTGGATAAAGTATCTTGGCATGCCTAACCAGGGCAAAAAAAATTGAAAAGGGGGTGCAACACGAGGACTTCCCAGGGGGTCATCCATCCTAGTACTACTCTCGCCCAAGCACGCTTAACTTCGGAGTTCTGATGGGATCCGGTGCACTAGTGTTGGTATGATCGCACTCGTCATGTTGAGGGTACAATTCCTCTATGTGTTAATGGTTCACAGTGCCAGCCTAGAGAGACGGCCCATTCAATTGGAACAATGGGCTTAACGGTAACCCATCCACTTCAACAACGCAGCATCCTAGCAAGATGTGATATCGATGCGTTGTAGGGCCCTCTAATGTCCTGCGAGTAAGGTTGTCGTCCTTATAACAGCTTACGACGTACGATCAGGGACGAAAAAACTGAGCAAAAGAAGAAAAATGGACTGAAACTGATGAGAACGTTTCATTTTGGGCTCCCAAAATGGGCATAGCGAGTAAGCTAGCTGCCCCTGTTGTAGAGCTCTCAGAGGGCTTTGCAACGGTATGTTGTACGCCGCGTAACTCCTTACGGATCAAAAGTTATGGGCACCGGAGCGACGGAGACCTAGTCACAAACCCTACACCCTCGGTTTGCTGGCCCGGCCTCTACGTGAAGCGAAGTTGCCTTGCCCAATGTTCCGTGGGATTCGGTAATAGAGATTTGGTCGATAAAGTATCTTGGCAACCCTAACCAGGGCAAAAAAAATTGAAAAGGGGGTGCAACACGAGGACTTCCCATGAGGTCACCCATCCTAGTACTACTCTCGCCCAAGGACGCTTAACTTCAGAGTTCTGATGGGATCCGGTGCATTAGTGCTGGTATGATCGCATCCATCATGTTGAGGGCACAATTCCTATATGTGTTAATGATTCACAGTGCCAGCCTAGAGAGATGGCACATTCAAAAGGCCCAATGTGCTTAACGACAACCCATCCGCTTCAACAACGCAGCATCCTTGTAAGACGTGATATTGACACGTTGTAGGGCCCTCAGATGTCCCGCGAGTCATGTTGTCATCCTTTTAACAGCTCATGACGTACGATCCAGGACTAAAAAATAGAGCAAAAGAAGAAAAGTGGACTGAAACTGATGGAAAGGTTCGATTTTGGGCTCGAAAAATGGGCACAACGAGCAAGCTGGATGCCCACTTCGTAGAGCTCTCAGAGAGCGTTGCAACGGTATGCTGTGCGCCGCGTAACTCCCTGCAGATCAAAAGTTATGGGCACCGGAGTGACGGAGACCTGGTCGCAAACCCTATGCCCTCGGTTTGCGGGCCCGGCCTCTACGTGAAGCGAAGTTGTCTTAACCATTGTTCCGTGGGATTCAGTAATAAAGATTTGGTGGATAAAGTATCTTGGCAACCCTAACCAAGGCAAAAAAAATTGAAAATGGGGTGCAACACGAGGACTTCCCAGGAGGTCACCTATCCTAGTACTACTCTCACCCAAGGACGCTTAACTTTAGAGTTCTGATGGGCTCCAGTGTATTAGTGCTGGTATGATCGCATCCGTCATGTTGAGAGCACAATTCCTATATGTGTTAATGATTCACAGTGCCAGCCTAGAGAGATGGCCCATTCAAAAGGCCCAATGTGCTTAACGACAACCCATCCACTTCAACAACGCAACATCCTCGCAAGACGTGATATTGACACGTTGTAGGGCCCTCAGATGTCCCGCGAGTCATGTTGTCATCCTTTTAACAGCTCATGACGTACGATCCAGGACTAAAAAATAGAGCAAAAGAAGAAAAGTGGATTGAAACTGATGGAAATGTTCGATTTTGGGCTCGAAAAATGGGCACGACGAGCAAGCTGGCTGCCCCCTTTGTAGAGCTCTCAGAGAGCGTTGCAACGGTATTCTGTACGCCGCGTAACTCCCTGCAGATCAAAAGTTATGGGCACCGGAGCAACGGAGACCTGGTCGCAAACCCTATGCCCTCGGTTTGCGGGCCTGGCCTCTACGTGAAGCCAAGTTGTCTTGCCCATTGTTTCGTGGGATTCGGCAATAGAGATTTGGTGGATAAAGTATGTTGGCAACCCTAACCAGGGAAAAAAAATTGAAAAGAGGGGTGCAACACGAGGACTTCCCAGGGGGTCAGCCATCGTAGTACTATTCTCGCCCAAGGATGCTTAACTTCAGAGTTCTGATGGGATCCGGTGCATTAGTGCTGGTATGATCGCATCCGTCATGTTGAGGGCACAATTCCTATATGTGTTAATGATTCACAGTGCCAGCCTAGAGAGATGGCCGATTCAAAAGGCCCAATGTGCTTAACGATAACCCATCTGCTTCAACAACGCAGCATCCTCGCAAGACGTGATATTGACACGTTGTAGGGCCCTCAGATGTCCTGCGAGTCATGTTGTCGTCCTTTTAACAGCTCATGATGTACGGTCCGGGATGAAAAAATAGAGCAAAAGAAGAAAAGTGGACTGAAACTGATGGAAAGGTTCGATTTTGTGCTCGAAAAATGGGCACATCGAGCAAGTTGGCTGCCACCTTCATAGAGCTCTCAGAGAGCGTTGCAACGGTATGCTGTGCGCCGCGTAACTCCCTGCAGATCAAAAGTTATGGGCACCGGAGTGACGGAGACCTGGTCGCAAACCCTATGCCCTCGGTTTGCGGGCCCGGCCTCTACGTGAAGCGAAGTTGTCTTAACCATTGTTCCGTGGGATTCAGTAATAAAGATTTGGTGGATAAAGTATCTTGGCAACCCTAACCAGGGCAAAAAAAATTGAAAAGGGGGTGCAACACGAGGACTTCCAAGGGGGTCACCCATCCTAGTACTACTCTCGCCCAAGGATGCTTAACTTCAGAGTTCTGATGGGATCCGGTGCATTAGTGCTGGTATGATCGCATCCGTCATGTTGAGGGCACAATTCCTATATGTGTTAATGATTCACAGTGCCAGCCTAGAGAGATGGCCCATTCAAAAGGCCCAATGTGCTTAACGACAACCCATCCACTTCAACAACGTAGCATCCTCGCTAGACGTGATATCGACACATTTTAGGGCACTCTGATGTCCGGCGAGTAAGATTTTCGTCCTTCTAACAGCTCACGACGTACGATCCGGGATGGAAAAACAGAGCAAAAGAAGAAAAGTGGAATGAAACTGATGAAAATGTTCGATTCTGGGCTCCAAAAATGGGTACAGCGAGCAATCTGGCTGCCCCCGTCGTAAGGCTCTCAGAGAGCTTTGCAACGGCATGCTCTCCTCCGCGTAACTCCTTACGAATCAAAAGTTATGGGCACTGGAGCGACGGAGACCTGATCACAAACCCTACACCCTCGGTTTGTGGGCCCGGCCTCTACGTGAAGCGAAGTTGTTTTGCCCAATGTTCGCTGGGATTCAATAATAGAAATTTGGTGGATAAAGTATCTTGGCAACCATAACCGGAGCAAAAAAAATTGAAAAGGGGGTGCAGCACAAGGACTTCCTAGGGGTCACCCATCTTAGTACTACTCTCGTACAAGCATGCTTAACTTCTGAGTTCTGATGGAATCCGGTGCATTAGTGCTGGTATGATCGCACCCGTCATGTTGAGGGCACAATTCCTATATGTGTTAACGGTTCACAGTGCCAGCCTAGAGAGATGGCCCATTCAAAGGGCCCAATGTGCTTATCGACAACCCATCCGCTTCAACAACGCAGCATCCCCGCTTGACGTGAGATCGACACGTTCTAGGGCCCTCTGATGTCCGGCGAGTAAGGTTGTCGTCCTTTTAACAGCTGACGACGTACGATCCGGGACGGAAAAACAGAGCAAAAGAAGAAAAGTGGAATGAAACTGATGAAAATGATCGATTCTGGGCTACAAAAACGGGTACAGCGAGCAATCTGGCTGCCCCCGTCGTAAGGGTCACAGAGAGCTTTGCAACGGCATGCTCTCCTCCGCGTAACTCCATACGGATCAAAAGTTATGGGCACTGGAGCGACGGAGACCTGGTCACAAACCCTACACCCTCGGTTTGTGGGCCCCTTCTCTACCTGAAGCGAAGTTGTTTTGCCCAATGTTCCGTGGGATTCGGTAATAGAGATTTGGTGGATAAAGTATCTTGGCAACCATAACCCGGGCAAAAAAAATTGAAAAGGGGGTGCAGCACGAGGACTTCCTAGGGGTCACCCATCCTAGTACTACTCTCGTACAAGCATGCTTAACTTCTGAGTTCTGATGGAATCCGGTGCATTAGTGCTGGTATGATCGCAGTCGTCATGTTGAGGGCACAATTCCTATATGTGTTAACGGTTCACAGTGCTAGCCTAGAGAGATGGCCCATTCAAAAGGCCCAATGGGCTTAACGACAACCAATTCGCTTCAACAATGCAGCATCCTCGCAAGACGTGATATCGACACGTTGTAGGGCCCTAAGATGTCCGGCGAGTCATGGTTGTCGTCCTTTTAACAGCTCACGACGTAAGATCCAGGACTGAAAAATAGAGCAAAAGAAGAAAAGTGGACTGAAACTGATGAAAACGTTCGATTTTGGGCTCCGAAAATGGGCACAGGGAGCAATCTGGCTGCCCCCGTCGTATGGCTCTCAGAGAGCTTTGCAACGGCATGCTGTGCGCCGCGTAACTCCTTACGGATCAAAAGTTTTGGGCACCGGAGCGACGGTGGCCCGTTCACAAAACCTACGCCCTCGGTTTGCGGGCCTGGCCTCTACGTGAAGTGAAGTAGTCTTGCCCAATTTCTGTGGGATTCGATAATAGAGATTTGGTGGATAAAGTATCTTGGCAACCCTAACCAGGGTAAAAAAAATTGAAAAGGGGGTGCAACACGAGGACTTCCAAGGGGGTCACCCATCCTAATACTACTCTCGCCCAAGCACGCTTAACTTCGTAGTTCAGATGGGATCTGGTGCATTAGTGCTGGTATGATCGCACCCCTCATGTTGAGGGCACAATTCTTATGCGTGTTAACAGTTCATATTGCCATCTTAGAGAGATGGCCCATTCAAAAGGCCCAATGGGCTTAACGACAACCCATCCGCTTCAACAACGCAGCAACCTCGCAAGACGTGATATCGACACGTTGTACGGCCATCTGGTGTCCCGCGAGTTAGGTTGTCGTCCTTTTAACAACTCACGACGTACGATCCGGGACGGAAAAATAGAGCAAAACAAGTAAAGTGGACTGAAACAGATGAAAACGTTCGATTTTGGGCTCCAAAAACGGGCACAGGAAGCAATCTGGCTGCCCCTGTCGTATGGCTCTCAGAGTGCTTTGCAACGGTATGTTGTGCGCCGCGTAACTCCTTACGGATCAAAAGTTATGTGCACCGGAGCGACGGAGGCCTGGTCACGAACCCTACGCCCTCGGTTTGCGGGCCCGGCCTCTACGTGAAGCGCAGTTGTCTTGCCCATTGTTCCGTGGGATTCGGTAATAGAGATTTGGTGGATAAATTATCTTGGCAACCTTAACCAGGGCAAAAAAAATTGAAAAGGGGGTGCAACACGAGGACTTTCCTTGGGGTCACCCATCCTAGTACTACTCTCGCCCAAGCACGCTTAACTTCGGAGTTCTAATGGGATCCGGTGCATTACTGCTGGTATGATCGCACCCATCATGTTGAGGGCACAATTCCTATATGTGTTAACGGTTCACTGTCCCAGCCTAGAGAGATGGCCCATTCAAAAGGCCCAATGGGCTTAACGACAACCCAACCGTTTCAACAACGCAGCATCCTCGCAAGACGTGATGTCGACACATTGTAGGGCCCTCTTATGTCCTGCGAGTCAGGTTGTCATCCTTTTAACAGCTCACGACTTACGATCCGGGACGGAAAAATAGAGCAAAATAGGAAAAGTAGACTGAAATTGATGAAAACGTTCGATTTTGGGCTCCAAAAATGGGCGCAGTGAGCAAGCTGGCTACCCCCTTCGTAGAGCTCTCAGAGAGCTTTGCAACGGTAGTCTGTGCGCCGTGTAACTCTTTACGGATCAAAAGTTATGGGCACCGGAGCGACGGAGACTTGGTCACAAACCCTACGCCCTCTGTTTGCGGGCTGGCCTCTATGTGAAGCGAAGTTGTCTTGCCCAATGTTCTGTGGGATTCGGTAATAGAGATTTGGTGGATAAAGTATCTTGGCAACCCTAACCAGGGCAAAAAAAATTGAAAAGGGGGTGCAGAACGAGGACTTCCCAGGGGGTCACCCATCCTAGTACTACTCTCGCCCAAGCATGTTTAACTTCGGAGTTCTGATGGGATCCGGTGCATTAGTGCTGGTATGATCGCACCCGTCATGTTGAGGGCACAATTCTTATGCGTGTTAACGGTTCATAGTGCCATCCTAGAGAGATGGCCCATTCAAAAGGCCCAATGGGCTTAACGATAACCCATCTGCTTCAACAACGCAGCATCCTCGCAAGACGTGATATCGACACATTGTAGGGCCCTCTGATGTCCCGCGAGTCATGTTGACGTCCTTTTAACAGCTCATGACGTACGATCCGGGACGAAAAAATAGAGCAAAAGTAGAAAAGTGGACTGAAACTAATGAAAACGTTCGATTTTGGGCTCCAAAAAGGGCAAAGGGAGCAACCTGGCTGCCCCCGTCGTAGAGCTCATGGAGAGCTTTGCAATAGTATGTTGTGCGCCACGTAACTCCTTACGGATCAAAAGTTATGGGCACCGGAGCGATGGAGACCTGGTCACAAACCCTACGCCCTCAGTTTGCGGGCCCAGCCTCTACGGGAAGCGAAGTTGTCTTGCCCAATGTTCCGTGGGATTCGGCAATAGAGATTTTGTGGATAAAGTACCTTGGCAACCCTAACCAGGGCAAAAAAAATTGAAAAGGAGGTGCAGCACGAGGACTTCCCAGGGGGTCACCCATCCTAGTACTACTCTCACCCAAGCACGCTTAACTTCGGAGTTCTGATGGGATACGGTGCATTAGTGCTGCTCTGATCGCACCTGT
The DNA here is from genome assembly GCA_037974665.1 of Ehretia macrophylla. Taxonomy (NCBI): domain Eukaryota; kingdom Viridiplantae; phylum Streptophyta; class Magnoliopsida; order Boraginales; family Ehretiaceae; genus Ehretia; species Ehretia macrophylla. The sequence goes on from CM075769.1 coordinate 78,874,166, forward strand.
CATGTCGAGGGCACAATTCCTATATGTGTTAACGGTTCACAGTGCCAGCCTAGAGAAATGGCCCATTCAAAAGGCCCAATGGGCTTAACGACAACCTATCCGCTTCCACAATGCAGCATCCTTGCAAGACGTGATGACGACACGTTGTAGGGCCCTCTGATGTCCAGGGAGTCAGGTTGTCGTCGTTTTAACAGCTCACGACGTACTATCCGAGACGAAAAAATAGTGCAAAAGAAGAAAAGTGGCCAAAAATTGATGAAAACGTTCGATTTTGGGCTTCAAAAATTGGCACAGCGAGCAAGCTGGATGCCCCCGTCGTAGAGCTCTCAGAGTGCTTTGCAACGGTATGCTGTGCGTCGCGTAACTCCTTACAGATCAAAAGTTATGGGCACCGGAGTGACAGAGACCTGGTCACAAACCCTACGCCCTCGGTTTGCTGGCCCGGCCTCTACTTGAAGCGAAGTTGTCTTGGCCAATGTTCCGTGGGATTCTGTAATAGAGATTTGGTGGATAAAGTATCTTGGCAACCCAAACCAGGGCAAAAAAAATTGAAAAGGGGGTGCAACACGAGGACTTCACAGGGGGTCACCCATCCTAGTACTACTCTCGCCCAAGCACGCTTAGCTTTGGAGTTCTGATGGGATCCGGTGCATTAGTGCTGGTACGATCACAACCGTCATGTTGAGGGTACAATTCCTATATGTGTTAATGGTTCATAGTGCCAGCCTAGAGAGATGGCCCATTCAAAAGGCCTAATGGTATTAACGACAACCCATTCGCTTCAACAACGCAGCAACCTCGAAAGACGTGATATCGACACGTTGTATGGACCTCTGGTGTCCCGCAAGTCATGTTGTCGTCCTTTTAGCAGCTCACGACGTACGATCCGGGACGAAAAACAGAGCAAAAGAATAAAAGTGTCCTGAAATTGATGAAAACGTTTGATTTTCCGCTCCAAAAAGGGCACAGCAAGCAAGCTGGGTGCCCCCGTCGTAGTGCTCTCACAGAGCTTTGAAACGGTATGCTGTGCGCCGCGAAACTCCTTACGGATCAAAAGTTATGGGCACCGGAGCGACGAAGACCTGGTCACAAACCATACGGCCTCGGTTTGCTGGCCCGGCCACTACGCGAAGCGAAGTTGTCTTGCCCATTGTTCCGTGGGATTCGGTAATAGAGATTTGGTGGATAAAGTATCTTGGCAACCCTAACCAGGGCAAAAAAAATTGAAAATGGGGTGCAACACGAGGCCTTCACAGGGGGTCACCCATCCTAGTACTACTCTCGCCCAAGCACGCTTAACTTCAGAGTTCTGGTGGGATCTGGTGTATTAGTGCTGGTATGATCGCACCCGTCATGTTGAGGGCACAATTCCTATATGTGTTAACATTTCATAGTGCCAGCCTAGAAAGATGGCCCATTCAAAAGGCTAAATTGGCTTAACGACAACCTATCTGGTACAAGCATGCTTAGCTTTGGAGTTCTGATGGGATCCGGTGCATTAGTGCTGGTACGATCACAACCGTCATGTTGAGGGTACAATTCCTATATGTGTTAATGGTTCATAGTGCCAGCCTAGAGAGATGGCCCATTCAAAAGGCCTAATGGTATTAACGACAACCCATTCGCTTCAACAACGCAGCATCCTCGCAAGATGTGATATCGACACGTTGTAGGGCCCTCTGTTGTCCCGCAAGTTATGTTGTCGTCCTTTTAAAAGCTGACGACGTACGATCCAGGTCGAAAAAACAGAGAAAAAGAAGAAAAATGGACTAAAACTGATGAAAACGTTCAATTTAGGGCTCCAAAAATGGGCAAAGCGAGCAAGCTGGCTGCCCCCATCTTAGAGCTCTCAGAGATCTTTGCAACGGTATGCTGCGCACCGCATTATTCCTTATGGATCAAAAATTATGGGCGCCGGAGCGACGGAGACCTGGTCAGAAACCCTACGCCCTCGGTTTGAGGGCCCGGCCTCTACGTGAAGCGAAGTTCTCCTGCCCAATGTTCCATGGGATTGGGTAATAGAGATTTTGTGGATAAAGTATCTTGGAAACCCTAACTAGGGCAAAAAAAATTGAAAAGGGGGGGCAACACGAGGACTTCCCCAGGGGTCTCCCATCATAGTACTACTCTCACCCAAGCACGCTTAACATCGGAGTTCTGATGGTATCCCATGCATTAGTTCTGGTATGATCGCCCCCGTCATGTCGAGGGCACTCTTCCTCTATGTGTTAACGGTTCACAGTGCCAGCCAAGAGATATGGGCCATTCAAAAGGCCCAATTGGCTTAACGACAATCCATCCGCTTCAACAATGCAGCATCCTCGCAAGATGTGATATCGACACGTTGTAGGGCCCTCTGATGTCCCGCGAGTCAGGTTGTCATCCTTTTAACAGCTCACGACGTATGATCCGGGACAGAAAAATAGAGCTAAAGAAGAAAAGAGGCTGAAAATTGATGAAAACGTTCGATTTTGGGTTTCAAAAATGGGTACAGCGACCATGCTGGTTGCCCCCGTCGTAGAGTTCTCAAAGAGCTTTGCAACGGTATGCTGTGCGTCGCGTAACTCGTTACAGATCAAAAGTTATGGGCACCGGAGCGACGGAGCCCTAGTCACAAACCCTACGCCCTCGGTTTGCGGGCCCAGCCTCTACGTGAAACGAAGTTGTCTTGCCCAATGTTCCGTGGGATTCAGTAATAGAGATTTGGTGGATAAAGTATCTTGGCAACCCTAACCAGGGCAAAAAAAATTGAAAAGGGGGTGCAACACGAGGACTTCTCAGGGGGTCACCCATCCTAGTACTATTCTCGCCCAACCACGCTTAACTTCAGAGTTCTGATGGCATTCGGTGCATTAGTGCTGGTATGATCGCACCCGTAATGCTGAGGGCACAATTCCTATATGTGTTAATGGTTCACAGTGCCAGCCTAGAAAGATGGCCAATTCAAAAGGCCCAATGGGCTTAATGACAACCCATCCGCTTCAACAACGCAGCATCCTCGCTAAAAATGATATCGACACGTTGTAGGGCCCTCTGATGTACCGCGAGTCAGGTTGTCGTCCTTTTAACGGCTCACGACATACGATCCGGGACTGAAAAATAGGGCAAAACAAGAAAAGTGGACTGAAACTAATGAAAACGTTCGATTTTGGGCTCTACAAATTCGTACAACGAGCAAGATGGCTGCCCCCTTCGTAGAGCTCTCAGAGACCATTACAACGGTATGCTGTGCCCCGCGTAACTCCTTACGGATCCAAAGTTATGGGCACCGGAGTGACGGAAACCTGGTCACAAACCCTACGCCCTGGGTTTGCGGGCCCAGCCTCTACGTCAAGCGAAGTTGTCTTGCCCAATGTTCCGTAGGATTCGGTAATAGAGATTTTGTGGATAAAGTATCTTGGCAACCCAAACCAGGGCAAAAAAAATTTAAAAGGGGGGTACAACACGAGGACTTCCCAAGGGGTCACCCGTCCTAGTACTACTCTCGCCCAAGCACGCTTAACTTCGGAGTTCTGATGGGATCCAGTGCATTAGTGATGGTATGATCACACCCGTCATGTTGAGGTCATAAATCCCTTATGTGTTGACGGTTCACAGTGCCATCCTAGAGAGATGGCCCATTCAAAAGGCCCAATGGGCTTAACGACAACCCATCCGTTTCAACAACGCAGCATCCTCGCAAGACATGATATCGACATGCTGTAGGGCCCTCCGATGTATCGCGAGTCATGTTGTCGTCCTTTTAACAACTCACGTCAGACGATCCGGGACGGAAAAACAGAGCAAAAGAAGAAAAGTGGACTGAAACTGATGAAAACGTTCAATTTTGGGCTCCAAAAAGGGGCAAAGCGAGCAAGCTGGCTGCCCCCATCGTAGAGCTCTCAGAGATCTTTGCAACGGTATGCTGCGTGCCGCGTAACTCCTTAAGGATCAAAAGTTATGGGCACCGGAGCGACGGAGACCTGGTCACAAACCATACGCCCTCGGTTTGAGGGCCCGGCCTCTACGTGAAGCGAAGTTGTCTTGCCCAATGGTCCGTGGGATTCGGTGATAGAGATTTGGTTAGATAAAGTACAACCCTAACCAGGGCAAAAAAAATTGAAAAGGGGGTGCAACACAAGGACTTCCCAAGGGGTCACCCATCCTTGTACTACTCTTGCCCAAGCACGCTTAACTTCGGAGTTCTAATGAGATCCGGTGCATTAGTGCTGCTCTGATCGCCCCCGTCATGATGAGGGCACAATTCCTATATGTGTTAACAGTTCACAGTACCAGCCTAGAGAGATGGCCCATTCAAAATGCCCAATGGGCTTAACGACAACCCATCTACTTCAACAATGTAGCATCCTCGGAAGACGTGATATCGACACGTTGTAGGGCCCTCTGATGTCCCGCGAGTCATGTTGTCATCCTTTTAACGGCCCATGACGTACGATCCGGGACAGAAAAATAGAACAAAAGAAAAAAAGTGGCTGAAAATTGATCAAAACGTTAGATTTTGGGTTTTAAAAATGGGCACAGCGAGCAAGCTGGCTGCCCCCGTCGTAGAGCTCTCAGAGAGCTTTGCAACGGTATGCTGTGCGTCACGTAACTACTTACGGATCAAAAGTTAAGGGCACCGGAGCGACGGAGACCTGGTCACAAACCCTACGCCCTCGGTTTGCTGGCCCAGCCTCTACGTGAAAGGAAGTTGTCTTGCCTAATGTTCCGTGGGATTCGGTATTAGAGATTTGGTGGATAAAGTATCTTGGCAACCCTAACCAGGGCAAAAAAAATTGAAAATGGGGTGCAACACGAGGACTTCCCAAGGGGTCACCCATCCTAGTACTACTCTCGCCCAAGCACGCTTAACTTTCGGATTTCTGATGGGATCCGGTGCATTATTGCTGGTATGATCGCACCCGTCATGTTGAGGGCACAATTCCTATATGTGCTAACGGTTCACAGTGCCAGCCTAGAGAGATGGCCTATTCAAAAGGCCCAATGGGCTTAACAACAACCCATCCGCTTCAACAACGCAACATCGTCGAAACACGTGATATCGACACGTTTTAGGTCCCTCTGATGTCCCGCGAGTCATGTTGTTGTCCTTTTAACAGCTCACGACGTACGATCTGGTACAGAAAAACAGAGCAAAAGAAGAAAAGTGGCCTGAAATTGATGAAAACGTTCGATTTTGGGCTCTAAAAATGAGCATAGCGAGCAAGCAGGATGCCCCCGACGTAGTGCTCTCAAAGACCTTTGAAACGGTATGCTGTGCGCCACCAAACTCCTTACGGATCAAAAGTTATGGGCTCCAGAGCGACGGAGACCTGGTCACAAAGCCTACGCCCTTGGTTTGCTGGCTCGGCCTCTACGTGAAAGGAAGTTGTCTTGCCCAATGTTCCGTGGGATTCGGTAATAAAGATTCGGTGGATAAAGTATCTTGGCAACCCTAACCAGTGAAAAAAAATTTGAAAAGGGGGTGCAACACGAGAACTACCCAAGGGGTCACCCATCCTAGTGCAACTCTCGCCGAAGCACGCTTAACTTCGGAGTTTTTATGGGATCCGGTGCATTAGTGCTGGTATGATCGCACCCGTCTTGTTGAGGGTACAATTCCTTTATGTGTTAACGGTTCACAATGCCAGCCTAGAGAGATGGCACATTCAAAAGGCTCAATGGGCTTAATGACAACCCATCTGCTTCAACAACGCAGCATCCTCGCAAGACGTGATATCGACACAGTGTAGGGCCCTCTGATGTACCGCGAGTTAGGTTGTCGTCCTTTTAACAGCTCACGATGTACGATCCGGGATGGAAAAATAGGCTAAAAGAAGAAAAGTGGCCAGAAAATAATTAAAACGTTCGATTTTGGGCTCCAAAAAGGGCACAGCGAGCAAGCTCGCTGCCATCTCGTAGATCTCTCAGAGAGCTTTGCAACGGTATGTTGTGCACCACATAACTCCTTACGGATCAAAAGCTATGGTTACCGGAGCGACAGCAACCTGGTCACAAACTCTACGCCCTCGGTTTGCAAGGCCGGCCTTTACGTGAAGCGAAGTTGTCTTTTCCAATGTTCCGTGGGATTTGGTAATAGAGATTTGGTGGATAAAGTATCTTGGCAACCCTAACCAGGGCAAAAAAAATTGAAAAGGGGGTGCAGCACGAGGACTTCCCAGGGGGTCACCCATCCTAGTACTACTCTCGCCCAAGCATGCTTAACTTCGGAGTTCTGATGGGATCCGGTGCATTAGTGCTGGTATGATCGCACCCGTCATGTTGAGGGCACAATTCCTATATGTGTTAACGGTTCATAGTGCCAGCCTAGAGAGATGGCCCATTCAAAAGGCCCAATGGGCTTAACGACAACCCATCCGCTTCAACAACGCAGCATCCTAGCAAGACGTGATATTGACACGTTGTAGGGCCCTCTGATGTCCCGCGAGTCATGTTGTCGTCCTTTTAACAGCTCGCAACGTACGATCCGGGACGAAAAAACATAGCAAAAGAAGAAAAGTGGCCGAAAATTGATGAAAACGTTTGATTTTGGGCTTCAAAAACGGGCAATGTGAGCAAGGTGGCAGCCCCCGCCGTAGAGCTCTCAAAGAGCTTTGCAACGGTATGATGTGCGTCGTGTGACTCCTTACGAATCAAAAGTTATGGTTACCGGAGCGACAGCAACCTGGTCACAAACCCTATGCCCCCGGTTTGCGGGCCCGGCCTCTACGTGAAGCGAAGTTGTCTTGGCCAATGTTCCGTGGGATTCGGTAATAGAGATTTGGTGGATAAAGTATCTTGGCAACCCTAACCAGGGCAAAAAAAAAATTGAAAAGGGGTTGCAACACGAGGACTTCCCAGGGGTTCAACCGTCCTAGTACTACTCTCGCCCAAGCACACTCTTAACTTCGGAGTTCTGATGGGATCTGGTGCATTAGTGCTGGTATGATCGCACCCGTCATGTTGAGGGCACAATTCCTATATGTGTTAACGGTTCACCATCCCAGCCTAGAGAGATGGCCCATTCAAAAGGCCCAATGGGCTTAACGATAACCTATCCGCTTCAACAACGCAGCATCCTCGCAAGACTTGATATCGACACATTATAGGGCCCTCTGAGGTCCCACGAGTCAGATTATCGTCCTTTTAATAGTTCACGACGTACGATCCGGGTTGAAAAAATAGAGCAAAACAAGAAAAGTGGACTGAAACTTATGAAAACGTTCGATTTTGGGTTCCAAAAATTGGTACAGTGAGCAAGCTAGCTGCCCCCTTCGTAGAGCTCTCAGAGTCCTTTGCAACGGTATGCTGTGCGCCGCGTAACTCCTTACGGATCCAAAGTTGTGGGCACCAGAGCGACGGAGACCTATCACAAACCCTACGCCCTCGGTTTGCGGGCCCAGCCTCTATGTCATGCGAAGTTGTCTTCCACAATGTTCCATAGGATTCGGTATTAGAGATTTGGTGGATAAAGTATCTTGGCAACCCTAACAAGGGCAAAAAAAATTGAAAAGGGGGTGCAACACGAGGACTTCCCATGGGGTCAACCATCCTAGTACTACTCTCGCCCAAGCACGCTTAACTTCGGAGTTCTAATGGGATCCGGTGCATTAGTGCTGCTCTGATCGCACCCGTCATGTCGAGGGCACAATTCCTATATGTGTTAACGGTTCACAGTGCCAGCCTAGAGATATGGCCCATTCAAAAGGCCCAATGGGCTTAACGACAACCCTTCTACTTCAACAACGCAGCATCCTTGCAAGACCAGATATCGACACGTTGTAGGGCCCTCTGATGTCCCGCGAGTCAGGTTTTCATCCTTTTACCTGCTCACGACATACGATCCAGGACTGAAAAACATAGCAAATGAAGAAAAGTGGCTGGAAATTGATGAAAATGTTCAATTTTGGGCTTCAAAAATGGGCATAGCGAGCAAGCTGGCTGCCCCCGTCATAGAGCTCTTAGAGAGCTTTACAACGGTATGCTGTGCGTCGCGTAACTCCTTACGGATCAAAAGTTAAGGGCACCGTAGCGACGGAGACCTGGTCACAAACCCTACGCCCTTGGTTTGCTGGCCCGGCCTCTATGTGAAGGGAAGTTGTCTTGCCCAATGTTTCGTGGGATTCGGTAATAGAGATTTGGTGGATAAATTATCTTGGCAACCCTAACCAGGGCAAAAAAAATTGAAAAGGGGGTGCAACAGGAGGACTTCCCAAGGGGTCACCCATTCTAGTACTACTCTCGCCCAAGCACGCTTAACTTCGGAGTTCTGATGGAATCCGGTGCATTAGTGCTGGTATGATCGCACCCATCATGTTGATGGCACAATTCTATATAGGTTAACTGTTCACAATGCCAGCCTAGAGAGATGGCCTATTCAAAAGGCCCAATGGGCTTAACGACAACCCATACATTTCAACAACGCAGCATCCTCGAATGACATAGTATTCACACGTTGTAGGGCCCTCTAATGTCCCGCGAGTCATGTTGTCATCCTTTTAACAGCTCACGACGTACGATCCGAGACAGAAAAACAGAGCAAACGAAGAAAAATGGCCTTATATTGATTAAAACATTCGATTTTGGGCTCCAAAAATAGGCACAGCGAGCAAGCTGGATGCCCTCGTCGTAGAGCTCTCAGAGAGCTTTGAAACGGTATGCTGTGCACTGCGAAACTCCTTACGGATCAAAAGTTATGGGCACCGGAGCGACGGAGACCTGGTCACAAACCCTACGGCCTCGGTTTGCGGGCCTGGCCTGTACGTGAAGTGAAGTTGTCTTGCCCAATGTTCCGTGGGATTCGGTAATAGAGATTTGGTGGATAAAGTATCTTGGCAACCCTAACCAGTGCAAAAAAAATTGAATAGGGGGTGCAACACGAGGACTTCCCTGGGGGTCGCCCATCCTAGTGCTACTCTCAGCCAAGCACTCTTAACTTCGGATTTCTGATGGGATCTGTTGCATTAGTGCTGGTATGATCGCACCCGTCATGTTGAGAGCACAATTCCTATATGTGTTAATGGTTCACAATGGCAGCCTAGAGAGATGGCCAATTCAAAAGGCCCAATTAGCTTAACGACGACCCATCCGCTTCAACAACGCAACATCCTCGTAAGACGTGATATCGACACGTTGTAGGGCCCTCTGATGCCCTGCGAGTCAGGATGGCGTCCTTTTAACAGCTCACGACGGACGATCTAGGACAGAAAAAGAGTGCAAAAGAAGGAAAGTGGGCTGAAAGTAAAGAAAACGTACAATTTTGGGCTCCAAAAATGGGCACAGCGAGCGACCTGGCTGCCCATGTCGTAGAGCTCTCAGAGAGCTTTGCAACGGTATGGTGTGCGCAGCGTAACTCCTTACGGATCAAAAGTTATGGGCATCGGAGCGACGTAGACCTAGTAATAAACCCTATGACCTCAGTTTGTGAGCCCGGCCTCTACGTGAAGCGAAGTTCTCTTGCCTAATGTTCCGTGGGATTCGGTAATAGAGATTTGGTGGATAAAGCATCTTGGCAACCCTAACAAGGCCAAAAAAAATTGAAAAGGGTGTGCAACACGAGGACTTCCCAGGGGGGTCACCAATCGTAGTACTACTCTAGCCCAAGCACGCTTAACTTCGGAGTTTTGATGGGATCCGATGCATTAGTCCTGGTATGATCGTACCCGTCATGTTGAGGGCACAATTCCTATATGTGTTAACGGTTCACAGTGCCAGCCTAGAGAGATGGCCCTTTCAAAAGGCTCAATGGGCTTAACGACAACCCATCCGCTTCAACAACGCAGCATCCTCGAAAGGCGTGATATCAACAAGTTGTAGGGCCCTCAGATGTTCCGCAAGTCAGGTTGTCGTCCTATTAACAGCTCACGACGTACGATCCGGGATGAAAAAACAGGGTAAAAGAAGAAAAGTGGCCTGAAACTGATGAAAACGTTCGATTTTGGGCTCCAAAAAGGGCACCGCTAGCAAGCTCGCTGCGCCCGTCGTAGAGCTGTTAGAGAGCTTTGCAACGGTATGATGTGCATCACGTAACTCATTACGGATCAAAAGTTATGGTTACCGGAGCGACAGAAATCTGGTCACAAACCCTACTCCCTCGATTTGCGGGCCCGGCCTCTACGTGAAGCGAAGTTGTCTTGCCCAATGTTCTGTGGGATTCGGTAATTGTGATTTGGTGGATAAAGTATCTTGGCAACCTTAACCAGGGCAAAAAAAATTCAAAAGGGGGTGCAACACGAGGACTTCCCAGGGGGTCACCCATCCTAGTACTACCCTCGCCGAAGCACGCTTAACTTCGGAGTTCTGATGGGATCCGTCGCATTAGTGCTGGTATGATCGCACCCGTCATGTTGAGGGCACAATTTCTATATGTGTTAGCGGCTCACAATCAGAGCTTAGAAAGCTGGCCCATTAAAAATGCCCAATGTGTTAAACGACAACCCATCAGCTTCAACAACGCAGCAACCTCGCAAGACGTGACATCGACACGTTGTAGAGCCCTTTGATGTCCCGCGAGTCCGGTTGTCGTCTTTTTAACAGCTCACGACGTACGATCCGGGACGGAAAAATAGAGCAAAAGAAGAAAAGTGACCTGTAATTGATGAAAATGTTCGATTTTGGGCTCCAAAAATGGGCACAGCGAGCAAGCTGGCTGCCCCCGTTGTAGAGCTCTCAGAGAGATTTGCAACGGTATGCTGTGCGCCTCGTAACTCCTTACGGATCAAAAGTTATGGGCACCGGAGCGACGGAGACCTGGTCACAAACCCTACGCCCTCGGTTTGCATGCCCGGCCTCTTCGTGAAGCGAAGTTGTCTTGCCCAATGTTCCATGGGATTCGGTAATAGAGATTTGGTGGATAAAGTATCTTGGCAACTCTAACTAGGGCAAAAAAATTGAAAAGGTAGTGCAACACGAGGACTTCACAAGTGGTCACCCATCTTAGTACTACTCTCGCCCAAGCATGCTTAACTTCGGAGTTCTGATGGGATCCGGTGCATTAGTGCTGGAATGATCGCACCAGTCATGTTGAGGGCACAATTCCTAAATGTGTTAATGGTTCACAGTCCCAGCTTAGAGAGATGGCCCATTCAAAAGGCCCAAGGGGCTTAATGACAACCTATCCGCTTCAACAACGCAGCATCCTCGCAAGACGTGGCATCGACACATTGTAAGGCCCTTTGATGTCCTGCGAATCAGGTTGTCGTCCTTTTAACAGCTCACGACATACGATCTAGGACGGAAAAACAGAGCAAAAGAAGAAAAGTGGCCTGAAATTGATGAAAACGTTCGATTTTGGGCTCCAAAAATGGGCACAGTGAGCAAGCTCACTTCCCTCGTCGTAGAGCTCTCAAAGAGCTTTGCAATGATATGTTGTACGCTGCGTAACTCCTTACGGATCAAAAGTTATGGGCACCAGAGCGACGGAGACCTGGTCACAAACCCTATGACCTCGGTTTGCGGGCCCGGCCTCTACGTGAAGCGAAGTTGTCTTTCCCAATGTTTCGTAGGATTCGGGAATAGAGATTTGGTGGATAAAGTATCTTGACAACGCTAACCAGGGCAAAAAAAATTGAAAAAGGGGTGCAACACGAGGACTTCCCAGGGGGTCACCCATCCTAGTACTACTCTCGCCCAGGCACGCTTAACTTCGGAGTTCCGATGGGAACCGGTGCATTTGTGCTGGTATGATCGCACCCGTCATGTTGAGGGCACAATTTCTATATGTGTTAACGGTTCACAGTCCCAGCCTAGAGAGATGGCCCATTCAAAAGGCCCAATGGGCTTAACGACAACCCATTCGCTACAACAACGCAGCATCCTCGAAAGACGTGATATCGACACATTGTAGGGCCCTCTGATGTCCCGCAAGTTAGGTTGTCGTCCTTTTAACAGCTCGCGACGTACGATTCGGGACGGAAAAACAGAGGAAAAGAAGAAAGGTGGACTAAAACTGATGAAAACGTTCAATTTTTGGCTCCGAAAATGGACCCAGCGTGCAAGTTGGCTGCCCCCGTCGTAGTGCTCTCAGAGAGCTTTCCAACGGTATGCTGTGCACCGTGTAACTCTTTACGGATCGAAAGTTATGGGCACCGGAGCGACGGAGACTTGGTCACAAACCCTACGCCCTCGGTTTGCAGGCCCAGCCTCTACGTGAAGGAAAGTTGTCTGACCCAATGTTCCGTGGGATTCGGGATTAGAGATTTAGTCGATAAAGTATCTTGGCAACCCTAACCAGGGCAAAAAAAATTGAAAAGGGGGTGCAACACGAAGACTTCCCAAGGGGTCACCCATCCAAGTACTACTCTCGCCCAAGCATTCTTAACTTCGGAGTTCTGATGGGATCCGGTGCATTAGTGCTGGTATAATCGCACCCATCATATTGAGGGCACAATTCCTTTATGTGTTGACGGTTCACAGTCCTAGCCTAGAGAGATGGCCCATTCAAAAGGCCCAATGGGCTTAACGACAACCCATCCACTTCAACAACGCAGCATTCTCGCAAGACGTGATATCGACACGTTGTAGGGCCCTTTAATGCCCTGCGAGTAAGGTTGTCGTCCTTTTAACAACTCACGACGTTCGATCTAGGATGGAAAAACAGAGCAAAAGAAAATAAAAGTGGCCTGAAACTGATGAAAACGTTGAATTTTGGGATCCAAAAAGGGCACAACGAGAAAGCTCGCTGACCCCGTCGTAGAACTCTGAGAGAGCTTTGCAACGGTATGCTGTGCGCCGCGTAACTCCTTACAGATCAAAAGTTATGGGCACCGTAGCGACGGGGACCTGGTCATAAACCCTACGCCCTCGGTTTGCGAGCCCGACCTCTACGTGAAGCGCAGTTGTCTTGCCCAATGTTCCGTGGGATTCGGTAATAGAGATTTGGTGGATAATGTATCTTGGCAACCCTAACCAGGGCGAAAAAAAAATGTAAAGGGGGTGCAACATGAAGACTTCCCAGGGGGTCACCCATCCTAGTGCTACTATCGCCCAAGCACGCTTAACTTCGGAGTTCTGATGGGATCCGGTGCATTAGTGCTGGTATGATCGCACCCGTCATGTTGATGGCACAATTCCTATATGTGTTAACGGTTCACAGTGCCAGCCTAGAGAGATGGCCCATTCAAAAGACCCAATGGGCTTAACGACAAACCATCCGCTTCAACAACGAAGCAGCCTCACAAGACGTGATATCGACTCGTTGTAGGGCCCTCTGATGTACCACGAGTCAGGTTTTTGTCCATTTAAAAGCTCATGACGTACGATCCGGGATAGAAAAACAGTGCAAAAGAAGAGAAGTGGCCTGAAATTGATGAAAACGTTCGATTTTGGGCTCCAAAAATGGGCACAACAAGCAAGCTCGCTGCCCCCGTCGTAGAGCTCTGAGAGAGCTATGCAACGGTGTGCTGTACGCTGCGTAACTCCTTACGGATCAAAAGTTATGGGCATTGGAGAGACGGAGACCTGGTCACAAACCCTACGCCCTCGGTTTGCGGGCCCGGCCTCTACGTAAAGCAAAGTTGTCTTGCCTAATGTTCCGTGGGATTCGGTAATAGAGATTTGGTGGATAATGTAACTTGGCAACCCTAACTAGGGCAAAAAAAAAAAATGAAAAGAGGGTGCAACACTAGGACTTCCCAAGGGGTCTCCCATCTTAGTACAACTCTCACCTAAGCACGCTTAACTTCGGAGTTCTGATGGGATCCGGTGCATTAGTGCTGGCATGATCGCACCCGTCTTGTTGAGGGCACAATTCTTATATGTGTTAACGGTTCGCAGTCCCAGCCTAGAGAGATGGCCCATTCAAAAGGCCCAATGGGATTAACGACAACCCATCCACTTCAACAATGCAGCAACCTCGCAAGACGTGATATCGACACGTTGCAGGGCCCACTGATGTCCTACGAGTCAGGTTGTCATCCTTTTAACAGCTCATGACGTACGATCCGGGACGGAAAAACAGAGCAAAAGAAGAAAAGTGGCCAGAAACTGATGAAAACGTTCGATTTTGGGCTCCAAAAATGGGCAGAGCGAGCTAGCTCTCTGCCCTAGTCGTAGAGCTCTGAGAGAGCTTTGCAACGGTATGCTATGCACCGCGTAACTCCTTACAGATCAAAAGTTATGGGCACTGGAGCGACGGGAACCTGGTAACAAACCCTACGCTCTTGGTTTGCGGGCCCGACCTCTACGTGAAGCGAAGTTGTCTTAACCAATGTTCTGTGGGATTCGGTAATAGAGATTTGGTGGATAATGTATTTTGGCAACCCTAACGAGGGCAAAAAAAATTGAAAAGGCGGTGCAACACGAAGACTTCCCAGGGGGTCACCCATCCTAGTGCTACTCTCGCCCAAGCATGCTTAACTTCGGAGTTCTAATGGGATCCGGTGCATTAGTGCTGGTATGATCGCACCCGTCATGTTGAGGGCACAATTGCTATATGTGTTAACGGTTCACAGTCCCAGCCTAGAGAGATGGCCCATTCAAAAGGCCCAACGGGCTTAACGTCAACCCATCTGCTTCAACAAAGTAGCATCCTCGCAAGACGTGATATCGACAAGTTGTAGGGCCCTTAGATGTCCCGCGAGTCAGGTTGTCGTCGTTTTAACAGCTCACGACATACGATCCGGGACGGAAAAACAGAGCAAAAGAAGAAAAGTTGCCTGAAACTGATGAAAACGTTCGATTTTGGGCTCCAAAAGGGCATAACGAGCAACCTTTCTGCCCCTGTCGTAGAGCTCTCAGAAAGCTTTGCAACGGTATGCTGTGCGCTGCGTAACTCCTTACGGATCAAAAGTTATGGGCATTGGAGCGATGGAGACCTGGTCACAAACCCTAAGCCCTCGGTTTGCGGGCTCGGCCTCTACATGAAGCGAAGTTATCTTGCCCAATGTTCCATGGGATTCGGTAATAGAGATTTGGTGAATAAAGTATCTTGGCAACCATAACCAGGGCAAAAAAAAATGAAAAGGGGGTGCAACACGGGGACTTCGCAGGGGGTCACCCATCCTAGTACTACTCTCGACCAAGCATGCTTAACTTCGGCGTTCTTATGGGATCCGATGCATTAGTGTTGGTATGATCGCACCCGTCATGTTGAGGGCACAATTCCTATATGTGTTAACGGTTCACAGTGCCAGCCTAGAGATATGGCACATTCAAAAGGCCCAATGGGCTTAACGATAACATATCCGCTTCAACAACGCAGCATCCTCGCAAGACATGATATCGACATGTTGTAAGGCCCTCTGATGTCCCGCGAGTCAGGTTGTCGTCCTTTTAACAGCTCACGATGTACGATCCAGGATAGAAAAATAGAGCAAAAGAAAAAAAAGTGGCCTGAAATGGATGAAAACGATCGATTTTGGTATCCAAAAAGGGCACAGCGAGCAAGCTCGCTGCCTCTGTCATAGAGCTCTCAGAGAGCTTTCCAACAGTATGTTGTGCGTCGCGTAACTCCATACAGATCAAAAATTATGTGCACCGGAGTGACGGACACCTAGTCACAAACCCTATGACCTCGGTTTGCGGGCCCGACCTCTACGTGAAGCGAAATTGTCTTGCCCAATGTTCCATGGGATTTGGTAATAGAGATTTGGTGGATAAAGTATCTTGGCAACCCTATCCGGGGCAAAAAAAATTCAAAAGGGGGTGCAACACGAGGACTTCCTAGGGGGTCACCCAGCCTAGTACTACTCTCGCCCAAGCACGCTTAACTTCGGAGTTCTGATGGGATTCGGTGCATTAGTGCTGGTATTATCGCACCCATCATGTTGAGGGCACAATTCCTATATGTGTTAACGGTTCATAGTCCAAGCCTAGAGAGATGGCCCATTCAAAAGGCCCAATGGGCTTAATGACAACCCATCCACTTCAACAACACAGCATCCTCGCAAGACATGATATCGACACGTTGTAGGGCCCTCGGATGTCCCACGAGTCAGGTTGTCGTCCTTTTAACAGCTCACGACGTACAATACGGGACAAAAAAAATAGAGCAAAAGTAGAAAAGTGGCCTGAAACTGATGAAAATGTTCGATTTTGTGCTCCAAAAAGGGCACAGCGAGCTAGCTGGCTGCCCCCGTCATAAAGCTCTCAAACTGCTTTGCTACGGTATGCTGTGCGCCGCGTAACTCCTTACGGATCAAAAGTTATGGGCACTGGAGTGACGGAGACCTTGTCACAAACCCTACGCCCTCGGTTTCCGGGCCCGGCCTCTACATGAAGCAAAGTTGTCTTGCCTAATGTTCCATGGTATTCGGTAATAGAGATTTGGTGGATAAAGTATCTTGGCAACCCTAACCAGGGCAAAAAAAAATGAAAAGGGGGTGCAACACGAGGACTTCCCAGGGTGTCACCCATCCTAGTACTACTCTACCCAAAGCACGCTTAACTTCGGAGTTCTGATGGGATCCGGTGCATTAGTGTTGGTAAGATCGCACCCGTCATGTTGAGGGCACAATTCCTATATGTGTTAACGGTTCACTGTCCCAGCCTAGAGAGATGGCCCATTCAAAAGGCCCAATGGGCTTAACGACAGCCCATCCGCTTCAACAACGTAGCAACCGCACAAGACGTGATATCGACACGTTGTAGGGCCCTCTGATGTCCTGCGAGTCAGGTTGTCGTGATTTTAATAGCTCACGACTTACGATCTGGGATGAAAAAATAGAGCAAAAGAAAGAAAGTCGCTTGAAACTGATGAAAACGTTCGATTTAGGGTTCCAAAAATGGGCACAGCGAGCAAGCTGGCTGCCCCCGTCGTAGAGCTCTCAGAGAGCTTTGCAACGGTGTGCTGTGCACTGCGTACCTCCTTACAGATCAAAAGTTATGGGCATTGGAGCGACGGAGACCTGGTCACAAAGCCTACGCCCTCGGGTTGCAGGCCCGGCCTCTACGTGAAGCGAAGTTGTCTTGCCCAATGTTCCGTGGGATTCGGTAATAGAGATTTGGTGGATAATGTATCTTGGCAACCCTAACCAGGGCAAAAATAATTTAAAGGGGGTGCAACACGAGGACTTCCCAGGAGGTCACCCATCCTAGTACTACTCTGGCCTAAGCACGCTTAACTTCAGAGTTCTGATGGGATCCGGTGCATTAGTGCTGGTTTGATCGCACCCGTCATGTTGAGGGCAAAATTCCTATATGTGTTAACGGTTCACAGTCCCAGCCTAGAGAGATGGCCCATTCAAAAGGCCCAATAGGCTTAACGACAACCCATCCGCTTCAACAACGCAGCAACCACGCAAGACGTGATATCGACACGTTTTAGGGCCCTCTGATGTCCTGCGAGTCAGGTTGTTGTCCTTTAAACAGCTCACGACGTACGATCTGGGACGAAAAAACAGAGAAAAAGAAGAAAAATGGCCTGAAACAGATGAAAACGTTCGATTTTGGGCTCCAAAAATGGGCACAGCGAGCAAGCTTGCTTCCCCGATCGTAGAGCTCTGAGAGAGCTTTGCAACGGTGTGCTGTGGGCCGCGTAAATCCTTACGGATCAAAAGTTATGGGCATTGGAGCAACGGAGACCTGGTCACAAACCCTACGCCCTCGGTTTGCGGGCCCGGCCTCTACGTGAAGCGAAATTGTCTTGCCCAATGTTTCGTGGGATTCGGTAATAGAGATTTGGTGGATAAAGTTTCTTGGCAACCCTAACCAGGGCAAAAAAAAATGAAAACGGGTGCAACACGAGGACTTCCCAAGGGGTCACCCATCCTAGTACTAATCCCGCCCAACCACGCTTAACTTCGGAGTTTTGATGGGATCCGGTGCATTAGTGCTGGTATGATCGTACCCATATGTTGAGGGCACAATTCCTATATGTGTTAACGGTTCACAGTCCCAGCCTAGAGAGATGGTCCATTCAAAAGGCCAAATGAGCTTAACGACAACCCATCCGGTTCAACAACGCAGCATCCTCGCAAGACGTGATATCGACACGTTGTAGGGCCCTCTGATGTCCCGCGAGTCAGGTTGTCGTCCTTTTAACAGCTCACGACGTACGATCCGGAAAGGAAAAACAGATCAAAAGAAGAAAAATGGCCTAAAACTGATGAAAACGTTCGATTTTGGGCTCCAACAAGGGGCACAGCGAGCAAGCTAGCTGCCCCCATCGTAGAGCTCTCAGACAACTTTGCAGCGGTATGCTGTGCGCCATGTAACTCCTTACGGATCAAATGTTATGGGCACCGGAGCGACGGAGACCTGGTCACAAACCCTACACCCTCGGTTTGCGGGCCCGGCCCCTTGGTGAAGCGAAGTTGTCTTGTCCAATGTTTCGTGGGCTTCGGTAATAGAGATTTGGTGGATAAAGTTTCTTGGCAACCCTAACCAGGGCAAAAAAAAATGAAAACGGGTGCAACACGAGGACTTCCCAAGGGGTCACCCATCCTAGTACTAATCCCGCCCAACCACGCTTAACTTCGGAGTTCTGATGGGATCCGGTGCATTAGTGCTGGTATGATCGCACCCGTAATGTTGAGGGCACAATTCCTATATGTGTTAATGGTTCACAGTCCTAGCCTAGAGAGATGGCCCATTCAAAAGGCCCAATGGGCTTAACGACAACCCATCCGCTTCCACAACGCAACGTCCTCGCAAGACGTGATATCGACACGTTGTAGGGCCCCCTAATGTCCCGCCAGTAAGCTTGTCACCCTTTTAACAGCTCCCGACGTACGATCCGGGACGGAAAAACAGAGCAAAACAACAAAAGTTGCCCGAAACTGACGAAAACATTCGATTTTGGGCTCCAAAAATGGGCACAGTGAGCAAGCTCGCTGCCCCCGTCGTAGAGCTCTGAGAGAGCTTTGCAACGGTATGCTGTGCACCGTGTAACTCCTTACAGGTCAAAAGTTATGGGCACCGGAGCGACGGGGACCTAGTCACAAACCCTACGCCCTCGGTTTGCGGGCCCGACCTCTATGTGAAGCGAAGTTGTCTTGCCCAATGTTCCGTGGGATACGGTAATAGAGATTTGGTGGATAATATATCTTGGCAACCCTAACCAGGGGAAAAAAAATTGAAAAGGGGGTGCAACACGAAGACTTCCCAAGGGGTCACCCATCCTAGTGCTACTCTTGCCCAAGCAAGCTTAACTTCGGAGTTCTGATGGGATCCGGTGCATTAGTGCTGTTATGATCGCACCCGTCATGTTGAGGGCAAAATTCCTATATGTGTTAACGGTTCACAACCCCAGCCAAGAGAGATGGCCCATTCAAAAGGCCCAATGGTCTTAACGACAACCTATCCGCTTCAACAACGCTGCATTCTCGCAATGCGTTATATCGACACATTGTAGGGCCCTCTACTGTCTCGCAAATCAGGTTGTCGTCCTTTTAACAGCTCACGACGTACGATCCGGGATGGAAAAACAGAGCAAAAGAAAAAACAAGTGGCCTGAAACTGATGAAAACGTTCGATTTTGGGATCCAAAAAGGGCACAGTGAGCATGCTCGATGCCTCCGTCGTAGAGCTCTGAGAGAGCTTTGCTACAGTATGATGTGCGCCGCGTAACTCCTTAGAGATCAAAAGTTATGGGCACCGGAGCGACGGGGACCTGGTCCCAAACCCTATGCCCTCGGTTTGCGGGCCCGACCTCTACGTGAAGCGAAGTTGTCTAGCCCAATGTTCCGTGGGATTCGATAATAGAGATTTGGTGGATAATGTATCTTGGCAACCCTAACTAGGGCGAAAAAAAATGAAAAGGGGTGCAACACGAAGACTTCCTAGGGGGTCACCCATCCTAGTACTACTCTCGCCCAAGCACGCTAAACTTCGGAGTTCTGATGGGATCCGGTGCATTAGTGCTGGTATTATCGTACCCGTCATGTTGAGGGCACAATTCCTATATGTGTTAATGGTTCACAGTCCCAGCCTAGAGAGATGGCACATTCAAAAGGCCCAATGGGCTTAATGACAACCCATCCACTTCAACAACACAGCATCCTCGCAAGACATGATATCGACACGTTGTGGGGCCCTCGGATGTCCCACGAGTCAGGTTTTCGTCCTTTTAACAGCTCACGACGTACGATCCGGGACAGAAAAATAGAGCAAAAGAAGAAAAGTTGCTTGAAACTGATGAAAACGTTCGATTTTGTGCTCCAAAAAGGGCATAGCGAGCAAGCTTGCTGCCCCTGTCGTAGAGCTCTCAGAGAGCTTTGCAACGGTATGCTGTGCGCTGCGTAACTCCTTACGGATCAAAAGTTATGGGCACTGGAGTGACGGAGACGTGGTCATAAACCCTATGCCCTCGGTTTGCGGGCCCGGGCTCTACATGAATCGAACTTGTCTTACCCAATGTTCCATGGGATTCGGTAATAGACATTTGGTGGATAAAGTATCTTGCCAAACCTAACCAGGGAAAAAAAAATTGAAAAGGAGATGCAACACGAGGACTTCCTAGGGTTTCACCCATCCTAGTACTACTCTCGCCCAACCACGCTTAATTTCAGAGTTCTGATGGTATCCGGTGCATTAGTGCTGGTATGATCGCACCCGTCATGTTGAGGGCACAATTCCTATATGTGTTAACGGTTCACAGTCCCAGCCTAGAGAGATGGCACATTCAAACGGCCCAATGGGCTTAACAACAACCCATCCGCTTCAACAACACAGCATCCTCGCGAGACGTCATATCGACACGTTGTATGGCCCTCTGATGTCCCTCGAGTCAGGTTGTCGTCCTTTTAACAGAACAGGACGTACGATCCGTGACGAAAAAATAGAGCAAAAGAAGAAAAGTAGTATGAAACTGATGAAAATGTTCGATTTTGGGCTTAAAAAATGGGCACAGCGAGCTAGCTCGCTGCCCTCGTCGTAGAACTCTCAGAGAGCTCTGCAACGGTGTTCTGTGCACCGCGTAACTCCTTACGGATCAAAAGTTATGGGCATCGGAGCGACAGAGACCTGGTCACAAACCCTACGCCCTCGGTTTACGGGCCCGGCCTCTACGTGAAGGGAAGTTGTCTTGCCTAATGTTCCGTGGGATTCGATATTAGAGATTTGGTGGATAATGTATCTTGGCAACCCTAGCCAGGGCAAAAAAAAATGAAAAGGGGGTGCAACACGAGGACTTCCCAGGGGGTCACCCATCCTAGTACTACTCTTGCCCAAGCATGCTTAACTTCGGAGTTCTGATGGGATCCGGTGCATTAGTGCTGGTATGATCGCACCCGTCATGTTGAGCGCACAATTCCTACATGTGTTAACGGCTCACAGTCCCAGCCTAGAGAGATGGCCCATTCAAAAGGCCCAATGGGCTTAACGACAACCCATCCGCTTCAACAATGCAGCATCCTCGCAAGACGTGATATCGACACGTTGTAGGGCCCTCTAATGCCCCACGAGTCAGGTTGTCGTCCTTTTAACAGCTCACGACGTACGATCCGGGACAGAAAAACAGAGCAAAAGAAGAAAAGTGGTCTGAAACTGATGAAAACAATCGATTTTGGGCTCCAAAAAGGGCATAGCGAGCAAGCTTGCTGCCCCTGTCATAGAGCTCTCAGAGGGCTTTGCAACAGTATGCTGTACGCTGCGTAACTCCTTATGGATCAAAAGTTATGGGCACTGGAGCGACGGAGACCTGGTCACAAACCCTGCGCCCTCGGTTTGCAGCCCCTGCCTCTACATTAAGCTAAGTTGTCTTGCCCAATGTTCCGTGGGATTCGGTAATAGAGATTTCGTGGATAATGTATCTTGGCAACCCTAACCAGGGCAAAAAAAAAAAGAAAAGGGGGTGCAACACGAGGACTTCCCAGGGGGTCAGCCATCCTAGTACTACTCTCGCCCAAGCACGCTTAACTTCGGAGACCTGATGGGATCCGGTGCATTAGTGCTGGTATGATCGCACCCGTCATGTTGAGGGCAGAATTCCTATATGTGTTAATCGTTTACAGTCCCAGCCTAGAGAGATGGTCCATTGAAAAGGCCCAATGGGCTTAACGACAACCCATCCGCTTCCACAACGCAACATCCGCGCAAGACGTGATATTGACTCGTTGTAGGGCCCTTTGATATCCCGCGAGTTAGGTTGTCGTCCTTTTTTATAGCTCACGACGTACGATCCGGGACGGAAAAAGATAGCGAAAGAAGAAAAATGGCCAAAAACTGATGAAAATGTTCAATTTTGGGCTCCAAAAATGGGCACAGCGAGCAAGATCGCTACCCCCGTCGTAGAGCTCTGAGAGAGCTTTGCAACGGTATGCTGTGCGCCGTGTAACTCCTTACAGGTCAAAAGTTATGGTCACCGGAGCGACGGGGACCTGGTCACAAACCCTACCCCCTCGGTTTGCGGGCCCGGCCTCTATGTGAAGCGAAGTTGTCTTGCCCAATGTTTCATGGGATTCGGTAATAGAGATTTGGTGGATAATGTATCTTGGCAACCCTAACCAGGGGAAAAAAAATGAAAAGGGGGTGCAACACGAAGACTTCCCAAGGGGTCACCCATCCTAGTGCTACTCTCGCCCAAGCACGCTTAACTTCGGAGTTCTGATGGGATCCGGTACATTAGTAGTAGTATGATCGCACCCGTCATATTGAGGGCACAATTCCTATCTGTGTTACCGGTTCACAGCCACAGCCTAGACCGATGGCCCATTCCACAGTCCCAATGGGCTTATTGACAACCCATCCGCTTCAACAACGCAGCATCATGGCAAGACGTGATATCGACACGTTGTAGGGCCCTCTACTGTCTCGCAAGTCAGGTTGTCGTCCTTTTAACAGCTCACGACGTACGATCCGGGATGGAAAAACAGAGCAAAAGAAAAAAAAAGTGGTCTGAAACTGATGAAAACGTTCGATTTTGGGATCCAAAAAGGGCACAGTGAGCATGCTCGATGCCTCCATCGTAGAGCTCTAAGAGAGCTTTGCAACAGTATGTTGTGCGCCGCGTAACTCCTTACAGATCAAAAGTTATGGGCACCCGAGCGACGGGCACCTGGTCCCAAACCCTATGCCTTCGGTTTGCGAGCCCGAACTCTACGTGAAGCGAAGTTGTCTAGCCCAATGTTCTGTGGGATTCGGTAATAGAGATTTGGTGGATAATGTATCTTGGCAACCCTAACTCGGGCGAAAAAAAATGAAAAGGGGGAGCAAGACGAAGTCTTCCCAAGGGGTCACCCATCCTAGTGCTACTCTTGCCCAAGCACGCTTAACTTCGGAGTTCTGATGGGATCCGGTGCATTAGTGCTAGTATGATCGCACCCGTCATATTGAGGGCACAATTCCTATATGTGTTAACGGTTCACAGCCACAGCCTAGAGAGATGGCCCATTCAAAAGGCCCAATGGGCTTAACGACAACCTATCCGCTTCAACAACGCAGCATCCTCGCAAGACGTGATATCGACACGTTGTAGGGCCCTCTACTGTCTCGCAAGTCAGGTTGTCGTCCTTTTAACAGCTCACGACGTACGATCCGGGATGGAAAAATAGAGCAAAAGAAAAAAAAAGTGGCCTGAAACTGATGAAAATGTTCGATTTTGGGATCCAAAAAGGGCACAGTGAGCATGCTCGATGCCTCCATCGTAGAGCTCTAACAGAGCTTTGCAACAGTATGTTGTGCGCCGCGTAACTCCTTACAGATCAAAAGTTATGGGTACCCGAGCGACGGGCACCTGGTCCCAAACCCTATGCCTTCGGTTTGCGAGCCCGAACTCTACGTGAAGCGAAGTTGTCTAGCCCAATGTTCTGTGGGATTCGGTAATAGAGATTTGGTGGATAATGTATCTTGGCAACCCTAACTCGGGCGAAAAAAAATGAAAAGGGGGAGCAACACGAAGACTTCCCAAGGGGTCACCCATCCTAGTGCTACTCTCGCCCTAGCACGCTTAACTTCGGAGTTCTGATGGGATCCGGTGCATTAGTTCTGGTATTATCGCACCCGTCATGTTGAGGGCACAATTCCTATATGTGTTAACGGTTCACAGTCCCAACCTAGAGAGATGGCCTATTCAAAAGGCCCAATGGGCTTAGCGACAACCCATCCGCTTCAACAACGCAGCATCCTCGCAAGACATGATATTGACACGTTGTAGGGCCCTCTGATGTCCCACCAATCAGGTTTTCGTCCTTTTAACAGCTCACGACGTACGATCCGGGACAGAAAAATAGAGCAAAAGAAGAAAAGTTGCTTGAAACTGATGAAAACGTTCGATTTTGTGCTCCAAAAAGGGCATAGCGAGCAAGCTTGCTGCCCCTGTCGTAGAGCTCTCAGAGAGCTTTGCAACGGTATGCTGTGCGCTGCGTAACTCCTTACGGATCAAAAGTTATGGGCACTGGAGTGACGGAGACGTGGTCATAAACCCTATGCCCTCGGTTTGCGGGCCCGGGCTCTACATGAATCGAACTTGTCTTACCCAATGTTCCATGGGATTCGGTAATAGACATTTGGTGGATAAAGTATCTTGGCAACCCTAACCAGAGCAAAAAAAATTGAAAAGGGGGTGCAACACGAGGACTTCCTAGGGGGTCACCCATCCTCGTACTACTCTCGCCCAAGCACGCTTAACTTCGTAGTTCTGATGGTATCCGGTGCATTAGTGCGGGTATGATCGCACCCGTCATGTTGAGGGCACAATTCCTATAAGTATTAACGGTTCACTCTGCTAGCCTAGAGAGATGGCCCATTCAAAAGGCTCAATGGGCTTAACGGCAACCCATCTGCTTCGACAACACAGAATCCTCGCAAGACGTGATATCGACACGTTGTAGGGCCCTATGATGTACTGCGAGTCAGGTTGTTGTCCTTTTAACAGCTCACGACGTACGATCCGGGACCGAAAAATAGTATAAAAGAAGAAAAGTGGCCTGAAACTGATGAAAACGTTCGATTTTGGGCTCCAAAAATGGGCACAGCGAGCAAGCTGGCTGCCCTCGTCGTAGAGCTCTCAGAGAGCTTTGCAACGGTATGCTGTGCGCCGCGTAACTCCTTACGGATCAAAAGTTACGGGCATTGGAGCGACAGAGACCTGGTCACAAACCCTACGCCCTCGGTTTACGGGCCCGGCCTCTAAGTGAAGCAAATTTGTCTTGCCCAATGTTTCGTGGGATTCGGTAATAGAGATTTGATGGATAAAGTATCTTGGCAACACTTGCCAGGGCAAAAAAAAATGAAAAGGGGGTGCAACACAAGGACTTCCAAGGGGGTCACCCATCCTAGTACTACTCTCGCCCAAGCACGTTTACCTTCGGAGTTCTGATGGGATCCGGTGCATTAGTGCGGATATGATCGCACCCGTCATGTTGAGGGCACAATTCCTATATGTGTTAACCGTTCACAGTCACAGCCCAGAGAGATGGCCCATTGAAAAGTCCCAATGGGCTTAATGACAACTCATCCGCTTCAACAACACAGAATCCTTGCAAGACGTGATATCGACGCTTTGTTGGGACCTCTAATGTTCGACGAGTTAGGTTGCTGTCCTTTTAACATCTCACGACGTACGATCCGGGACGAGAAAAACAGAGCAAAAGAAGAAAAGTGGTCTGAAATAGATGAAAATGTTTGATTTTGGGCTCCAAAAAGGGCATAGCGAGCAAGCTTGCTGCCCCTGTCATAGAGCTCTCAGAGGGCTTTGCAACAGTATGATGTACGCTGCGTAACTCCTTATGGATCAAAAGTTATGGGCACTGGAGCGACGGAGACCTGGTCACAAACCCTGCGCCCTCGGTTTGCGGCCCCTGCCTCTACATTAAGCTAAGTTGTCTTGCCCAATGTTCCGTGGGATTCGGTAATAGAGATTTGGTGGATAATGTATCTTGACAACCCTAACCAGGGCAAAAAAAAAAGAAAAGGGGGTGCAACACGAGGACTTCCCAAGGGGTCAGCCATCCTAGTACTACTCTCGTCCAAGCACGCTTAACTTCGGAGTTCTGATGGGATCCGGGGCATTAGTGCTGGTGTGATCGTACCCGTCATGTTGAGGGCACAATTCCAATATGTGTTAACGGCTCACAGTCCCAGCCTAGAGAGATGGCCCATTCAGAAGGCCCAATGGGCTTAACGACAATCCATCTGCTTGAACAACGCAGAATCCTCGCAAGACGTGATATCGACAAATTGTAGGGCCTTCTAATGTCCCGCGAGTCAGGTTGTCATCCTTTTAACAGCTCACGACATACGATCCGGGATAAAAAACAGAGCAAAAGAAGAAAAATGGCCGGAAACTGATGAAAACGTTCGATTTTGGGCTCCAAAAATGGGCACAGCGAGCATACTCGCTGCCCCCGTCGTAGAGCTCTGAGAGAGGTTTGCTACGGTGTGCTGTGCACCGCGTAACGCCTTACGGATCAAAAGTTATGGGCGTTGGAGCGACGGAGACCTGGTCACAAACCCTACCCCTCGGTTTGCGGGCCCGGCCTCTACGTGAAGCGAAGTTGCCTTGCCCAATGTTCCGTGGGATTCGGTAATAGAGATTTGGTGGATAATGTATCTTGGCAACCCTAACCAGGGCAAAAAAAAAATGAAAAGGCGGTGAAACACGAGGACATCCCAGGGGGTCACGCATCCTAGTACTACTCTCGTCCAACCAAGCTTAACTTCAGAGTTCTGATGGGATCCGGTGCATTAGTGCTGGTATGATCGCACCCATATGTTGAGGGCACAATTCCTATATGTGTTAACGATTCACAGTCCCAGCCTAGAGAGATTGCCCATTCAAAAGGTACAATGGGCTTAACGACAACCAACCCGCTTCAACAACACAGCATCCTCGCAAGACGTGATATCAACACGTTTTAGGGACTTCTGATGTACCACGAGTCAGGTTGTCGTCCTTTTAACAGCTCACGACGTCCGATCAGGGACGAAAAAATAGTGCAAAAGAACAAAATGGCCTGAAACTGGTGAAAACGTTCGATTTTGGGCTCCAAAAATGGGCACAACAAGCAAGCTAGCTACCCCTATAGTAGAGCTCTCAGAGAGCTTTGCAGCGGTATACTTTGCGCTGCATAACTTCTTACGGATCAAAAGTTATGGGCACCGGAACGACGGAGACCCGGCCACAAACACTACGCCCTCGGTTTGCGGGCCCTGCCTCTACGTGAAGCGAAGTTGTCTTGCCCAATGTTCCGTGCGATTCGTTAATAGAGATTTGGTGGATAAAGTATCTTGGCAACCCTAACAAGGGCAAAAAAAATTGAAAAGGGGGTGCAACACGAGGACTTCCCAGGGGGTCACCCATCCTAGTACAACTGTCGCCCAAGCACGCTTAACTTCGGAGTTCTGATGGGATCCGGTGCATTAGTGCTGGTATGATCGCACCCGTCATGTTGAGGGCACAATTCCTACATGTGTTAACGGTTCACAGTCCCAGCCTAGAGAGATGGCCCATGCAAAAGTCCCAATGGGCTTACCCACAACGCATCCGCTTCAACAATGCAGCATCCTCGCAAGACGTGATATCAAAACATTGTAGGGCCCTCTGATGTCCGGCGAGTTAGGTTGTCGTCCTTTTAAAAGCTCACGACGTACGATCCGGGACGAAAAAATTGAGGAAAAGAACAAAAGTGGCCTGAAACAAATGAAAACGTTCGATTTTGTGCTAACAAAATTGGGTATAGCGAGCAAGCTAGCTGCCCCCCGTCGTAGAGCTCCCAGGAAGCTTTGGCACGGTATGCTGTGCGCCGCGTAACTCCTTATGGATCAAAAGTTATGGGCACCGGAGCGACGGAGACCTGGTCACAAACCCTACGCCCTCGGTTTGCGGGTCCGGCCTCTACGTCAAGCGAAGTTTTCTTGCCCAATGTTCCGTGGGATTCGGTAATAGAGATTTGGTGGATAAAGTATCTTGGCAACCCTAACCAGGGCAAAAAAAATTAATAAGGGGTTGCAACACAAGGACTTCCCTGGGGGTCACCCATCCTGCACTACTCTCGTCCAAGCTCGCTTAACTTCGGAGTTCTGATGAGATCCGGTGCATTAGTGCTGGTATGATCATACCCGTCATGTTGAGGGCACAATTCCTATATGTGTTATCGGTTCACAGTCCCAGCCTAGAGAGATGGCCCATTCAAAAGGCCCAATGGGCTTAACGACAACCCATCCGCTTTAACAATGCAGCATCCACGCAAGATGAGATATCGACACGTTGTAGGGCCCTCTGATGTCCAGCGAGTCAGGTTGTAGTCCTCTTAACAGCTCACAACGTACGATCTAGGACAAAAAAATAGAGCAAAAGAACAAAAGTGGCCTGAAACTGATGAAAATGTTCAATTTTGGGCTCCAAAAATGGGCATAGCGAGCAAGCTAGCTGCCCCCGTCGTAGAGATCTCAGAGAGCTTTCCAACGGTATGTTGTGCGCCGTGTAACTCCTTACAAATCAAAAGGTATGGGCAGCGGAGCGACGGAGACCTGGTCACAAACTCTACGCCCTCGGTTTGCGGGCCCGGCCTCTACGTGAAGCGAAGTTGTTTTGCCTAATGTTCCATGGGATTCGGTAATAGAGATTTGGTCGATAAAGTATCTTGGCAACTGTAACCAGGGCAAAAAAAATTGAAAAGGGGGTGCAACACGAGGACTTCCGAGGGGGTCACCCATCCTAGTACTACTCTCGCCCAAGCACGATTAGCTTTGGTGTTCTGATGGGATCCGGTGCATTAGTGCTGGTATGATCACACGCGTAATGTTGAGGGCATAATTCTTACATGTGTTAACGGTTCACAGTCCCAGCCTAGAGAAATGGCCCATTCAAAAGGCCGAATGGGCTTAATGCCAACCCATCCGCTTCAACAACGCAGCATCCTCGCAGGACGTGATATCAACACATTGTAGGGCCCTCTAATGTCCTGCTAGTTAGGTTGTCATCCTTTTAACAGCTCACGACGTATGACCTGGGACGGAAAAACAGTGCAAAAGAAGAAATATGGCCTGAAATTGATGAAAATGTTCAATTTTGGGCTCTGAAAAAAGGCACAGCTGAGCAAGCTTGCTGCCCCCATCGTAGAGCTCTGAGAGAGCTTTGCAACGGTGTGCTCTGCGCCTCGTAACTCCTTACGGATCAAAAGTTATGGGCATTGGAGTAACGGAGACCTGGTCACAAACACTACGCACTCGGTTTGTGGGCCCGGCCTCTACGTGAAGCGAAGTTGTCTTGCCAAATGTTCCGTGGGATTCGATAATAGAGATTTGGTGGATAATGTATCTTGGCAACCCTAAGCAGGGCAAAAAAAATAAAAAGGGGGTGCAACACGAGGACTTCATAGGGGGTCACCCATCCCAGTACTACTCTCGTCCAACCAAGCTTAACTTCAGAGTTCTGATGGGATCCGGTGCATTAGTGCTGGTATGATCGCACCCATATGTTGAGGGCACAATTCCTATATGTGTTAACGATTCACAGTCCCAGCCTAGAGAGATTGCCCATTCAAAAGGTCCAATGGGCTTAACGACAACCCACCCGCTTCAACAACGCAGCATCCTCGCAAGACGTGATATTGACACGTTATAGGGACCTTTGATGTCTCGCAGGTCAGGTTGTCGTCCTTTTAACAACTCACGATGTCCGATCAGGGACGAAAAAATAGTGCAAAAGAACAAAATGGCCTGAAACTGGTGAAAACGTTCGATTTTGGGCTCCAAAAATGGGCACAACAAGCAAGCTAGCTACCCCTATAGTAGAGCTCTCAGAGAGCTTTGCAGCGGTATGTTGTGCGCTGCGTAACTCCTTACGGATCAAAAGTTATGGGCACCGGAACGGCGGAGACCTGGTCACAAACACAATGCCCTCGGTTTGCTGGCCCAGCCACTACGTGAAGAAAAGTTGTCTTGCCCATTGTTCTGTACGATTCGTTAATAGAGATTTGGTGGATAAAGTATCTTGGCAACCCTAACAAGGGCAAAAAAAATTGAAAAGGGGGTGCAACACGAGGACTTCCCAGGGGGTCACCCATCCTAGTACAACTGTCGCCCAAGCACGCTTAACTTCGGAGTTCTGATGGGATCCGGTGCATTAGTGCTGGTATGATCGCACCCGTCATGTTGAGGGCACAATTCCTACATGTGTTAACAGTTCACAGTCCCAACCTAGAGAGATGGCCCATGCAAAAGTCCCAATGGGCTTAACAACAACGCATCCGCTTCAACAATGCAGCATCCTCGCAAGACGTGATATCAAAACATTGTAGGGCCCTCTGATGTCCGGCGAGTTAGGTTGTCGTCCTTTTAAAAGGCAAAATAGAGCAGAAGAACAAAAGTGGCCTGAAACTGATGAAAACGTTCGATTTTGCGCTAACAAAAATGGGCACAACATGTAAGCTAGCTGCCCCCGTCGTAGAGCTCTCAGAGAGCTTTGCAACGGTATGTTGTGCGTCGCGTAACTCCTTATGGATCAAAAGTTATGGGCACCGTAGCGACGGAGACCTGGTCACAAACCCTACGCCCTCGGTTTGCAGGCCCGACCTCTATGTGAAGCGAAGTTGTCCTGCCCAATGTTCCGTCGGATTTGGTAATAGAGATTTGGTGGATAAAGTATCTTGACAACCCTAACCAGGACAAAAAAAATTGAAAAGGGGGTGCAACACGAGGACTTCCCAGGGGGTCACCCATCCTAGTACTACTCTCGCCCAAGCACGCTTAACTTCGAAATTCTGATGGGATCCAGTGCATTAGTACTTTTATGATCACACCCGTCATGTTGAGGGCACAATTCCTATATGTGTTAACGGTTCACAGTCCCAGCCTAGAGAGATGGCCCACTCAAAAGGCCCAACGGGCTTAACGACAACCCATCCGCTTCATCAACGCTGCATCCTTGCAAGACGTGATATCGACACGTTGTAGGGCCCTCATATGTCCTGCGAGTCAGGTGGTAGTCCTTTTTTACAGGTCACGACGTACGATCCTGGACGGAAAAACATAGCAAAAGAAGAAAAGTGGCTTGAAACTGATGAAAATGTTGAATTTTGGGCTCAAAAAATAGGCACAGTGAGCAAGCTAGCTGCCCCCGTCGTAGAGCTCTGAGAGAGCTTTGCAACGGTGTGCTGTGCGCCGCGTAACTCCTTACGGATCAAAAGTTATGGGCATTGGAGCAACGGAGACCTGGTCACAAACCATACGCCCTCGGTTTGTGGGCCCGGCCTCTACGTGAAGCGAAGTTGTCCTACCCAATGTTCCGTAGGATTCGGTAATAGAGATTTGGTGGATAATGAATCTTGGCAACCCTAACCAGGGCAAAAAAAAATGAAAAGGGGGTGTAACACGAGGACTTCACAGGGGTTCACCCATCCCAGTACTACTCTCGCCCAACCACGCTTAACTTCGGAGTTCTGATGGGATCCGATGCATTAGTGCTGGTATGATCGCACCCATCATATTGAGGGCACAATTCCTATATGTGTTAACGGTTCACAATCCCAGCCCAGAGAGATGGCCCATTCAAAAGGCCCAACTGGCTTAACGATAACCCATCCGCTTCAACAACGCAGCATTCTCGCAAGACGTGATATCGACACGTTGTACGGCCCTTTGATATCCCGCGAGTCAGGTTGTCGTCCTTTTAACAGCTCACGACGTCCGATCAGGGACGAAAAAATAGAGCAAAAGAATAAAATGGCCTGAAACTGGTGAAAACGTTCGATTTTGGGCACCAAAAATGGGCACAGCAAGCAAGCTAGATGCCCCCGTCGTAGAGCTCTCAGAGAGCTTTGCAGCGGTATGTTGTGCGCTGCGTAACTCCTTACGGATCAAAAGTTATGGGCACCTGAACGACGGAGACCTGGTCACAAACACAACGCCCTCGGTTTGCGGGCCCAGCCTCTACGTGAAGCAATGTTCCGTGCGATTCGGTAATAGAGATTTGGTGGATAAAGTATCTTGGCAACCCTAACAAGGTCAAAAAAAATTAAAAAGGGGGTGCAACACGAGGACTTCCTAGGGGGTCACCCATCCTACTACTACTGTCGCCCAAGCACGCTTAACTTCGGAGTTGTGATGGGATCCGGTGCATTAGTGCTGGTATGATCGCACCCGTCATGTTGGGGACACAATTCCTACATGTGTTAACGGTTCCCAGTCCCAGCCTAGGGAGATGGCCCATTCAAAAGGCCCAATGGACTTAACGACAACCCATCCGCTTCAACAACGCAGCATCCTCGCAAGACGTGATATCGACACGTTGTAGGGCACTCTGATGTCCGGCAAGTCAGGTTGTCGTCTTTTTAAAATCCAACGACGTACGATCCGGGACGGAAAAATAGAGCTAAAGAACAAAAGTGGCCTGAAACTGATGAAAACGTTCGATTTTGCGCTAACAAGTTATGGGCACCGTAGCGACGGAGACCTGGTCACAAACCCTACGCCCTCGGTTTGCAGGCCCAGCCTCTATGTGAAGCGAAGTTGTCCTGCCCAATGTTTCGTGGGATTTAGTAATAGAAATGTGGTGGATAAAGTATCTTGGCAACCCAAACCAGAGAAAAAAAAATTGAAAATGGGGTACAACACGAGGACTTCCAAGGGGGTCACCCATCCTAGTACTACTCTCGCCCAAGCACGCTTAACTTCGGAATTCTGATGGGATCTGGTACATTAGTACTGGTATGATCGCACCCGTTATGTTGAGGGCACAATTCCTATATGTGTTAATGGTTTACAGTCCTAGCCTAGAGAGATGGCCCACTCAAAACGCCCAATCGGCATAACGACAACCCATCCGCTTCAACAACGCAGCATCCTCTAAAGATGTGATATCGACACGTTGTAGGGCCCTCTGATGTCCCACGAGTTAGGTGGTAGTCCTTTTTTACAGCTCACGACGTACGATTCGGGATGAAAAAACAGAGCAAAAGATGTAAAGTGGCCTGAAACTTATGAAAACGTTCAATTTTGAACTCTAAAAATGGGAACAGTGAGCAAGCTGGCTTCCCCCATCGTAGAGCTATGAGAGAGCTTTGCAACGGTATGCTGTGCGCCGCGTAACTCCTTACGGATCAAAAGTTATGGGCACCGGAGCGACGGAGACCTGGTCAGAAGCCCTACATCCTTAGTTTGCGGGCCCAGCCTCTACGTGAAGCGAAGTTGTCTTGCCCAATGTTCCGTGGGATTCGGTAATAGAGATTTGGTGGATACAGTATCTTGGCAACCCTAACCAGGGCAAAAAAATAAAAAAAGGGTTGCAACACAAGGACTTCCCAGGGGGTCACCCATCCTGGCACTACTCTCGTCCAAGCACGCTTAACTTTGGAGTTCTGATGGGATCCGGTGCATTAGTGCTAATATGATCGCATCCATCAAGTTAAGGGCACAATTCCTATATGTGTTATCGGTTCACAATCCCAGCCTAGAGAGATGGCCCATTCAAAAGGCCCAATGGGCTTAACGACAACCCATCCGCTTTAACAACGCAGCATTCTCGCAAGATGTGACATCGACATGTTGTAGGGCCCTCTAATGTCCCGCAAGTCAGATTGTCGTCCTTTTAACAGCTCACGACGTACGATCCGGGACGAAAAAATAGAGCAAAAGAACAAAAGTGGCCTGAAACTGATGAAAATGTTCAATTTTGGGCTCCAAAAACGGGCAAAGTGAGCAAGCTCGCTGCCCCCATCGTAGAGCTCTGAGAGATCTTTGCAACGGTATGCTGCGCGGCGCGTAACTCCTTACGGATCAAAAGTTATGGGCACCGGAGCGACGGAGACCTGGTCACAAACCCTACGCCCTAGGTTTGCGGGCCCGGCCTCTACATGAAGTGAAGTTGTCTTGCCCAATGTTCCGTGGGATTCGGTAATATAAATTTGGTGGACAAAGTATCTTGTCAACCCTAACCAGGGCAAAAAAAATTAAAAAGGGGGTGCAACACGAGGACTTCCAAGGGGGTCACCCATCCTAGTACTACTGTCACCCAAGCACGCTTAACTTCGGAGTTCTGATGGGATCCGGTGCATTAGTGCTGGTATGATCGCACCCGTCATGTTGAGGGCACAATTCTTACATGTGTTAACGGTTCACAGTCCCAGCCTAGAGAGATGGCCCATTCAAAAGGCCCAATGGGCTTAACGACAACCCATCCGCTTCAACAATGCAGCATCCTCGCAAGACGGGATATCGACCCGTTGTAGGGCCCTCTGATGTCCCGCGAGTCAAGTTGTCGTCCTTTTAACAGCTCATGACGTACGATCCGGGATGAGAAAACAGAGCAAAAGAAGAAAAGTGGCCTGAAACTGATGAAAATGTTCAATTTTGGGCTCCAAAAATTGGCAAAGCGAGCAGGCTAGCTGCCCCCGTCCTAGAGCTCTGAGGGAGCTTTGCAACGGTATGCTGTACGCCGCGTAACTCTTTACAGATCAAAAGTTATGGGCATCGGAGCGACGGAGACCTGGTCACAAACCCTACTCCCTCAATTTGCGGGCCCAGCCTCTACGTGAAGCGAAGTTGTCTTGCCCAATGTTCCGTGGGATTCAGTAATAGAGATTTGGTGGGTAAAGTATCTTGGCATGCCTAACCAGGGAAAAAAAATTAAAAAGGGGTTGCAACACATGGTCTTCCCAGGGGGTCACCCATCCTGGCACTACTCTCGCCCAAGCACGCTTAACTTCGTAGTTCTGATGGGATCCGGTGCATTGGTGCTGGTATGATCGCACCCGTCATGTTGAGGGCACAATTCCAATATGTGTTAACGGTTCACAGTCCCAGCCTAGAGAGATGGCCCATTCAAAAGGCCGAATGGGCTTAACGACAACCCATCCGCTTCAACAACGCAACTTCCTCGCAAGACGTGATATCGACACGTTGTAGGGCCTTCTGATGTCCAGCAAGTCAGGTTGTCGTCCTTTTAACAGCTCACGACATTCGATCTGGGACGGAAAAATAGAGCAAAAGAACAAAAGTGGCCTGAAACTGATGAAAATTTTCAATTTTGGGCTCCAAAAACAGGCACAGCGAGCAAGCTGGCTGCCCCCGTCGTAGAGCTTTGAGGGACCTTTGCAACGGTATGATGTGCGCCGCGTAACTCCTTATGGATCAAAAGTTATGGGCACCGGAGTGATGGAGACCTGGTCACAAATCATACGCCCTCGGTTTGCGGGCCCAGCCTTTACGTGAAGCGAAGTTGTCTTGCCCAATCTTCCATGGGATTCAGTAATAGAGATTTGGTGGATAAAGTATCTTGGCAACCCTAACCAGGGAAAAAAATTGAAAATGGGCTGCAACACGAGGACTTCCGAGGGGGTCACCCATCCTAGTTCTACTCTCGCCCAAGCACGCTTAACTCCGGAGTTCTGATGGGATCCGGTGCATTAGTGCTGGTATGATCGCACCAGTCAAGTTGAGGGAACAATTCCTTTATGTGTTAACTGTTCACAGTGCCAGCCTATAGAGATGGCCCATTCAAAAGGCCCAATGGGCTTAACGACGACCCATCCGCTTCAACAATGAAGCATCCTAGCAAGACGTGATATCGACACGTTGTCGGGCACTCTGATGTCCCGCGAGTCAGGTTGAAGTCCTTTTAACAACTCGCGACGTACGATCCGGGACATAAAAAAATAAGCAAAAGAACAGAAGTGGCCTGAAACTGATGAAAATGTTCAATTTTGGGCTCCAAAAACGGGCATAGCTAGCAAGCTGGCTACCCCCATCGTAGTGCTCCCAGAGAGCTTTGCAACGGTATGCTGCGCACCGCGTAACTCCTTACAGATCAAAAGTTAGAGGCACTGGAGCGACGGAGACCTGGTCACAAACCCTACGCCCTCAGTTTGCGGGCCCGGCCTCTACGTGAAGCGAAGTTGTCTTGCCCAATGTTCCGTGGGATTCGTTAATAGGTATTTGGTGGATAAAGTATCTTGGCAACCCTAACCAGGGCAAAAATAATTGAAAAGGGGGTGCAACACAAGGACTTCCCAAGGGGTCACCCATCCTAGTACTACTCTAGCCCAAGCACGCTTAACTTCGGAGTTCTGATGGGATCCGGTGCATTAGTGCTTGTATGATCATACCTGTCATGTTGAGGGCACAATTCCTATATGTGTTAACGGTTCACAGTGCCAGCCTAGATAGATGGCCCATTCAAAAGGCCCAATGGGCTTAACGACAATCCATCCGCTTCAACAACGTAGCATCCTCGGAAGACGTGATATCGACGCATTTTAGGGCCCTCTAATGTCCCGCGAGTATAGTTGTCGTCCTTTTAACAGCTCACGACGTACGATTTGGGATGGAAAAACAGAGTAAAAGAAGAAAAATGGCCTGAAACTGATGAAAACGTTAGATTTTGGGCACAAAAAATGGGCACAACAGTAAGCTGGCTGCTCCCGTCGTAGAGCTCTCGAACAGCTTTGCAACAGTATGCTGTGCGCCCTGTAACTCCTTACGGATCAAAAGTTATGGGCACCGGAGCGACAGAGACCTGGTCCCAAACCCTGCGCTATCGGTTTGCCAGCTCAGCCTCTTCGTGAAGCGATGTTGTCCTGCCCAATGTTTTGTGAGATTCGGTAATAGAGATTTGGTGGACAATGTATCTTTGCAACCCTAACCAGGGAAAAAAATGAAAAGGGGTGCAACACAAGGACTTCCCAAGGGGTCACCCATCCTAGTACTACTCTCGCCCAAGCACGCTTAACTTTGGAGTTCTGATGGGATCCGGTGCATTAGTGCTGGTATGATCGTACCCGTCATGTTGAGGGCGCAATTCCTATATGTTTTAACGGTTCACAGTCTCAACCTAGAGAGATGGCCCATTCAAAAAGCCCAATGGGCTTAACGACAACCCATCCATTTCAACAACGCAGCATCCTCGCAAGATGTGATATCGACACGTTGTAGGGCCTTCTAATGTCCCGCGAGTCAGGCTGTAGTCCTTTTAACAGCTCACGACGTACGATCCGGGACGGAAAAACATAGCAAAAGAAGAAAAGTGGCCTGAAACTGATGAAAACGTTCGATTTTGGCCTCCAAAATGGGCACAGTGGGCAAGCTTGCTGCCCTTCTCGTAGAGCTCTCAGAGAGCTTTGCAACGGTATGCTGTGCGCTGCGTAACTCCTTACGGATCAAAAGTTATGGGCACTGGAGCGACAGAGACCTAGTCACTAACCCTACGCCCTCGGTTTGCTGGCCCAGCCTCTACGTGAAATGAAGTTGTCTTGCCCAATGTTCCGTGGGATTCGGTAATAGATATTTGGTGGATAAAGTATCTTGGCAACCCTAACCAGGGCAAAAAAAATTAAAAAGGGGGTGCAACATGTGGACTTCCCAGGGGGTTACCAATCCTAGTACTACTCTCGCCCAAGCACACTTAACTTCGGAGTTCTGATGGGATCCGGTGCATTAGTGCTGGTATGATCGCACCCATCATGTTGAGGGCACAATTCCTATATGTGTTATCGGTTCACAGTCCCGGCCTAGAGTGATGGCCCATTCAAAAGGCCCAATGGGCTTAAGGACCACCCATCTGCTTTAACAACGCAACATCATCGCAAGACGTGATATCGACACATTGTAGGGCCCTCTGATATCCAACGAGTCAGGTTTTCGTCCTTTTAACAGGTCACGAAGTACGATCCCGGACGAAAAAATCGGGCAAAAGATGAAAAGTGGTCTAAAACTGATGAAAACGTTCAATTTTGGGCTCCAAAAATGGGCACAGCATGCAAGCTAGCTGCCCCTGTCGTACAACTCTCAGAGAGCTTTGCAACGTTATGCTGTGCGCTGCGTAACTCCTTACGAATCAAATGTTATGGGCACCGGAGCGACGGAGACCTGGCCATAAACCCTACGCCCTCGGTTTGCGGGCCCGGCCTCTACGTGAAGCGAAGTTGTCTTGCCCAATGTTCTGTGGGATTCGGTAATAGAGATTTGGCAGATAAAGTACCTTGGCAACCCTAACCAAGGCAAAAAAAATTGAAAAGGGGGTGCAACACGAGGACTTCCGAGGGGGTCACCCTTCCTAGTTCTACTCTTGCCCAAGCACGCTAAACTTCGAGTTCTGTTGGGATCCAGTGCATTAGTGATGGTATGATCGCACCTGCCATGTTGAGGGCACAATTCCTATATGTGTTATTGGTTCACAGTCCCAGTCTAGAGAGATGGCCCATTCAAAAGGCCCAATGGACTTAACGACAACCCGTCTGCTTCAACAACGCAGCATCCTCGCAAGACGTGATATCGACACGTTGTAAGGCCCTCTGATGTCCCACGAGTCAGGTTGTCGTCCTTTTAACATATCATGACGTACGATACGGGAGGGAAAACTCGAGCAAAATAAGAAAAATGGCCTAAAACTGATAAAAACATTCAATTTTGGCACAGCGAGCAAGCTAGATGCCCCCGTTGTAGAGCTCTCAGAGTGCTTTGCAACGGTATGCCGTGCGCTGTTTAACTCCTTACGGATCAAAAGTTATGGGCATTAGAGCGACGGATACCTGGTCACAAACCCTACGCCCTCGGTTTACGAGCCCGGCCTCTACGTGAAGCGAAGTTGTCTTGCCCAATGTTCCGTACGATTCAGTAATAGAGATTTGGTGGATAAAGTATCTTGGCAACCCTAACCAGGGCAAAAAAAATTGAAAAGGGGGTGCAACATGAGGACTTCCCAGGGGGTCACCCATCCTAGTACTACTCTCGCCCAAGCACGCTTAAATTCGGAGTTCTGATGGGATCCGGTGCATTAGTGTTGGTATTATTGCACCCGTCATGTTAAGGGCACAATTCCTATATGTTTTAACGGTTCACGGTCCCAACCTAGTGAGATGGCCCATTCAAAAGGCCCAAGTGGCTTAACGATAACCCATCCGCTTCAACAACGCAGCATCCTCGCAAGACAGGATATCGACACGTTGTAGGGCCCTCTGAAGTCCCGCGAGTCTGGTTGTCGTCCTTCTAATAGCTCATGACGTACGATCCGGGAGAGAAAAATAGCGCAAAAGAAAAAAATGGCATGAAACTGATGAAAATATTCGATTTTAGGATCCAAAAATGGGCACGGCGAGCAAGCTAGCTGCCTCTGTCATAGAGCTCTCAGAGAGCTTTGCAACGTTATGCTGTGCGCTGCGTAACTCCTTACGGATCAAAAGTTATGGGCACCGGAGCGACGGAGACCTGGTCACAAACCCTACGCCCTCGGTTTGTGGGCCCGGCCTCTACGTGAAGCGAAGTTGTCTTGCCCAATGTTTCGTGGGATTCGGTAATAGAGATTTGGTGGATAAAGTATCTTGGCAACCCTAACCAGGGCAAAATAAAATTGAAAATTGGGTGCAACACGAGGACTTCCGAAGGGGTCACCCATCCTAGTACTACTCTCGCCCAAGCAGGCTTAACTTCGAGTTCTGTTGGGATTCGGTGCATTAGTGCTGGTATGATCGCACCCGCCATGTTGAGTGCACAATTCCTATATGTGTTAACGGTTCACTGTCCCAGCCTAGAGAGATGGCCCATTCAAAAGGCCCAATGGGCTTAATGGCAACCCATCTGCTTCAACGACGCAGCATCCTCGCAAGACGTGATATCAACACGTTGTAAGGACCTCTGATGTCCCACGAGTCAGGTTGTCGTCCTTTTAACAGATCACGGTGTACGATCTGGGATGAAAAACACGAGCAAAACAAGAAAAGTGTCCTAAAACTGATGAAAACGTTCGATTTTGGGCTCCAAAAAGGGACACAGCGAGCGAGCTGGCTGCCCCAGTTGTAGAGCTCTCGGAGAGCTTTGCAACGGTATGCTGTGCACCGCGTAACTTCTTACATATCAAAACTTATGGGCACCGGAGCGACGGAGACCAGGTCACAAACCCTACGCCCTCGGTTTGCGGGCCCGGCCTCTAAGTGAAGCGAAGTGGTCTTGCCCAATGTTTCGTGGGATTCGGTAATAGAGATTTGGTGGATAAAGTTTCTTGGCAACCCTAACCAGGGCAAAAAAAATTTAAAATGGGGTGCAACACGAGGACTTCTCAGGGGGTCACCCATTCTAGTACTACTCTCGCCCAAACATGCTTAACTTCGGAGTTCTGATAGGATACGGTGCATTAGTGCTGTTATAATTGCACCCGTCATGTTGAGAGCACAATTCCTATGTGTGTTAACGGTTCACAGTCCCAGCCTAGAGAGATGGCCCATTCAAAAAGGCCCAATGGGCTTAACGACAACCCATCCGCTTCAACAATGCAGCATCCTCGCAAGACGTTATCTCGGCACGTTGTAGGGCCCTATGATGTCCCGTGAGTGAGGTTGTCGTCCTTTTAACAGCTTACGACGTACGATCCGGGATGGAAAAACATATCAAAAGAAGAAAAGTGGGTTGAAACTGATGAAAACGTTCGATTTTGGGATCGAAAAACGGGCACAACGAGCAAGCTAGCTGCCCCCATCATAGAGCTCTCAGAGAGCTTTGCAACAGTATGCGGTGCACCGCATAACTCCTTACGGATCAAATGTTATGGGCACCGGAGTGACGGAGACTTGGTCACAAACCCTACGCCCTCGGTTTGCGGGCCTGGCCTCTACGTGAAGCGAAGTTGTCTTGCCCAATGTTTCGTGGGATTCGGTAATAGAAATTTGGTGGATAAAGTATCTTGGCAACCCTAACCAGGGGAAAAAAATTGAAAAGGGGTGCAACACGAGGATTTCCCAGGGGGTCACCCATCCTAGTACTACTCTCGCCCAAACATGCTTAACTTCGGAGTTCTGATGGGATCCGGTCCATTAGTGCTGGTATTATAGCACCCGTTGTGAGGCCCGACCCCGAATAACGTGTCCTACCTCGATTTGCGCGCCTTATACCTTAAATTGAATGACCGACCTTGGATGACGTGTCCTGTCTTGGTTTTCGTGCATTCCTCGTCATACGTGCCTTGACCTAGAATAGTGTGCCCTAATCCCTGACTCACATGCGGTACCTAGAAATATGTGCTCTGACCTCGATGTACGTGTGTTATCTCGTTTTGTGTGCCCTAACCTTAAACTGCGTACCTTAACCTAGATATAGAGTCATGCCTTGATTTGCGTGCATTTACATTAGAATCCGTGCATTTATCTTGAAGTACATGCATTAGTCTTGAAGTTCATGTCTTACCTCGTAGTTCGTGTCTACCTCGTAATTCGTGCCCAAGACCTAGGAATCCGTGCCACCACGTTGATGAAGAAAGAATCCTACACAAAGCACTAGACAATAAAATAATCCTACACAATCCACTAACCAATATTATATTCCTAATTCAAATTCTCTACAAACTACACTAACAATAAAATAATACTAAACTATTCCTACATTTCCCACTAACTATTATTATATTCATAATTCAACTCATCAGCAAACATTCCTATATTTTATTCTACCTAGATTCCCTCATTCCCCAACATTCCTATGACAATTCTAATGACACAAATGCATAAAAAATTAGTCCTAGACAAACTATGACAAAACACTTAACACAATGCATAAAAAATTGCTCAAATTCTCCTCAAATCTCCACCATTTTCGACCAAGTGCTCCATGCCCATGCTAGCCATTTCAAAATACTCCTTGAAGACACAAAAGGTCTGAATTTGTATGCCCAAGGCTGACCATATGCTCAAAAAAAATTGCAAAGCCATTACTTTTGTCATATTCTCTCATTCCCTCTCAATTTCTCTCACTTCCCTCTCATTTTCTCTCTCCATTTCGGTTTTGGCTGAGTTCTCTCCACCTCTTAGCTCATCTTCATCATCCTAAGGTGCATCAAGACAAACCACAAGCAAAGAAACTCACCCAAGCAAGCTAGGATGCAAGAAACACACATGCAAGCATTTTGAGTCACCATTTTCGGCCTAGGTAAGTTTTCTTGGCTTCCATTTCTTTTCTTCTTGTTCTAACCTCATGCATGTACTAAGAGATTGATCACTAGGCTAGGAAAAATAGAGAAACCAAGTTGGAATCTCGGCTAAGCAAGAAGAAGAAGAGATTTGAAGCTTCAACAAGTTTTTGTGCATCTTTGTGGTTGATTGCTAAGGTGAGGGTTAAAACCTTTTGAAAACTCTTCAAAAATTCACATGCATGCTCATAAATGTGTGTATTTTCTTCTGTACTTGAGCTATATGGTCGTTCATAAGCTTAAACAACCATGCATGGCAAGATCTTGGCTTGAAAATGATGCTAGGTGAAGTCGAAATTGTTGACAGCTCTCTGACCAGTCTGTTCGAGGTAAGTTTAGCTAGTAAAATGATGTTGAGAATGCATGAAAATTGGTAGGTGACTATTTTGGACAGTTTTGAACACTTTTCCCAGAAATAGGCCGAAGCTAATTTTGAAAATAAAGTCCTAAAAATGGAAAATCTTTAAAATGTGACCAAATCTGGAAATCTGGAAAACTGAAGCAGGTTTTGGCAGATGCACTGACCTTGTGGAACGAACCATATTTGACTTTGTAAATGATGTTCAAAATGCATGAAATGGACCAAGGTAAAACTGACCCTAAGGACCTCAAAAACGTCAATTTCTGAAAAGTGTGCAAATCTGGACAGTTTTGTGCTATTCCACTGTTTCAGCTATATCTAATGATCCTGAACTCCAATTGATGCAAGGTTTGTTTCTGATTTTAGTTAACTTCTTAAGCTTTAATTTGACATCTTATTAACTGAATTTGGAGATTTTTTTCTTATCCGATTGATTGTGAGAAGACAGCCTATTGCAGTAAGGGTTTCACTTAATGTTGTGCTTAGAAAATTGTCGTGACTCGTCTTGTTGAATTAAATGCTTGGGATTATAGCTATGGGATGTTGTGTGGACTGTTTTAAATATTTGAGGATGTTGAATTAAATGATGCATGGTTTGAGATTGACTTTGAGTTGGGTTGAGGCTTAAATTGCACGAATATACATGACATGGAAACCCTAATGACTAGGTAGTTTTGCTAAGTACTGATCAATTGGACATTGTGTGGGAATTACATGCTTAGTGGGCTGCCCGTAAATGTCTTATAACTTCAAATGTGATTTTGACCATTGCATGTTGACAAATAAGCTTTTCTTGCACCCGAACCCATGATTGATGTCATTGCATGTTGAATAATCGTATCACTTGATTACGTGGACTTCGAAA
Organism: Ehretia macrophylla; assembly: GCA_037974665.1. Taxonomy (NCBI): domain Eukaryota; kingdom Viridiplantae; phylum Streptophyta; class Magnoliopsida; order Boraginales; family Ehretiaceae; genus Ehretia; species Ehretia macrophylla. Next base: position 78,917,135 of record CM075769.1, read on the forward strand.
TGAGTTATATGGCTTGACTTGCATGTGTTACATGGCTGCCCATTTAATGTTCATATGACTCTATGTGTTCTACAAGTGAAATTTCATGTCAAGCATGCCTCGTTCGTTTACTTGGCAATATGTGATCTTGAAATTGCTCGGAGCCAACCTACTTTGTTGTCCTCTTAATGTGAATTGTTAAAAGATATTCAATGGTTTATTTGAACATGATTACTTGGCTTCCTGTTAAAGTTTAATTGCTTTCAAATGGATATATGAAATGATTATATGTTCTTACAATGCCTTATATGCCAATATATCAAAATGTGATCATATACTTGCTCGAAGGCAACCTACTTTGTTGCCCTCCTAATGTGAAATGTTAAATGACATAAATGGGCATTGTATACAAGGTTGCAACCTTTCATTGTGGCATGGTAGCGTTTCACGAACGCCGGGCGGCATAGGGCTTGCCGGTGCTCCCGTGACAACCATGGTCCAATTCCCTCTCTCGCTTGGCATTCCACCCTCGGAGAGTTGGGTCGTAGGTTTCGGGGTACATCCGGAGTACACCCAATTGGGAGCGATAAGGGGATTATTGAAGTCGGCCGCAACAATTGTATCAAAATTGAAATTGAGAGCAACCGCTCACCGTATCCTTTTACTGTGTGTATAAGTACTCTCGCTTGGTTCCTAGAGAACCTCGGGGAGGAAAGACTGGTATTTCTGTTCCTTTACTTGATTTTACTGTTATATTCATGTTTGAAAATGGGATTTTCATAAATTGAACCAGAAAATGAGTTTCAAAACGTATTTCTCGTTCCCCCTCGCTGAGTTCATAAGGACTCACCCTCTTTTTTATCACATGTGAAGAAGAACAGGTACAGATACCCGAGGACAACGTTCCTATCGATGTTTCCTTGGAGTGATTGTCTGTCCTTACGTGCTTTTGTGCTTTGCCTGAAAGTGGTTGCTATATGGATGTTTTGTTTGATTGCAAACTATTCATTTTATTGATGTAAATGACCCTATTGTAATTTGGGTCTAATTCTGGGATTGTACTACCTATAGCCGGACGAACTTTTATTTGGTGGTTTTCTTTCATTTTCTTAATTGGTAGTTATCGTAGGCATTCAAACCACTAGATGAACAATCAACTAAGTTAATTCTATCTAATTTCACTTAGGTGCTCATTTGCAAACTAAAGGATAATAGGTACTCGCATGATAGCAAATTGACAAATAAACGGGACATAGTTATCATGTTAGGCTTATTAACCAAATGAGACTTTCAAGATAAACTAGTAGGCAAATCGGTTGGTGACAAATAGGAGTCCTTAATGGAATTGGATTAATGATTGGTATAATTAAGACGTTTAGAGAATTAGGTCAAACCAAAGAGCCCAATTACAGCCATTATGCTGCCGGTTTTTCAGAAAATTTTAGAGCTTAGGCCAAAACGTTAAGTGTTAAATCTTCATAAACAGTTAAGTATGTGATATTACCTGAATGTTTAGTTCACACCCTAGACTAAACTTATAGGCCGGGTTGGAGCATGACACCCGTCATGTTGAGGGCACAATTCCTATGTGTTAACGGTTCACAGTCCCAGCCTAGAAAGATGGCCCATTCAAAAGGCCCAATGGGCTTAACGACAACCCATCCTCTTCAACAATGCAGCATCCTCGCAAGACGTGATATCGACACGTTGTAGGGCCCTCTGATGTCCGACGAGTCAGGTTGTCGTCCTTTTAACAACTCACGACGCACGATCCGAGATGGAAAAGCAGAGCAAAAGTAGAAAAGTGGACAGAAATTGATAAAAATGTTCGATTTTAGGCTCCAAAAATGGGCACAGCGAGCAAGCTGGCTGCCCCCGTCGTAGAGCTCTCAGAGAGATTTGCAACGGTATGCTGTGCGCTGCGTAAATCTTTACGGATCAAAAGTTTTGGGCACCGGGGCGACGGAGACCTGGTCACAAACCCTACGCCCTCAGTTTGTGGGCCCGGCCTCTATGTGAAGCGAAGTTGTCTTGCCCAATGTTCCGTGGGATTCAGTAATAGAGATTTGGTGGATAAAGTATCTTGGCAACCCTAACCAGGGCAAAAAAAATTGAAAAGTGGGTGCAACACGAGGACTTCCCAGGGGGTCATCCATCCTAGTACGATCTCGCCCAAGCACGCTTAACTTCGGAGTTCTGATGGGATCCGGTGCATTAGTGCTGGTATGATCGCACCCGTCTTGTTGAGGGCACAATTGTTTTATGTGTTAACGGTTCACAGTCCCAGCCTAGAGAGATGGCCCATTCAAAAGGCCCAATGGGCTTAACGACAACCCATCCGCTTCAACAACGCAGCAACCGCGCAAGACGTGATATCAACACGTTGTAGGGCCCTCTGATGTACCGCGAGTCAGGTTTTCATCCTTTTAACAGCTCGTGACGTACGATGCGGAACGGAAAAACAGGGCAAAAGAAGAAAAGTGACCTGAAATTGATGAAAACGTTCGATTTTGGGATCCAAAAATGGGCATAGTGAGCAAGCTAGCTGCTCCTGTCGTAGAGCTCTCAGAGAGCTTTGCAACGTTATGCTGTGCGCTGCGTAACTCCTTTCGGATCAAAATTTATGGGCACTGGAGCGACGGAGACCTGGTCACAAAAACCCTACGCCCTCGATTTGTGGGCCCAGCCTCTAAGTGAAGCGAAGTTGTCTTGCCCAATGTTTCGTGGGATTCGGTAATAGAGATTTGGTAGATAAAGTATCTTGGCAACCCTAACCAGGGCAAAAAAAATTGAAAAGGGGGTGCAACACGAGGACTTCGGCAGGGGTCACCCATCCTAATACTACTCTCGCCCAAGCACGCTTAACTTCGAGTTTTGTAGGGATCCGGTGCATTAGTGCTGGTATGATCGCACCCGCCATGTTGAGGGCACAATTCCTATATGTGTTAACGGTTCATAGTTCCAACCTAGAGAGATGGCACGTTCAAAAGGCCCAATGGGCTTAACGACAACCCATCCGCTTCAACAACGCAACATCCTCGCAAGACGTGATATCGGCACGTTGTAAGGCCCTCTGATGTCCCATGAGTCAGGTTGTCGTCCGTTTAACAGCTCACGACGTACGATCCAGGATGAAAAACCAGAGTAAAAGAAGAAAAGTGGCCCAAAACTGATCAAACGTTTGATTTTGTGCTCCAAAAATGGTCACAGCGAGCAAGCTCGTTGCCCCCGTCGTAGGGCTCTCGGAGAGCTTTGTAATGGTATGCTGTACACCGTGTAACTCCTTACGGATCAAAAGTTATGGGCACCGCAGCGACGGAGACCTGGTCACAAACCCTACGCCCTAGGTTTGCAGGCCCGGCCTTTACGTGAAGCGAAGTTGTCTTGCCCAATGTTCCGTGGGATTCAGTAATAGAGATTTGTTGGATAAAGTATCTTGGCAACCCTAACCAGGGCAAAAAAAATTGAAAAAGGGGGGCAACACGAGGACTTCTGTGGGGGCCACCCATCCTAGTAATACTCTCGCCCAAGCACGCTTAACTTCAGAGTTCTGATGGGATCCGGTGCATTAGTGCTGGTATGATCGCACCCGTCATGTTAAGGGCACAATTCCTCTTTGTGTTAACGGTTCACAATGCCAGCCTAGAGAGATGGCACATTCAAAAGGTCCAATGGGCTTAACGACAACCCATCCGCTTCAACAACGCAGCATCCTCGCAAGACGTGATATCGACATGTTGTAGGGCCCTCTGATGTGCTGCGAGGTAGGTTGTCGTCCTTTTAACAGCTCACGACGTACGAGATGGGACAAAAAAACAGAGCAAAAGAAGAAATCTAGAGTGAAACTGATGAAAATGTTCCATTTTGGGCTCCAAAAATGGGCACATTGAGCAAGCTGGCTGCCCCCGTCGTAGAGCTCTCAGTGAGCTTTGCAACGGTATGCTGTGCGCCGCGTAACTCCTTAGGGATCAAAAGTTATGGGCACCGGAGCGACGGAGACCTGGTCACAAAACCTACGCCCTCGGTTTACGGGCTCGGCCTCTACGTGAAGCGAAGTTGTCTTGCCCAATGTTCCGTGGGATTCGGTAATAGAGATTTGGTGGATAAAGTATCTTGGCAACCCTAGCCAGGGCAAAAAAAATTGAAAAGGGGTTGTAACACGAGGACTTCCCAGGGGGTCTCCATCTTAGTACTACTTTTGCCCAAGCACGCTTAACTTCGGAGTTCTGATGGGATCCGGTGCATTGGTGCTGGTATGATCGCACTCGTCGTGTTGAGGGCACAATTCCTATATGTGTTAACGGTTCACAGTCCCAGCCTAGAGAGATGGCCCATTTATAAGGCCTAATGGGCTTAACGACATCCCATCCGCTTCAAAAACACAGCATCCTCGTAAGACGTGATATCGACACATTGTAGGGCCCCCTGATGTCCCGCGAGTCAGGTTGTCATCCTTTTAACAGCTCACGACGTACGATCCAAGATGGAAAAATAGAGCAAAAGAACAAAATGGCCTGAAACTGATGAAAATGTTCTATTTTGGCATCCAAAAATGGGCATAGCGAGCAAGCTAGTTGCCCCATCGTAGAGCTCTCAGAGAGCTTTGCAACGGTAAGCTGTGCGCTGCGTAACTCCTTACGGATCAAAAGTTATGGGCACCGAAGCGACGGAGACCTCGTCACAAACCCTACGCCCTCGGTTCGCGGGCCCAGCCTCTACGAGAAGCGAAGTTGTCTTGTCCAATGTTCCGTGGGATTCAGTAATAGAGATTTGGTGGATAAAGTATCTTGGCAACCTTAACTAGGGCAAAAAAAATTGAAAAGTGGGTGCAACAAGAGGACTTCCCTGGGGGTCACCCATCCCAGTACTACTCTCGCCCAAGCACGCTTAACTTCGGAGTTCTGATGGGATCCGGTTCATTAGTGCTGATATGATCGCACCCGTCACGTTGAGGGCACAATTCCAATATGTGTTAACGGTTCACAGTGCCAGCCTAGAGAGATGGCCCATTCAAAAGGCCCAATGGGCTTAACTATAACCCATCCGCTTCAATAACGCAGCATGCTGGCAATACGTGATATCAACACGTTGTAGGGCCCTCTGATATACCCCGAGTCAAGTTTTCTTCCTTTTAATAGCTCACGACGTACGATCCAGGACGAAAAAACAGGGCAAAAGATGAAAAGTGGCCTGAAATTGATGAAAATGATAAATTTTGGGATCCAAAAAGGGGCACAGCGAGCAAGCTAGCTGCCCCTGTCGTGGAGCTCTCAGAGAGCTTTGCAACGTTATGCTGTACGCTGCGTAACTCCTTACAGATCAAAAGTTATGGGCACCGGAGCGACGGAGACCTGGTCACAAACCCTACGCCCTGGGTTTGCGGGCTCGGCCTTTATGTGAAGCGAAGTTGTCTTGCCCAATGTTCCGTGGGATTCGGTAATAGTGATTTGGTGGATAAAGTATCTTGGCAACCCTAACCAGGGCAAAAAAAATTGAAAAGGGGGTGCAACACGAGGACTTCCGAGGGGGTCACCCATCCTAGTACTACTCTCGCCCAAGCACGCTTAACTTCGAGTTCTGTTGGGATCCGGTGCATTAGTGCTGGTATGATCGCACCCACTATGTTGATGGCACAATTCCTTTATGTGTTCACGGTTCACAGAGCCAGCCTAAAGAGATGGCCGACTCCAAAAGTCCAACGGGCTTAACGACAACCCATCTGCTTCAACCACGCAGTACCCTCGCAAGACGTGATATCAACACATTGTAAGGCCCTCTGATGTCCCACGAGTCAGGTTGTCGTCCTTTTAACAGCTCACGACGTACGATCCGGGACGGAAAACCAGAGCAAAAGAAAAAAGTTGCCTAAAACTAATGAAAACGTTCGATTTTGGGCTTTAAAAAGGGGCACAGCAAGCAAGCTAGCTGCCCCCGTCGTAGAGATCTCAGAGAGCTTTGCAATGGTATGCTGTGCGCCACGAAACTCCTTACGGATAAAAAGTTATAGGCACAGGAGCGACGGAGACCAGGTCATAAACCCTATGCCCTCGGTTTGCGGGCCTGGCCTTTACGTGAAGCGAAGTTGTCTTGCCCAATGTAACATGGAATTCGGTAATAGAGATTTGGTGGATAAAGTATCATGGCAACCCTAACCGGGGCAAAAAAAATTGAAAAGAGGGTGCAACCCGAGGACTTACCTGGGGCTCACCCATCCTAGTACTACTCTCGCCCATGCGCGCTTAACTTTGGAGTTCTGATGGGATCCGGTGCATTAATGCTGGTATGATCGCACACGTCATGTTGTGGGCACAAATCCTTTATGTGTTGACCGTTCACAGCGCCAGCCTAGAGGGATGGCCTATTCAAAAGGCCCAATGGGCTTAACAACAACCCATCCGCTTCAACAACACAGCATCCTCGCAAGACATGATATCGACAAGTTGTAGGGCCCTCTGATGTACCGCGAGTCTGGTTGTCGTCCTTTTAACAGCTCACGACGTACGATCAGGGACGAAAAAACAGGTCAAAAGAAGAAAAGTGGCCTGAACCTGGTGAAAACGTTCGATTTTGGTCTCCAAAAATGGGCACAGCGAGCAAGCTGGCTGCCACTGTCGTAGAGCTCTTAAAGAGCTTTGCAACGGTATGCTGTGCGCTGCGTAACTCCTTACGGATCAAAAGTTATGGGCACCGGAGCGACGGAGAAATGGTCACAAACCCTACGCCCTCGGTTTGTGGGCCCGGCCTCTACGTGAAGCGAAGTTGGCTTGCCCAATGTTCCGTGGGATACGGTAATAGAGATTTGGTGGATACAGTATCTTGGCAACCTTTACCAGGGCAAAAAATATTGAAAAGGGGGTGCAACACGAGGACTTCCTAGGGGGTCACCAATCCTAGTTCTTCTCTCGCCCAAACATGCTTAACTTCGGAGTTCTGGTGGGATCCGGTGCATTAGTGCTGGTATGATAGCACCCGTCATGTTCAGGGCACAATTTCTATATGTGTTAACGGTTCACAGTCCCAGCCTAGAGAGATGGCCCATTCAAAAGGCCCAATGGGCTTAACGACAACCCATCCGCTTCAACAACGCAGTATCCTTACAAGACGTGATATCGACACGTTGTAAGGCCCTCTGATGTACCATGAGTCAGGTTGTCGTCCTTTTAACAGCTCACGACGTACGATCCAAGACGGAAAAACAGAGCAAAATAAGAAAAGTAGCCTAAAACTGATGAAAACGTTCGATTTTGGGCTCCAAAAACGGACACAACAAGCAAGCTAGCTACCCCCATCATAGACCTCTTAGAGAGCTTTGCAACAGTTTGCGGTGTGCAGCATAACTCCTTACGGATCAAAAGTTATGGGCACCGGAGCGACGGAGACCTGGTCACAAACCCTACGCCCTCGGTTTGCGGGCCCGGCCTCTACGTTAAGCGAAGTTGTCTTGCCCTATGTTCCGTGGGATACGGTAATAGGGATTTGGTGGATACAGTATCTTGGCAACCCTTACCAGGACAAAAAAAATTGAAAAGGGGGTGCAACACGAGGACTTCCCTGGGGGTCACCCATCCTAGTACTACTCTCGCCCAAACATGCTTAACTTCGGAGTTCTGATGGGATCCGGTGCATTAGTGCTGGTATGATCTTACCCGTCAAGTTGAGGGCACAATTCCTATATGTGTTAACTGTTCACAGTCCCAGCCTAGAGAGATGGCCCATTCAAAAGGCCCAATGGGCTTAACAACAACCCATCCGCTTCAACAACGCAGCATCCTCGCAAGACGTGATATTGACACGTTGTAGGGCGCTCTGATGTCCCGTGAGTCAGGTTGTCGTCCTTTTAACAGCTCACGACGTACGATCCAGGACGGAAAAACAGAGCAAAACAAGAAAAGTGGCCTGAACCTGATGAAAATGATCGATTTTGGGCTCCAAAAGCGGACACAACGAGCAAGCTAGCTACCCTCGTCATAGAGCTCTTAGAGAGCTTTGCAACAGTATGAGGTGTGCAGCGTAACTCCTTACAGATCAAAAGTTATGGGCACCGGAGCGACGGAGACCTAGTCACAAACCCTATGCCATCGGTTTGCGGGCCCGGCCTCTACGTGAATCGAAGATGTCTTGCCCAATGTTCCGTGGGATACGGCAATAGAGATTTGGTGGATACAGTATCTTGGCAACCCTTACCAGGGCAAAAAAAAATTGAAAAGGGAGGTGCAACACGAGGACTTCCCTGGGGGTCACCCATCCTAGTACTACTCTCGCCCAAACATGCTTAACTTCGGAGTTCTGATGGGATCCGGTGCATTAGTGCTGGTATGATCTTACCCGTCAAGTTGAGGGCACAATTCCTATATGTGTTAACTGTTCACAGTCCCAGCCTAGAGAGATAGCCCATTCAAAAGTCCCAATGGGCTTAACAACAACCCATCCGCTTCAACAACGCAGCATCCTCGCAAGACGTGATATTGACACGTTGTAGGGCGCTCTGATGTCCCGTGAGTCAGGTTGTCGTCCTTTTAACAGCTCACGACGTACGATCCGGGATGAAAAACATGTCAAAAGAAGAAAAGTGGTCTAAAACTGATGAAAAGATTCGATTTTGTTCACCAAAAATGGCCACAGCGAGCAATCTAGCTGCCCTTGTCGTAGAGCTCTCAAAGAGCTTAGCAACGGTATGTTGTGCACAGCGTAACTCCTTACGGATCAAAAGTTATGGGCACCGGAGCGACGGAGACCTGGTCACAAACCTTACGCCCTCGGTTTGCGGGCCCGGCCTCTACGTGAATTGAAGTTGTCTTGCCCATTGTTCCATGGGATACGGTAATAGAGATTTGGTGGATACAATATCTTGGCAACCCTTACCAGGGCAAAAAAAAATTGAAAAGGGGGTGCAACACGAGGACTTCCCAGGGGGTCACCCATCCTAGTACTACTCTCGCACAAACATGCTTAACTTCGGAGTTCTGATGGGGTCCGATGCATTAGTGCTGGTATGATCGGATCTGTCATGTTGAGGGCACAATTCCTATATGTGTTAACGGTTCACAGTCCCAGCCTAGATAGTTGTCCCATTAAAAAGGCCCAATGGCCTTAAAGACAACCCATCCGCTTCAACAACGCAGCATCCTAGCAAGACGTGATATTGACACGTTGTAGGGCCCTCTGATGTCCCGTGAATCAGGTTGTCGTCCTTTTAACAGCTCACAACGTACGATCCGGGACGAAAAATTTAGTCAAAAGAAGAAAAGTGGCCTGAAACTGATGAAAACGTTCAATTTTGGGCACTAAAAATGCCCACAACGAGCAAGCTAGCTGCCCTGTCGTAGAGCTCTCAGAGAGCTTTGCAACGGTATGCTGTACGCTGCGTAACTCCTTACGGATCAAACGTTATGGGCACCGGAGCGACGGAGACCTGGTCACAAACCCTACGCCCTCGGTTTGCTGGCCCTGCCTCTACGTGAAGCAAAGTTATCTTGCCCAATGTTCCGTGGGATAAGGTAATAGGGATTTGGTGGATAAGGTATCCTGGCAACCCTTACCAGGGCAAAAAAAATTGAAAAGGGGGTACAACACGAGGACTTCCCAGTGGGTCACCCATCCTAGTACTACTCTCGCCCAAACATGCTTAACTTCAGAGTTCTGATGGGATCCGGTGCATTAGTGCTGGTATGATCACACCCGTCATGTTGAGGGCACAATTCCTATATGTGTTAACGGTTCACAGTCCCAGCCTAGAGAGATGGCCCATTCAAAAGGCCCAATGGGCTTAACGACAACCCATCCGCTTCAGCAACGCATTATCCTCGCAAGACGTGATATTGACACGTTGGAAGGCCCTCTGATGTCCCGTGAGTCAGGTTGTCGTCCGTCTAACAGCTCATGACGTACGATCCGGGATGGAAAAACAGAGCAAAAGAAGAAAAATGGCCTGAAACTGATGAAAACGTTTGATTTTGGGCTCCAAAAACGGGCACAGCGAGCAAGCTAGCTGCCCCCGTCATAGAGCTCTCAGAGAGCTTTGCAATAGTATGCGGTGCACAGCGTAACTCCCTACGGATCAAAAGTTATGGGCACTGGAGCTACGGAGACCTGGTCACAAACTCTACGCACTCGGTTTGCGGGCCCGGCCTCTACGTGAAGCGAAGTTGTCTTGCCCAATGTTTCGTGGGATTCGGTAATAGTGATTTGGTGGATAAAGTATCTTGGCAATCCTAACCAGGGCAAAAAAAATTGAAAAGGGGGTGCAACACGAGAACTTCCCTAGGGGTCATCCATCCTATTACTACTCTCGCCCAAGCATGCTTAAGTTCGGAGTTCTGATGGGATCCGGTGCATTAGTGCTGGTATGATCGCACCCGTCATGTTAAGGGCACAATTCCTCTTTGTGTTAACGGTTCACAATGCCAGCCTAGAGAGATGGCACATTCAAAAGGTCCAATGGGCTTAACGACTGCCCATCCGCTTCAACAACGCAGCATCCTCACAAGAAGTGATATCGATACGTCGTAGGGCCCTCTGATGTACCGCGAGTCAGGTTTTCATCCTTTTAAAAGCTCACGACGTATGATCCGGGATGAAAAAACAGGTCAAAAGAGAAAAAGTGGCCTGAAACTGATGAAAACGTTTGATTTTGGGCTCCAAAAATGGCCATAGCGAGTAAGCTTGCTGCCCCTATCGTAGAGCTCTCTGAGAGCTTTGCAACAGTATGCTGTGCGCTGCGTAACTCCTTAAGTATCAAAAGTTATGGGCACCGGATCGACGGAGACCTGGTCACAAACCCTACGCCATCGGTTTGCGGGCCCGACCTCTACGTGTAGCGAAGTTGTCTTGCCCACTGTTCCGTGGGATACGGTAATAGAGATTTAGTGGATAAAGTATCTTGGCAACCCTTACCAGGGCAAAAAAATTTGAAAAGGGGTGAGCCACGAGGATTTCCCAGGTGGTCACCCATCCTAGTACTACTCTCGACCAAACATGCTTAACTTCGGAGTTCTGATGGGATCCGGTGCATTAGTGCTGGTATGATCGCATCCGTCATGATGAGGGCACAATTCCTTTATGTGTTAACGATTCACAGTCCCAGCCAAGAGAGATGGCCCATTCAAAAGGCCCAATGGGCTTAACGACAACCTATCCGCTTCAACAACGCAGCATCCTCGCAAGACGTGATATTGACACGTTGTAGGGCCCTCTAATGTCCCGTGAGTTGGGTTGTCGTCCTTTTAACAACTCACAACGTACGATCCGGGATGGAAAAACAGAGCAAAAGAAGAAAAGTGGCCTGGAACTGATGAAAACGTTCGATTTTGGGCTCCAAAAATGGACACAGCGAGCAAGCAGGCTGCCCCCGTCATAGAGCACTCAGAAAGCTTTGCAACAGTATGTTGTGCGCAACGTAACTCCTTTCGGATCAAAAGTTATGGGCACCACAGCCACGGAGACTTGGTCACAATCTTCACGCCGTCGGTTTGTGGGCCCGACCTCTACGAGAAGCGAAGTTGTCTTACCCAATGTTCTGTGCGATTCGGTAATAGAGATTTGGTGGATAAAGTATCTTGGCAATCCTAACCAGGGCAAAAAAATTTGAAAAGGGGGTGCAACACAAGGGCTTCCCTGGGGGTCACCCATCCTCCTACTACTCTCGCCCAAACACGCTTAAGTTTGGAGTTCTGATGGGATCCGGTGCATTAGTCCAGGTATGATCGCACCCGTCATGTTAAGGGCACAATTCCTATATGTGTTAACGGTTCACAGTGCCAACCTAGAGAGATGGCCCATTCAAAAGGCCCAATGGGCTTAACGACAGCCCATCCGTTTCAACAACGCAGCATCCTCGCAAGAAGTGATATCAAAACGTCGTAGGGCCCTCTGATGTACCGCGAGTCAGGTTGTCGTCCTTTTAACCGCTCACGACATTCGATCCGGGATGAAAAAATAGGTCAAAAGAAGAAAAGTGGCCTAAAACTGATGAAAACGTTCGATTTTGGGCTCCAAAAATGGCCACAGTGACCAAGCTGGCTGCCCCTTTCGTAGAGCTCTCAAAGAGCTATGCAACGGTATGTTGTGCACTGCGTAACTCATTACAGATCAAAAGTTATGGGCTCCAGAGCGACGGAGACCTGGTCAAAAACCCTACGCCCTCGGTTTGCGGGCTCAGCCTCTACGTGAAGCGAAGTTGTCTTGCCCAATGTTCCGTGGGATACGGTAATAGAGATTTGGTGGATAAAGTATCTTGGCAACCCTTACCAGGGCAAAAAAAATTGAAAAGGGGGTACAACACGAGAACTTCCCAGGGGGTCACCCATCCTAGTACAGCTCTCGCCCAAGCACGCTTAACTTCGGAGTTCTGATGGGATCCGGTTCATCGGTGCTGGTATGATCGTACCCATCATGTTGAGGGCACAATTCCTATATGTGTTAACGGTTCACAGGTCCAGCCTAGAGAGATGGCCCATTCAAAAGGCCCAATGGGCTTAACGACAACCCATCCGCTTCAACAACGCAGCATCCTCGGAAGACGTTATATTGACACATTGTAGGGCCCTCTGATGTCCCGTGAGTCAGGTTGTCATCCTTTTAACAGCTCACGATGTACGATCCGGGATGAAAAAATAGGTCAAAAGAAGAAAAGTGGCCTAAAACTGATGAAAACATTCTATTTTGGGCTCCAAAAACGGCCACAGCGAGCTAGCTGGCTGCCCCTATCGTAGAGCTCTCAGAGAGCTTTGCAACGGTATGCTGTGCGCTGCGTAACTCTTTACGGATAAAAAGTTTTGGGCACCGGAGCGACGGAGACCTGGTCAGAAACCCTACACCCTCGGTTTGCGGGCCCGGCCTCTACTTGAAGCGAAGTTGTCTTGCCCAATGTTCCGTGCGATTCGATAATAGAGATTTGGTGGATAAAGTATCTTGGCAACACTTACCAGGGCAAAAAAAATTGAAAAGGGGGTGGAACACGAGGACTTCCCAGGGGGTCACCCATCCTAGTACTACTCTCGCCCAAACATGCTTAACTTCGGAGTTCTGATTGGATCTGGTGCATTAGTGCTAGTATGATCGCACCCATCATGTTGAGGGCATAATTCCTATATGTGTTAACGGTTCACAGTCCAAGCCTAGAGATATGGCCCATTCAAAAGGCCCAATGGGCTTAACGACAACCCATTCGCTTCAACAACGTAGCATCCTTGCAAGACGTGATATCGACACATTGTAGGGCCCTCTGATGTACCGCGAGTCAGGTTGTCGTCCTCTTAACAGCTCACGACGTACGATCCGGGATGAAAAAATAGGTCAAAAGAAGAAAAGTGGCCTAAAATGGATCAAAACGTCCGATTTTGGGCTCCAAAAATGGCCACAGCGAGCAAGCTAGCTACCTCTGTCGTAGAGGTCTCTGAGAGCTTTCCAACGGTATGTTGTGCACTGTGTAACTCCTTACGGATCAAAAGTTATGGGCACCGGAGCGACGGAGACCTGGTCCCAAACCCTACGCCCTCGGTTTGCGGGCCCGGCCTCTACGTGAAGCGAAGTTGTCTTGGCCAATGTTCCGTGGGATACGGTAATAGAGATTTTGTGGATACAGTATCTTGGGAACCCTTACCAGGGCAAAAAAAATTGAAAAGGGGGTGCAACACGAGGACTTCCCAAGGGGTCACCCATCCTAGTACTACTCTCACCCAAACATGCTTAACTTCGGAGTTCTGATGGGATCCGATGCATTAGTGCTGGTATGATAGCACCCGTCATGTTCAGGGCACAATTCCTATATGTGTTAACGGTGCATAGTCCCAGCCTAGTTGGATGGCCCATTCAAAAGACCCAATGAGCTTAACGACAACCCATCCGCTTCAACAACGCTGCAACCTCGCAAGATGTGATATTGACACGTTGAAGGGCTCTCTGATGTCCCGTGAGTCAGGTTGTCGTCCTTTTAACAACTCACGACGTACGATCCGGGATGGAAAAATAGAGCAAAAGAAGAGAAGTGGCCTGAAACTAATGAAAACGTTCGATTTTAGGCTCCAAAAATGGGCAAAACGAGCAACCAAGCTGCCACCGTCATAGAGCTCTCAGAGTGCTTTACAACGGTGTACTGTGCGTCGCGTAACTCCATACGGATCAAAAGTTATGGGCATCGGAGCGACGGAGACCTAGTCACAAACACTACGCCCTCGGTTTGCGGGTCCATCCTCTACGTGAAGCAAAGTTGTCTTGCCCAATGTTCCGTGGGATTCAGTAATAGAGATTTGGTGGATAAAGTGTATTGGCAATCCTAACCAGGGCAAAACAAATTGAAAAGGGGGTGCAACACAAGGACTTCCCTGGGGTCACCCATCCTACTACTACTCTCGACCAAGCACGGTTAACTTCGGAGTTCTGATGGGATCCTGTGCATTAGTGCTGGTATGATCGCACCTGTCATGTTAAGGGCACAATTCCTATATGTGTTAACGGTTCACAGTGCCAACCTAGAGAGATGGCCCATTCAAACGGCCCAATGGGCTTAACGACAGCCCATCTGCTTCAACAACGCAGCATCCTCACAAGAAGTGATATCGACACATCGTAGGGCCCTCTGATTTATCGCGAGTCAGGTTGTCGTCCTTTTAACACCTCACGACGTACGATCCGGGATTAAAAAATAGGTCAAAAGAAGAAAAGTGGCCTAAAACTTATGAAAACTTTCAATTTTGGCCTCCAAAAATGGGCACGGCGAGCAAGCTGGCTGCCCCTACCGTAGAGCTCTCAAAGATCTTTGCAACGGTATGATGTGCGCTGCGTAACTCCTTACGGATCAAAAGTTATGGGCACCGGAGCGACGGAGACCTGGTCACAAACCCTACGCCCTCGGTTTGCGGGCCCGGCATCTACGTGAAGCGAAGTTGTCTTGCCCAATGTTCCGTGGGATACGGTAATAGATATTTGTTGGATAAAGTATCTTGGCAACACTTACCAGCGCAAAACAAATTGAAAAGGGGTGCAACACGAGGACTTCCCAGGGGGTCACCTATCCTAGTACTACTCTCGCCCAAACATGCTTGACTTCATAGTTCTGATGGGATCCGGTGCATTAGTGCTGGTATGATCGCACCCATCATGTTGAGGGCACAATTCCTATATGTGTTAACGGTTCACAGTCCTAGCCTAGATAGATGGCCCATTCAAAAGGCCCAATGGCCTTAACGACAACCCATCCGCTTCAACAACATAGCATCCTCGCAAGACATGATATAGATACGTTGTGGGGCCCTCTGATGTCTCATGAGTCAGGTTGTCGTCCTTTTAACAGCTGACGACGTACGAACCGGGACGAAAAAATAGGTCAAAAGAAGAAAAGTGTCCTGAAACTGACGAAAACGTTCGATTTTGGGCTCCAAAAATGGGCAAAGCAAGCAAGCTGGATGCCCCGTCGTAGAGCTCTAAGAGAACTTTGCAACGGTATGCTGTGCGCTGCGTACCTTCTTACGGATCAAAAGTTATGGGCAACGGAGCGACTGAGACCTAGTCACAAATCCTACGCCCTCGGTTTGCGGGCCCGACCTCTACGTGAAACGAAGTCGTCTTGCCCAATGTTCCGCGGGATACTGTAATAGAGATTTGTTGGATAAAGTATCTTGGCACCCCTTACCAAGGCAAAAAAAATTGAAAAGGGGGTGCAACACGAGGACTTCCCAGGGGGTCACCCATCCTAGTACTACTCTCGCCCAAACATGCTTAACTTCGGAGTTCTGATGGGATCTGGTGCATTAGTGCTGGTATGATCGCACCCATCATGTTGAGGGCATAATTCCTATATGTGTTAACGGTTCACAGTCCCAGCCTAGAGAGATGGCCCATTCAAAAGGCCCAATGGGCTTAACTACAACCCATCCACTTTCACAACGCAGCATCCTCGTAAAACGTGATATTGACACGTGGTAAGGCCCTCTGATGTCCCGTGAGTCAGGTTGTCGTCCTTTTAACAGCTCACGACGTACGATCTGGGATGAAAAAATAGGTAAAAAGAAAAAAAGTGGCCTAAAACTGATGAAAACGTTCGATTTTGGGCTCCAAAAAGGGCCACAGCGAGCAAGCTGGCGGCCCTTGTCGGAGAGCTCTCAAAGAGCTTTGCAACGGTGTACTTTACGCTGCGTAACTCCTTACGGATCAAAAGTTATGGTCACCGGAGCGACGGAGACCTGGTCACAAGCCCTACACCCTCGGTTTGCGGGCTTGGCCTCTACGTGAAGCGAAGTTGTCTTGCCCAATGTTCTGTGGGATACGGTAATAGAGATTTGGTGGATAAAGTATCTTGGCAACCCTTACCAGGGCAAAAAAAAATTGTAAAGGGGGTGCAACACGAGGACTTCCCAGGGGGTCACCCATCCTAGTATTACTCTCGCCAAAGTACGCTTAACTTCAGAGTTCTGATGGGATCCGGTGCATTAGTGCTGGTATGATCGCACCCATCATGTTGAGGGCACAATTCATATATGTGTTAACGGTTCACAGTGCCAGCCTAGAGAGATGCCCCATTCAAAATGCCCAATGTGCTTAACGACAACCTATCCGCTTCAACAACGCAGCATCCTTGCAAGACGTGATATTGAAATGTTGTAGGGCCCTCTGATGTCCCGTGAGTCATGTTGTCGTCCTTTTAACAGCTCACGACGTACGATACGGGAAGAAAAAATAGTTCAAAAGAAGAAAAGTGGACTGAAACTGATGAAAACGTTCGATTTTGGGCTCCAAAAATGGCCACAGCGAGCAAGCTTGCTACCCCGGTCGTAGAGCTCTCAGAGAGTCTTGTAACGGTATGCTGTGCGCTGCGTAACTCCTTACAGATCAAAAGTAATGGGCACCGGAGCGACGGAGACCTGGTCACAAACCCTACGCCCTCGGTTTGCCGGCCCGGCCTCTACGTGAAGCGATGTTGTCTTGCCCAATGTTCCATGGGATACAGTAATAGAGATTTGGTGGATACAGTATCTTGGCAACCCTTACCAGGGCAAAAAAAATTGAAAAGGGGGTGCAACACGAGGACTTCCCAGGGGGTCACTCATCCTTGTACTGCTCTCGCCCAAACATGCTTAACTTCGGTGTTCTGATGGGATCCGGTGCATTAGTGCTGGTATGATAGCACCCGTCATGTTCAGGGCACAATTCATATATGTGTTAACGGTTCACAGCCCCAGCCTAGAGAGATGGCCCATTCAAAAGGCCCAATGGGCTTAACGACAACCCATCCGCTTCAACGTCGCAGAGTCCTTGCAGGACGATATATTGACATGTTGTAGGGCCATCTGATGTCCCGTGAGTCAGGTAATCGTCCTTTTAACAGCTCACGACGTACGAGCCGAGACGAAAAAACAGAGCAAAAGAAGAAAAGTGGCCTGACACAGATGAAAAAGTTCGATTTTGGGCACGAAAAACGGGCACAACGAGCAAGCTAGCTGCCCCCGTCATAGCGCTCTCAGAGAGCTTTGCAACAGTATGCGGTGCGCAGCGTAACTCCTTACGGATCAAAAGTTATGGGCACCGGAGCGACGGAGACCTGGTCACAAACCTTACGCCGTCGGTTTGTGGGCCCGGCCTCTACGTGAAACAAAGTTGTCTTGCCCAATTTTCCGTGGGATTTGGTAACAGAGATTTGGTGGATAAAGTATCTTGGCAACCCAAACGAGGGCAAAAAAAATTGAAAATGGGGTACAACACGTGGACTTCCCAGGGGGTCACCCATCCTAGTACTACTCTCGCCCAAGCACGCTTAACTTCGTAGTTATGATAGGATCCGTTGCATTAGTACTGGTATGATCGCACCCGTCATGTTGAGGGCATAATTCCTATATGTGTTAACTGTTCATAGTCCCAACCTTGAGAGATGGCTTATTCGAAGGGCCCAATGGACTTAACGACAGCCCATCCGCTTTAACAACGCAGCATCCTCCCAAGACGTGATATCGACACGTTGTAGGGCCCTCTGATGTCACGCGAGTCAGGTTGTCATCCTTTTAACAGTTCACGACGTACGTTCCAGGACGGAGAAGCAGAGCAAAAGAACAAAAGTAGCCTGAAACTGATGAAAACGTTCGATTTTGGGCTCCAAAAATGGCCACAGCGAGCAAGCTGGCTGCCCCTGTCATAGAGCTCGCAGAGAGCTTTGCAACGGTATGCTGTGCGCTGCGTAATTCCTTACGGATAAAAAGTTATGGGCACTGGAGTGACGGAGACCTGGTCACAAACCCTACGCCCTCGGTTTGCGGGCCCGGCCACTACGTGAAATGAAGTTGTCTTGCCCAATGGTCCGTGCGATTCGGTAATAGAGATTTGGTGGATGAAGTATCGTGGCAACCCTTACCAGGGCAAAAAAATTGAAAAGTGGGTGCAACACGAGGACTTCCCAGGGGGTCACCCATCCTAGTACTACTCTCGCCCAAATATGCTTAACTTCGGAGTTCTGATGGGATTCGGTGCATTAGTGCTGGTATGATTGCACCCGTCATGTTGAGGGCACAATTCCTATATGTGTTAACAGTTCACAGTCCCAGCCTAGATAGATGGCCCATTCAAAAGGCCCAATGGCCTTAACGACAACCCATCTGCTTCAACAACGCAGCATCCTTGCAAGAAGTGAAATCGACACATCGTAGGGCCCTCTGATGTATCGTGAGTCAGGTTGTCGTCCTTTTAATAGCTCACGACGTACGATCCGGGACGAAAAAACAGGTCAAAAGAAGAAAAGTGGCCGGAAACTGATAAAAACGTTCGATTTTGGGCTCCAAAAATTGCCACAACGAACAAGTTGGCTGCCCCTTGTCGTAGTGCTCTCAGAGAGCTTTGCAACGGTATGCTGTGCGCTGCGTAACGCCTTACGGATCAAAACTTATGGGCTACGGAGCGACGGAGACCTGGTCACAAACCCTACGCCCTCGGTTTGCGGGCCCGGCCTCTACGTGAAGCGAAGTTGTCTTGCCCAATGTTCCGTGGGATTCGGTAATAGAGATTTGGTGGATAAAGTATCTTGGCAACCCTAACCAGGGCAAAAAAAATTGAAAAGGGGATGCAACACGAGGACTTCCCAGGGGGTCACCGATCCTAGTACTACTCTCGCCCAAGCACGCTTAACTTCGGAGTTCTGATGGGATCCGGTGCATTAGTGCTAGTATGACTGCACCTGTCATGTTGAGGGCACAATTCCTATATGTGTTAACGGTTCACAGTCCCAGCCTAGAGAAATGGCCCATTCGAAAGGCCCAATGGGCTTAACGACGACCCATCCACTTCAACAACGCAGCATTTTCGCAAAACGTGATATTGACACGTTGTAGGGCCCTCTGATATCCCGTGAGTCAGGTTGTCGTCCTTTTAACAGCTCACGACGTACGATCCGGAATGAAAAAATAGGTCAAAAGAAGAAAAGTGGCCTGAAACTGATGAAAACGTTACATTTTGGGCTCCAAAAACGGCCACAGCAAGCAAGCTGGCTGCCACTGTCGTAGAGCCCTCAGAGTGCTTTGCAACGGTGTGCTGTACGCAGTGTAACTCCTTACGGATCAAAAGTTATGGTCACCGGAGCGACGGAGACCTGGTCACAAGCCCTACGCCCTCGGTTTGCGGGCCTGGCCTCTACGTGAAGCGAAGTTGTCTTGCCCAATGTTCCGTGGGATACGGTAATAGAGATTTGGTGGATACAGTATCTTGGCAACACTAACCAGGGCAAAAAAAATTGAAATGGGGGTGCAACACGAGGACTTCCGAGGGGGTCACCCATCCAAGTACTACTCTCGCCCAAGCACACTTAACTTCGGAGTACTGATGGGATCCGGTGAATTAGTGCTGGTATGATAGCACCCGTCATGTTGAGGGCGCAATTCCTATATGTGTTAACGGTTCACAGTCCCAACCTAGAGAGATGGCCCATTCAAAAGGCCTAATGGGCTTAACGACAACCCATCCGCTTCAACAACGCAGCATCCTTGCAAGATGTGATATTGACACGTTGGAGGGCCCTCTAATGTCCCGTGAGTAAGCTTGTATTCCTTTTAACAACTCACGACGTACGATCCGGGACGGAAAAACAGAGCAAAAGAAGAAAAGTGGCTTGAAACTGATGAAAACGTTCAATTTTGGGATCCAAAAAGGGCACAGCGAGCAAGCTAGCTGCCCCTGTCATAGAGCTCTCAGAGAGCTTTGCAATAGTATGCGGTGCGTAGCGTTACTCCCTACAGCTCAAAAGTTATGGGCACCGGAGCTACGGCGACCTGGTCACAAACTCTACGCCCTCGGTTTGTGGGCCTGGCCTCTACGTGAAGCGAAGTTGTCTTGCCCAATGTTTCGTGGGATTTGGTAATAGAGATTTGCTGGATAAAGTATCTTGGCAATCCTAACCAGGGCAAAAAAAATTGAAAAGGGGGTGCAACACGAGGACTTCCCTGGGGGTCATCCATCCTATTACTAATCTCGCCCAAGCACGCTTAACTTCGGAGTTCTGATGGGATCTGGTGCATTAGTGCTGGTATGATAGCACCCGTCATGTTGAGGGCACAATTCCTATATGTGTTAATGGTTCACAGTGCCAGCCTAGAGAGATGGCCCATTCAAAAGGCCCAATGGGCTTAACGACTGCCCATCTGCTTCAACAACGCAGTATCCTTGCAAGAAGTGATATCGACACGTCGTAGGGCCCTCTGATGTACCGCGAGTCAGGTTTTCGTCCTTTTAAAAGCTCACGACGTATGATCCGGGATGAAAAAACAGGTCAAAAGAGGAAAAGTGGCCTGAAACTGATGAAAACGTTTGATTTTGGGCTCCAAAAATGGCCACAGCGAGTAAGCTTGCTGCCCCTATCGTAGAGCTCTCTGAGAGCTTTGCAACAGTATGCTGTGCGCTGCGTAACTCCTTAAGTATCAAAAGTTATGGGCACCGGATCGAAGGAGACCTGGTCACAAACCCTACGCCATCGGTTTGCAGGCCCGGCCTCTACGTGTAGCGAAGTTGTCTTGCCCAATGTTCCGTGGGATACGGTAATAGAGATTTGGTGGATAAAGTATCTTGGCAACCCTTACCAGGGCAAAAAAATTTGAAAAGGGGTGAGCCACGAGGATTTCCCAGGGGGTCACCCATCCTAGTACTACTCTCGACCAAACATGCTTAACTTCGGAGTTCTGATAGGATCCGGTGCATTAGAGCTGGTATAATCGCACCCGTCATGTTGAGGGCACAATTCCTTTATGTGTTAACTGTTCACGGTCCCAGCCTACAGAGATGGCCCATTCAAAAGGCCCAATGGGCTTAAAGATAACCCATCTGCTTCAACAACCCAGCATCATCGCAAGACGTGATATTGACACGTTGTAGGGCCCTTTAATGTCCTGCGAGTCAGGTTGTCGTCCTTTTAACAGTTCACGACGTACGATCCGGGATGGAAAAACAGAGAAAAATAAGAAAAGTGGCCTGAAACTGATGAAAACGTTCGATTTTGGACTCCAAAAACGGGCACAACGAGCAAGCTAGCTACCCCCGTCATAGAGCTCTCAGAAAGATTTGCAACAGTATGCGGTGCACAGCGTAACTCCTTACGGATCAAAAGTCATGGGCACCGCAGTGACGGAGACCTGGTCACAATCTCTACGCCGTCGGTTTGCGGGCCCGGCCTCTACGTGAAGCGAAGTTGTCTTGCCCAATGTTCCGTGGGATACGGTAATAGAGATTTGGTGGATAAAGTATCTTGGCAATCCTAACCAGGGCAAAAAAAATATGAAAAGGGGGTGCAACACAAGGACTTCCCCGGGGTTCACACATCCTACTAGTACTCTCGCCCAAGCACACTTAACTTCGGAGTTCTGATGGGATCCGGTGCATTAGTGCTGGTATGATCGCACCCGTCATGTTAAGGGCATAATTCCTATATGTGTTAACGGTTCACTGTGCCAACATAGAGAGATGGCCCATTCAAAAGGCCCAATGGGCTTAACGATAGCCCATCCGCTTCAACAACGCAGCATCCTCGCAAGAAGTGATATCGACACGTCGTAGGGCCCTCTGATGTACAGCGAGTCAGGTTGTCGTTCCTTTTAACCACTCACGACGTACGATCCGGGATGAAAAAATAGGTCAAAAAAAGAAAAGTGGCTTGAAACTGATGAAAACGTTCGATTTTTGGCTCCAAAAATGGCCACAGCGACCAAGCTTGCTGCCCTTGTCGTAGAGTTCTCAGAGAGCTTTGCAACGGTATGTTGTGCGTTGCGTAACTCCTTACGGATCAAAAGTTATGGGTTCCAGAGCGATGGAGACCTGGTCACAAACCCTACACCCTCAGTTTGCGAGCCCGGCCTCTACGTGAAGCGAAGTTGTCCTACCCAATGTTCCGTGGGATATGGTAATAGAGATTTGGTGGATAAAGTATCTTGGCAACCCTTACCAGGGCAAAAAAAATTGAAAAGAGGGTGCAACACGAGGACTTCCCAGGGTGTCTCCCATCCTAGAACTGCTCTCGCCCAAGCACTCTTAACTTCGGAGTTCCGATAGGATCCGGTTCATCGGTGCTGGTATGATCACACCCGTCATGTAGAGGGCACAATTCCTATATGTGTTAACGGTTCACAGTGCCAACCTAGAGAGTTGGCCCATTGAAAGGGCCCAATGGGCTTAACGAGAACCCATCCGATTCAACAACACAGCATCCTTGTAAGACGTGATATCGAAACATTCTAGGGCCATCTGATGTCCCGTGAGTCAGGTTATCGTCCTTTTAACAGCTCACGACGAACGATCCGGGATGGAAAAACAGAGCAAAAGAAGAAAAGTGGCCTGAAACTGATGAAAACGTTCGATTTTGGGCTCCAAAAAGGAGCATAGCGAGCAAGCTGGCTGCCCCTGTCGTAGAGCTCTCAGAGAGCTTTGCAACAGTATGCTGTGCGCTGTGTAACTCCTTACGGATAAAAAGTTATGGGCACCGGAGCGACGGAGACCTGGTCACAAACCCTACGCCCTCGGTTTGCGGGCCCGGCCGCTACATGAAGCGAAGTTGTCTTGCCTAATGTTCCGTGCGATTCGGTAATAGAGATTTGGTGGATAAAGTATCTTGGCAACCCTTACCAGGGCAAAAAAAATTGAAAAGGGTTGCAACACGATGACTTCCCAGGGGGTCACCCATCCTAGTACTACTCTCGCCCAAACATGCTTAACTTCGGAGTTCTGATGGGATCTGGTGCATTAGTGCTGGTATGATCGCACCCATCATGTTGAGGGCACAATTCCTATATTTGTTAACGGTTCACAGTCCAAGCCTAGAGATATGGCCCATTCAAAAGGCCCAATGGGCGTAACGACAACCCATCCGCTTCAACAACGTAGCATCCTTGCAAGACGTGATATCGACACATTGTAGGGCCCTCTGATGTACCGCGAGTCAGGTTGTCGTCCTCTTAACAGCTCACGACGTAAGATCCGGGATGAAAAAATAGGTCAAAAGAAGAAAAGTGGCCTAAAACGGATGAAAACGTTCGATTTTGGGCTCCAAAAAGGGGCATAGCGAGCAAGCTGGCTGCCCCCGTCGTAGAGCTCTCAGAGAGCTTTGGAACGGTATGTTGTGCACTGTGTAACTCCTTACGGATGTAAAGTTATGGACACCAGAGCGACGGAGACCTGGTCACAAGCCCTACGCCTTCAGTTTGCGGGCCCGGCCTCTACATGAAGCGAAGTTGTCTTGCCCAATGTTTTGTGGGATACGGTAATAGAGATTTGGTGGATACAGTATCTTCGCAACACTTAGCAGGGCAAAAAAAATTGAAAAGGGGGTGCAACACAAGGACTTCCCTGGGGGTCACCCATCCTAGTACTACTCTCACCCAAACATGCTTAACTTCGGAGTTCTGATGGGATCCGGTGCATTAGTGCTGGTATGATAGCACACGTCATGTTCAGGGCACAATTCCTATATGTGTTAACTGTTAACAGTCCCAGCCTAGAGATATGGCCCATTCAAAAGGCCCAATGGGCTTAACGACAACCCATCCGCTTCAACAACGCAGCATCCTCGCAAGACGTGATATTGACACATTGTAGGGCCCTCTGATGTCCCGTGAGTCAGGTTGTCGTCCTTTTAATAGCACACGACGTACGATCCGGGACAGAAAAACAAAGCAAATGAAGAAAAGTGGCCTGAAATTGATGAAAACGTTCGATTTTAGGCTCCAAAAATGGGCAAAACGAGCAACCAAGCTGCCACCGTCATAGAGCTCTCAGAGTGCTTTGCAACAGTATGCGGTGCGCAGCATAACTCCTTACGGATCAAAAGTTATCGGCACCAGAGCGACGGAGACCTGGTCACAATCGCTAAGCCCTCGGTTTGCGGGCCCGGCCTCTACGTGAAGCGAAGTTGTCTTGCCCAAAGTTCCGTGGGATTCGGTAATAGAGATTTGCTAGATAAAGTATCTTGGCAAGGCTAACCGGGGCAAAAAAAATTGAAAAGAGGGGTGCAACACAAGGACTTCCCTGGGGGTCACCCATCCTACTACTACTCTCGCCCATGGACGGTTAACTTCAGAGTTCTTATGGGATCCTGTGCATTAGTACTGGTATGATTGCACCTGTCATATTGAGGGCGCAATTCCTATATGTGTTAACGATTCACAGTGCCAACCTAGAGAGATGGCCCATTCAAACGGCCCAATGGGCTTAACGACAGCCCATCTGCTTCAACAACGCAGCATCCTCACAAGAAGTGATATCGACACATCGTAGGGCCCTCTGATTTACCGCGAGTCAGGTTGTCATCCTTGTCACAGCTCGCGACGTACGATCCGGGATTAAAAAATAGGTCAAAAGAAGAAAAGTGTACTAAAACTGATGAAAATGTTCAATTTTGGTCTCCAAAAATGGCCACAGCGAGCAAGCTGGCTGCCCCTGTCGTAGAGCTCTCAAAGAGCTTTGCAACGGTATGATGTGCGCTGCGTAACTCCTTATGGATCAAAAGTTATGGGCTCCAGAACGACGGAGACTATGTCACAAACCCTACGCCCTCGGTTTGCGGGCCCATCCTCTATGTGAAGCGAAGTTGTCTTGCCCAATGTTTCGTGGGATTCAGTAATAGAGATTTGGTGGATAAAGTTTCTTGACAACCCTAACCAGGGCAAAAAAAATTGAAAAGGGGGTCCAACACGAGGACTTCCCAGGGGGTCACCTATCCTAGTACTACTCTCACCCAAGCACGCTTAACTTCGGAGTTCTGATGGGATCCGGTGCAATAGTGCTGGTATGATCGCACCCGTCATGTTGAGGGCTCAATTCCTTTATGTGTTAACTGTTCACAGTCCCAGCCTAGAGAAATGGCCCATTCAAAAGGCCCAATGGGCTTAACGACAATCTATCCGCTTCAACAACGCAGCATCCTCGCAAGACGTGATATTGACACGTTGTAGGGCCCTCTGATGTCTCGTGAGTCAGGTAGTCGTCCTTTTAACAGCTCACGACGTATGATCCGGGATGAAAAAATAGGTCAAAAGAAGAAAAGTGGCCTGAAACTGATGAAAATATTCGATTTTGGGCTCCAAAAATGGCCACGGCGAGCAAGCTGGCTGCCCTTGTCGTAGAACTCTCAGAGAGCTTTGCAACGGTATGCTGTGCGCTGCGTAACTCCTTACGGATAAAAAGTTATGGCATTGGAGCGACGGAGACCTGGTCAGAAACCCTACGCCCTCGGTTTGCGGGCCTGACCTCTACGTGAAGCGAAGTTGTCTTGCCCAATGTTCCGTGCGATTCGCTAATAGAGATTTGGTGGATAAATTGTCTTGGCAACCCTTACCAAGGCAAAAAAATTGAAAATGGGGTGCAACACGAGGACTTCCCAGGGGGTCACCCATCCTAGTACTACTCTCGCCCAAACATGCTTAACTTCGGAGTTCTGATGGGATCTGGTGCATTAGTGCTTGTATGATCGCACCCATCATGTTGAGAGCGCAATTCCTATATGTGTTACCGGTTCCCAGTGCCAGCCTATAGAGATGGCCCATTCAAAAGGCACAATCGGCTTAACGACACCCCATCCGCTTCCACAGCGCAGCATCCTGGTAAAACGTGATATTGACACGTTGTAGGGCCCTTTGATGTCCCGTGAGTCTGGTTGTCGTCCTTTTAACAGCTCACGACGTACGATCTGGGATTAAAAAATAGGTAAAAGGAAAAAAAGTGGCCTAAAACTGATGAAAACGTTCGATTTTGGGCTCCAAAAATGGCCACAGCGAGCAAGCTGGCGGCCCTTGTCGGAGAGCTCTCAGAGAGCTTTGCAACGGTGTACTGTACGCTGCGTAACTCCTTACGGATCAAAAGTTATGGTCACCGGAGCGACGGAGACCTGGTCACAAGCCCTACACCCTCGGTTTGCGGGCTTGGCCTCTACGTGAAGCGAAGTTGTCTTGCCCAATATTCTGTGGGATACGGTAATAGAGATTTGGTGGATAAAGTATCTTGGCAACCCTTACCAGGGCAAAAAAAATTGTAAAGGGGGTGCAACACGAGGACTTCCCTGGGGGTCACCCATCCTAGTATTACTCTCGCCCAAGCACGCTTAACTTTGGAGTTCTGATGGGATACTGTGCATTAGTGCTGGTATGATCGCACCCGTCATGTTGAGGGCACAATTTCTATATGTGTTAACGGTTCACAGTCCCAGCCTAGAGAGATGGCCCATTCAAAAGGCCAAATGGGCTTAACGACAACCCATCTGCTTCAACAACGCAGCATCTTTGCAAGACGTGATATTGAAATGTTGTAGGGCCCTCTGATGTCCCGTGAGTCATGTTGTCGTTCTTTTAACAGCTCACGACGTACGATACGGGAAGAAAAAATAGTTCAAAAGAAGAAAAGTGGACTGAAACTGATGAAAACGTTCGATTTTGGGCTCCAAAAATGACCACAGCGAGCAAGCTTGCTACCCCGGTCGTAGAGCTCTCAGAGAGTCTTGCAACGGTATGCTGTGCGCTGCGTAACTCCTTACAGATCAAAAGTAATGGGCACCGGAGCGACGGAGACCTGGTCACAAACCCTACGCCCTCGGTTTGCCGGCCCGGCCTCTACGTGAAGCGATGTTGTCTTGCCCAATGTTCCATGGGATACAGTAATAGAGATTTGGTGGATACAGTATCTTGGCAACCCTTACCAGGGCAAAAAAAATTGAAAAGGGGGTGCAACACGAGGACTTCCCAGGGGGTCACCCATCCTTGTACTGCTCTCGCCCAAACATGCTTAACTTCGGTGTTCTGATGGGATCTGGTGCATTAGTGCTGGTATGATAGCACCCGTCATGTTCAGGGCACAATTCATATATGTGTTAACGGTTCACAGCCCCAGCCTAGAGAGATGGCCCATTCAAAAGGCCCAATGGGCTTAACGACAACCCATCCGCTTCAACGTCGCAGAATCCTTGCAAGACGATATATTGACATGTTGTAGGGACCTTGATGTCCCGTGAGTCAGGTTGTCGTCCTTTTAACAGCTCACGACGTATGACCCGGGACGAAAAAATAGAGCAAAAGAAGAAAAGTGGCCTGACACTGATGAAAAAGATCGATTTTGGGCACCAAAAATGGGCACAAGGAGCTAGCTAGCTGCCCCCGTCATAGCGCTCTTAGAGAGCTTTGCAACAGTATGCGGTGCGCAGCGTAACTCCTTACGGATCAAAAGTTATGGGCACCGGAGCGACGGAGACCCGGTCACAAACCCTACGCCGTCAGTTTGTGGGCCCGGCCTCTATGTGAAACAAAGTTGTCTTGCCCAATGTTCCGTGGGATTTGGTAACAGAGATTTGGTGGATAAAGTATCTTGGCAACCCAAACCAGGGCAAAAAAAATTGAAAAGGGGGTACAACACGTGGACTTCCCAGGGGGTCACCCATCCTAGTACTACTCTCGCCCAAGCACGCTTAACTTCGTAGTTATGATAGGATCCGTTGCATTAGTGCTGGTATGATCGCACCCGTCATGTTGAGGGCATAATTCCTATATGTGTTAACTGTTCATAGTCCCAACCTTGAGAGATGGCTTATTCGAAGGGCCCAATGGACTTAACGACAGCCCATCCGCTTCAACAACGCAGCATCCTCACAAGACGTGATGTCGACACGTTGTACGGCCCTCTGATGTCCCGCTAGTCAGGTTGTCATCCTTTTAACAGCTCACGACGTACGATCCGGGACAGAAAAAAAGTGCAAAAGAACAAAAGTAGCCTGAAACTGATGAAAACTTTCGATTTTGGGCTCCAAAAATGGGCACAACTAGCAAGCTGGCTGCCCCTGTCGTAGAGCTCTCAGAGAGCATTCCAACGGTAAGCTGTGAGCTGCGTATCTCCTTACCGATAAAAATTTTTGGGCACCGGAGCAACGGAGACCTGGTCACAAACCCTACGCCCTCGGTTTGCGGGCCCGGCCTCTACTTGAAGCGAAGTTGCCTTGCCCAATGTTCCGTGCGATTCGGTAATAGAGATTTGGTGGATAAAGTATCTTGGAAACCCTTACCAGGGCAAAAAAAATTGAAAAGGGGGTGCAACACGAGGACTTCCCAAGGGGTCACCCAACCTAGTACTACTCTCGCCCAAGCACGCTTAACTTCGGAGTTCTGATGGGATCCGGTGCATCAGTTTTGGTATGATCGCACCCGTCATGTTGAGGGCACAATTCCTATATGTGTTAACAGTACACAGTCCCAGCCTAGATAGATGGCCCATTCAAAAGGCCCAATGGGCTTAACGACAACCCATCTGCTTCAACAACGCAGCATCCTTGCAAGAAGTGATATCGACACGTCGTAGGGCCCTCTGATGTATCGTGAGTCAGGTTGTCGTCCTTTTAACAGCTCACAACGTACGATCCGGGATGAAAACACAGGTCAAAAGAAGAAAAGTGGCCTGCAACTGATAAAAACGTTCGATTTTGGGCTCCAAAAATTGCCACAACGAACAAGTTGGCTGCCCCTTGTCGTAGAGCTCTCAGAGAGCTTTGCAACAGTATGCTGTGCACTGCATAACGCCTTACGGATCAAAACTTATGGGCTACAGAGCGACGGAGACCTGGTCACAAACGCTACGCCCTCGGTTTGCGGGCCTGGCCTCTACGTGAAGCGAAATTGTCTTGCCCAATGTTCTGTGGGATTCGGTAATAGAGATTTGGTGGATAAAGTATCTTGGCAACCCTTACCAGGGCAAAAAAAATTGAAAAGGGGGTGGAACACGAGGACTTCCCAGGAGGTCACCAATCCTAGTACTACTCTCGCCCAAGCACGCTTAACTTCGGAGTTCTGATGGGATCCGGTGCATCAGTGCTGGTATGATCGCACCTGTCATGTTGAGGGCACAATTCCTATATGTTTTAACGGTTCACAGTGCCAGCCTAGAGAGATGGTCCATTCAAAAGGCCCAATGGGCTTAACGATAACCCATCCACTTCAACAACGCAGCATTTTCGCAAAACGTGATATTGACACGTTGTAGGGCCCTCCGATGTACCGCGAGTCAGGTTGTCGTCCTTTTAACAGCTCACGACGTACGATCCGGGATGAAAAAATAGGTCAAAAGAAGAAAAGTGGCCTAAAACTGATGAAAACGTTCAATTTTGGGCTCCAAAAATGGCCACAGCGAGCAAACTAGCTGCCCCTGTCGTAGAGCTCTCAGAGAGCTTTGCTACGGTATGTTGTGCGCTGCGTAACTCCTTATAGATCAAAAGTTATGGGCACCGGAGCGACGAAGACCTGGTCACAAGCCCTACGCCCTCGATTTGCGGGCCTGGCCTCTACGTGAAGCAAAGTTGTCTTGCCCAATGTTCCGTGGGATACGGTAATAGAGATTTGGTGGATAAAGTATCTTGGCAACCCTTACCAGAGCAAAAAAAATTGTAAAGGGGGTGCAACACGAGGACTTCCCAGGGGGTCACCCATCCTAGTACTACTCTCGCTCAAGGACGCTTAACTTCGGAGTTCTGAAGGGATCCGGTGCATCAGTGCTGGTATGATCGCACCCATTATGTTGAGGGCACAATTCCTATATGTGTTAACGGTTCACAGTCCCAGCCTAGAGAGATGGCCCACTCGAAAGGCCCAATGGGCTTAACGACAACCCATCCACTTCCACAACGCAGTATCCTCGTAAGACGTGATATTGAAACGTTGTAGGGCCTCTGATGTCCCGTGAGTCAGGTTGTCATCCTTTTAACAACTCACGACATACGATCCGAGAAGAAAAAACAGTTCAAAAGAAGAAAAATGGCCTGAAACTGATGAAAACGTTCGATTTTGGGCTCCAAAAATGGCCACAGCGAGCAAGCTTGCTACCTCGGTCGTAGAGCTCTCAGGGAGCTTTTCAACGGTATGCTGTGCGCTGCGTAACTCCTTACAGATCAAAAGTAATGGGCACCGGAGCGACGAAGACCTGGTCACAAACCCTACGCCCTCGGTTTGCGGGCCCGGCCTCTACTTGAAGCGATGTTGTCTGGCCCAATGTTCCATGGGATACAGTAATAGAGATTTGGTGGATACAGTATTTTGGCAACCCTTACCTGGGCAAAAAAAATTGAAAAGGGGGTCCAACACGAGGTCTTCCCACGGGGTGAGCCATCCTTGTACTACTCTCGCCCAAACATGCTTAACTTCGGAGTTCTGATGGGTTCTGGTGCATTAGTGCTGGTATGATAGCACCCGTCATGTTCAGGGCACAATTCCTATATGTGTTAACGGTTCACAGTCCCAGCCTAGAGAGATGGCCCATTCTAAAGGCCCAATGGGCTTAACGACAACCCATCCACTTCAACAACGCAACATCCTCGCAAGACGTGATATTGAAACATTGTAGGGCCTCTGATGTCCCGTGAGTCAGGTTGTCGTCCTTTTAACAGCTCATGACGTACGATCCAGGAAGAAAAAATAGAGCAAAAGAACAAAACTGGCCTGAAATTGATGACAACATTCGATTTTGGGCTACAAAACCGGCCCCAGCAAGCAAGCTGGCTGCCCCTGTCGTAAAGCTCTCAGAGAGCTTTGCAACGGTGTGATGTACGCTGTGTAACTCCTTACGGATCAAAAGTTATGGTCAGCGGAGCGACGGAGACCTGGTCACAAGCCCTAGGCCCTCGGTTTGCGGGCCTGGCCTCTACGTGAAGCGAAGTTGTCTTGCCCAATGTTTCGTGGGATACGATAATAGAGATTTGGTGGATAAAGTATCTTGGCAACCCTTACCAGGGCAAAAAAAATTGTAAAGGGGGTGCAACACGAGGACTTCCTAGGGGGTTACCCATCCTAGTACTACTCTCGCCCAAGCACGCTTAACTTCGGAGTTCTGATGGGATCCGGTATATTAGTGCTGGTATGATCGCACCCGTCATGTTGAGGGCACAATTCCTATATGTGTTAACGGTTCATAGTCCCATCCTAGAGAGATGGCCAATTCAAAAGGCCCAATGGGCTTAACGACAACCCATCCGCTTCAACAACGCAGCATCCTTGCAAGACATGATATTGAAACGTTGTAGGGCCTCTGATGTCCCGTGAGTAAGGTTGTCATCCTTTTAACAGCTCACGACGTACGATCCGGGAAGAAAAAATAGTTCAAAAGAAGAAAAGTGGCCTGAAACTGATGAAAAACGTTCGATTTTGGGCTCCAAAAATGGCCACAGCGAGCAAGCTTGCTACCCCAGTCGTAGAGCTCTCAGAGAGCTTTGCAACGGTATGTTGTGCACTGCGTTACTCCTTATAGATCAAAAGTAATGGGCATCAGAGCGACGGAGACCTGGTCACAAACCCTACGCCCTCGGTTTGCGGGCCCGGCCTCTACGTAAAGCGATGTTGTCTTGCCCAATGTTCCATGGGATACAGTAATAGAGATTTGGTGGATACAGTATCTTGGCAACCCTTACCAGGGCAAAAAAAATTGAAAATGGGGTGCAACACGAGGACTTCCCAGGGGGTCACCCATCCTTGTACTACTCTCGCCCAAACATGCTTAATTTCGGAGTTCTGATGGGATCCGGTGCATTAGTGCTGGTATGATAGCACCCGTCATGTTCAGGGCACAATTCCTATATGTGTTAACGGTTCACTGTCCCAGCCTAGAGAGATGGCCCATTCAAAAGGCCCAACGGGCTTAACGACAACCCATCTGCTTCAACGACGCAGCATCCTTGCAAGATGATATATTGACATGTTGTAGGGCCCTCTGATGTCCCATGAGTCAGGTTATCATCCTTTTAACTGCTCACGACGTATGACCCGGGATGAAAAAACAGAGCAAAAGAAGAAAAGTTGCCTGACACTGATGAAAAAGATCGATTTTGGGCACCAAAAATGGGCACAACGAGAAAGCTAGCGGCCCCCGTCATAGCGTTCTCAGAGACCTTTGCAACAGTATGCGGTGCACAGCGTAACTCCTTACGGATCAAAAGTTATGGGCACCGGATCGACGGAGACCTGTTCACAAACCCTACTACGTCGGTTTGCGGGCCCGGCCTCTACGTGAAGCAAAGTTGTCTTGCCCAATGTTCCGTGGGATTCGGTAAAAGAGATTTGGAGGATAAAGTATCTTGGCAACCCAAACCAGGGCAAAAAAAATTGAAAAAGGGGTGCAACACGAGGACTTCCCAGGGGGTCACCCATCTTAGTACTACTCTCGCCCAAGCACGCTTAACTTCGTAGTTCTAATGGGATCCGTTGCATTAGTGCTGGTATGATCGCACCTGTCATGTTGTGGGCACAATTCCTATATGTGTTAACTGTTCATAGTCCCAGCCTTGAGAGATGGCCTATTCGAAAGGCCCAATGGATTTAACGACAGCCCATCCGCTTTAACAACACAGCATCCTCCCAAGACGTTATATCGACACAATGTAAGGCCCTCTGATGTCAAGCGAGTCAGGTTGTCGTCCTTTTAGCAGCTGACAACGTACGATCTTGGACGGAAAAGCAGAGCAAAAGAACAAAAGTGGCCTGAAACAGATGAAAACGTTCGATTTTGGGCTCCAAAATTGGACACAACGAGCAAGCTGGCTGCCCCTGTCGTAGAGCACTCAGAGAGCTTCATAACGGTATGCTGTGCGCTGCGTAATTCCTTACGGATCAAAAGTTATGGGCACCGGAGCGACGGAGACCTGGTCACAAGCCCTACGCCCTCGGTTTGCGGGCCCAGCCTCTACGTGAAGCGAAGTTGTCCTGCCCAATGTACTGTGGGATTCAGTAATTGAGATTTGGTGGATAAAGTATCTTGGCAACCATAACCAGGGCAAAAAAATTTGAAAAGGGGGTGCAACACGAGGACTTCCCAGGGGGTCACCCATCCTTGTACTACTCTCGCCCAACCATGCTTAACTTCGGAGTTCTGATGGGAACCGGTGCATTAGTGCTGGTATGATCGCACCCGTCATGTTGAGGGCACAATTCCTATATGTGTTAACGGTTCACAGTCCCAGCCTAGAGAGATGGCCCATTTCAAAGGCTCAATGGGCTTAACGACAACCCATCCGCTTCAACAAC
Source organism: Ehretia macrophylla (assembly GCA_037974665.1). Lineage (NCBI taxonomy): Eukaryota > Viridiplantae > Streptophyta > Magnoliopsida > Boraginales > Ehretiaceae > Ehretia > Ehretia macrophylla. The sequence goes on from CM075769.1 coordinate 78,950,596, forward strand.
GCAGCATCCTTGCAGGACGTGATATCGACACGATGTAGGGCCCTCTGATGTCCAGCGATTCAAGTTGTCGTCCTTTTAACAGCTCACGACGTACAATCTGGGACGAAAAAACTGGTCAAAAGAAGAAAAGTCACCTGAAACTGATAAAAACGTTCGATTTTGGTCTCCAAAAATTGCCACAACGAGCAAGCTGGCTACCCCTTGTTGTAGAGCTCTCAGAGAGCTTTGCAACGTTATACTGTGCGCTACGTAACTCCTTACGGATCAAAACTTATGGGCTCCGGAGCGACGGAGACCTTGTCACAAACCTTACGCCCTCGGTTTGCGGGCCCGGCCTTTACGTGAAGCGAAGTTGTCTTGCCCAATGTTTCGTGGGATATGGTAATAGAGATTTGGTGGATAAATTATCTTGGCAACCCTTACCAGGGCAAAAAAAATTGAAAAGGGGGTGCAACATGAGGACTTCCTAGGGGGTCACCCATCCTAGTACTACTCTCGCCCAAGCACGCTTAACTTCGGAGTTCTGATGGGATCCGGTGCATCAATGCTGGTTTGATCGCACCCGTCATGTTGAGGGCACAATTCCTATATGTGTTAACGGTTCACAGTCCCAGCCTAGAGAGATGGCCCATTCGAAAGGCCAAATGGGCTTAACGATAACCCATCCACTTCAACAACGCAGCATCCTTGCAAAATGTGATATTGACACGTTGTAGGGCCCTCTGATGTCCCGTGTGTCAGGTTGTCGAACTTTTAACAGCTCACGACGTACGATCCGTGATGAAAAAATAGGTCAAAAGAAGAAAAGTGGCCTGAAATTGATGAAAACGTTCGATTTTGTGCTCCAAAAACGGCCACAGCAAGAAAGTTGGCTGCCCCAGTCGTAGAGCTCTGAGAAAGCTTTGCAACGGTGTGTTGTACAATGCGTAACTCCTTACGGATCAAAAGTTATGGTCACCGGAGCGACGAAGACCTGGTCACAAGCCCTACGCCCTCGATTTGCGGGCCTGGCCTCTACGTGAAGCAAAGTTGTCTTGCCCAATGTTCCGTGGGATACGGTAATAGAGATTTGGTGGATAAAGTATCTTGGCAACCCTTACCAGAGCAAAAAAAATTGTAAAGGGGGTGCAACACGAGGACTTCCCAGGGGGTCACCCATCCTAGTACTACTCTCGCCCAAGCACGCTTAACTTCGGAGTTCTGATCGGATCCGGTGTATTAGTGTTGGTATGATCGCACCCGTCATGTTGAAGGCACAATTATTATATGTGTTAACGGTTCACAGCCCCAGCCTAGAGAGATGGCCCATTCAAAAGGCCCAATGGGCTTAACGACAACCCATCCACTTCAACAACGTAGCATCCTCGCAAGACATTATATCGACACGTTGTAGGGCCATCTGATGTCCCACGAGTCAGGTTTGCGTCCTTTTAACAGCTCACGACATACGATCCGTGAAGAAAAAATAGTTCAAAAGAAGAAAAGTGGCATGAAACTGATGAAATCGTTGGATTTTGGGCTCCAAAAATGGCCACATCAGGCAAGCTAGCTGCCCCCTTCATAGCTCTCTCAGAGAGCTTTGCAACAGTATGCTGTGCGCCGCGTAACTCCTTACGGATCAAAAGTTATGGGCACCGGAGCGACGGAGACCTGGTCACAAACCCTACGCCCTCGGTTTGCGGGCCCGGCCTCTACGTGAAGCGATGTTGTCTTGCCCAATATTCCATGGGATACAGTAATAGAGATTTGGTGGATACAGTATCTTGGCAACCCTTACCAGGGCAAAAAAAATTGAAAAGGGGGTGCAACACGAGAACTTCCCAGGGGGTCACCCATCCTTGTACTACTCTCGCCCAAACATGCTTAATTTCGGAGTTCTTATGGGATCCTGTGCATTAGTGCTGGTATGATCGCACCCGCCATGTTGAGGGCACAATTCCTATATGTGTTAACGGTTCACAGTCCCAGCCTAGAGAGATGGCCCATTCAAAAGGCCCAATGGGCTTAACGACAACCCATCCGCTTCAACGACGCAGCATCCTTGCAAGACGATATATTGACATGTTGTAGGGCCCTCTGATGTCCCGTGAGTCAGGATGTCATCCTTTTAACAGCTCACGACGTATGACCCGGGACGAAAAAACAGAGCAAAAGAAGAAAAGTGGCCTGACAATGATGAAAAAGATCGATTTTGGGCACCAAAAATGGGCACAACGAGCAAGCTAGCGGCCCCCTTATAGCGTTCTCAGAGAGCTTTGCAACAGTATGCGGTGCGCAGCGTAACTCCTTCCGGATCAAAAGTTATGGGCACCGGAGTGACGGAGGCCTGGTCACAAACCCTACGACGTCAGTTTGCGGGCCCGGCCTCTACGTGAAGCAAAGTTGTCTTGCCCAATGTTCCGTGGGATTCGGTAATAGAGATTTGGAGGATAAAGTATCTTGGCAACCCAAACCAGGGCAAAAAAAATTGAAAAGGGGGTGCAACACGAGGACTTCCCAGGGGGTCACCCATCCTTGTACTACTCTCGCCCAAATATGCTTAACTTCCGAGTTCTGATGGGATCCGGTGCATTAGTGCTGGTATGATCGCACCCGTCATGTTGAGGGCACAATTCCTATATGTGTTAACGGTACACAGTACCAGCCTAGAGAGACGGCCCATTCAAAAGGCCCAATGGGCTTAACGACAACCCATCCACTTCAACAACGCAGCATCTTGCAAGAAGTGATATCTACACGTCGTAGGGCCCTCTGATGTACCGCGAGTCAGATTGTCGTCCTTTTAATAGCTCACGACGTACGATCCGGGACGAAAAAACTGGTCAAAAGAAGAAAAGTAGCCTGAAACTGATAAAAACGTTCGATTTTGGGCTCCAAAAATTGCCACAACGAGCAAGCTGGCTACCCCTTTTCGTAGAGCTCTCAGAGAGCTTTGCAACGGTATACTGTGCGCTGTGTAACTCCTTACGGATCAAAACTTATGGGCTCCGAAGCGACGGATACCTGGTCACAAACCCTACGCCCTCGGTTTACGGGCCTGGCCTCTACGTGAAGCGAAGTTGTCTTGCCCAATGTTCCGTGGGATATGGTAATAGAGATTTGGTGGATAAAGTATCTTGGCAACCCTTACCAGGGCAAAAAAAATTAAAAACGGGGTGTAACACGAGGACTTCCCAGGGGGTCACCCATCCTAGTACTACTCTCACCCAAGCACGCTTAACTTCGGAGTTCTGATGGGATCCTGTGCATCAGGGCTGGTATGATCGCACCCGTCATGTTGACGGCACAATTCCAATATGTGTTTACGGTTCACAGTCCCAGCCTAGAGAGATGGCCCATTCGAAAGGCCTAATGGGCTTAACGACAACCCATCCACTTCAACAACGCAATATCCTCGCAAAACGTGATATTGATACATTGTAGGGCCCTCTGATGTCCCGTGAGTCAGGTTGTCGTCCTTTTAACAGCTCACGACGTACGATTCGGGATGAAAAAATAGGTCAAAAGAAGAAAAGTGGCCTGAAATTGATGAAAATGTTCAATTTTGGGCTCCAAAAATGGCCACAACAACCAAGCCGGCTGCCCCTGTCGTAGAGCTTTGAGAGAGCTTTGCAACGGTGTGCTATACGCTGCGTAACTCCTTACGGATCAAAAGTTATGGTCACCGGAGCGACGGAAACCTAGTCACAAGCCCTACACCCTCGGTTTGCGGGCCTGGCCTCTACGTGAAGCGAAGTTGTCTTGCCCAATGTTCCGTGGGATACGGTAATAGAGATTTGGTGTATAAAGTATCTTGGCAACCCTTACCAGGGCAAAAAAAATTGTAAAGGGGGTGCAACACGAGGACTTCCCAGGGGGTCACCCATCCTAGTGCTACTCTCGCCCAAGCACGCTTAACTTCGGAGTTCTGATGGGATCCAGTGCATTAGTGCTGGTATGATCGCACCCGTCATGTTGAGGGCACAATTCGTATATGTGTCAACGGTTCACAGTCCCAGCCTAGAGAGATGGCCCATTCAAAAGGCCCAATAGTCTTAACAACAACCCATCCGCTTCAACAACCTAGCATCCTCGCAAGACGTGATATTGACACGTTGTAGGGCCCTCTGATGTCCCACGAGTCAGGTTGTCAATCTTTTAACAGCTCACGACGTACGATTCGGGAAGAAAAAACAGTTCAAAAGAAGAAAAGTGGCCTGGAACTGATGAAAACGTTCGATTTTGGGCTCCAAAAATGGCCACAGCGAGCAACCTCGCTACCCCGGTCGTAGAGCTCTCAGGGAGCTTTGCAACGGTATGTTGTGCGCTGCGTAACTCCTTACGGATCAAAAGTAATGGGCACCGGAGCGACGGAGACTTGGTCACAAACCCAATGCCCTCGGTTTGCGGGCCCGGCCTCTACGTGAAGCGAAGTTGTCGTGCCCAATGTTCCGTGGGATACGGTAATGGAGATTTGGTGGATAAAGTATCTTGGCAACCCTTACCAGGGAAAAAAAATTTTAAAGGGGATGCAACACGAGGACTTCCCAGGGGGTCACCCATCCTAGTACAACTCTCACCCAAGCGCGCTTAACTTCGGAGTTCTGATCAAATCCGTTGTATTAGTGCTGGTATGATCGCACCCGTTATGTTGAGGGCATAATTCCTTTATGTGTTAACTGTTCACAGTCCCAGCCTAGAGAGATGGCCCATTCAAAAGGCCCAATGGGCTTAACGACAACCCATCCGCTTCAACAACGCAGCATCCTCGCAATACGTGATATTGACACGTTGTAGGGCCCTCTGATGTCCCGTGAGTCAGGTTGTCATCCTTTTAACAGCTCACGACGTACGATCCGGGATGAAAAAACAGGGCAAAAGAAGAAAAGTGGCCTGAAACTGATGAAAACGTTCGATTTTGGGCTCCAAAAATGGGCACAGAGAGCAAGCTAGCTACCCCCAACATAGAGCTCACAGAGAGCTCTGCATCGGTATGCTGTGCGCAGCGTGACTCCTTACGGATCAAAAGTTATGGTCACCGGAGCGACGGAGACCTGGTCACAAGCCCTACGCCCTCGGTTTGCGGGCCTGGTCTCTACGTGAATCGAAGTTGTCTTGCCCAATGTTCCGTGGGATACGGTAATAGAGATTTGGTGGATAAAGTATCTTGGCAACCCTTACCAGGGCAAAAAAATTTGAAAAGGGGGTGCAACACGAGGACTTCCCTGGGGGTCACCCATCCTTGTACTACTCTCGCCCAAACATGCTTAACTTCGGAGTTCTGATGGGATCCGGTGCACTAGTGCTGGTATGATAGCACCCGTCATGTTGAGGGCACAATTCCTATTTGTGTTAACGGTTCACTGTCCCAGCCTAGAGAGGTGGCCCATTCAAAAGGCCCAATGGGCTTAACGACAACCCATCCGCTTAAACGACGCAGCATCCTTGCAAGACGATATATTGACATGTTGTAGGTCCCTCTGATGTCCCGTGAGTCAGGTTGTCGTCCTTTTAACAGCTCACGACGTATAACCCGGGATGAAAAAACAGAGCAAAAGAAGAAAAGTGGCCTGACACAGATGAAAAAGTTCGATTTTGGGCACGAAAAACGGGCACAACGAGCAAGCTAGCTGCCCCCGTCATAGCGCTCTCAGAGAGCTTTGCAACAGTATGCTGTGCGCAGCGTAACTCCTTACGGATCAAAAGTTATGGGCACCGGAGCGACGGAGACCTGGTCACAAACCCTAATACGTTGGTTTGCGGGCCCGGCCTCTACGTGAAGTGAAGTTGTCTTGCCCAATGTTCTGTGGGATTCGGTAATAGAGATTTGGAGGATAAAGTATCTTGGCAACCCAAACCAGTGCCAAAAAAAATTGAAAAGGGGGTGCAACACGAGGACTTCCGAGAGGGTCACCCATCCTAGTATTACTCTCGCCCAAGCACGCTTAACATCGTAGTTCTGATGGGATCCGTTGCATTAGTGCTGGTATGATCGCACCCGTCATGTTGAGGGCATAATTCCTATATGTGTTAACTGTTCATAGTCCCAGCCTTGAGAGATGGCTTATTCGAAAGGCCCAATGGACTAAACGACAGACCATCCGCTTTAACAACGCAGCATCCTCCCAAGATGTGATATCGACACGTTGTAGGGCCCTCTGATGTCACGCGAGTTAGGTTGTCGTCCTTTTAACTGCTCACGACGTACGATCCGGGACGGAAAAACAGAGCAAAAGAAGAAAAGTGGCCTGAAACTTATGAAAACATTTGATTTTGTGCTCCAAAAATGGGAACAGCGAGCAAGCTAGCTGCCCCTATCGTAGAGCTATTAGAGAGTTTTGCAACGGTATGATGTGCGCTGCGTAATTCCTTACAGATAAAAAGTTATGGGCACTGGAGCGACGGAGACCTGGTCACAAACCCTACGCCCTCGGTTTGCGGGCCGAGCCTCTACTTGAAGCGAAGTTGTCTTGCCCAATGTTCCGTGCGATTCGGTAATAGAGATTTGGTGGATAAAGTATCTTGGCAACCCTTACCAGGGCAAAAAAAATTGAAAAGGTGGTGCAACACGAGGACTTCCCAGGGGGTCACCCATCCATGTACTACTCTCGCCCAAGCATGCTTAACTTCGGAGTTCTGATGGGATCCGCTGCATTAGTGCTGGTATGATCGCACCCATCATGTTTAGGGCACAATTCCTATATGTGTTAACCGTTCACAGTCCCAGCCTAGAGAGATAGCCCATTCAAAAGGCCCAATGGGCCTAACGACAACCCTTCCGCTTCAACAACGCAGCATCTTGCAAGAAGTGATATCGACACATCGTAGGGCCCTCTGATGTACCGCAAGTCAGGTTGTCGTCCTTTTAATAGCTCATGACGTACGATCCGAGAGGAAAAAACTGGTCAAAAGAAGAAAAGTGGCCTGAAACTGATAAAAACGTTCGATTTTGGGCTCCAAAAATTGCCAAAACGAGCAAGCTGGCTACCCCTTGTCGTAGAGCTCTCAGAGAGCTTTGCAACGGTATACTGTGCGCTGCGTAACTCCTTACGGATCAAAACTTATGGGCTCCGGAGCGACGGAGACCTGGTCACAAACCCTACGCCCTCGGTTTGCGGGCCCGGCCTCTACGTGAAGCGAAGTTGTCTTGCCCAATGTTCCGTGGTATATGGTAATAGAGATTTGGTGGATAAAGTATCTTGGCAACGCTTACCAGGGCAAAAAAAATTAAAAAGGGGGTGTAACACGAGGACTTCCCAGGGGGTCACCCATCCTAGTACTACTCTCACCCAAGCACGCTTAACTTCAGAGTTCTAATGGGATCCTGTGCATCAGTGCTGGTATGATCGCACCCGTCATGTTGAGGGCACAATTCCAATATGTGTTAACGGTTCACTGTCCCAGCCTAGAGAGATGGCCCATTCGAAAGGCCTAATGGGCTTAACGACAACCCATCCACTTCAACAGCGCAGCATCCTCGCAAAACGTGATATTGAAACATTGTAGGGCCCTCTGATGTCCTGTGAGTCAGGTTGTCATCCTTTTAACAGCTCACAACGTACGATTCGGGATGAAAAAATAGGTCAAAAGAAGAAAAGTGGCTTGAAATTGATGAAAATGTTCAATTTTGGACTCCAAAAACGGCCACAGCAACCAAGCTGGCTGCCCCTGTCGTAGAGCTCTCAGAGAGCTTTGTGACGGTATGCTGTTCGCAGCGTAACTCCTTACGGATCAAAAGTTATGGACACCGGAGCGACGGAAACCTGGTCACAAGCCCTACGGCGTTAGTTTGCGGGCCTAGCCTCTACGTCAAGCGAAGTTGTCTTGCCCACGGTTCCGTGGGATACGGTAATAGAGATTTGGTGTATAAAGTATCTTGGCAAACCCTTACCAGGGCAAAAAAAATTGTAAAGGGGGTGCAACACGAGGACTTCCCAGGGGGTCACACATCTTAGTGCTAATCTCGCCCAAGCACGCTTAACTTCGGAGTTCTGATGGGATCTGGTGCAATAGTGCTGGTATGATCGCACCCGTCATGTTGATGGCACAATTTCTATTTGTGTTAATGGTTCACAGTCCCAGCCTAGAGAGATGGCCTATTCAAAAGGCACAATGGGCTTAACGACAACCCATCCACTTCAACAACGGAGTATCCTCGCAGGACGTGATATTGAAACGTTGTAGGGCCCTCTGATGTCTCGCGAGTCAGGTTGTCGTCCTTATAACATTTCACAACGTACGATCCGAGACAGAAAAAAAGAGCAAAAGAAGAAAAGTGGCCTGAAACTGATGAAATCGTTCGATTTTGGGCTCCAAAAATGGGCACAGCGAGCAAGCTTTCTACCCCCGTCGTAGAGCTCTCAGAGAGCTTTGCAACGGTATGTTGTGTGCCGCGTAACTCCATACAAATCAAAAGTAATGGGCACCGGAGCGACAAAGACCTGGTCACATACCCTACGCCCTCGGTTTGCGGGCCCGGCCTCTACGTGAAGCGATGTTGTCTTGCCCAACGTTCCATGGGATACAGTAATAGAGATTTGGTGGATACAGTATCTTGGCAACCCTTACCAGGGCAAAAAAAATTGAAAAGGGGGTGCAACACGAGGACTTCCCAGGGGGTCACCCATCCTTGTACTATTCTCGCCCAAACATGCTTAACTTCGGAGTTCTAATGGGATACGGTGCATTAGTGCTGGTATGATTGCACCCGTCATGTTGAGGGCACAATTCCTATATGTGTTAACGGTTCACAGTCCCAGCCTAGAGAGATGGCCCATTCAAAAGGCCCAATGGGCTTAACGACAACCCTTCCATTTCAACAACGCAGCATCTTGCAAGAAGTGATATCGACACATCGTAGGGCCCTCTGATGTACCGCGAGTCAGGTTGTCGTCCTTTTAACAGCTCACGACGTACGATCCGGGACGAAAAAACGGAGCAAAAGAAGAAAAGTGGCCTGAAAATGAAAAAACGTTCGATTTTGGGCTCCAAAAATTGCCAAAACGAGCAAGCTGGCTACCTCTTGTCGTAGTGCTCTCAGAGAGCTTTGCACCGGTATGCTGTGCGCGGCGTCACTCCTTACGGATCAAAAGTTATGGGCTCCGGAGCGACGGAGACCTGGTCACAAACCCTACGCCCTCGGTTTGCGGGCCCGGCCTCTACGTGAAGCGAAGTTGTCTTGCCCAATGTTCCGTGGTATATGGTAATAGAGATTTGGTGGATAAAGTATCTTGGCAACGCTTACCAGGGCAAAAAAAATTAAAAAGGGGGTGCAACACGAGGACTTCCCAGGGGGTCACCCATCCTAGTACTACTCTCACCCAAGCACGCATAACTTCAGAGTTCTAATGGGATCCTATGCATTACTGCTAGTATGATCGCATACGTCATGTTGAGGGCACAATTCCAATATGTGTTAACGGTTCACAGTCCCAGCCTAGAGAGATGGCCCATTCGAAAGGCCTAATGGGCTTAACGACAACCCATCCACTTCAACAACGCAGCATCCTCGCAAAACGTGATATTGAAACATTGTAGGGCCCTCTGATGTCCTGTGAGTCAGGTTGTCATCCTTTTAACAGCTCACAACGTACGATTCGGGATGAAAAAATAGGTCAAAAGAAGAAAAGTGGCTTGAAATTGATGAAAACGTTCAATTTTGGGCTCCAAAAACGGCCACAGAAACCAAGCTGGCTGCCCCTGTCGTAGAGCTCTGAGATAGCTTTGCAACGGTGTGCTGTACGCTGCGTAACTCCTTACGGATCAAAAGTTATGGTCACCGGAGCGACGGAAACCTAGTCACAAGCCCTACGCCCTCGGTTTGCGGGCCTGGCCTCTACGTGAAGCGAAGTTGTCTTGCCCAATGTTCCGTGGGATACGGTAATAGAGATTTGGTGTATAAAGTATCTTGGCAACCCTTACCAGGGCAAAAAAAATTGTAAAGGGGGTGCAACACGAGGACTTCCCAGGGGGTCACCCATCCTAGTACTACTCTCGCCCAAGCACGCGTTACTTTGGAGTTCTGATGGGATCTGGTGTATTAGTGCTGGTATTATCACACCCGTCATGTTGAGGGCACAATTCCTATATGTGTTAACGGTTCACAGTCCCAGCCTAGAGAGATGGCCCATTCAAAAGGCCCAATGGGCTTAACGACAACCCATCCACTTCAACCACGCAGCATCCTCGCAAGACGTGATATTGAAACGTTGTAGGGCCCTCTGATGTCCCGTGAGTCAGGTTGTCGTCCTTTTAACAGCTCACGACGTACGATCCGGGAAGAAAAAACAGTTCAAAAGAAGAAAAGTGGCCTGAAACTGATGAAAACGTTCGATTTTGGGCTCCAAAAATAGCCACAGCGAGCAAGCTTTCTCCCCCGGTCGTAGAGCTCTCAAGGAGCTTTGCAACGGTATGCTGTGCGCTGCGTAACTCCATACAAATCAAAAGTAATGGGCACCGGAGTGACAAAGACCTAGTCACATACCCTACGCCCTCGGTTTGCGGGCCCGACCTCTACGTGAAGCGATGTTGTCTTGCCCAATGTTCCATGGGATACAGTAATAGAGATTTGGTGGATACAGTATCTTGGCAACCCTTACCAGGGCAAAAAAAATTGAAAAGGGGGTGCAACACGAGGACTTCCCAGGGGGTCACCCATCCTTGTACTATTCTCGCCCAAACATGCTTAACTTCGGAGTTCCAATGGGATACGGTGCATTAGTGCTGGTATGATTGCACCCGTCATGTTGAGGGCACAATTCCTTTATGTGTTAACGGTTCACAGCCCCAGCCTAGAGATATGGCCCAGTCAAAAGGCCCAATGGGCTTAACGACAACCCATCCGCTTCAACGACGCAGCATCCTTGCAAGACGAGATATTGACATGTTGTAGGGCCCTCTGATATCCCATGAGTTAGGTTGTTGTACTTTTAACAGCTCACGACGTACGACCCGGGACGAAAAAATGGAGCAAAAGAAGAAAAGTGGCCTGACACTGATGAAAAAGTTTGATTTTGTGCACCAAAAACGGGCACAACGAGCAAGCTAGCTGCCCCCTTCATAGCGCTCTCAGAGAGCTTTGCTACGGTATGTTGTGCGCTGCGTAACTCCTTATAGATCAAAAGTTATGGGCACCGGAGCGACGGAGACCTGGTCACAAACCCTACGCCCTCGGTTTCTGGGCCCAGCCTCTACGTGAAGCGAAGTTGTCTTGCCTAATGTTCTGTGTGATACGGTAATAGAGATTTAGTGTATACTGTATCTTGGCAACACTAACCAGAGCAAAAAAAATTTAAAAGGGGTGCAATACGAGGACTTCCCAGGGGATCACCCATCCTAGTACTACTCTCGCCCAAATATGCTTAACTTCGGAGTTCTGATGGGATCCGGTGCATTAGTGCTGGTATGATCGCACCTGTCATGTTGAGGGCACAATTCCTATATGTGTTAACGGTTCACAGTCCCAGCCTAGAGAGATGGCCCATTCAAAAGGCCCAATGGGCTTAACGATAACCCAGCCCTTTCAACAACGCAGCATCCGTGCAAGACGTTATATCGACACGTTGTAGGGCCCTCTGATGTCCCGCGAGTCAGGTTGTCATCCTTTCAATAGCTCACGACGTACGATCCGGGATGAAAAAATAGGTCAAAAGAATAAAAGTGGCCTGAAACTGATAAAAACGTTCGATTTTGGGCTCCAAAAACGGCCACAGCAAGAAAGCTGGCTGCCCCAGTCGTAGAGCTCGAAGAGAACTTTGCAACGGTGTGCTATAAGCTGCGTAACTCCTTACGGATCAAAAGTTATGGTCACCGGAGCGACGAAGACCTGGTCACAAGCCCTACGCCCTCGATTTGCGGGCCTGGCCTCTACGTGAAGCAAAGTTGTCTTGCCCAATGTTCCGTGGGATACGGTAATAGAGATTTGGTGGATAAAGTATCTTGGCAACCCTTACCAGAGCAAAAAAAATTGTAAAGGGGGTGCAACACGAGGACTTCCCAGGGGGTCACCCATCCTAGTACTACTCTCGCTCAAGGACGCTTAACTTCGGAGTTCTGATGGGATCCGGTGCACTAGTGCTGGTATGATAGCACCCGTCATGTTGAGGGCACAATTCCTATTTGTGTTAACGGTTCACAGTCCCAACCTAGAGAGATGGCCCATTCAAAAGGCCCAATGGGCTTAACGACAACCCATTCGCTTCAACAACGCAGCATCCTCGCAAGAGGTGATATCGACACATTGTAGGGTCCTCTGATGTACCACGAGTCAGGTTCTCGTCCTTTTAACAGCTCATGACGTACGATCCGAAAAGAAAAAATAGTTCAAAGGAAGAAAAGTGGCTTGAAACTGATGAAAACGTTCGATTTTGGCCTCCAAAAATGGCCACAGCGAGCAAGCTTGCTACCCCGGTCGTAGAGCTCTCAGAGAGATTTGCAACGGTATATTGTGCGCTGCGTAACTCCTTACAGATCAAAAGTAATGGGCACCGGAGCGACGGAGACCTGGTCACAAACCCTACGCCCTCGGTTTGCGGGCTCGGCCTCTACGTGAAGGGATGTTGTCTTGCCCAATGTTCCATGGGATACAGTAATAGGGATTTGGTGGATACAGTATCTTGGCAAGGCTAAACAGGGAAAAAAATGAAAAAGGGGGTGCAACACGAGGACTTCCCAGGGGGTCAACCATCCTTGTACTACTCTCACCCAAACATGCTTAACTTCGGAGTTCTGATGGGATTCGGTGCATGAGTGCTGGTATGATCGCACCCGTCATGTTCAGGGCACAATTCCTATATGTGTTAACGGTGCATAGTCCCAGCCTAGTTGGATGGCCCATTCAAAAGACCCAATGAGCTTAACGACAACCCATCCGCTTCAATGACGCAGCATCCTTGCAAGACGATATATTGACACGTTGTAGGGCCCTCTGATGTCCCGTGAGTCAGGTTGTCGTCCTTTTAACAGCTCACGACGTACGACCCGGGATGAAAAAACAGAGAAAAAGAAGAAAAGCGGCCTGACACTGATGAAAAAGTTCGATTTTGGGCACCAAAAATGGGCACAACGAGCAAGCTAGCTGCTCCCGTCATAGCGCTCTCAGAGAGCTTTGCAACGGTATGGTGTGCGTCGCGTAACTCCATACGGATCAAAAGTTATGGGCACTAGAGCGACGGAGACCTGGACACAAACCCTACGCCCTCAGTTTGCGGGCCCAGCCTCTACGTGAAGCAAAGTTATCTTGCCCAAAGTTCCGTGGGATTCGGTAATAGAGATTTGGTGGATAAAGTATCTTGGCAACCCAAACCAGGGCAAAAAAAATTGAAAAGGGGGTGCAACACGAGGACTACCTAGGGGGTCACCAATCCTAGTGCTACTCTCGCCCAAGCACGCTTAACTTCGTAGTTCTGATGGGATCCGGTGCATTAGTGCTGGTATGATCGCACCCGTCATGTTGTGGGCACAATTCCTATATGTGTTAACTGTTCATAGTCCCAGCCTTGAGAGATGGCCTATTCGAAAGGCCCAATGGATTTAACGACAGCCCATCCGCTTTAACAACACAGCATCCTCCCAAGACGTTATATCGACACGTTGTAGGGCCATCTGATGTCACGCGAGTCAGGTTGTCGTCCTTTTAACAGCTCACGACGTACGATCCGGGATGGAAAAACATAGCAAAAGAACAAAAGTGGCTTGAAACTGATGGAAACGGTCAATTTTGGGCTCCAAAATTTGTACATCGAGCAAGCTGGCTACCCTCGTCGTAGAGCTCTCAGAGAGCTTTGCAACGGTATGCTGTACGCCGCGTAACTCCTTACGGATCAAAAGTTAAGGTCACCGGAGCGACAGAGACCTAGTCACAAACCCTACGCCATCGGTTGGCGGGATCGGCCTCTACGTGAAGCGAAGTTGTATTGCCCAATGTTCCGTGGGATTCGGTAATAGAGATTTGGTGGAGAAAGTATCTTGGCAAACCTAACCAGGGCAAAAAAAATTGAAAAGGGGGTGCAACACGAGGACTTCATAGGGGGTCACCCATCCTAGTACTACTCTCGCCCAAGCACGCTTAACTTTGGAGTTCTGATGGGATCCGGTGCATTAGTGCTGGTATGATCGCACCCGTCATATTGAGGGCACAATTCTTATGTGTGTTAACGGTTCACAGTCCCAGCCTAGAGAGATGGCCTATTCAAAAGGCCCAATGGACTTAACTACAACCCATCCGCTTCAACAACGTAGCATCCTCGCAAGACGTGATATTGACACATTGTAAGGCCCTCTGATGTCCCGCGAGTCAGGTTGTCGTCCTTTTAACAGCTTACGACGTACGGTCCGAGATGAAAAAATAGAGCGAAAGAAGAAAAATGGACTAAAACTGATGAAAACGTTCGATTTTGGGCTCCAAAAAGGGCACAGCGAGCAAGCTGGCTACCTCCGTCGTAGAGCTCTTAGAAAGCTTTGCAACGGTATTTTGTGCGCCGCGTGACTCCTTACGGATCAAATGTTATGTGCACCGGAGCGACGGAGACCTGGTCACAAACCCTACGCCCTCGGTTTGCGGGCTCGTCCTCAACGTGAAGCGAAGTTGTCTTGCCCAATGTTCCGTGGGATTCGGTAATAGAGATTTGGTGGATAAAGTATCTTGGCAACCCTAAACAGGGCAAAAAAAATTGAAAAAGGGGTACAACACGAGGACTTCCGAGGGGTTCACCCATCCTAGTACTACTCTCGCCCAAGCACGCTTAACTTCGAGTTCTGTTGGGATCCGGTGCATTAGTGCTGGTATGATCGCACCCGCCATATTGAGGGCACAATTCCTATATGTGTTAACGGTTCGCAGTGCCAGCCTAGAAAGATGACCCATTCAAAAGGCCCATTGGGCTTAGCGACAACCCATCCGCTTGAACAACGCAGCACCTCGCAAGATGTGATATCGACACGTTGTAAGGCCTTCTGATGTCCCACGAGTCAGGTTGCCATCCTTTTAACAGATCACGGTGTACGATCCGGGATGAAAAACACGAGCAAAACAAGAAAGTGGCCCGAAACTGATGAAAACGTTCGATTTTGGGCTCCAAAAAGGGACACAGCGAGCAAGCTGGCTGCCCCCGTCGTAGAGCTCTCAGAGAGCTATCCAACCGTATGCTGTGCTCTGCGTAACTCGTTACGAATCAAAAGTTAAGGGCACCGGAGCGACAGAGACCTGGTCACAAGCCCTACGCCCTCCGTTTGCGGGCCCGTCCTCTATGTGATGCGAAGTTGTCTTGCCCAATGGTCCGTTGGATTCGGTAATTGAGATTTGGTGGGTAAAGTATCTTGGCAACCCTAACCAGGGCAAAAAAAATTGAAAAGGGGGTGCTACACGAGGACTTCCCAGGGGGTCACCCACCCTAGTACTACTCTCGCCCAAGCACGCTTAACTTCGGAGTTCTAATGGGATCCGGTGCATTAGTGCTGGTATGATCGCACCCATCATGTTGAGGGCACAATTCCTATATGTGTTAATGGTTCATAGTGCCAGCCTAGAGAGATGGCCCATTCAAAAGGCCTAATGGGCTTAACGACAACCCATCCGCTTCAACAACGCAGCATCCTCGCAAGACATGATATCACCACGTTGTAGGGCCCTCTGATGTCCCGCGAGTCAGGTTGTTGTCCTTTTAACAGCTCACGACGTACGATCCGGGATGGAAAAATAGAGCAAAGGAAGAAAAGTGGCCTGAAACTGATGAAAACGTTCGATTTTGGGATCCAAAAACTGGCACAGCGAATTGGAATTGGACCATGGTAGTCACGGGAGCACCGGCAAGCCCTATGCCGCCCGGCGTTCGTGAAACGCTACCATGCCACAATGAAAGGTTGCAACCTCGTATGCAATGCACATTTATAACATTTATCATATCACATTAGGAGGACAACAAAGTAGATCGCCTCCGGGCAGTTATAAGATCGCACGTTGTCAAGTACTCAAATGAGGCACGATAAGACAAATAATTTCACTTGAAAAGCATATGGAGTCATATGAACATTAAACAGGCAGCCATGTAACACATGCATGTCAAGCCATATAACTCATTTCGAAGTTTACGTAATCAAGTGATACGAATATTCAACATGCAACAACATTTATGTGGGTTCGGTTGCAAGAGAAGCTTATTTGACAACATGCAATGGTCAAGATCACATTTGATGTTATAAGACATTTACGGGCAGCCCACTAAGCATATAATTTCCACACAATATACAAATGATCAATACTTAGCAAAACTACCTAGTCATTAGGGTTTCCATTTCGTATATATTCATGCAATTTGAGCCTCAACCCAACTCAAAGTCAATCTCAAACCATGTATCATTTAATTCAACATCTTCAAACATCCAACACACACCATACAACATCCCAACGCTCCATTCCCAAGCATTTAATTCAACAAGAGGAGCCACAACAATTTTTCTAAGTACAACATTAAGTGAAACCCTTACTGCAATAGGCTGTTTTCTCACAATAAATAGGATAACCAAAAAATATCCAAATCCAGTGAATAAGATGTCAAATTAAATCTTAAGAAGTTAACTAAAAACAGAAACAAACCTTGCATCAATTGGAGGTCGGAATCATTAGTTATAGCCGAAACAGTGAGGTAGCATAAAACTGTCCAGATTTGCACACTTTTCAGAAGTTGACGTTTTTGAGGTCCTTAGGGTCAGTTTTAGCCTTGGTCCATTTCTGACAAAATTGTCCAGAACCGAAAAACATAGTATCACACCAAATTTCATGCATTTTGGACATCATTTACTAAGTAAAATATGGTTCGTTCCACAAGGTCAGTGCATCTGCCAAAACCTGCTTCATTTTTTCCAGATTTCCAGATTTGGTCACATTTTAAAGATTTTCCATTTTGAGGACCTTAGAGTCAAAATTAGCTTCGGCCTATTTCTGGGAAAAATGTTCAAAACCGTCCAAACTAGTCACCTACCAATTTTCAAGCATTTGAAACATCATTTGTCTAGCTAAACTTACCTCGAACAGACTGGTCAGAGAGCTGTCAACAATTTCGACTTCACCTAGCATCATTTTCAGGCCAAGATCTTGCCATGCATGGTTGTTTAAGCTTATGAACGACCATATAGCTCAAGTACAGAAGCAAATACACACATTTATGAGCATGAATGTGAATTTTTGAAGAGTTTTCAAAAGGTTTTAACCCTCACCTTAGCAATCAACCACAAAGATGCACAAAAAACTTGTTGAAGCTTCAAATCTCTTCTTCTTCTTGCTTAGCCGAGATTCCAACTTGGTTTCTCTATTTTTCCTAGCCTAGGCCGAAAATGGTGACTCAAAATGCTTGCATGTGTGTTTCTTGCATCCTAGCTTGCTTGGGTGAGTTTCTTTGCTTGTGGTTTGTCTTGATGCACCTTAGGATGATGAAGATGAGCTAAGAGGTGGAGAGAACTCAGCCAAAACCGAAATGGAGAGAGAGAATGAGAGGGAGAGAGAGAAAATGTGAGAGGAAAGAAGAAATGACAAAAAAATGACCGCTTTTGCATTATTCAAGCACTTGGTCGGCCTTGGGCCATTATCTTCTGATTTTTGTGTCTTCAATGTGTGATTTTAAAATGTTTAGCATGGGCAAGGGAGGTTTGGTTGAGCAAGGTAGAGGATTTAGGTGGTTTTGAGCATTTTTTTTATGCATTATGCTAAGTGTTTGTCATAGTTTGTCTAGGAATAATTCTTTATGCATTTGTGTCATTAAAATTGTCATAGGAATGTTGGGAAATTAGGGAATCTAGGTAGAATAAAATATAGGAATGTTTGTTGATGAGTTGAATTATGAATAGAATAATAGTTAGTGGGAAATGTAGGAATAGTTTAGTATTATTTTATTGTTAGTGGAGTTTGTAGAGAATTTGAATTAGGAATATAATATTGGTTAGTGGATTGTGTAGGATTATTTTGTTGTCTAGTGCTTTGTGTAGGATTCTTTCTTGATCAACGTGGTGGCACGGATTCCTAGGTCTAGGGCATGAATTATGAGGTAGACACGAACTACAAGGTAAGACACGAACTTCAAGACTAATGCACGTACTTCAAGATAAATGCACGAATTCTAATGCAAATGCACGCAAATCAAGGCATGACTCTATATCTAGGTTAAGGTACGCAGTTCAAGATTAAGGCACACTAAACGAGGTAACGCACGTACATCAAGGTCAGGGCACGTATTTCTAGGTACCGCACGTGAGTCGGGGATTAGGGCACTGTGACGCCCGAGATTCTACCATACACATTTTTAACTGTTGCATCCATTAATTGCGCATTTAATTTTGTGCTTTACTTGTTGTCTTTCTTAGTTACTATTCATTCTATTTTTCAACTGCATTATATTAATGAATTAGCATTTTTATTAAATCATATTAATTATTTTAGGAATGAGAAAAATATGCATTTGAGCTAGGAGCGATAGGAACCTTCGTTTAGAAAATAGTTTAGTGAACTAGTGAATAGTGTTACGTATGAACAATATGTTTTAGTTAGCTAGCACAAAATTGCAATCATTGACTCGTTTTTAAGTTAACTAGGCTCATTTTATTAGACCATACACTCACCCAAATAGGCACCACCCTAATATATAATCAACCAAACACAAACAAGTCATAACTAAGCAAAAAAAAAAAAAAAAAAAAAAGGGAAGATGCAGAAATTACTGTAGCAAATCCGAGAATCAACATAGGAGGAGAATGAGAGGATTTTGCTCATCAAATCTTCAAGCCAAGCCAAGCCAAGCAAGGAGCAAGTAGTTTAAGGTGTTTGCTAGCCTCCCGAGAGTTCCTACGCGCATTGGTGAGGGTTTTTCATGCTTATTTGTGCATTTTAGAAATGTTGCTATTTTCTTGATTTGTTAGAAATGTTGTCTAATGCTATTGAAATGCTCAAATAAGCTAATATATGTTGTCTACGTGTAGTAGAGACCACATTTATGCTATTGTTTCACATTTTAAATAGTAGAAATCAATGGTTGATTCGTAGGGGTGAATAGTGACGGGATTTCTAGGGTTTTGTGTAATTGTGCGTATTAGCTTGATTCAATACTTCTAATAGATGCCTTAGGTGCTCATGAGGGTAGTCTAATAGCCCCGTGCACTCAAATTGCTCGAAACTTGAATAAAACGTGAATTAGCCGACTTTTTAAAAAGGGGTTTCGGGGTTAATGCTAATCCGGGTGGATTCGGGCTTCACTTTTAGTGTTCTTAGGCTACCTAGGTGCTATAAAACCTTTGCTAACTCTTGTTTGAAGCCCGGTTAAGGTAGGTGTAGTTCAAAGCTATAAGAGGGAAATTGGGTCTTTTAGGGTAATTGCAGGTAATTGAACGTATTTGTGGGTTGTAAGGGTACCTTAAGGGTTAATTAGAAGATTGGTATAGCTTTCCCTTGAATTTGAATAATTGATATGAGTTTGGAAGGAAAACGGATGAAAAACAAAGGGGTTTAAGGGTAAATTCGTTTGTCACTCGCATCTAAGACCTTGGCATGTTTCCATATGTGTTTAAATGTGGTTTCAAGATGTTTTGGAGCTTTTGGTATAGTTTTATGTGAATCTTGAATATGCTCATTTGTAATTTGCATAATTGCTTTCCGAATTGAAGATTCTAAGTGAATTCTTGTTTATAGTAATTGTATTGCCATAGTTCTAAGTGTTTTTCTTGAGTTTTATATTGAGTTAATTATAATGATAATAAGTATGGATTAATGACTTTATAAATTGATAGTACTATTATGGAATTAAATATGGTTATCTATGCTTAAAATGCTCTTTTAAATGATTGTGGAACATGCTTATATCATGGTATTATTGTTTGTTAGTTATATCGTTTGTATATTATATTACTTAAAAGATTACTTGGTTGTATGTTAATTAAGTAAACTATGAGTTAGCTAACCTAGTTGGTAAATTAATGAATGTTGTAGTTAAAGAGTAATTGAAACAATGTTTAACTTTATGTTCAAGGTGATTGAGGGTGATTTGAATCCAATCTTGCATTTTGGAGCTTGGTAGAGGTGAGGGAGACTTCATCCTTATGTGCATAATAGTTTATTTACTTGTACTTAGATTATGTGCACTTATTGTCTATATATTGTGTGTGAGGGCAACCTACTTTGTTGTCCCTCAACCATGTGTTTATTGATTTATACTATTGTTATCATTTTGAGTGCATTGCATCGTGGTTGCGCAACCATTCGGGCATGGTAGTGTCGGGGAAACCGGGCGGCATCGGGCTTGCCGGTCCACCTCGGCTACCATGGTTGCCCAGTCCCTCTCTGGCTTGGGATGCCGCCCAGGGAGAGTTGGGTCGTAGGATTTCGGGGTACATCCGGAGTACACCCATTTTGGAGTTATAAGGGGATGTCGGCTTATCGATATCAGTGTCATTATTACATCGAGATTTCAGTTCGTGGCGTCGCTGGTGTGCCTCTGCCCTTCGGGGTATTCGCTTAGCCGGGACGTTACAGAAGTCAAAGTGTATCGTATCCTTTTTAATGTGTGGTAACTTGTTGTTTTAATTGTTCTTTGGTTGTAAAATACTTTATTTGTACTAACTGCTGCATTGCACGTCCCCGGTAGACCTTATCCCTCACTGGGCAATTGTGATTGCTCATACCTCGCTAAACATGTTTCAGGTGATGCAGTTGGAGGAATTGACCTGATTGCTGTGTGCTATTACTTGAGATTTGAGTGATTGTCTGCTAAACTGTGGAAGACCTTACTTGTTCTACTATCTATTCTATTTGGGAGCCTAAGGGCTTATGTATATATATTTGAGTAGTTGTAAGTTTGAAAGCTAAGTGGATGTAGCAAGTGTTATGGAATTGTGGCATGTAATAATTTATGTTTCTGCTTCTAGCTACGTTGCATGCTTGGGTGTGAATGAACGGATGTATGGTTGGCATTAATTTATGAGAATGTTTAATTGCTAACATAGAATGGTATGATAAGCGAATGAAGACAAAGATTTTAGGACTATTGTTGCATGCTTGTGTGTATTTATATTGTCTTGTGTTGCTTAAGGCTCGGATGCCCTTGAAGTTTGAATTTCAATTACAGATGTTGTTCATTTTGCTTTGTGGTTTTATTTGATTGTTTATAGGTTTTCAGAATGTCCACAGTACAGGAGAAACTTTGTCCGTTTTTCCCTAAAATTTTGTGACCGGGTTTGGTATTGGGTTGAGAATAGCATGGTTATTAGAGCCTCCGGTCTCGTGAGGGATCGGGGCGTTACAGGTGGTATCAGAGCTTAGTTAGCTCTTAGCCGGGACAGGGTCCTCGGTCTGTTGGGTAGTAAGCCTTGAATGTGTGCTTGTTACGTGTGTTTTGGAAGTGTGTGTTTGTACGTGAGGTTGGGTGTCTTGACTTGAATGTGTGCATCCATGTGATATAGTTGTGCATTATGTGTTGAATGTTTGTTAAGTGAAGTGAAATGACTAAATGTGAATCGAATTGGCCTTGTAATCGAAGTGACCTCATGAATCATTATTTGCTTAAATTATTGATTGTAATGTATGTACTTAAATGTTTTTGAATTAAGTTTTGTGGTGATTTGGATTGGTTATGTCGTGACTCATATTTAAATTGTCTTGTTGATTAAACTGTTTTATAAACTCTTATATAAAAATGTTTGCATAATAGTTTAAAATCTATATGTGTAAATGTGATATCTTGGCATTCATACATGTCCCGTTGAAATGGTAAGAAAGACTTCTTCCTCCCCCTGAAGAGAGCTGATTAGTGGCAGGCCTTCTAAGCCATGTGGATTAGTGGGAATGAGAGGCATTTGATCAGCCTTCGTTTGGGAGTTAGTGTTTATAGTTGAAACTCGGTTATTGGCATTCTATTAAGGTGTTCTTTTACGCTCAGCAGTCTTAAATGAGTGGCTTCTTTCGGGATTTCTATATGACGGTTCTCTGGAGCATTTTCTTGGTATTTTCTTATTGGGACTCCTCCTGGTATTCTTTTGTCAGCATCTCTCGAAAGGCTTAGTATATGGGATTCTTTTCAGCCTTATTAAATGGGATTATCTACAGTACTCTTACTCAGGTCTTTTATTAGTTTTTTCTCATTGCCCTTAGTTGGGATTCTACTTTTCTATGGTATTTGTGCCAGTGGGATTCTTATTCGGATTTCTAAGTAGCATTTCTAATGGAGCCTTTATTTGGCCTTATTACTTGGGGATTCGCTGGCAGTACTACTGGGATTTCTTAATGGGTTCTTACGAGAATTCGTATACGGTATTCTTGCTCAGCAACTGATGAAGAGTAATTGAAGTTGGTTTTCAGTTGATGCGGAGTTCTTTTGGAAGAAGAATTGCGTGGACGCAATTTGTTTAAGGGGGAGAGGATGTGACGCCCGAGATTCTACCATACACATTTTTAACTGTTGCATCCATTAATTGCGCATTTAATTTTGTGCTTTACTTGTTGTCTTTCTTAGTTACTATTCATTCTATTTTTCAACTGCATTATATTAATGAATTAGCATTTTTATTAAATCATATTAATTATTTTAGGAATGAGAAAAATATGCATTTGAGCTAGGAGCGATAGGAACCTTCGTTTAGAAAATAGTTTAGTGAACTAGTGAATAGTGTTACGTATGAACAATATGTTTTAGTTAGCTAGCACAAAATTGCAATCATTGACTCGTTTTTAAGTTAACTAGGCTCATTTTATTAGACCATACACTCACCCAAATAGGCCCCACCCTAATATATAATCAACCAAACACAAACAAGTCATAACTAAGCAAAAAAAAAAAAAGGGAAGATGCAGAAATTACTGTAGCAAATCCGAGAATCAACATAGGAGGAGAATGAGAGGATTTTGCTCATCAAATCTTCAAGCCAAGCCAAGCCAAGCAAGGAGCAAGTAGTTTAAGGTGTTTGCTAGCCTCCCGAGAGTTCCTACGCGCATTGGTGAGGGTTTTTCATGCTTATTTGTGCATTTTAGAAATGTTGCTATTTTCTTGATTTGTTAGAAATGTTGTCTAATGCTATTGAAATGCTCAAATAAGCTTATATATGTTGTATACGTGTAGTAGAGACTGCATTTATGCCATTGTTTCACATTTTAAGTAGTAGAAATCAATGGTTGATTCGTAGGGATGAATAGTGAAGGGATTTTTAGAGTTTTGTGTAATTGTGCATATTAGCTTGATTCAATACTTCTAATAGATGCCTTAAGTACTAATGAGGGTAGTCTAATAGCCCCATGCACTCAAATTGCTCGAAACTTGAATAAAACGTGAATTAGCTGACTTTTTAAAAGGGGTTTCGGGGTTAATGCTAATCCGGGTGGATTCGGGCTTCACTTTTAGTGTTCTTAGGCTACCTAGGTGCTATAGAACATTTGCTAACTCTTGTTTGAAGCCCGTTTATGGTAGGTGTATTTCAAAGCTATAAGAGAGAAATTGGGGCTTTTAGGGTAATTGCGGGTAATTGAACGTATTTGTGGGTTGTAAGGGTACCTTAAGGGTTAATTAGAAGATTGGTATAGCTTTCCCTTGAATTTGAATCATTGATATGAGTTTGGAAGGAAAACGGATGAAAAACAAAGGGGTTTAAGGGTAAATTCGTTTGTCACTCGCATCTAAGACCTTGGCATGTTTCCATATGTGTTTAAATGTGGTTTCAAGATATTTTGGAGCTTTTGGTATAGTTTTATGTGAATCTTGAATATGCTCATTTGTAATTTGCATAATTGCTTTCCGAATTGAAGATTCTAAGTGAATTCTTGTTTATAGTAATTGTATTGCCATAGTTCTAAGTGTTTTTCTTGAGTTTTATATTGAGTTAATTATAATGATAATAAGTATGGATTAATGACTTTATAAATTGATAGTACTATTATGGAATTAAATATGGTTATCTATGCTTAAAATGCTCTTTTAAATGATTGTGGAACATGCTTATATCATGGTATTATTGTTTGTTAGTTATATCGTTTGTATATTATATTACTTAAAAGATTACTTGGTTGTATGTTAATTAAGTAAACTATGAGTTAGCTAACCTAGTTGGTAAATTAATGAATGTTGTAGTTAAAGAGTAATTGAAACAATGTTTAACTTTATGTTCAAGGTGATTGAGGGTGATTTGAATCCAATCTTGCATTTTGGAGCTTGGTAGAGGTGAGGGAGACTTCATCCTTATGTGCATAATAGTTTATTTACTTGTACTTAGATTATGTGCACTTATTGTCTATATATTGTATGTGAGGGCAACCTACTTTGTTGTCCCTCAACCATGTGTTTATTGATTTATACTATTGTTATCATATTTAGTGCATTGCATCGTGGTTGCACAACCATTCGGGCATGGTAGTGTCGGGGAAACTGGGCGGCATCAGGCTTGCCGGTCCACCTCGGCTACCATGGTTGCCCAGTCCCTTTCTCGCTTGGGATGCCGCCCAGGGAGAGTTGGGTCATAGGATTTCGGGGTACATCCAGAGTACACCCATTTTGGAGTTATAAGAGGATGTCGGCTTATCGATATCAGTGTCATTATTACATCGAGATTTCAGTTCGTGGCGCCGCTGGTGTGCCTCTGCCCTTCGGGGTATTCGCTTAGCCGGGACGTTACAGAAGTCAAAGTGTATCGTATCCTTTTTAATGTGTGGTAACTTGTTGTTTTAATTGTTCTTTGGTTGTAAAATACTTTATTTGTACTAACTGCTGCATTGCCCGTCCCCGGTAGACCTTATCCCTCACTGGGCAATTGTGATTGCTCATACCTCGCTAAACATGTTTCAGGTGATGCAGTTGGAGGAATTGACCTGATTGCTGTGTGCTATTACTTGAGATTTGAGTGATTGTCTGCTAAACTGTGGAAGACCTTACTTGTTCTACTATCTATTCTATTTGGGAGCCTAAGGGCTTATGTATATATATTTGAGTAGTTGTAAGTTTGAAAGCTAAGTGGATGTAGCAAGTGTTATGGAATTGTGGCATGTAATAATTTATGTTTCTGCTTCTAGCTACGTTGCATGCTTGGGTGTGAATGAACGGATGTATGGTTGGCATTAATTTATGAGAATGTTTAATTGCTAACATAGAATGGTATGATAAGCGAATGAAGACAAAGATTTTAGGACTATTGTTGCATGCTTGTGTGTATTTATATTGTCTTGTGTTGCTTAAGGCTCGGATGCCCTTGAAGTTTGAATTTCAATTACAGATGTTGTTCATTTTGCTTTGTGGTTTTATTTGATTGTTTATAGGTTTTCAGAATGTCCACAGTACAGGGGAAACTCTGTCCGTTTTTCCCCTAAAATTTTGTGACCGGGTTTGGTATTGGGTTGAGAATAGCATGGTTATTAGAGCCTCCGGTCTCGTGAGGGATCGGGGCGTTACAGGCACACTATTCTAGGTCAAGGTACGTATGACGAGGTATGCACGAAAACCAAGACAGGACACGTAATCCAAGGTCGGTCATTTAATTTTAGGTCTAAGGCACGCAAATCGAGGTAAGACACGTTATTCGGGGTCGGGCCTCACAAGTATGATCACACCCGTCATGTTGAGGGCACAATTCCTATGCGTGTTAACAGTTCACAGTGACAGCCTAGAGAGATGGCCCATTCAAAAGGCCCAATGGGCTTAACGACAACCCATCCGCTTCAACAACGCAGCATCCTGGCAAGACGTGATACCAACACGTTGTAGGGCCCTCTGATGTCCCACGAGTCAGGTTGTCATCCTTTTAACAACTCACGACGTACGATCCAGTATGGAAAAACAGGGTAAAAGAAGAAAAGTAGCCTGAAATTGATGAAAACGTTCAATTTTGGACTCCAAAAATGGGCACAACGAGCAAGCTCGCTGCCCCCATCGTAGAGGTCTCAGAGAGCTTTGCAACGGTATGCTGTGCGCCGCGTAACTCCTTACGGATCAAAAGTTATGGGCACCGGAGTGACGGAGACCTGGTCACAAACCCTACGCCATCGGTTTGCGGGCCCGGCCTCTACGTGAAGCGAAGTTGTCTTGCCCAATATTTTCTGGGATTCGGTAATCGAGATTTGGTCGATAAAGTATCTTGGCAACCCTAACCAGAGCAAAAAAATGGAAAAGGGGGTGCAACACGAGGACTTCCCAGGGGCTCACCTATCCTAGTACTACTCTCGCCCAAGCACGCTTAACTTCGGAGTTCTGATGGGATCCGGTGCATTAGTGCTGGTATGATCGCACCCGTCATGTTGAGGGCACAATTCCTATATGTGTTAACGGTTCACAGTCCCAGCCTTAAGAGATTGCCCATTCAAAAGGCCCAATGGGCTTAACGACAACCCATCCAGTTCAACAATGTAGCATCCTCACAAGACGTGATATCAACACGTTGTACGGCCCTCTGATGTCCCGCAAGTCAGGTTGTCGTGCTTTTAACAGCCCACGACGTACGATCCGGGACGGAAAAACACAGCAAAAGAAGAAAAGTGGCCTGAAACTGATGAAAACTTTTGATTTTGGGCTCCAAAAACAGGCAAATCGAGCAAGCTGGCAGCCCTTGTCGCAGAGCTCTTAGAGAGCTTTGCAACGGTATGCTGTGCGCTGCGTAACTCCTTACGGATGAAAAGTTATGGGCACCGGAGCGACGTAGACCTGGTCACAAACCCTACGCCCTCGGTTTGCGGGCCCGGCCTCTACGTGAAGCGAAGTTGTCTTGCCCAACGTTCCGTGGGATTCGGTAATAGAGATTTGGTGGATTAAGTATCTTGGCAACCCTAACCAGGGAAAAAAAATTGAAAACGGGGTGCAACATGAGGACTTCCCAGGCTGTCACCCATCCTAGTACTACTCTCGCCCAAGCACGCTTAACTTCGGAGTTCTGATGGGATCCGGTGTATTAGTGCTGGTATGATCGCACCCGTCATGTTGAGGTCACAATTCCTATATGTGTTAACGGTTCACAGTAACAGCCTAGAGAGATGGCCAATTCAGAAGGCCCAATGAGCTTAACGACAACCCATCCGCTTCAACAACGCAGCATCCTCGCTAGAAGTGATATCGACACGTTGTAGGGCCCTCTCTTGTCCTGCAAGTCAGGTTGTCGTCCTTTTAACAGCTCACGACGTACGATCCGGGATGGAAAAACAGGGCAAAAGAAGAAAAGTGGCATGGAACTGATGAAAACGTTTGATTTTTGGCTCCAAAAATGGGCACAACGAGGAAGTTAGCTACCCCTGTCGTAGAGGTCTCAGAGAGCTTTGCAACGGTATGCTGTGCGCCGCGTAACTCCTTACGGATCAAAAGTTATGGGCACCAGAGCGACGGAGACCTAGTCACAAACCCTACGCCCTCGATTTCCGGGCCCGGCCTCTACGTGAAGGGAAGTTGTCTTATCCAATGTTCCGTGGGATTCGGTAATAGAAAATTGATGGATAAAGTATCTTGGCAACCCTAACCAGGGCAAAAAAAATTGAAAAGGGGGTGCAACACGAGGACTTCGTAGGGGGTCACCCATCCTAGTACTACTCTCGTCCAAGCACGCTTAACTCCAGAGTTCTGATGGGATCGGGTTCATTAGTGCGGGTATGATCGCACCCGTCATAACCCGAACCCGGCATGCATTTAATAGCACCTGACTGCATTTGATTAAATGTTTAATTAGTTAAATCAACCAATATGCACTAATTTAATATTTCTCTTGGAAGCATTTAGTAATTGTATATTGAATAATTAAAAGACTATTATCTATTTCTATTAATTATAGTAAATGAATTTATTCTCTTGTATTTAATTAAGTGCCATCTTAAATGATAATATTTAATTGCACTTGATTACATGGATATATTTATTTTTAAATTTGTAACTTAACATTTACTTCATAATTCTTTAAAATGTTCTAGAAATAGTTAAATTAATTATTTTAAATGAATATTGATTACCTTGATTGTTTTGATTATTTTAATAATCGATTTTGGTTGTCTTACATTAAAATCACTTGGTTTTCAAATAAATGAGGAAAGTAACTCTGAGCCGGAGTAAATTTTAAACTATGATGCTTTTCAAAAATGATATATTTCTTAGGTTCTTTGAAGTTTAATTGTTACTTCTTTGCTGTCGCAACGTGCATTGCATATCGAGAATGATAGTTAGAGAGCGGTTCTTAGTCCTCAACAAATAGTTAAACTAGTATTTTAGTGCCTTAAATTTTACATTTTATTTGTTGTTAGCTAGAATTGATATTTCCTTAGTTGTTTTAGTCAAAATGCATAAAAACAAGCTTATTTGACCAAGTTTAAGTTAGTTGACCAAGCTTTGACCAAGTTGACCTTTTGTCATCTTTTAAAATAGCTTAAATAGCACAAAACAAAACAAAAATAGAAGCTGAAAACAGAATCAGCTAGGGCCGAAAATATGAAGAGAAAAAAAAAAGATTTCAAGCCAAAATCTTCGATTCTTCGCGTGAGCTCGCACGGGGTGGTTTCCGAGGCATCCTACGAGGTTTCCCTTGTGTCTAGGAGCGTCTAAGGTGATGGTTTCATCGTTATTTGCGCATTTGAATATTTTGTGTATTAACTTTGATTTTTGGGTTTTATCCGTATATTGTTGTTTTAATTGATTTGAGGCTTAAAGTATGTTCCCTAGCAATCGTAGAACATGTATTTATAGCTTTTTAACATTTTCTGCGGTTGAATATTGAAATTGAAATATAATTAGTTAGTTGAATAGTAAAACATGAATAGTAAACCCTTGAAACGATAAAGTTACGCTGTTATGCTGTTTGTTGATGTGAAAAGGTGCTAGGTATGCTAGAATGTCTAAATGCATGATTTGTTTAGGTTCCGTAATGGAAAAAATGAGAAAAATGCCTTAGTGAAAGTCGGGGAATATTTTGTGTATTAACTTTGATTTTTGAGTTTTATCCGTATATTGTTGTTTTAATTGATTTGAGGCTTAAAGTATGTTCCCTAGCAATCGTAGAACACGTATTTATAGCTTTTTAACATTTTCTGCGGTTGAATATTGAAATTGAAATATAATTTGTTAGTTGAATAGTAAAACATGAATAGTAAACCCTTGAAACGATAAAGTTGCGCTGTTATGCTGTCTGTTGATGTGAAAAGGTGCTAGGTATTATAGAATGTCTAAATGCATGATTTGTTTAGGTTGCGTAATGGAAAAAATGAGAAAAATGCCTTGGTGAAAGTCGGGGTCGTTTAGGTTGAGTTTAGCATTTTCTTGTTTTGCGTGATGGAATTGTTTCGGAAGGCCATGGAAGCACTTTTGGTGCGATTATGGCGTTGGTTGGGTGTTTGGTTGGTATAGTTGTAGTTCAAACGAGCAAAGAGAGAAATCGGAGCTTTGCGCGAATTCTAGGGTAAAGTAGGGTTTCGGGGTCCTTAGACGTGCCTTATGGTGACCTAGGAGGATTGGCGAAGTCGGTTTCCAGAACTCGAGACTCGTTTGGAAATGGTAGGGTTTTGATAGTTGGGGCCGATTTGTGATTTTGCTTGTTATCTTAATATTATGCCTATAGAATGCTTAGGGTTGCTTGATATACTTGTTTAATTGGTGTTATTGTTGCTTATTATTGCTTGTTATGCTTGAAAAGTTAGTTGAATGTTAGTATTGATTGTGATTGCTTGTTATCTCGTTTGTTGTCACTAGTTTGTATTGTTGTGCTATCGCTCGTTTATTGCCTTGTATCGAGTCTTGCATTGCATAGTGTCTCGCGCGTGAGTGATGGGCCTCTCTGGGTAGCCTCGGGTTGCCAGTGTTGGTTGCTCTAGCTCCGCTGCTATTCCCTTTTCTCGCTTGGGTTGCCTCCTAGGGAGATTTGGGTCGTAGATTGATGGATACTTCCGGGGTATTCCAAACTGGTGTTATAAGGTGGATGCGCGCTTATTGTCATCGTTGTCAAACATCAAGCTCGAGATTAATGTATCGCTCGTGTGATGGTACATTGCTCGTATGAGTGAACCATAGCCTTCAAAGTGTGGTATAGCTTTGAATGGTTGTGTTAATGCTTTCAGTAATTGCTTATTGTATTGATTGTTTGTTTTGATTGCTTATTTATCAGTTATATTGCTTAACTGTCTTATTTGCATTGCACGACTTTCTTTCTCTCCAATTCGATATATGTCTCGCCCTCACTGAGTATACATGTTGTGTATACTCACTCCTCACCACCACATTTCAGGAAATGCTATGTTAGCTGGAAAGTTCGTGATTTCGTGAAAGTCCGTGCTTGAAGAGTTGTCCTGCGTGCCTATGTGACTTGAGTTGTCAAAGTTGTAAAGTTGTATGCTTTTATGTATTATATGTATTTAATGTTAAAAGGGATGTAATTTAAGTTTCATTAGATTATGCATTTAGTTAATGTAGCTTAACTTCAATGTATATTTGTAATGTCAAAGGAAAAGAGATAGAAAGGTATGATAGTCTAGCTTATGAAATAGGTTGGTGTAGTTTAATTGCTAAGCTTGAATGTATATTTACTTGTGATTTGATTGTTGTGAACCGAGGCTCGGATGGCCTTGAGGTGGTTGAATGTTTGGACATGGTATTGGTCCCCTTATATGCTGTCGCAGGTTTTACATTTTACCTAGAAACAGGGGAGACTCCGTCCGTTTTCCCTAAAATTTATGCCCGGGTTTGGATTTGGGTTGTGAATAGATTGATTGATAGGACCTCCGGTCTCGAGAGGGATTGGGGTGTCATAGGTGGTATCAGAGCTTGTTCAGCTCATAAGTTGGGACAGGGTCCTCGGTCTAGTGGGTAGTGATCCTTGAATGTGTGCTTGTTAAGTGTGTCTTGAAAGTGTATGCTTGTATGTGAGATTGTGTGTCTTGATTTGAATGTATGCACCTATGTGATATAGTTATGTGTTATGTGTTATGTGTTAAATGTTTCTCAAGTAAAGTGAAATGTCTAGTTGTTCATTGAATTGACCTATTGAATTGGCATCGTGAATCGAATCGACCTCGCGAAATGTTATTTGCTTGAAGTATTGCTTGTAATGTGTGTCTTGGAATGTCTTGAATTGGTTATGTCGTGATTTGAATTGATTATGTTGTGCTTGACTTGATTGCCGTGCTTGAGTGACTTTGTTGAATAAACTGTATTACAAACTTGCTTGCATAATAGTTTAAGGCATGTGTATAACTGTGATATAATGCATTCATACATGTCCTATGGAAATGGTAAGTAAGTCCTCCTCCTCCCCTGAAGAAAGTGGTTCACAGTTGGCCTTTCAAGGTGTATGGATTGGCAGGAAATGAATGGCATTTGACTAGCCTTTATTTGGGAATTGGTGTTTGCTTTTGGAGCTCGGTTATTGGCAAATCTCTATGGTCCTCTTCTGTGCTTAACAGTTGTGAAAGAGTAGCTTTCTCTTGGGGTTTTATTTGGTTATTCTTTGGAGACTTCAGTTGGCATTTCTCGGTGGATTTGGCTATTGGGATTTCAATCGGCCTTACTGCACAATATTATCTATGGTATATGTGTCTCGGTCTTTGTTGGTGTGGTACTGGCATCCCTGATTGGAAAATCTTCAATGGCATTTTATAGAATTCTTAGTGGCCATTTATCTAGCACTTACTTATTGGGCATTCTACTAGTATCTTTCCTTGATGGCACTTATTGGAAGTCTTATACTTGGAATCCTGTTCAGACTTGTTATTTCATATTGCTTATGGTATGCTGTGGAATATTTTGGGCTTTCTTGGTGGTAAATTGTATAAGTTCTCACTTGGCAAACAGTGAAGAGGCCTCGGAGTTTGGTTTTGTATATTGATCACCAGCTCGGTGTTTATCCTTAGGGTTTTCGTCTATCTGGGAAACTATATTTGTTATTCAACTTGATTGTCTTATTGGGCACGTTATATTTTCTCTGCTATTTCCTTTGACATTCTTCTCAACATTTGATAGAAATACTCGGGATCTAATTGGTTGTCCTATGGGGTTATTATTTAGAAGGCTTCTTTGGAACTTTGGAAGTATATTTGATTGGGTTCTTGGTATTTTCTTCAGCACTCTTAACAGGGAATTTTTCTATGAAATTCATGACCAGCGGGGTACTTCTTTGGATCTCTAGATAGAACCTTTGATTGAGCCTTTATTTGTCTTTTTGCTTGGAGATTCTAGGGCAGTAATAGTTGAACTTCTACTAGAGATTCGTGTATGGGGTATTCATTCTGTATTCCTCTTATCACTAATATGTTATGTGATTTTATCTACAGTATCTTTGCTTCAGTCTTAGTTGGTATTTTCTCGGCATTCTTGGTTGGGATTTCTATTAGAGTGTTCCTACGAGCATCTTTATTCACCACTTGCTCAGCAACCGATGAAGATTAGTCAGAGTTGGATTTCAGATGATGCTGAGTTCTATTGAAAGAAGAATTGCGAGGACGCAATTGTTTTAAGGGGGGAAGGATGTGATAACCCAAACCCGGCATGCATTTAATAGCACCTGACTGCATTTGATTAAATGTTTAATTAGTTAAATCAACCAATATGCACTAATTTAATATTTCTCTTAGAAGCATTTAGTAATTGTATATTGAATAATTAAAAGACTATTATCTATTTCTATTAATTATAGTAATTGAATTTATTCTCTTGTATTTAATTAAGTGCCATCTTAAATGATAATATTTAATTGCACTTGATTACATGTTTATATTTATTTGTTCATTTGTAACTTAACATTTACTTCATAATTCTTTAAAATGTTCTAGAAATAGTTAAATTAATTATTTTAAATGAATATTGATTACCTTGATTGTTTTGATTATTTTAATAATCGGTTTTGGTTGTCTTACATTAAAATCACTTGGTTTTCAAATAAATGAGGAAAGTAACTCTGAGCCGGAGTAAATTTTAAACTATGATGCTTTTCAAAAATTATATTTTCTTAGGTTCTTTGCGGTTTAATTGTTACTTTTTTGCTATCGCAACGTGCATTGCATATTGAGAGCGATAGTTAGAGAGCGGTTCCTAGTCCTCAACAAATAGTGAAACTAGTATTTTAGTGCCTTAAATTTTACATTTTATTTGTTGTTAGCTAGAATTGATATTTCCTTAGTTGTTTTAGTCTAAAAATGCATAAAAACAAGCTTATTTGACCAAGTTTAAGTTAGTTGACAAGCTTTGACCAAGTTGACCTTGTGTCATCTTTTAAAATAGCTTAATGAGCACAAAATAAATAAAAAATAGAAGCTGAAAACAGAATCAGCTAGGGCCGAAAATATGAAGAGAAAAAAAAAAGATTTCAAGCCAAAATCTTCGATTCTTCGCGTGAGCTCGCACGGGGTGGTTTCTGAGGCATCCTATGAGGTTTCCCTTGTGTCTAGGAGCGTCTAAGGTGATGGTTTCATCGTTATTTGCGCATTTGAATATTTTGTGTATTAACTTTGATTTTTGGGTTTTATCCGTATATTGTTGTTTTAATTGATTTGAGGCTTAAAGTATGTTCCCTAGCAATCGTAGAACATGTATTTATAGCTTTTTAACATTTTCTACGGTTGAATATTGAAATTGAAATATAATTAGTTAGTTGAATAGTAAAACATGAATAGTAAACCCTTGAAATGATAAAGTTACGCTGTTATGCTGTCTGTTGATGTGAAAAGGTGCTAGGTGTGCTAGAATGTCTAAATGCATGATTTGTTTAGGTTGCATAATGGAAAAAATGAGAAATATGCCTTGGTGAAAGTCGGGGTCGTTTAGGTCGAGTTTAGCGTTTTCTCGTTTTGCGTGATCCCATTGTTTCAGGAGGCCATTGAAGCACTTTTGGTGAGATTATAGCATTGGTTGGGTGTTTGGTTGGTATAGTTGTAGTTCAAACGAGCAAAGGGGGAAATCGGGGCTTTGCGTGAATTCTAAGGTAAAGTAGGGTTTCGGGGTCCTTAGACGTGCCTTATGGTGACCTAGGAGGATTGGCGAAGTCAGTTTCCAGAACTCGAGGCTCGTTTGGAAATGGTAGTGTTTTGATAGTTGGGGCCGAATTGTGATTTTGCTTGTTATCTTAATATTATGCCTATAGAATGATTAGGGTTGCTTGATATACTTGTTTAATTGGTGTTATTGTTGCTTATTATTGCTTGTTATGCTTGAAAAGTTAGTTGAATGTTAGTATTGATTGTGATTGCTTGTTATCTCGTTTGTCGTCACTAGTTTGTATTGTTGTGCTATCGCTCGTTTATTGCCTTGTATCGAGTCTTGCATTGCATAGTGTCTCGCGCGTGAGTGATGGGCCTCTCTGGGTAGCCTCGGGTTGCCAGTGTTGGTTGCTCTAGCTCCGCTGCTATTCCCTTTTCTCGTTTGGGTTGCCTCCTAGGGAGATTTGGGTCGTAGATTGATGGATACTTCCGGGGTATTCCAAACTGATGATATAAGGTGGATGCGCGCTTATTGTCATCATTGTCAACATCAAGCTCGAGATTGATGTATCGCTTGTGTAATGGTACATTGCTCGTATGACTGAACCATAGCCTTCAAAGTGTGGTATAGCTTTGAATGGTTGTGTTAATGCTTTCAGTAATTGCTTATTGTATTGATTGTTTGTTTTGATAGCTTATTTATCAGTTATATTGCTTAACTGTCTTATTTGCATTGCACGACTTTCTTTCTCTCCAACTCGATATCTGTCTTGCCCTCACTGAGTATACGTGTTGTGTATACTCACTCCTCACCACCACATTTCAGGAAATGCCATGTTAGCTGGAAAGTTCGTAATTTCGTGAAAGTCCGTGCTTGAAGAGTTGTCCTGCGTGCCTATGTGACTTGAGTTGTCAAAGTTGTAAAGTTGTATGCTTTTATGTATTATATGTATTTAATGTTAAAGGGGATGTAATATAAGTTTCATTAGATTATGCATTTAGTTAATGTAGCTTAACTTCAATGTATATTTGTAATGTCAAAGGAAAAGAGATAGAAAGGTATGATAGTCTAGCTTATGAAATAGGTTGGTGTAGTTTAATTGCTAAGCTTGAATGTATATTTACTTGTGATTTGATTGTTGTGAACCGAGGCTCGGATGGCCTTGAGGTGGTTGAATGTTTGGACATGGTATTGGTCCCCTTATATGCTGTCGCAGGTTTTACATTTTACCTAGAAACAGGGGAGACTCCGTCCGTTTTCCCTAAAATTTATGCCCGGGTTTGGATTTGGGTTGTGAATAGATTGATTGATAGGACCTCCGGTCTCGAGAGGGATTGGGGTGTCACAGCACCCGTCATGTTGAGGGCACAATTTCTAAATGTGTTAACGGTTCACAATGCCAGCCTAGAGAGATGGCCCGTTCAGAAGGCCCCATTGGCTTAACGACAACCCATCCGCTTCAAAA
This sequence comes from Ehretia macrophylla, assembly GCA_037974665.1. Lineage (NCBI taxonomy): Eukaryota > Viridiplantae > Streptophyta > Magnoliopsida > Boraginales > Ehretiaceae > Ehretia > Ehretia macrophylla. The sequence continues at coordinate 78,985,912 of CM075769.1, forward strand.
ACGCAGCATCCTCGTAAGACGTGATATCGACACGTAGTAGGACCCTCTGATATACCGCGAGTCAGGTTGTCGTCCTTTTAACCGTTCACGACGTACGATCTGGGACGGAAAATCAGGGCAAAAGAAGAAAAGTGGCATGGAACTGATGAAAACGTTAGATTTTTGGCTCCAAAAATGGGCACAGCGAGCACGCTCGCTGCCCCCGTCATAGAGCTCTTAGAGAGCTTTGCAACGGTATTCTGTTAGCTGCGTAACTCCTTACGGATCAAAAGTTATGGGCACTGGAGCGACGGAGACTTGGTCACAAACGCTACGCCCTCAGTTTGCGGGCCCGACCTCTACGTGAAGCGAAGTTGTCTTGCCCAACATTCCGTGGGATTCGGTAATAGAGATTTGGTGGATAAAGTATCTTGGCAACCCTAACCAGGGCAAAAGAAATTGAAAAGGGGGTGCAACACGAGGACTGATGGGATCCGGTGCATTAGTGCTGGTATGATCACACCCGTCATGTTGAGGGCACAATTCCTATATATGTTAACGGTTCACAGTGCCAGCCTAGAGAGATGGCCAATTCAAAAGGCCCAATGGGCTTAACAACAACCCATCCGCTTCATCATTGCGACATCCTCGCAAGACGTGATATCGACACGTTGTAGGGCCCTCTGATGTCCTGCGAGTCAAGTTGTCGTCCTTTTAACCGCTCACGACGTACGATCTGGGACAGAAAAATAGAGCAAAAGAAGAAAAGTGGCCTGAAACTGATGAAAACGTTCGATTTTGGGCACCAAAAATAGGCACAGCGAGCAAGCTGGATGCCCCCGTCGTAGAGCTCTTAGAGAGCTTTGCAACGGTATGTGGTGCACCGCGTAACTCCTTACGGATCGAAAGTTACGGGCACCGGAGCGACGAAGACCTGGTCACAAACCCTACACCTTCGGTTTGCAGGCCCGGCCTTTACGTGAAGCAATGTTGTCTTGCCCAATGTTCCGTGGGATTCGGTAATAAAGATTTGGTGGATAAAGTATCTTGGCAACCCTAACCAAAGCAAAAAAAATTGAAAAAGAGGTGCAACACGAGGACTTCCAAGGGGGTCACTCATCCTAGTACTACTCTCGCCAAAGCACGCTTAACTTCGTAGTTCTGATGGGATCCGGTGCATTAGTGCTGGTATGATCGCACCCGTCATGTTGAGGGCACAATTCCTATATGTGTTAACGGTTCACAGTCCCAGCCTAGAGAGATGGCCCATCCTAAAGGCCCAATGGGCTTAACGACAACCCATCATCTTCAACAACGTAGCAACTTCGCAAGACGTGATATCAACACGTTGTAGGGCCCTCTAATGTCCCGTGAGTCAGGTTGTCGTCCTTTTAACAACTCACGACGTACTATCCAGGACAAAAAAAGAGCAAAAGAAGAAAAGTGGCCTGAAATTGATGAAAACGTTCGATTTTAGGCTTCAAAAATGGGCACAACGAGCAAGCTGGCTTCCCCCGTCGTAGAGCTCTTAGAGAGCTTTGCAACGGTATGCTGTGCGCTGCGTAACTCCTTGCGGATGAAAAGTTATGGGCACCGGAGCGACGTAGACCTAGTCACAAACCCTACGCCCTTGGTTTGCGGGCCCGGCCTCTACGTGAAGCGAAGTTGTCTTGCCCAACGTTCCATGGGATTCGGTAGTAGAGATTTGGTGGATTAAGTATCTTGGCAACCCTAACCATGGAAAAAAAAATTGAAAACGGGGTGCAACATGAGGACTTCCCAGGCTGTCACCCATCCTAGTACTACTCTCGCCCAAGCACGCTTAACTTCGGAGTTCTGATGGGATCCGGTGCATTAGTGCTGGTATGATCGCACCCGTCATGTTGAGGTCACAATTCCTATATGTGTTAACGGTTCACAGTAACAGCCTAGAGAGATGGCCAATTCAGAAGGCCCAATGGGCTTAACGACAACCCATCCGCTTCAACAACGCAGCATCCTCGCTAGAAGTGATATCGACACGTTGTAGGGCCCTCTAATGTCCCGCGAGTGAGGTTGTCGTCCTTTTAACAGCTCACGACGTACGATCTGGGATGGAAAAACAGAGAAAAAGAAGAAAAGTGGCCTGAAACTGATGAAAACGTTCGATTTTAGGCTCCAAAAAGGGCACAACGAGCAAGCTGGCTACCCCCATCGTAGAGCTCTTAGAGAGCTTTGCAACAGTATGCTGTGCGCTGCGTACCTCCTTACGGATCAAAAGTTATGGGCACCGGAGCGACGGAGAACTGGTCACAAACCCTATGCCCTCGGTTTGCGGGCCCAGCCTCTACATGAAGCGAAGTTGTCTTGCCCAATGTTCCGTGGGATTCGGTAATAGAGATTTGGTGGATAAAGTATCTTGGCAACCCTAACCAGGGCAAAAAAAATTGAAAATGGGATGCAACACGAGGACTTCGTAGGGGGTCACCCATCCTAGTACTTCTCTCGTCCAAGCACGCTTAACTCCAGAGTTCTGATGGGATCCGGTTCATTAGTGCGGGTATAATCGCACTCGTCATGTTGAGGGCACAATTTCTAAATGTGTTAATGGTTCACAGTGCCAGCCTAGAGAGATGGCCCATTCAAAAGGCCCCATTGGCTTAACGACAACCCATTCGCTTCAAAAACTCAGCATCCTCGCAAGACGTGATATCGACACGTAGTAGGTCTCTCTGATGTGCTGCGAGTCAGGTTGTCGTCCTTTTAACTGCTCACGACGTACGATCCGGGATGAAAAATCAGGGCAAAAGAAGAAAAGTGGCATGGAACTGATGAAAACGTTCGATTTTTGGCTCCAAAAAAGGGCACAGCGAGCTCGCTCGCTGCCCCCGTCGTAGAGCTCTCAGAGAGCTTTGCAACGGTATTTTGTGCGCCGCGTAACTCCTTACGGATCAAAAGTTATGGGCACCGGAGTGACGGAGACCTGGTCACAAACCCTACGCCCTCGGTTTGCGGGCCCGGCTTCTACGTGAAGCGAAGTTGTCTTGCCCAATATTCCGTGGGATTCGGTAATAGAGATTTGGTGGATAAAGTATCTTGGCAACCCTAACCAGGGCAAAAAAAATTGAAAAGGGGGTGTAACACGAGGACTTCCCAAGGGGTCACCCATCCTAGTACTACTCTCTCCCAAGCACGCTTAACTTCGGAGTTCTGATGGGATCCGGTGCATTAGTGCTGGTATGATCGCACCCGTCATGTTGAGGGCACGATTCCTATATATGTTAACGGTTCACAGTGCCAACCTAGAGAGATAGTCCATTCAAAAGGCCCAATGGGCTTAACGACAACCCATCCGTTTCAACAACGCAGCATCCTCGCAGGACGTGATATCGCCATGTTGTAGGGACCTCTGATGTCCCGCGAGTCAGGTTGTCGTCCTTTTAACAGCTCACGACGTACGATCTCAGACGGAAAAATAGAGCAAAAGAAGAAAAGTGGCTTAAAACTAATGAAAATGTTCGAATTTGGGCTCCAAAAACAGGCTCAGCGAGCAAGCTGGCTGCCCCTGTCGTAGAGCTCTCAGAGAGCTTTGCAACGGTATTTTGTGCGCCACGTAACTCCTTACAAATCAAAAGTTATGGGCACCGAAACGACGAAGACCTTGTCACAAACCTTACACACTCGGTTTGCGGGCCCGGCCTTTATGTGAAGCGAATTTGTCTTGCCCAATGTTCCGTGGGATTCGGTAATAAAGATTTGGTGGATAAAGTATCTTGGCAACCCTAACCAAAGCAAAAAAAATTGAAAAAGCGGTGCAACACGAGGACTTCCAAGGGGGTCACTCATCCTAGTGCTACTCTCGCCCAAGCACGCTTAACTTCGTAGTTCTGATGGGATCCGGTGCATTAGTGCTGGTATGATCGCGCCCGTCATGTTGAGGGCACAATTCCTATATGTGTTAACGGTTCACAGTCCCAGCCTAGAGAGATGGCCAATTCAAAAGGCCCAATGGGCTTAACGACAACCCATCTGCTTTAACAACGCAGCATCCTAGCAAGACGTGATATCGACACATTGTAGGGCCCTCTGATGTCACGCGAGTCAGGTTGTCGTCCTTTTAACAGCTCACGACGTACGATCCGAGATGGAAAACCATAGCAAAAGAACAAAAGTGGCCTGAAACTGATGAAAACGTTCGATTTTGGATTCCAAAATTGGGCACAGCGAGCAAGCTGGCTAACCCCGTCGTAGAGCTCTCAGAGAGCTTTGCAACGGTATGCTGTGCGCCGCGTAACTCCTTATGGATCAAAAACTATGGGCACCGGAGCGACAGAGACCTGGTCACATACCCTACGCCCTCGGTTCGCGGGCCCGGCCCCTACGTGAAGTGAAGTTGTCTTGCCCTATGTTCCGTGGGATTCGGTAATAGAGATTTTGCGGATAAAGTATATTGGCATCTGTAACCAGGGCCAAAAAAAGTGAAAAGGGGGTGCAACACGAGGACTTCCCAAGGGGTCACCCATCCTAGTACTACTCTCGCCCAAACACACTTAACTTCGGAGTTCTGATGGGATCCGGTGCATTAGTGTTGGTATGATCGCACCCGTCATGTTGAGGGCACAATTCCTATATGTGTTAACGGTTCACAGTCCCAGCCTAGAGAGATGGCCTATTCAAAAGGCCCAATGGACTTCACGACAACCCATCCGCTTCAACAACGCAGCATCCTCGCAAGACGTGATATGGACACGTTGTAGGGCCCTTTGATGTCCGGCGAGTCAGGTTATCGTATTTTTAACAGCTTACGACGTACGATCCGGTACGAAAAAATAGAGCAAAAGAAGAGAAGTGGACTGAAACTGATGAAAACGTTCGATTTTGGGCTCCAAAAACCGCCAAAACGAGCAAGCTGCCTACCTCCGTCATAGAGCTCTTAGAGAGGTTTGCAACGGTATGCTGTGTGTTGCGTAACTCCTTATGGATCAAATGTTATGGACACCGGAGCGACAGAGACTTGGTCACAAACCCTACGACCTCGATTTTCGGGCCCGGTCTCTACGTGAAACGAAGTTGCCTTGCCCAATGTTCCGTGGGATTCGGTAATAGAGATTTGGTGGCGAAAGTATCTTGCCAACCCTAACCAGGGAAAAAAATTGAAAAGGGGGTGCAACACGAGGACTTCCCAGGGGGTCACCCATCCTAGTACTACTCTTGCCCAAGCACGCTTAACTTCGGAGTTATGATGGGATCCGGTGCATTAGTGCTGCTAAGATCGCACACGTCATGCTGAGGGCACAATTCCTATTTGTGTTAACGGTTCGCAGTCCTAGCCTTAAGAGATGGCCCATTCAAAAGGCCCAATAGGCTTAACGACAACCCATCCGCTTCAACAACACAGCATCCTCGCAAGATGTGATATCGACATGTTGTAGGGCCCTCTGATGTCCCGCGAGTTAGGTTTTCGTCCTTTTAACAGCTCACGCGTACGATCCGGGACGAAAAAACAAAGCGAAAGAAGAAAAGTGGATTGAAACTGATGAAAACGTTCGATTTTGGGCTCCAAAAACAGGCACAACGCGCAAGCTGATTGCCCCCTTCATAGAGCTCTCAGAGAGCTTTGTAACGGTATGTTGTGCACCGCGTAACACCTTACGGATCAAAAGTTATGGGCACCGGAGCGACGGAGACCTGGTCATAAACCCTACGCCCTCGGTTTGCGGGCCCAGCCTCAACGTGAAGCGAAATTGTTTTGCCCAATGTTCCGTGGGATTCGGTAATAGAGATTTGGTGGATAAAGTATCTTGGCAACCCTAACCAGGGCAAAAAAATGGAAAAGAGGGTGCAACACGAGGACTTCCCAGAGGGTCACCCATCTTAGTACTACTCTATCCCAAGCACGCTTAACTTCTGAGTTCTGATGGGATCCGGTGCATTGGTGCTGGTATGATCGCACCCGTAATGTTGAGGGCACAATTCCTATATGTGTTAACGGTTCACAGTCCCAGCCTAGAGAGATGGCCCATTCAAAAGGCCCAATGGGCTTAACGACAACCCATCCGCTTCAACAACGCAGCATCCTCGCAAGACGTGATATCGACACGTTGTAGGGGCCTTTGATGTCCGGCGAGTCAGGTTGTCGTCCTTTTAACAGCTCACGACGTACGATCTGGGACGGAAAAATAGACCAAAGGAACAAAATGGCCTGAAACTGATTAAAACGTTCGATTTTGGGATCCAAAAATGGGCATAGCGAGCAAGCTGGCTGCGCCCATCATAGAGCTCTTAGAGAGCTTTGGAACGGTATGCTGTGCGCTGCGTAACTACTAACGGATCAAAAGTTATGGGCACCGGAACGACGGAGACCTGGTCACAAACCATACGCCCTCGGTTTGCTGGCCCGGCCTCTACGTGAACCGAAGTTGTCTTGCCCAATGTTCCGTACGATTCGGTAATAGAGATTTGGTGGATAAAGTATCTTGGCAACCCTAACCAGGGCAAAAAAAATTGAAAATGGGGTGCAACACGAGGACTTCTGAGGCGGTCACCCATCCTTGTACTACCCTCGGCCAAGCACGCTTAACTTCGAGTTCTGTTGGGATCCGGTGCATTAGTGCTGGTATGATCGCACCCGCCATGTTGAGGGCACAATTCCAATATGTGTTAACGGTTCGTATCTTAACCTAGAGAGATGGCCCATTCAAAAGGCCCAATGGGCTTAACGACAACCCATCTGCTTCAACGACGCAGCATCCTCGCAAGACGTGATATCAACACGTTGTAAGGACCTCTGATGTCCCACGAGTCAGGTTGTCGTCCTTTTAACAGATCACGGTGTACGATCTGGGATGAAAAACCAGGGCAAAATAAGAAAATAGTCCTAAAACTAATGAAAACGTTCAATTTTGGGCTCCAAAAAGAGACACAGCGAGCATGTTAGCTGCCACCGTCGTAGAGCTCTCAGAGAGCTTTGCAACGATATGTTGTGCGCCGCGTAACTCCTTACGGAGCAAAAGTTATGGGCACCGGAGCGACGGAGACCTGGTCACAAACCCTACGCCCTCGATTTGCGGGCCCAGCCTCTACGTGAAGCGAAGTTGTCTTGCCCAATGTTCCGTGGGATTCGGTAATAGAGATTTGGTGGGTAAAGTATCTTGGCAACCCTAACCAGGGCAAAAAAAATTGAAAAGGGGGTGCAATACAAGGACTTCCCTGGGGGTCATCCATCCTAGTACTACTCTCGCCCAAGCACGCTTAACTTCGGAGTTCTGATGGGATTCGGTGCATTAGTGCTGGTATGATCACACCCGTCATGTTAAGGGCACAATTCCTATATGTGTTAACGGTTCACAGTGCCAGCCTAGAGAGATGGCCCATTCAAAAGGCCCAATGGGTTTAACGACAACCCATCCGCTTCAACAACGCAGCATCCTTGCAAGACGTGATATCGACACGTTGTAGGGCCCTCTGATGTACCGCGAGTTAGGTTGGCATTCTTCTAATAGCACACGACGTACGATCCGGGATGAAAAAATAGGTCGAACGAAGAAAAGTGGCCTGAAATTGATGAAAATGTTGAATTTTGGGCTCCAAAATCGGCCACAGCGAACGAGCTGGCTGCCCCTGTCGTAGAGCTCTTAGAGAGCTTTGCAACGGTATGCTGTGCGCTGCGTAACTCCTTACGGATCAAAAGTTATGGGCACCGGAGTGACGGAGACCTGGTCACAAACCCTACGCCCTCGATTTGCAGGCCCGGCCTTTACGTGAAGCGAATTTGTCTTGCCCAATGTTCCGTGGGATTCGATAATAGAGATTTGGTGGGTAAAGTATCTTGGCAACCCTAACCAGGGTAAAAAAAAAAATTGAAAAGGGGGTGCAACACGAGGACTTCCCAGGGGGTCACCCATCCTAGTACTACTATCGCCCAAGCACGCTTAACTTCAGAGTTCTGATGGGATCCGGTGCATTACTGCTGGTATGATCGCACCCGTCATGTTGAGGGCACAATTCCTATATGTGTTAACGGTTCACAGTCCTAGCCTAAAGAGATGGCCCATTCAAAAGGACCAATGGGCTTAACGACAACCCATCCACTTCAACAACGCAGCATCCTCGCAAAACGTGATATCGACGAGTTGTAGAGCCCACTGATGTCCCGTGAGTCAGGTTGCCGTCCTTTTAACAGCTCACGACGTACGATCTGGGACGGAAAAAAATTGCAAAAGAAGAAAAATGGCCTAAAACATATGAAAATGTTTGATTTTGGGCTCCAAAATGGGCACTGAAAGCAAGCTGGCTGCCCCTGTCGTAGAGCTCTTAGAAAGCTTTGCAACGGTATGTTGTGCGCCGCGTAACTCCTTAAGGATCAAAAGTTATGGGCACCGGAGTGACGGAGACCTGGTCACAAACCATACGCCATCGGTTTGCAGGCCCGGCCTCTGCGTGAGACGAAGTTGTCTTGCCCAAGGTTGCGTGGGATTCGGTAATAGAGATTTCGCAGATTAAGTATCTTGGCAACCCTAACCAGGGCAAAAAAAATTGAAAACGGGGCGCAACACGAGGACTTCCCAGTCGGTCAACCATCCTAGTACTACTCTCGCCCAAGCACGCTTAACTTCGGAGTTCTGATGGGATCTGGTGCATTAGTGCTGGTATGATCGCACCCGTCATGTTGAGGTCACAATTCCTATATGTGTTAACGGTTCACAGTCACAGCCTAGAGAGATGGCCAATTCAGAAGGCCCAATGGGCTTAACGACAACCCATCCGCTTCAACAACGCAGCATCCTAGCAAGACGTGATATCGACATGTTGTAGGGCCCTCTGATGTCCCGCGTGTCAGGTTGTCGGCGTTTTAACAGCTCATGACGTACGATCCGGGATGGAAAAACAGAGTAAAAATGAGAAAAGTGGCCTAAAACTGATGAAAACAATAGATTATGGGCTCCAAAAACGGGCAAAGCGAGCAAGCTGGCTGCCCCTGTCGTAGAGCTCTTAGAGAGCTTTGCAACGGTATGCGGTGCACTGCGTAACTCCTTACGGATCAAAAGTTATGGGCACAGGAGCTACGGAGACCTGGTCACAAACCCAACGCCCTTGGTTTGCGGGCCCGACCTCTATGTGAATCGAAGTTGTCTTGCCCAACGTTCCGTGGGATTCGGTAATAGAGATTTGGTGGATTAAGTATCTTGGCAACCCTAACCAGGGCAAAAAAGATTGAAAATGGGGTGTAACACGTGGACTTCCCAGGCGGTCACCCATCCTAGTACTACTCTCGCCCAAGCAAGCTTGACTTCGGAGTTCTGATGGGATCCGGTGCATTAGTGCTAGTATGATCGCACCCATCATGTTGAGGTCACAATTCCCATATGTGTTAATGGTTCACAGTAAAAGCCTAGAGAGATGGCTAATTCAGAAGGCCCAATGGGCTTAACAACAACCCTTCTACTTCAACAACGCAGCATCCTCGCAAGACGTGATATCGACACATTGTAGGGCCCTCTAATGTCCTGCGAGTTAGGTTGTTGTCCTTTTAACAGCTCACGACGTACGATCCGGGATGAAAAAATAGAGGAAAAGAAGAAAAGTGGCTTGAAACTGATGAAAACGTTCGATTTTGGGCTAAAAAACGGGCACAGCGAGCAAGTTGGCTGCCCCCGTCACAGAGCCCTTAGAGAGCTTTGCAAAGGTATGCTGTGCGCCACGTAACTCCTTACGGATCAAAAGTTATGGGCACCGGAGCGACGGAGGCCTAGTCAATTAGCCTACGCCCTCGGTTTGCAGGCCCGGCCTCTACGTGAAGCGAAGTTGACTTGCCCAATGTTCTGTGGCATTCAGTAATAGAGATATGGTGGATAAAGTATCTTGGCAACCCTAACCATGGCAAAAAAAATTGAAAAGGGGGTGCAACACGAGGACTTCCTATGGTGTCACCCATCCTAGTACTACTCTCGTCCAAGCACGCTTAACTTCGGAGTTCTGATGGGATCCGGTTCATTAGTGCGGTTATGATCGCACCCGTCATGTTGAGGGCATAATTTCTAAATGTGTTAACTGTTCACAGTTCCAGCCTAGAGAGATGGCCTATTCAAAAGGCCCCATTGGCTTAACGACAACCCGTCCACTTAAAAAACGCAGCATCCTCGCAAGACGTGATATCGACACATAGTAGGGCCCTCTGATGTACCGCGAGTCAGGTTGTCATCCTTTTAACAGCTCACGACGTACGATCCAGGATAAAAAATAGGGCGTAAGAAGAAAAGGGGCCTGGAACTGATGAAAACGTTCAATTTTGGGCTCCAAAAATGGGCACAGCAAGAAAGCTCGCTGCCCTCGTCATAGAGCTCTCAGAGAGCTTTGCAATGGTATTCTGTGCGCCGCGTAACTCCTTACGGATCAAAAGTTATGGCCACCAGAGTGACTGAGACCTGGTCACAAACCTTACGCCCTCGGTTTGCGGGCCCGGACTCTACGTGAAGCGAAGTTGTCTTGCCCAATATTCCGGGGGATTCGGTAATAGAGATTTGGTGGATAAAGTATCTTGGCAACCATAACCTGGGCAAAAAAAAATGAAAAGGGGGTGCAACACGAGAACTTCCCTAGGGGTCACCCATCCTAGTACTACTCTCGCCCAAGCACGCTTAACTTCGGAGTTCTGATGGGATCCAGTGCATTGGTGCTGGTATGATCACACCCGTCATGTTGTGGGCACGATTCCTATATATGTTAACGGTTCACAGTGCCAACCTAGAGAAATAGCCCATTCAAAAGGCCCAATGGGCTTAACGACAACTCATCCGCTTCAACAACGCAGCATCCTCGCAAGACGTGATATTGACACGTTGTAGGGTCCACTGATGTCCCGTGAGACAGGTTGTCGTCCTTTTAACAGCTCACGTTGTACGATCCGGGACGGAAAAATAGAGCAAAAGAAGAAAAGTGGCCTGAAACTAATGAAAACGTTCAACTTTGGGCTCCAAAAATAGGCACAGCGAGCAAGCTAGATGCCCTCGTCGTAGAGCTCTCAGATTGCTTTGCAACGGTATGCTGTGCTCCGCGTAACTCCTTACAGATCAAAAGTTATAGGCACCGAAACGACGAAGACCTTGTCACAAACCCTACACCATTGGTTTGCGGGCCCGGCCTCTACGTGAAACAAAGATGTCTTGCCCAATGTTCCGTAGGATTCGGAACTAGAGATTTGGTGGATAAAGTATCTTGGCAACCCTAACAAGGGCAAAAAAAATTGAAAGGGGGTGTAACACGAGGACTTCCCATGGGGTCGCCCATCGTAGTACTACTCTCGCCCAAGCACGCTTAACATCGGTGTTCTGATGGGATCCGGTGCATTAGTACTGGTATGATGGCACCTGTCATGGTGATGGCACAATTCCTATATGTGTTAACGGTTCACAGTCCCAGCCTAGAGAGATGGCCCATTCAAAAGGCCCAATGTGCTTAACGACAACCCATCTTCTTCAACAACGCAGAATCCTCGCAAGACGTGATATCGACACGTTGTAGGGCCCTCTGATGTACCGCAAGTCAGTTTGTCGTCCTTTTAACAGCTCACGACGTACGATCAGGGACGGAAAAATAGAGCAAAAGAACAAAAGTGGCCTGAAACTGATGAAAATGTTCGATTTTGGGCTCCAAAATTGGGCACAGCGAACAAGCTGGCTAACCACGTCGTAGAGCTCTCAGAGAGCTTTGCAACGGTATGCTATGCGCCGCGTAACTCTTTACGGATCAAAAGTTATAGGCACCGGAGTGACAGAGACCTGGTCACAAACCCTATGCCCTCGGTTTGCAGGATCGGCCTCTACGTGAAGCGAAGTTGTCTTGCCCAATGATCCGTGGGATTCGGTAATTGAGATTTGGTGGATAAAGTATCTTGGCAACCCTAACCGGGGCAAAAAATATTGAAAAAGGGGTGCAACACGAGGACTTCCCAGGGGGTCACCCATCCTAGTACTACTCTCGCCCAAGCATGCTTAACTTCGGAGTTCTGATGGGATTTGTTGCATTAGTGCTGGTATGATCGCACCCGTCATGTTAAGGGCACAATTCCTATATGTGTTAATGGTTCACAGTCCCAACCTAGAGAGATGGCCTATTCAAAAGGCCCAATGGAGTTAACGACAACCCATCCGCTTCAACAATGCAGCATCCTCGCAAGACGTGATATGGACACGTTGTAGGGCCCTTTGATGTCCCACGAGTCAGGTTGTCGTCCTTTTAATAGCTTACGACGTACGATCCGGTACGAAAAAAGAGAGTAAAAGAAGAAAAGTGGACTGAAACTGATGAAAACGTTCGATTTTGGGCTCCAAAAATGGAAACAGCGAGCAAGCTCGCTGCCCCCGTCGTAGAGCTCTCAGAGAGCTTTGCAACGTTATTCTGTGCACCGCCTAACTCCTTACGGATCAAATGTTATTAACACCGTAGCGACGGAGACCTGGTCACAAACCCTACGCCCTCGGTTTGCAGGCCCGGCCTCTACTTGAAGCGAAGTTGCATTGCCCAATGTTCCGTGGGATTCGGTAATAGAAATTTGGTGGATAAAGTATCTTGCCAACCCTAACCAGGTAAAAAAAATTGAAAAGGGGGTGCAACACGAGGACTTCCCAGGGGGTCACCCATTATAGTACTACTCTCGCCCAAGCACGCTTATCTTCGGAGTTCTGATGGGATCCTGTGCATTAGTGCTGGTATGATGGCAGCCGTCATGTTGAGGGCACAATTCCTATTTGTGTTAACGGTTCACAGTCCCAGTCTTGAGAGATGGTCCATTCAAAAGGCCCAATGGGCTTAACGACAACCCATCCTCTTCAACAACGCAGCATCCTCGCAGGACGTGATATCGACACATTGTAGGGCCCTCTGATGTCCCGCGAGTCAGGTTGTCATCCTTTTAACAGCTCACGATGTACGATCCGGGACGAAAAAACAGAGCAAAAAAAGAAAAGTGGGCTGAAACTGATGAAAATGTTCGATTTTGGGCTCCAAAAACGGCCACAACGAGCAAGCTGGCTACCTCCGTCGTAGAGCTCTTAGAGAGCTTTGCAACGGTATGCTGTGCGCTGCGTAACTCCTTACGGATCAAAAGTTATGGGCACCGGAACGACGGAGACCTAGTCACAAACCCTACGCCTCGGTTTGCGGGCCCAGTCTCTACGTGAAGCGAAGTTGTCTTGCCCAATGTTCCGTGCGATTCGGTAATAGAGATTTGGTGGATAAAGTATCTTGGCAACCCTAACCGGGGCAACAAAAATTGAAAAGGGGGTGCAACACGAGGACTCCCAAAGGGGTCACCCATCCTAGTACTATTGTCGCCCAAGCACGCTTAACTTCGGAGTTCTGATGGGATTTGGAGCATTAGTGCTGGTATGATCACACCGGTCATGTTGAGGGCACAATTCCTATATGTGTTAACGGTTCACAGTGCCAGCCTAGAGAGATGGCCCATTCAAAATGCCCAATGGGCTTAACGACAACCCATCATCTTCAACAACGCAGCATCCTCGCAAGACGTGATATCGACACGTTGTAGGGCCCTCTAATGTCCCACGAGTCAGGTTGTCGTCCTTTTAACAGCTCACGACGTACGATCCGGGATGGAAAAAATAGAGCAAAAGAAGAAAAATGGACTGAAACTGATGAAAACGTTCGATTTTGGGCTCCAAAAACGGCCACAGCGAGCAAGCTGGTTGCCTCCGTCGTAGAGCTCTTAGAGAGCTTTGCAACGGTACGTTGTGCGCCGCGTAACTCCTTACGGCTCAAATGTTACGGACACCGGAGCGACGGAGACCTGGTCACAAACTCTACGCCCTCGGTTTATAGGCCCGGCATCTACGTGAAGCGAAGTTGTCTTGCCCAATGTTCCGTGCGATTCGATAATAGGGATTTGGTGGATAAAGTATCTTGGCAACCCTAACCAAGGCCAAAAAAATAGAAAAGGGGGTGCAACACGAGGACTTCCCAAGGGGTCACCCATCCCAGTACTACTCTCGCCCAAGCACGCTTAACTTCGGAGTTCTGATGGGATCCAGTGCATTAGTGCTGGTATGATCGCACCCGTCATGTTGAGGGCACAATTCCTATATGTGTTAACGGTTCACAGTGCCAGCCTAGAGAGATGGCCCATTCAAAATGCCCAATGGGCTTAACGATAACCCATCCGCTTCAACAACGCAGCATCCTCGCAATACGTGATATCGACACGTTTTAGGGCCCTCTAATGTACCGCGAGTCAGGTTTTCATCCGTTTAACAGCTCACGACGTACGATCCTGGATGGAAAAACAGGGCAAAAGAAGAAAAGTGGCCTGAAATTGATGAAAATGATCAATTTTGGGATCCAAAAACGGGCACAGCGAGCAAGCTAGCTGCCCCTGTCTTAGAGCTCTCAGAGAGCTTTGCAATGTTATGTTGTACGCTGCGTAACTCCTTACGAATCAAAAGTCACAAACCCTACGCCTTCGGTTTGCGGGCCCGGCCTCTACGTGAAGCGAAGTTGTCTTGCCCAATATTCCGTGGGATTCGGTAATAGAGATTTGGTGGATAAAGTATCTTGGCAACCTTAACCAGGGCAAAAAAAATTGAAAAGGGGGGTGCAACACGAGGACTTCCCAGGGGGTCACCCATCCTAGTACTACTCTCGCCCAAGCACGCTTAACTTCGGACTTCTGATGGGATCCGGTGCATTAGTGTCACGCCCCAACTCGACCCCACCTACGATCAGTCAGGACGCAACGGAATTTCGGCAGTAACGACAGTAAATAGATTACCGAGGTTCTACACCAACCTCGTAAATAACATTAAACATTCAAAATTCCATAACCATACATACAACAACTCCTTAACAGCATAACAACATACAACCTAACCGTAGTATACAATAATCAGTCTTCGTTATCTGCCTCCGTTCCAACATAACATACAATACCTCAACTTTATTATACATTTCAAAAATAAGTTGAGACCCATCTAACAACTTAACCGTAAAGCATATAAAAGTCTATTAAGCTAACATACATGACGTTTAACAACATAGAATCATGGATAAGACTCAGGGACATATGACTCATCCACGAAAGGCACGTTTTCCACATTCTCCTCTTCAGGAGGCACGTACCCGTAATCTTGTGAAAGTACACCTGAAAACATGCAATAATAGAGAGTGAGCTTATATACATAAGCCCAGTGAGGATCCGATAGATCTGGACAGTATTCATTACGCTCCTTGGATTTAGTCCTTTGAGCAAGTAAACACACAACAACAATAATCACATAAATAATGCTATCATCACATAACTATATAACCAATCAATAAGGATACTCTATTTGGTGTAGCTCCAAACGCCATCACGATCTCAACCGTTCTTCTTATAACTCCCCATTACTCACGCACCCGAGGTACCTCACTAGCCCCTCCCTCCATGACACCTCCGTCATGCGAGCTGGGGGTAGCCTATGGCAGTCATGCCGTTATCAACCCGACAGCCCGATGCTGCCCGAGAGGTGGCACACACATACCAAGACTCCATAATCATCAATCATCAATCAATCATCAATCAATCAATCAATTGGGAGATCAGCAACAAGAGTGCCCGATTCCCGCATTCAATAATAATCAATCAATAACATCAATATTAAATTAAACAACAAACAACGTAGTTAGATGACAAAGTAGGCCATCTAACCGGACATGCATAATATACATAATTAAACTCTAAATTACTCAACAACAACTCACCATTCATCACTCGAACACTACCCAACCATCTAAAGGCATCGTTCAAGAAATTAAAGAATGACAACCTAAACTTCTAAAATTCATAACTTACAATCTACTAATCCAAACATTGCCAAATCAGTTCCTATCACTCACCCATTCAACCAACTACATTAGCCCTCTCGGAAATCCACCATAACACCTCCAAATCATGCCCGATAACCCTAAAATCCTAAGATGTCATGGCTGGATTTTCCGGATTTTCACACAAACAATGTAATCGAAAATTCGGCATTACAACAGCGCTAACACGTAATTATCAAGTATTTAGAAATCGACGGCAATCGATTTCGATCAACACAACTCATTTAATTCAACTTTGAACATTTTAATCAAAATTAAATACCCGGAAAATAAAAATTATGCTATATCCGACAGAAACTCGTAGTATTAGTATATAATGATCCCTAGCATGCAAGGAGCAATAATCTAACATCAGATTTCAATTCTAACGGTTCAATCTTCATTTATACGCAAAAACACAAAAATGACATTTTGAGATCTAAAATTTTTCTCTCACCTTAGATGCGATATAAGCCTAGGAATGCGTGCTATGCGTGCCCAACAAGCAGAATCCAAGTCGGTGCGAAGTTTCACGAACAAAAACTAGGTTTTTCTTTGAAAAATTGGATTGAAAGCTTGAGTTTTTCTCTTCTCTTTTCTCCCTCTTTTCTCTCGGCAATGTGTGTGTGTGTGATGGTGTTTTTGTGTTGTGTGAGTGTGTGTTGAGGACATTAGCTTATAAGATCAATTAATTAATTAAAGTCAAAGTTATTTTAATAGGTATTTTTGTGTTTTTAATGACTTTAATTGCATTTTTAATGCTCACCAAATTAAAAATAATTATGCAACCCCCAAGATATCTCAAGTGGATTATTTTTAGGTGACAAGAAGTTTTACAATCCAACAATTTCACCCGAGTCGGCTTAAAACTCGATTTTCGCAAAAGTCGGTGTAAAGACCCTAATAAATTCTTAAGTCGATTTTAAAACCATTTTCATCAAACACAGGTCTATTAAAGTCCGTGGACTAGGTCTAGAAGGGTTAAAAAGACCAGTTTCAAAATTATAGCGGACGTGTTTCGAAAATACTATTCACTGAAAATCGACGATAAAATTTCTAACTCCGTTTTTGATGAAAATTTCATGAATGCACATTTAGCACGTATTAGAAGTATTGACATCAAAATTATAACTTTCTAGGTCCTATAGCACATAAACAGATCATATGCACGCAAAACGAGGTAAAGCACGTAAAACGAGATAAGCAAGAAAGTGGGGTTTCACATTCTCCCCCCCTTATAGAAATTTCGTCCTCGAAATTCTTACTTGATGTACGGAAAAGATCTGGGTATTGTTGCTGCATCTGATCTCGTCTCTCCCACGTAGCTTCCTCAATGCCGTGATGCTTCCACAACACCTTAACCATCGGAATCCTCTTCGGCCTCAACTCTCGGTCCATCTGATCTAGAATACGAATCGGACGCTCGTCATAAGTCAAATTCTCACGAAGCTGTAACGGCTCTGGCTCAAGAATATGAGAAGGATCCGGATTATATTTCCGCAAATTAGACACGTGAAACACATCGTGGACATTAGAGAAGTTCTCCGGTAAAGCCAACCGATATGCCAACTTACCAACCCTGCCAGTAATCTCAAACGGCCCAACAAATCTCGGACTCAGCTTTCCACCTTTACCATAACGAACAAACCCCTTTCGAGGAGACAATCTCAAGAAAACCCGATCTCCAACTGCAAACTCCAAGTCTCGACGACGTTTATCAGCATAACTCTTGAATCTACTCTGCGCCGTAAGCATTCTCTGCCTGATCAACTGAACATTCTCGATCTTCTCAAGAAGTTCTGGCATAATAGTCGGATCAACAGTCTTCATCTCTCCTACCTCGTCCCAATACAAAGGTGAACGGCACTTACGACCGTAAAGAGTTGCGAAAGGCGCCATCCCAATAGTAGCTTGATAACTATTGTTATAGGCAAACTCGGCAAGTGGTAGATGTTTCTCCCAGTTCTTCCCGAAGTCCAGAACACAAGCCCTAAGCATATCTTCCAGAATCTGAATAGTCCGCTCAGACTGACCGTCGGTCTGTGGATGATACGCGGTACTGAAGTTCAACTGAGTACCTAAGGTCTCCTGAAGTTTCTCCCACAAACGAGAAGTAAATCGAGGATCTCGATCAGAGACAATACTAGATGGAATATCGTGAAGTCTAACAATCTGATCCAGATAGAGGTCCGTCAACTTTGTAACCTCATCTCCCATCCTCATCGAGATAAAATGAGCTGTCTTCGTCAAACGATCCACGACAACCCAAACTGCATCATTACCCCTCGGTGATCTAGGCAAACCAGTGACGAAGTCCATCGTAATATGCTCCCATTTCCACTCTGGTATAGCCAACGGCTGAAGCAACCCTGCAGGTCGTTGATGCTCGGCTTTCACCCTCTGACAAGTCAAACATCTAGACACAAACTGAGCAACCTCCCTCTTCATGTTGTTCCACCAGTAATGCTGTTTCAAATCCCGATACATCTTGGTTCCACCGGGATGAATAGTATATTTAGAATTATGAGCTTCCTCCAGAATACCTCGTCTCAAGCCCGGTTCATCGGGAACACAAACCCTGTTCCGAAACCGAAGAATACCGTCCTCATGCAGTTTGAAGTCAGACTGATCATCAGTGATCTGATCCTTGATCTTCTGAAGTTTAACATCAAGTTGCTGAGCTTCCCTGATCTGAGACAATAATAAAGGCTGAATACGGAGATGTGAACACATCACCCCAACCTGAGTGAACTCTGGTCTCCAATAACTAAACTCCTCAAGAACCTCCCACTTCTTGACAGCCAAACAAGAAATACTAGCCTTCCGGCTGAGAGCATCTGCTACAACATTTGCCTTTCCAGGCAGATAATTGATAGAACAATTATAATCTCCAAGAAGCTCCATCCACCTCCGCTGGCGCATATTCAACTCCTTCTGTGAGAATAAATACTTTAGACTCTTATGATCAGTGAAAATCTCGAACTTACTGCCCCACAGATAATGACGCCACTTTTTCAGTGCGAAGACAACTGCTGCCAACTCAAGATCATGAGTCGGATAATTCACCTCATAAGGCTTCAACTTCCTGGAAGCATAGGCAATAACTCGGCCATCCTGCATAAGAACACATCCCAAGCCCTCCTTGGATGCATCACTGTAAATGACCATATTATCGGTCCCCTCTGGTAGAGCAAGTACTGGAGCGGTAGTTAACCTCTTTTTCAACTCCTGAAATCCACTCTCACACTTCTCGTGCCAATTAAAGATAGTCCGTTTCTGAGTCAACTTAGATAGTGGCCCCGCAATCTTTGAGAAGTCCTTGACAAACCTACGGTAATAACCCGCCAAGCCAAGAAAACTACGGACATCAGTAACACTCTCTGGCCGCTTCCAAGACATCACCGATTCAATCTTAGTGGGATCTACAGAAATACCACTCTGTGTAATAACATGGCCAAGAAAAGAAATCCGTTGCAGCCAAAATTCACATTTGCTGAACTTGGCAAACAACTGATGCTCCTGCAACTTCTCTAATACAAGCCGTAGATGTTGCTCGTGCTCCAATTCAGATTTAGAATAGACCAAGATATCATCAATAAAAATCACCACGAACTGGTCCAAGTACGGCTGAAAGACTCGATGCATAAGATCCATGAATGCCGGTGCATTAGTCAAACCAAAGGGCATAACAACAAACTCATAATGCCCGTACCGAGTCCTGAAGGCAGACTTCGGAACATCCTCCGTGCGAATCCGAAGCTGATAATACCCCTGCCTCAAATCAAACTTAGAGTAGACTTTGGCTCCCTGAAGTTGATCAAACAACTCATCAATCAGTGGCAAAGGATATTTATTCTTGATGGTCACCTGATTCAAACCACGGTAATCAATACATAATCTCAAAGTACCATCCTTCTTCTTCACAAATAAAACAGGAGCTCCCCAAGGTGAAGAACTCTGCTGAATAAATCCTTTCTCCAACAACTCCTGTAACTGAGTCTTCAACTCTTTCAACTCAGCTGGTGCCATCCGGTACGCCGATTTAGAAATAGGTTGAGTACCGGGAACAAGATTAATCACAAACTCGATATCCCTCTCAGGCGGCAACCCTGGCAACTCCTCGGGAAATACATTAGGATATTCCCGGATAATAGGGACTTCCTCTAGCTGTAGCTTATCAGATGGCTTGTTGATCAAATAAGCTAGATAACCCGAACACCCCTTACTCACCAACTTAACGGCTTTAGTTGCTGAGATAACAAAACTCGTCTTAGCACCCCGGTTACCCGCTACCTCTACTACTGGCTGATCTGGCAAACGAAACTGTACTACCTTGGTTCTACAGTTCAACTGGGCATCATACTTAGAAAGCCAATCCATACCCAGAATAACATCATACCCCCGGATAGGAAATAAAATAAGGTCCGAAGGAAAATTATGCCCCTTAACATGTATTATACAATCCTTACATACTAAGCCAGTAACATACTTATCAGTCAAAGAGGTACTAATTTCAACCACATAAGGCAATCTTTCAGGTTGCAATTTAACACGTTGCACACAAGCAGGAGTAATGAAAGAATGCGTAGCACCAGAATCAATCAACACTTTAACAAGTTGATCAAGTATAAGGAAGTTACCTTCCACAACTGCAGTCTCCTCAGGCATCTCCTCTAAGTCAACTGCATAAGCCCGAGCCTGAACCCGCTGCTGCTGTGGTACACTGCCCGTAGGCCTACCCTGGTAACCCTAAGTCGCTGCCCGACCCTCAGTCCTCGCATATTTAGGGCAATCCTTCGCCCTATGCTCGCTGCTACCACAACCCAAACATGTCCCTGCCTTTACCCTGCAGTCGGACTCTACATGCCCTGGGCGCTTGCAGTAATTACACTGCGATGATGTGGCACTAACACTGCCCCTAGAATAACCAGAAGCTGAAGAAGCAGCTGATACAGCCTGCTGCTGAGGTCTCACCACACTAGGCCTATACTGACCCTGAGACTGCGCTGGCCTATACTGAGTCTGAACCTGATAGGGCCTCTGCTGAAACTGAGGCCGATAGTAACTCTGCTGACCCTGTGGCCTATAAGAACCCTGCTGGGCTGGTGGCCTGTAGACAACCTGCTGTACTGGAGGCCTATATATAACCTGCTGGCCCTGTGGCTGATACGGCCTCTTACTAGGCTGACTGGAGACAATCTGATCCCCTTTCCTCTTCTCTAATCTAGAAGCTGCCTCAAAAGCCTCAGTGAAAATATCATATCGATTCAGAGCCATAACATCCTGAATCTCGGGCCGCAACCCCAACATAAACCTGCGAGTCCTCCGCTCCTCGTCTGCCACATACTCCGGTGCATACCGGGACAATCGAGTAAATGTGGCCTCATATTGAGCCACTGTAGCATCTCCCTGGACCAAAGCTAGAAACTCGGCCTCTCTCCGTTCCCTGCAAATCCTCGGGACATACTTTGCTCGGAAAGCCATCAGAAAGGTACCCCAAACATAAGGAATACCCTGTGCCGCCCAGCTAGTCCTTACCGTGTGCCACCACTCCTCTGCCTCGTCATCTAACAAATACACGGCAAAAGAGACTTTCTGCTCATCAGTATAGCCAAGTGGATCATAAATCTTCTCCAACTTGCTAATCCATACCTCCGCCTTCCTATCATCCGGCTCCCCCTGAAATCTCGGTGGGTGATATCCTAAAAACTCCTTCAGGGTACCACGCCCGTGGTTACCACCCTGAATATTCAGAAGCTGAGCCTGCATAGCCTGATTCTGGGCAGCCTGCCCTGCTAACAACTGTGCCTGACTAGCCACTAACTCTGCAATCCGCTCCATAGCTGCTCCTAATCGGTCATCACCCCCGTCACGGCCCGGTGCCACTTTACTCGGAGTCTCATCAGTCATCTCAGGCCTACCTCTGGTTCTCGGTCGACCGGCCATTCTACTAATCAAAGAGTTAGCACAGCTATAGCACGTAGACAGGTTATAAACAACTATTAACACATAAATAACAAACTCATATAAAACACATAAACAAATTGATCACATAATCACATAAGCACTTTAATCATATAATCACTTATCACTTAATCATATTAACACATATTTCACTTTTCTTTCTTTTCATACATATTCCATGCTAAGACCATTACCCACATTCCGAGAATACCCCGGCTGACAACTAACATGAGCTCTGAGACCACTTAAACTGTAACGCCCCAACTTGACCCCACCTACGATCAGTCAGGACGCAACGGAATTTCGGCAGTAACGACAGTAAATGGATTACCGAGGTTCTAAACCAACCTCGTTAATAACATTAAACATTCAAAATTCCATAACCATACATACAACAACTCCTTAACATCATAACAACATACAACCTAACCGTAGTATACAATAATCAGTCTTCGTTATCTGCCTCCGTTCCAACATAACATACAATACCTCAACCTTATTATACATTTCAAAAATAAGTTGAGACCCATCTAACAACTTAACCGTAAAGCATATAAAAGTCTATTAAGCTAACATACATGACGTTTAACAACATAGAATCATGGATAAGACTCAGGGACATATGACTCATCCACGAAAGGCACGTTTTCCACATTCTCCTCTTCAGGAGGCACGTACCCGTAATCTTGTGAAAGTACACCTGAAAACATGCAATAATAGAGAGTGAGCTTATATACATAAGCCCAGTGAGGATCCGATAGATCTCGACAGTATTCACTACGCTCCTTGGATTTAGTCCTTTGAGCAAGTAAACACACAACAACAATAATCACATAAATAATGCTATCATCACATAACTATATAACCAATCAATAAGGATACTCTATTTGGTGTAGCTCCAAACGCCATCACGATCTCAACCGTTCTTCTTATAACTCCCCATTACTCACGCACCCGAGGTACCTCACTAGCCCCTCCCTCCATGACACCTCCGTCATGCGAGCTGGGGGTAGCCTATGGCAGTCATGCCGTTATCAACCCGACAGCCCGATGCTGCCCGAGAGGTGGCACACACATACCAAGACTCCATAATCATCAATCATCAATCAATCATCAATCAATCAATCAATTGGGAGATCAGCAACAAGAGTGCCCGATTCCCGCATTCAATAATAATCAATCAATAACATCAATATTAAATTAAACAACAAACAACGTAGTTAGATGACAAAGTAGGCCATCTAACCGGACATGCATAATATACATAATTAAACTCTAAATTACTCAACAACAACTCACCATTCATCACTCGAACACTACCCAACCATCTAAAGGCATCGTTCAAGAAATTAAAGAATGACAACCTAAACTTCTAAAATTCATAACTTACAATCTACTAATCCAAACATTGCCAAATCAGTTCCTATCACTCACCCATTCAACCAACTACATTAGCCCTCTCGGAAATCCACCATAACACCTCCAAATCATGCCCGATAACCCTAAAATCCTAAGATGTCATGGCTGGATTTTCCGGATTTTCACACAAACAATGTAATCGAAAATTCGGCATTACAACAGCGCTAACACGTAATTATCAAGTATTTAGAAATCGACGGCAATCGATTTCGATCAACACAACTCATTTAATTCAACTTTGAACATTTTAATCAAAATTAAATACCCGGAAAATAAAAATTATGCTATATCCGACAGAAACTCGTAGTATTAGTATATAATGATCCCTAGCATGCAAGGAGCAATAATCTAACATCAGATTTCAATTCTAACGGTTCAATCTTCATTTATACGCAAAAACACAAAAATGACATTTTGAGATCTAGAATTTTTCTCTCACCTTAGATGCGATATAAGCCTAGGAATGCGTGCTATGCGTGCCCAACAAGCAGAATCCAAGTCGGTGCGAAGTTTCACGGACAAAAACTAGGTTTTTCTTTGAAAAATTGGATTGAAAGCTTGAGTTTTTCTCTTCTCTTTTCTCCCTCTTTTCTCTCGGCAATGTGTGTGTGTGTGATGGTGTTTTTGTGTTGTGTGAGTGTGTGTTGAGGACATTAGCTTATAAGGTCAATTAATTAATTAAAGTCAAAGTTATTTTAATAGGTATTTTTGTGTTTTTAATGACTTTAATTGCATTTTTAATGCTCACCAAATTAAAAATAGTTATGCAACCCCCAAGATATCTCAAGTGGATTATTTTTAGGTGACAAGAAGTTTTACAATCCAACAATTTCACCCGAGTCGGCTTAAAACTCGATTTTCGCAAAAGTCGGTGTAAAAACCCTAATAAATTCTTAAGCCGATTTTAAAACCATTTTCATCAAACACAGGTCTATTAAAGTCCGTGGACTAGGTCTAGAAGGGTTAAAAAGACCAGTTTCAAAATTATAGCGGACGTGTTTCGAAAACACTATTCACTGAAAATCGATGATAAAATTTCTGACTCCGTTTTTGATGAAAATTTCATGAATGCACATTTAGCACGTATTAGAAGTATTGACATCAAAATTATAACTTTCTAGGTCCTATAGCACATAAACAGGTCATATGCACGCAAAACGAGGTAAAGCACGTAAGACGAGATAAGCAAGAAAGTGGGGTTTCACATTAGTGCTGGTATAATTGCACACTCCTGTTGAGGGCACAATTCCTATTTGTGTTAACGGTTCACATCCCAGCCTAGAGAGATGGCCCATTCAAAAGGCCCAATGGGCTTAACGACAACCCATCTGCTTGAACGACGCAGCATCCTCGCAAGACGTGGTATCGATACTTTGTAAGGCCCTCTGATGTCCCACGAGTCAGGTTGTCATCCTTTTAACCGCTCACGACGTACGATTCGGGACGAAAAACCAGAGCAAAATAAGAAAAGTGGCCTAAAAATGATGAAAACGTTCGATTTTGGGCTCCAAAAAGGGGCACAGCGAGCAAGCTGGTTGCCCCCGTCGTAGAGCTCTCAGAGAGCTTTGCAACGGTATGCTGTGCGCCGCGTAACTCCTTACGGATCAAAAGTTTTGGGCACCGGAGTGACGGAGACCTGGTCACAAACCCTACGCCCTCGTTTTGCGGGCCCGGCCTCTACGTGAAGCGAAGTTGTCTTGCCCAATGTTCCGTGGGATTCGGTAATAGAGATTTGGCGGGTGAAGTATCTTGGCAACCCTAACCAGAGAACAAAAAATTGAAAAGGGTGTGCAACACGAGGACTTCCCTGGGGGTCACCCATCCTAGTACTACTCTCGCCCAGGCACGCTTAACTTCGGAGTTCTGATGGGTTCCGGTGCATTAATGCTGGTATGATCGCACCCGTCATGTTAGGGGCACAATTCCTATATGTGTTAACGGTTCACAGTGCCAGCCTAGAGAGATGGCCTAATCAAAAGGCCCAATGGGCTTAACGACAACCCATCCGCTTCAACAACGTAGCATCCATGCAAGAAGTGATATCGACACGTTTTAGGGCCCTCTGATGTACCGCGAGTTAGGTTGTTGTCCTTTTAATTGCTCACGACGTACGATCCGGGACAAAAAAATATGTCAAAAGAAGAAAAGTTGCCTGAAACTGATGAAAACGTTCGATTTTGGGCTCCAAAATCGGCCACAGCAAGGGAGCTGGCTGCCCTCGTCGTAGAGGTCTCAGAGTGCTTTGCAACGGTATGTTGTGCACTGTGTAACTCATTACGGATCAAAAGTTATGGGCACCGGAGCGACGGAGACCTGGTCACAAACCCTACACCCTCGGTTTGCTGGCTTGGCCTCTACTTGAAGCGAAGTTATCTTGCCCAATGTTCCGTGCGATTCAGTAATAGAGATTTGGTGGATAAAGTATCTTGGCAACTCTAACCAGGACAAAAAAAATTGAAAAGGGGGTGTAACACGAGGACTTCCCAAGGGGTCACCCATCCTAGTACTACTCTCGCTGAAGCACGCTTAACTTCGGAGTTCTGATCGGATCCGGAGCATTAGTGCTGGTATGATCGCACCCGTCATGTTGAGGGCACAATTCCTATATGTATTAACGGTTCACAGTGCCAGCCTAGAGAGATGGCCCATTCAAAAGGCCCAATGGGCTTAACGACACCCGATCTGCTTCAACATCGCAGCATCCTCGCAATACGTGATATCGACACATTGTAGGGCCCTCTGATGTTCCGCGAGTCAGGTTGTCGTCCTTTTAACAGCTCACTACGTACGATACGAGACGAAAAAACAGAGCAAAAAAAGAAAAGTGGACTGAAACTGATGAAAACGTTCGATTTTGGGCTCCAAAAACGGCCACAGCGAGCAAGCTGGTTGCCTCCGTCGTAGAGCTCTTAGAGAGCTTTGCAACGGTATGCTGTGCGTCGCATAACTCCTTACGGATCAAAAGTTATGGGCACCGGAGCGACGGAGACCTGGTCACAAACTCTACGCCCTCGGTTTACAGGCCCGGCATCTACGTGAAGCGAAGTTGTCTTGCCCAATGTTCCGTGCGATTCGATAATAGGGATTTGGTGGATAAAGTATCTTGGCAACCCTAACCAAGGCCAAAAAAATAGAAAAGGGGGTGCAACACGAGGACTTCCCAAGGGGTCACCCATCCCAGTACTACTCTCGCCCAAGCACGCTTAACTTCGGAGTTCTGATGGGATCCAGTGCATTAGTGCTGGTATGATCGCACCCGTCATGTTGAGGGCACAATTCCTATATGTGTTAACGGTTCACAGTGCCAGCCTAGAGAGATGGCCCATTCAAAAGGCCCAATGGGCTTAACGACAACCCATCCGCTTCAACAACGCAGCATCCTCGCAAGACGTGATATTGACACGTTGTACGGCCCTCTGATGTCCCGTGAGTCAGGTTGTTGTCTTTTTAACAACTTACGACGTACGATCCGGGACGGAAAAACGGAGCAAAAGAAGAAAAGTGGCCTGAAATTGATGAAAACATTCGATTTTGGGCTCCAAAAATGGGCACAACGAGCAAGCTAGCTGCCCCCGTCATAGAGCTCTCCGAGAGGTTTGCAACAGTATGCGGTGCACAGCGTAACTCCTTATGGATCAAAAGTTATTGGCACCGGAGTGACGGAGACCTGGTCACAAACCCTACACCCTCGGTTTGCGGGCCCGTCCTCTATGTAAAGCGAAGTTGTCTTGCCCAATGTTCCGTGGGATTCGGTAATAGAGATTTGGTGGATAAAGTATCTTGGCAATCCTAACCAGGGCAAAAAAAATTGAAAAAGGGGTGCAACACGAGGACTTCCCAGGGGGTCACCCATCCTAGTACTACTCTCGCCCAAACATGCTTAACTTTGGAGTTCTGATGGGATCCGGTGCATTAGTGCTGGTATGATCCCACCCGTCATGTTGAGGGCACAATTCCTATATGTGTTAACGGTTTACAGTCCCAGCCTAGAAAGATGTCCCATTCAAAAGGCCCAATGGGCTTAACGACAACCCATCCGCTTCAACAACGCAGCATCCTTGCAAGAAGTGATATTGACACGTTGTAGGGCCCTCTAATGTCCCGCGAGTCAGGTTGTCGTCCTTTTAACAGCTCACGACGTACGATCCGAGACGGAAAAACAAAGCAAAAGCAGAAAAGTGGACTGAAACTGATGAAAACGTTCGATTTTGGGCTCCAAAAATGGGCACAGCGAGCAAGTTGGCTACCCCCGTCGTAGAGCTCTCACTGAGCTTTGCAATGGTATGTTGTGCGCCGCGTAACTCCTTACGGATCAAAAGTTATGGGCACTGGAGCGACGGAGACCTAGTCACAACAAACCCTACGCCCTCGGTTTACGGGCTCAGCCTCTACGTGAAGCGAAGTTGTCTTGCCCAATGTTCCATCGGATTCGGTAATAGAGATTTTGTGGATAAAGTATCTTGGCAACCTTAACCAAGGCAAAAAAAATTGAAAAGGGGGTGCAACACGAGGACTTCACAGGGAGTCACCCATCCTAGTACTACTCTCGCCCTAGCACACTTAACTTCGGAGTTCTGATGGGATTTGTTGCATTAGTGCTGGTATGAACGCACCCGTCATGTTGAGGGCACAATTCCTATATGTGTTAACGGTTCACAGTCCCAACCTAGAGAGATGGCCTATTCAAAAGGCCCAATGGAGTTAACGACAACCCATCCGCTTCAACAACGCAGCATCCTCGCAAGACGTGATATGGAGACGTTGTAGGGCCCTCTGATGTCCCACGAGTTAGGTTGGCGTCCTTTTAACAGCTTACAACGTACGATCTGGTACGAAAAAATAGAGTAAAAGAAGAAAAGTGGACTGAAACTGATGAAAACGTTCAATTTTGGGCTCCAAAATGGCAATAGCGAGCAAGCTCGCTGCCCCCGTCGTAGAGCTCTCATAGAGCTTTGCAACGGTATTCTGTGCGCCGTGTAACTCCTTACGGATCAAATGTTATGGACACCGGAGCGACGGAGACCTGGTCACAAACCCTACGCCCTCGGTTTGCAGGCCCGACCTCTACGTGAAGCGAAGTTGCATTGCCCAATGTTCTGTGGGATTCGGTAATAGAAATTTGGTGGATAAAGTATCTTGCCAACCCTAACCAGGGAAAAAAAATTGAAAAGGGGGTGCAACACGAGGACTTCCCACGGGGTCACCCATTATAGTACTACTCTCGCCCAAGCACGCTTATCTTCGTAGTTCTGATGGGATCCGGTGCATTAGTGCTGGTATGATCGCAGCCGTCATGTTGAGGGCACAATTCCTATTTGTCTTAACGGTTCACCGTCCCAGCCTTGAGAGATGGCCCTTTCAAAAGGCCCAATGGGCTTAATGACAACCCATCCTTTTCAACAACGCAGCATCCTCGCAAGACGTGATATCGACACGTTGTAGGGCCCTCTGATGTCCCGCGAGTCAGGTTGTCGTCCTTTTAACAGCTCACGACGTACGATCCGGGACCCAAAAACAGAGCAAAAAAAGAAAAGTGGACTGAAACTGATGAAAACGTTCGATTTTGGGCTCCAAAAATGGCCACAGCGAGCAAGATGGCTACCTCCGTCGTAGAGCTCTTAGAGAGCTTTGCAACGGTATGTTGTGCACTGCGGAACTCCTTACGAATCAAAAGTTATGGGCATCGGAACGACGGAGACCTGGTCAAAAACCCTACGCCCTCGGTTTGCGGGCCCGGCCTCTACGTGAAGCGAACTTTCCTTGCCCAATGTTCCATGCGATTCGGTAATAGAGATTTGGTGGATAAAGTATCTTGGCAACCCTAACCAGGGCAAAAAAAATTGAAAAGGGGGTGCAACACGAGGACTTCCCAAGGGGTCACCCAACCTAGTACTATTCTCGCCCAAGCACGCTTAACTTCGGAGTTCTGATGGGATCCGTTGCATTAGTGCTGGTATGATCTCACCCGTCATGTTGAGGGCACAATTCCTATATGTGTTAACGGTTCACAATGCCAGCCTAGAGAGATGGCCCATTCAAAAGGCCCAATGGGCTTGACGACAACCCATCCTCTTCAACCACGCAGCATCCTCGCAAGACGTGATATCGACACATTGTAGGGCCCTCTGATGTTCTGCGAGTCAGGTTGTCGTCCTTTTAACAGGTCACGACGTACGATCCGGGAGGAAAAACCAGAGCAAAAAAAGAAAAGTGGACTGAAATTGATGAAAACGTTCGATTTTGGGCTACAAAAACGGCCATAGCGAGCAAGCTGGTTGCCTCCGTCGTAGAGCTCTTAGAGAGCTTTGCAAAGGTATGTTGTGCGTCGCATAACTCCTTACGTATCAAAAGTTATGGGCACCGAAGCGACGGAGACCTGGTCACAAACCCTACGCCCTCGGTTTACAGGCCCGGCATCTACGTGAAGCGAAGTTGTCTTGCCCAATGTTCCGTGCGATTCGGTAATAGGGATTTGGTGGATAAAGTATCTTGGCAACCCTAACCAGGGCCAAAAAAATAGAAAAGGGGGTGCAACACGAGGAGTTCCCAAGGGGTCACCCATCCAGTACTACTCTTGCCCAAGCACGCTTAACTTTGGAGTTCTGATGGGATCCAGTGCATTAGTACTGGTATGATCGTACCTGTTATGTTGAGGGCACAATTCCTATATGTGTTAACGGTTCACAGTGCCAGCCTAGAGAGATGGCCCATTCAAAATGCCCAATGGGCTTAACGATAACCCATCCGCTTCAACAACGCAGCATCCTCGCAATACGTGATATCGACACGTTTTAGGGCCCTCTAATGTACCGCGAGTCAGGTTTTCATCCGTTTAACAGCTCACGACGTACGATCCTGGATGGAAAAACAGGGCAAAAGAAGAAAAGTGGCCTGAAATTGATGAAAATGATCAATTTTGGGATCCAAAAATGGGCACAGCGAGCAAGCTAGCTGCCCCTGTCTTAGAGCTCTCAGAGAGCTTTGCAATGTTATGTTGTACGCTGCGTAACTCCTTACGAATCAAAAGTTATGGGTACCAGAGCGATGGAGACCTGGTCACAAACCCTACGCCTTCGGTTTGCAGGCCCGGCCTCTACGTGAAGCGAAGTTGTCTTGCCCAATATTCCGTGGGATTCGGTAATAGAGATTTGGTGGATAAAGTATCTTGGCAGCCTTAACCAGGGCAAAAAAAATTGAAAAGGGGGTGCAACACGAGGACTTCCGAGGGGGTCACCCATCCTAGTACTACTCTCGCCCAAGCACGCTTATCTTCGAGTTCTGTTGGGATCCGGTGCATTTGTGCTGGTATGATCGCACCCGCCATGTTGAGGGCACAATTCCTATTTGTGTTAACGGTTCACAAATCCAGCCTAGAGAGATGGCCCATTCAAAAGGCCCAATGGGCTTAACGACAACCCATCTGCTTGAACGACGCAGCATCCTCGCAAGACGTGGTATCGATACTTTGTAAGGCCCTCTGATGTCCCACGAGTCAGGTTGTCATCCTTTTAACCGCTCACGACGTACGATTCGGGACGAAAAACCAGAGCAAAATAAGAAAAGTGGCCTAAAAATAATGAAAACGTTCGATTTTAGTCTCCAAAAATGGGTACAGCGAGCTAGCTCGCTGCCCCCGTCGTAGAGCTCTCAGAGAACTTTGGAACGGTATGCTGTGCGCCGCGTAACTCCTTACGGATCAAAAGGTATGGGCACCGGAACGACGGAGGCCTGGTCACAAACCCTACGCCCTCGTCTTGCGGGCCCGGCCTCAACGTGAAGCGAAGGTGTCTTGCCCAATGTTCGGTGGGATTCGGTAATAGAGATTTGGTGGGTGAAGTATCTTCGCAACCCTAACCAGGGCAAAAAAAATTGAAAAGGGGGTACAACACGAGGACTTCCCTAGGGGTCACCCATCCTAGTACTGCTCTCGCCCAAGCACGCTTAACTTTGGAGTTCTGATGGGATCTGGTGCATTAGTGCTGGTATGATCGCACCCGTCATGTTAAGGGTACAATTCCTATATGTGGTAACGGTCCAGAGTGCCAGCCTAGAGAGATGGCCTATTCAAAAGGCCCAATAGGGTTAACGACAACCCATCCGCTTCAACAACGCAGCATCCTTGCAAGACGTGATATCGACACGTTGTAGGGCCCTCTGATGTACCGCGAGTTAGGTTGTCGTCCTTTTAATAGCTCACGACGTACGATCCGGGACGAAAAAACAGGTCAAAAGAAGAAAAGTGGCCTAAAACTGATGAAAACGTTCGATTTTGGGCTCCAAAATTGGCCACAGCGAGCGAGCTGGCTACCCCTGTCGTAGAGCTCTTAGAGAGCTTTGCAACGGTATGCTGTGTTGCGTAACTCCTTACGAATCAAAAGTTATGGGCACCGGAGCGACGGAGACCTGGTCACAAACCCTACGCCCTCAGTTTGCGGGCCCGACCTCTACGTGAAACGAAGTCGTCTTGCCCAATGTTCCGCGGGATACTGTAATAGAGATTTGTTGGATAAAGTATCTTGGCACCCCTTACCAAGGCAAAAAAAATTGAAAAGGGGGTGCAACACGAGGACTTCCCAGGGGGTCACCCATCCTAGTACTACTCTCGCCCAAACATGCTTAACTTCGGAGTTCTGATGGGATCTGGTGCATTAGTGCTGGTATGATCGCACCCATCATGTTGAGGGCATAATTCCTATATGTGTTAACGATTCACAGTCCCAGCCTAGAGAGATGGCCCATTCAAAAGGCCCAATGGGCTTAACGACAACCCATCCGCTTCAACAACGCAGCATCCTCGCAAGACGTGATATTGACACGTTGTAGGGCCCTCTGATGTCCCGTGAGTCAGGTTGTCGTTCTTTTAACAGCTGACGATGTACGATCTGGGACGAAAAACCAGTGCAAAAGGAGAAAAGTGGCCTGAAACTGATGAAAACGTTCGATTTTAGGCTCCAAAAAGGGGCACAACGAGGAAACTAGCTGCCCCTATCATAGAGCTCTTCGAGAGCTTTGCAACAGTATGCGGTGCATAGCGTAACTCCTTATGGATCAAAAGTTATTGGCACCGGAGTGACGGAGACCTGGTCACAAACCCTACACCCTCGGTTTGCGGGCCCGTCCTCTATGTAAAGCGAAGTTGTCTTGCCCAATGTTCCGTGGGATTCGGTAATAGAGATTTGGTGGATAAAGTATCTTGGCAATCCTAACCAGGGCAAAAAAAATTGAAAATGGGGTGCAACACGAGGACTTCCCAAGGGGTCACCCGTCCTAGTACTATTCTCGCCCAAACATGCTTAACTTCGGAGTTCTGATGGGATCCGGTGCATTAGTGCTGGTATGATCCCACCCCCCATGTTGAGGGCACAATTCCTATATGTGTTAACGGTTTACAGTCCCAGCCTAGAAAGATGTCCCATTCAAAAGGCCCAATGGGCTTAACGACAACCCATCCGCTTCAACAACGCAGCATCCTTGCAAGAAGTGATATTGACACGTTGTAGGGCCCTCTAATGTCCCGCGAGTCAGGTTGTCGTCCTTTTAACAGCTCACGACGTACGATCCGAGACGGAAAAACAAAGCAAAAGCAGAAAAGTGGACTGAAACTGATGAAAACGTTCGATTTTGGGCTCCAAAAATGGGCACAGCGAGCAAGTTGGCTACCCCCGTCGTAGAGCTCTCACTGAGCTTTGCAATGGTATGTTGTGCGCCGCGTAACTCCTTACGGATCAAAAGTTATGGGCACCGGAGCAACGGAGACCTGGTCACAAACCCTACGCCCTCGGTTTACGGGCTCAGCCTCTACGTGAAGCGAAGTTGTCTTGCCCAATGTTCCGTGAGATTCGGTAATAGAGATTTTGTGGATAAAGTATCTTGGCAACCTTAACCAGGGCAAAAAAAATTGAAAAGGGGGTGCGACACGAGGACTTCACAGGGGGTCACCCATCCTAGTACTACTCTCGCCCAAGCACGCTTAACTTCGGAGTTCTGATGGGATCCGATGCATTAGTGCTATTATGATCGCACCCGTCATGTTGAGGGCACAATTCCTTTATGTGTTAATGGTTCACAGTGCTAGCCTAGAGAGATGGCCCATTCAAAAGGCCTAATGGGCTTAACGACAACCCATCCGCTTCAACAACGCAGTATCCTCGCAAGACGTGATATCACCATGTTGTAGGGCCCTCTGATGTTCCGCGAGTCAGGTTGTCGTCCTTTTAACAGCTCAAGACGTACGATCCGGGATGGAAAAACAGAGCAAAAGAAGAAAAGTTGCCTGAAACTGATGAAAACGTTCGATTTTGGGATCCAAAAACGGGCACAGCGAATTGGAATTGGACCATGGTAGTCACGGGAGCACCGGCAAGCCGTATGCCGCCCGGGGTGCGTGAAACGTTACCATGCCACAATGAAAGGTTGCAACCTCGTATGCAATGCACATTTATAACATTTATCATATCACATTAGGAGGATAACAAAGTAGGTCGCCTCCGGGCAGTTATAAGATCGCACGTTGTCAAGTACTCAAACAAGGCACGATAAGACAAATAATTTCACTTGAAATGCATATGGAGTCATATGAACATTAAACGGGCAGCCATGTAACACATGCAAGTCAAGCCATATAACTCATTTCGAAATTTACGTAATCAAGTGATATGAATATTCAACATGCAACAACATTTACGTGGGTTCGGTTGCAAGAGAAGCTTATTTGACAACATGCAATGGTCAAGATCACATTTGAAGTTATTAGACATTTACGGGCAGCCCACTAAGCATATAATTTCCACACAATATACAAATGATCAATACTTAGCAAAACTACCTAGTCATTAGGGTTTCCATTTCGTATATATTCATGCAATTTGAGCCTCAACCCAACTCAAAGTCAATCTCAAACCATGTATCATTTAATTCAACATATTCAAACATTTAAAACAGTCCACACAACATCCCAAAGCTACAATCCCAAGCATTTAATTCAACAAGAGGAGTCACAACAATTTTTCTAAGTACAACATTAAGTGAAACCCTTACTGCAATAGGCTGTTTTCTCACAATCAATAGGATAACCAAAAAATCTCCAAATCCAGTGAATAAGATGTCAAATTAAAGTTTAAGAAGTTAACTAAGAACAGAAACAAACCTTTCATCAATTGGAGTTTGGAATCATTAGTTATAGCCGAAACAGTGAGGTAGCATAAAACTGTCCAGATTTGCACACTTTTCAGAAGTTGACGTTTTTGAGGTCATTAGGGTCAGTTTTAGCCTTGGTCCATTTCTGACAAAATTATCCAGAACCAAAAAATTTAGTATCACACCAAATTTCATGCATTTTGGACATCATTTACAAAGTAAAATATGGTTCGTTCCACAAGGTCAGTGCATCTGCCAAAACCTGCTTCATTTTTTCCAGATTTCCAGATTTGGTCACATTTTAAAGATTTGCCATTTTGAGGACCTTAGAGTCAAAATTAGCTTCGGCCTATTTCTGGGAAAAATGTTCAAAACCGTCCAAACGAGTCACCTACCAATTTTCAAGCATTTGCAACATCATTTCCCTAGCTAAACTTACCTCGAACAGACTGGTCAGAGAGCTGTCAACAATTTCGACTTCACCCAGCATCATTTTCAGGCCAAGATCTTGCCATGCATGGTTGTTTAAGCTTATGAACGACCATATAGCTCAAGTACAGAAGCAAATACACACATTTATGAGCATGAATGTGAGTTTTTGAAGAGTTTTCAAAAGGTTTTAACCCTCACCTTAGCAATCAACCACAAAGATGCACAAAAAACTTGTTGAAGCTTCAAATCTCTTCTTCTTCTTGCTTAGCCGAGATTCCAACTTGGTTTCTCTATTTTTCCTAGCCTAGGCCGAAAATGGTGACTCAAAATGCTTGCATGTGTGTTTCTTGCATCCTAGCTTGCTTGGGTGAGTTTCTTAGCTTGTGGTTTGTCTTGATGCACCTTAAGATGAGCTAAGAGGTGGAGAGAACTCAGCCAAAACCGAAATGGAGAGAGAGAATGAGAGGGAGAGAGAGAAAATGTGAGAGGAAAGAAGAAATGACAAAAAAAATGAAGGCTTTTGCATTATTCAAGCACTTGGTCGGCCTTGGGCCATTAACTTCTGATTTTTGTGTCTTCAATGTGTGATTTTAAAATGTTTAGCATGGGCAAGGGAGGTTTGGTTGAGCAAGGTCGAGGATTTAGGTGGTTTTGAGCATTTTTTTATGCATTGTGCTAAGTGTTTGTCATAGTTTGTCTAGGAATAATTCTTTATGCATTTGTGTCATTAAAATTGTCATAGGAATGTTGGGAAATTAGGGAATCTAGGTAGAATAAAATATAGGAATGTTTGTTGATGAGTTGAATTATGAATAGAATAATAGTTAGTGGGAAATGTAGGAATAGTTTAGTATTATTTTATTGTTAGTGGAGTTTGTAGAGAATTTAAATTAGGAATATAATATTGGTTAGTGGATTGTGTAGGATTATTTTATTGTATAGTGCTTTGTGTAGGATTCTTTCTTGATCAACGTGGTGGCACGGATTCCTAGGTCTAGGGCACGAATTACGACACGAACTACGAGGTAAGACACGAACTTCAACACTAATGCACATACTTCAAGATAAATGCACGGATTCTAATGCAAAAGCACGCAAATCAAGGCATGACTCTATATCTAGGTTAAGGTACGCAGTTCAAGGTTAGAGCACATGAACTGAGGTAACGCACATACATCGAGGTCAGGGCATGTATTTCTAGGTACCGCACATGAGTCGGGGATTAGGGCACACTATTCTAGGTCAAGGCACGTATGACGAGGTATGCACGAAAACCAAGACAGGACACGTAATCCAAGGTCGGTCTTTTAATTTTAGGTCTAAGGCACGTAAATTGAGGTAGGACACGTTATTCGAGGTCGGGCCTCACAGGTATGATCACACCCGTCATGTGGAGGGCACAATTCCTATACGTGTTAACGGTTCATAGTCCCAACCTAGAGAGATAGCCCATTCAAAAGGCCCAATGGGCTTAACAACAACCCATCCGCTTCAACAATGCAACATCCTAGCAATACGTGATATCGATAAGTTGTAGGGCCCTCTGATGTACCGCGAGTTAGGTTGTCGTCCTTTTAACAGCTCACGACGTACGATCCGGGATGGGAAAACAGGGCAAAAGAAAAAAAGTTGCCCGAAACTGATGAAAACATTTGATTTTCGGCTCCAAAAATGGGCACAGCGAGCAAGCTTGTTGCCCCCGTCGTAGAGCTCTCAGAGAGCTTTGCAACGGTATGATGTGCGCCACGTAACTCCTTACGGATCAAAAGTTATGAGCACCGGAGCGTCGGAGACCAAGTCACAAACACTAAAACCTCGGTTTGTGGGCCCGGCCTCTACGTGAAGCGAAGCTTTCTTGCCTAATGTTCCGTGGGAATCGGTAAAAGAGATTTGGTGGATAAAGTATCTTGGCAACCCTAACCAGGGCAAAAAAAATTGAAAAAGGGGTACAACACGAGTACTTCCTAGGGGGTCACCCATCCTAGTACTACTCTTGCCCAAGCACACTTAAATTCGGAGTTCTGATGGGATCCGGTGTATTAGTACTGGTATGATCGCACCCATCATGTTGAGGGCACAATTCCTATATGTGTTAACGGTTCACAGTGCCAGCCTAGAGAGATGGCCTATTCAAAAGGCCCAATGGGCTTAACGACAACCCATCCACTTCAACAACGCAGCAACCTCGCAAGACGTGATATCGAAACGTTGTACGGCCCTCTGATGTACCGCGAGTCAGATTGTCATCCTTTTAACAGCTCACGACGTACGATCCAGGAAAAAAAAAGCAGGGCTAAATAAGAAAAGTGGCCTGAAATTGATGAAAACGTTCGATATTTGGCTCCAAAAATGGGCATAGCGAGCAAGCTCGCTGCCCCCATCGTAGAGCTCTCAGAGAGCTTTGCAACGGTATGCTGTGCGCCGCATAACTCCTTAAAGATCAAAAGTTATGGGCACCGGAGCGACGGAGACCTGGTCACAAACCCTACGCCCTCAGTTTGCTGGCCCGGCCTCTACGTGAATCAAAGTTGTCTTGCCCAATGCTCCGTGGGATTCGGTAATAGAGATTTGGTGGATAAAGTATCTTGGCAACCCTAACCAGGGCAAAAAAAATTGAAAAGGGGGTGCAACACGAGGACTTCCTAGGGGGTCACCCATCCTAGTACTACTCTCGCCCAAGCACGCTTAACTTCGGAGTTCTGATGGGATCCGATGCATTACTGCTGGTATGATCGCACCCATCATGTTGAGGGCACAATTCTTATATGTGTTAACGGTTCATAGTGGCAGCCTAGAGAGATGGCCCATTCAGAAGGCCCAATAGGCTTAATGACAACCCATCTGCTTCAACAACGCAGCATCTTCGCAAGACGTGATATCGACACGTCGTAGGGCCCTCTGATGTACCGCGAGTCGGGTTGTTGTCCTTTTAACAGCTCACGACGTACGATCTGGGACGGAAAAACAGGGCAAAAGAATGTTTGTTGATGAGTTGAATTATGAATAGAATAATAGTTAGTGGGAAATGTAGGAATAGTTTAGTATTATTTTATTGTTAGTGGAGTTTGTAGAGAATTTGAATTAGGAATATAATATTGGTTAGTGGATTGTGTAGGATTATTTTAGTGTCTAGTTCTTTGTGTAGGATTCTTTCTTGATCAACATAGTGGCACGGATTCCTAGGTCTAGGCCACGAATTACGAGGTAGACACAAACATACGAGATAAGACACTAACTTCAAGACTAATGCACGTACTTCAAGATAAATGCATGGATTCTAATGCAAATGCACGCAAATCAAGGCATGACTCTATATGTAGGTTAAGGTACGCAGTTCAAGGTTAGGGCACACTAAACGAGATAACACACGTACATCAAGGTCAGGGCACGTATTTCTAGGTACCGCACGTGAGTCGGAGATTAGGGCACACTATTCTAGGTCAAGGCACGTATGACGAGGTATGCATGAAAACTAAGACAAGACACGTAATCCAAGGTCGGTCTTTTAATTTTAGGTCTAAGGCGCACAAATTGAGGTAGGACACGTTATTCGGGGTCGGACCTCTCAGGTATGATCACACCCGTCATGTTGAGGGCACAATTCCTATACGTGTTAACGGTTCACAGTCCCAGCCTAAAGAGATAGCTCATTCAAAAGGCCCAATGGGCTTAACGACAACCCATCCGCTTCAACAACGTAGCATCCTTGCAAGACGTGATATCGACACGTTGTAGGGCCCTCTGATGTCCCACGAGTCAGGTTGTCGTCCTTTTATTAGCTCATGACGTACGATCCGGGACAGAAAAACAGGGCAAAAGAAGAAAAGTGGCCTGAAACTGATGAAAATGTTCGA
Source organism: Ehretia macrophylla (assembly GCA_037974665.1). Classification (NCBI taxonomy): domain Eukaryota; kingdom Viridiplantae; phylum Streptophyta; class Magnoliopsida; order Boraginales; family Ehretiaceae; genus Ehretia; species Ehretia macrophylla. The sequence goes on from CM075769.1 coordinate 79,024,530, forward strand.
TTTTGGGCTCCAAAAATGGGCACAGTGAGCACGCTCGCTGCCCATGTCGTAGAGCTCTCAGAGAGCTTTGCAACGGTATGTTGTGCACCGCGTAACTCCATACGAATCAAAAGTTATGTGCACCGGAGCGACGAAGACCTGGTCACAAACCCTACGCCCTCGGTTTCTGGGCCCGGCCTCTACGTGAAGCGAAGTTGTCTTGCCCAATGCTCCGTGGGATTCGATAATAGAGATTTGGTGGATAAAGTATCTAGGCAACCCTAACCAGGGCAAAAAAAATTGAAAATGGGGTGCAACACGAGGACTTCCTAGGGGGTCACCCATACTATTACTATTCTCGCTCAAGCATGCTTAACTTCGGAGTTCTGATGGGATCAAGTGCATTAGTGCTGGTATGATCGCACCCGTCATGTTGTGGGCACAATTCCTAAATATGTTAACAGTTCACAGTCCCAGCCTAAAGAGATGGCCCATTCAAAAGGCCCAATGGGCTTAACGACAACCCATCCGCTTCAACAACGCAGCATCCTAGCAAGACGTGATATCGACACGTTGTAAGGCCCTCTGATGTCGCGCGAGTCAGGTTGCCATCCTTTTAATAGCTCACGACGTACGATCCGGGACGAAAAAACAGAGCAAAAGAAGAAAAGTGGCCTGAAACTGATGAAAACGTTCGATTTTGAGCTCCAAAAACAGCCAAAGCGAGCAAGCTGGCTGCCCCTGTCGTAGAGCTCTTAGAGAGCTTTGCAACGGTATGTCGTGCGCTGCGTAACTCCTTACGGATCAAAAGTTATGGGCACCGGAGCGACGGAGACCTGGTCACAAACCCTATGCCCTCGGTTTGCGGGCCCGACCTCTACGTGAAGCGAAGTTGTCTTGCACAATGTTGCGTGGGATTCGGTAATAGAGATTTGGTGGAATAAGTATCTTGGCAACCCTAACCATGGCAAAAAAAATTGAAAACGGGATGTAACACGAGGACTTCCAAGGTGGTCACCCATCCTAGTACTACTCTCGCCCAAGCACGCTTAACTTCGGAGTTCTGATGGGATCTGGTGCATTAGTGCTGGTATGATCGCACCCGTCATGTTGAGGTCACAATTCCTATATGTGTTAACGGTTCGCAGTCCTTTTAACCGCTCACGACGTACGATCCACGACAGAAAAATAGGGCAAAAGAAGAAAAGTGGCATGGACCTGATGAAAACGTTCGATTTTGGGCTCCAAAAATGGGCACAGCGAGCAAGCTCGCTACCCTCGTCGTAGAGCTCTCAGAGAGCTTTGCAACGGTATGCTGTGCGCCGCGTAACTCCTTTCGGGTCAAAAGTTAAGGGCACCAGAGCGACAGAGACCTGTTCACAAACCTTATGCCCTCGATTTGCGGGATCGGCCTCTATGTGAAGCGACGTTGTCATGCCTAATATTCCGTGGGATTCGGTAATAGGGATTTGGTAGATAAAGTATGTTGGCAACCCTAACCGGGGCAAAAAAAATTGAAAAAGGGGTGCAACACGAGGACTTCCCAGGGGGTCACCCATCCTAGTACTACTCTCGCCCAAGCACGCTTAACTTCGGAGTTCTGATGGGATCCGGTGCATTAGTGCTAGCATGATCACACCCGTCATGTTGAGAGCACGATTCCTATATATGTTAACGGTTCACAGTGCCAACCTAGAGAGATCGCCCATTCAAAAGGCCCAATGGGCTTAACGACAACCCATCCGCTTCAACAACGTAGCATCCTCACAAGACGTGATATCGCCACGTTGTAGGGCCCGCTAATGTCCCGCGAGTCAGGTTGTCGTCCTTTTAACCGCTCACGACGTACGATCTGGGACAGAAAAATAGAGCAAAAGAAGAAAAGTGGCCTGAAACTGATGAAAACGTTCGATTTTGGGCACCAAAAATGGGCAAAGCGAGCAAGCTGGCTGCTGCCGTCGTAGAGCTCTCAGAGATCTTTGCAACAGTATGTTGTGCGCCGTGTAACTCCTTACGGATCAAATGTTATGGACACCGGAGCGACGGAGACCTGGTCACAAACATTACGCCCTCGGTTTGCGGGCCCGACCTCTACGTGAAGCGAAGTTGCCTTGCCCAATGTTCCGTGGGATTCGGTAATGGAGATTTGGTGGATAAAGTATATTGGCAACCCTAACCAGGGAAAAAAAATTGAAAAGGGGGTGCAACACAATGACTACTCAGGGGGTAACCCATCCTAGTACTACTCTCGCCCAAGCGCGCTTAACTTCGGAGTTCTGATGGGATCCGGTGCATTAGTGCTGGTATGATCGCACCCGTCATGTTGAGGGCACAATTCCTATTTGTGTTAACGGTTCACAGTCCCAGCCTAGGGAGATAGCCCATTCAAAAGGCCCAATGGGCTTAACGACAACCCATCCTCTTCAACAACGCAGCATCCTCGCAAGACGTGATATCGACACGTTTTGGGGCCCTCTGATGTCCCGCGAGTCAGGTTGTCGTCCTTTTAACAGCTCACGACGTACGATCCGGGATGAAAAAAGAGTGCAAAAAAAGAATGGTAGACTGAAACTGATGAAAACGTTCAATTTTGGGCTCCAAAAATAGGCACAACGCGCAAGCTGGCTGCCCCCGTCGTGGAGCTCTCAAAGGGCTTTGTAACGGTATGTTGTGCGCCACGTAACTCCTTACGGATCAAAAGTTATGGGCACCGGAGCGACGGAGACCTGGTCACAAACCCTACGCCCTCGGTTTGCGGGCCCGGCCTCAACGTGAAGTGAAATTGTTTTGCCTATTGTTCCGTGGGATTCGGTAATAGAGATTTGGTGGGTAAAGTATCTTGGCAACCCTAACCAGGGCAAAAAAAATTGAAAAGGGGGTGCAACACGAGGACTTCCTAGGGGGTCACCCATCCTAGTACTACTCTATCCCAAGCACGCTTAACTTCTGAGTTCTGATGGGATCCGGTGCATTAGTGCTGGCATGATCGCACCCGTAATGTTGAGGGCACAATTCCTATATGTGTTAACGGTTCACAGTCCCAACGAAGAGAGATGGCCCATTCAAAAGGCCCAATGGGCTTAACGACAACCCATTAGCTTCAACAACGCAGCATCCTCGCAAGACTTGATATCGACACGTTGTAGGGCTCTCTGATGTCTCGCGAGTCAGGTTGTCGTCCTTTCAACAGCTCACGACGTACGATCCGGGATGAAAACATAGATCAAAAGAACAAAATAGCCTGAAACTGATGAAAATGTTCGAGTTTGGGATCCAAAAATGGGCATAGCGAGCAAGCTGGATATGCCCATCGTAGAGCTCTCAGCGAGCTTTGCAACGGTATGCTGTGCGCTGCGTAACTCCTTATGGATCAAAAGTTATGGGCACCGGAACGACGGAGACTTGGTCACAAACCCTACGCCCTCAATTTGCGGGCCCAACTTCTGCGTGAAGCGTAGTTGTCTGGCCCAATGTTCCGTGGGATTCTGTAATAGTGATTTGGTGGATAAAGTATCTTGGAAACCCTAACCAGGGCAAAAAAAATTGAAAAGGGGGTGCAACACGAGGAATTCCAAGGGGGTCACCCATCCTAGTACTACTCTCGCCCAAGCACGCTTAACTTCGAGTTCTGTTGGGTTCCGGTGCATTAGTGCTGGTATGATCGCACCAGCCATGTTGAGGGCACAATTCCTATATGTGTTAACGGTTCACAGTCCCAGCCTAGAGAGATGGCCCATTCAAAAGGCCCAATGGGCTTAACGACAACCCATCTGCTTCAACAACGCAGCATCCTAGCAAGACGTGATATCAACACGTTGTAAGGCCCTCTGATGTCCCACGAGTCAGGTTGTCGTCCTTTTAACAGCTCACGGCGTACAATCCGGGACGGAAAACCAGAGCAAAAGAAGAAAAGTGGCCTAAAATTGATTAAAACGTTCTATTTTGGGCTCCAAAAAGGGGCACAGCGACCAAGCTGGCTGCCCCCGTCGTAGAGCTCTCAAAGAAGATTGCAACGGTATGCTGTGCGCCGTGTAACTCCTTACGGATCAAAAGTTATGGGCAACGGAGCGACGGAGACCTGGTCACAAACCCTACGCCCTTTGTTTGCGGGCCCGCCCTCTATGTGAATCGAAGTTGTCTTGCCCAATGTGCCGTGGGATTCGGTAATAGAGATTAGGTGGATAAAGTATCTTGGCAATCCTAACCAGGGCAAAAAAAATTGAAAAGGGGGTGCAACACGAGGACTTCCCAGGGGGTCACCCATCCTAGTACTACTCTCGCCCAAACGTTCTTCACTTCGGAGTTATGATGGGATCCGGTGCATTAGTGCTGGTATGATCGTACCCGTCATGTTGAGGGCACAATTCTTATATGTGTTAACGGTTCATAGTCGCAGCCTTGAAAGATGGCCCATTCAAAAGGCCCAATTGGCTTAACGACAACCCATCCGCTTCAACAACGCTGCATCCTCGCAAGACGTGATATCGACACGTTGTAGGGCCCTCTGATGTCCCACGAGTCAGGTTGTCGACCTCTTAACAGCTCACGACGTACGATCCGGGACGAAAAAATAGAGCAAAAGTAGAAAAGTGGACTGAAACTGATGAAAACGTTCGATTTTGGGCTCCAAAAACGGGCACAGCGAGTAAGCTGGCTGCCCCCGTCGTAGAGCTCTCTGTGAGCTTTGCAACTGTATTTTGTGCGCCGCGTAACTCCTTACGGATCAAAAGTTATAGGCACCGGAGCGACGGAGACTTGGTCACAAACCCTACGCCGTAGGTTTACGGGCTCGGCCTCTACGTGAAACGAAGTTGTCTTGCCCAATGTTCCGTGGGATTCAATAATAGATATTTTGTGGATAAAGTATCTTGGCAACCCTAACCAGGGCACAAAAAACTGAAAAGGGGGTGCAACACGAGGACTTCCCAGGGGGTCACCCATCCTAGTACTACTCTCGCCCAAGCACGCTTAACTTCGAAGTTCTGATGGGATCCGGTGCATTAGTGCTATTATGATCGCACCCATCATGTTGAGGGCACAATTCCTATATGTGTTAATGGTTCACAGTGCCATCCTAGAGAGATGGCCCATTCAAAAGGCCCAATGGGCTTAACGACAACCCATCCGCTTCAACAACGCAGCATCCTCGCAATACGTGATATCGCCACATTGTAGGGCCCTCTGATGTCCCGGGAGTCAGGTTGTCGTCCTTTTAACAGCTCACGACGTACGATCCAGGACGGAAAAATAGAGCGAAAGAAGAAAAGTGGCCTAAAACTGATGAAAACATTTGATTTTGGGCTCCAAAAACAGGCACAGCGAGCAAGCTGGCTGCCCCCGTCGTAGAGCTCTCAGAGAGCTTTGCAACGGTACGCTGTACGCCGCGTAACTCTTTACAGATCAAAAATTATGGGCATCGGAGCGAAGAAGACCTTGTCAAAAACCCTACACCCTCGGTTTGCGGGCCCGACCACTACGTGAAGCGAAGTTGTCTTGCCCAATGTTCCGTGGGATTCGGTAATAGAGATTTGGTGGATAAAGTATCTTGGCAACCTTAACCAGGGCAAAAAAAATTGAAAAAGGGGTGCAACACGAGGACTTCCCAGGGGGTCACCCATCCTAGTACTACTCTCGCCCAAGCACGCTTAACTTCGGAGTTCTGATGGGATCCGGTGCATTAGTGCTGGTATGATCGCACCCGTCATGTTGAGGGCACAATTCATATATGTGTTAATGGTTCACAGTCCCAGCCTAGAGAGATGGCCCATTCAAAAGGCCCAATGGGCTTTACGACAACCCATCCGCTTTAACAACGCAGCATCCTCGCAAGACTGGATATCGACACGTTGTAGGGCCTTCTGATGTCCCGCGAGTCAGGTTGTCGTCCTTTTAACAGCTCACGACGTACGATCCGGGACGGAAAAAAAGAGCAAAAGAACAAAAGTGGCCTGAAACTGATGAAAACGTTCTATTTTGGGCTCCAAAAGTGGGCAAAGCGATCAAGCTGGCTACCCCTGTCGTAGAGCTCTCAGAGAGCTTTACAACGGTATGCTGTGCGCCGCGTAACTCCTTACGGATCAAAAGTTATGGGCACCGGAGCGACAGAGACCTAGGCACAAACCCTACGCCCTCGGTTTGCGGGCTCGGCCTCTACGTGAAGCGAAGTTGTCTTGCCCAATGTTCAGTGGGATTCGGTAATAGTGATTTGATGGATAAAGTATCTTGGCAATCCTAACCAGGGCAGAAAAAATTGAAATGGGGCTGCAACACGAGGACTTCCCAAGGGGTCACCCATCCTAGTACTACTCTCGTCCAAGCACGCTTAACTTCGGAGTTCTGAGGGATCCGGTGCATTAGTGCTGGTATGATCGCACTGGTCATATTGACGGCACAATTCCTATATGTGTTAACGGTTCACAGTCCAGCCTAGAGAGATGGCCTATTCAAAAGGCCCAATAAACTTAACGACAACCCATCCGCTTCAACAACGCAGCATTCTCACAAGACGTGATATCGACTCATTGTCGGGCCCTCTAATGTCCCGCGAGTCAGGTTTTCGTCCTTTTTACAGCTTACGACGTACAATCCGGGACGAAAAAACTGAGCAAAAGAAGAAAAGTGGACTGAATCTGATGAAAACGTTTGATTTTGGGCTCCAAAATCGGGCAAAGCGAGCAAGCTGGCTACGTCCGTGGTAGAGCTCTTAGAGAGCTTTGAAACGGTATTTTGTGCACCGCGTAACTCCTTACGGATCAAATGTTATGGGCACCGGAGCGACGGACACCTGGTCACAAACCCAACGCCCTCGGTTTGCGGGCCCGGCCTCTACGTGAAGTGAAGTTTCCTTGCCCAATGTTCCGTGGGATTCAGTAATAGATATTTGGTGGATAAAGTATCTTGGCAACCCTAACAAGGGAAAAAAAATTGAAAAGGGGGTGCAACACGAGGACTTCTCAGGGGGTCGCCCATCTTAATACTACTCTCCCCCAAGCACGCTTAACTTCGGAGTTCTGATGGGATCCGGTGCATTAGTGCTGGTATGATCGCACCCGTCATGTTGAGGGCACAATTCCTATTTTTGTTAACGGTTCACAGTCCCAGCCTAGAGAGATGGCCCATTCAAAAGGCCCAATAGGCATAACGACAACCCATCCATTTCAACAACGCAGCATTCTCGCAAGACGTGATATCGACACGTTGTATGACCCTCTGATGTCCCGCGAGTCAGGTTGTCGTCCTTTTAATAGCTCACGACGTACGATCCAGGACGGAAAAATAGAGCAAAAGAAGAAAAGTGGACTGAAACTGATGAAAACGTTCGATTTTGGGCTCCAAAAATAGGCACAACGCGCAAGCTGGCTGCCCCCGTCGTAGAGCTCTCAGAGAGCTTTGCAACGGTATGCTGTGCGCCGCGTAACTCCTTACGGATCAAAAGTTATGGGCACCGGAGCGACGGAGACCTGGTCACAAACCCTACGCCCTCAGTTTGCGGGCCCGGCCTCTACGTGAAGCGAAGTTGTCTTGCCCAATGTTCTGTGGGATTCGGTAATAGATATTTGTTGGATAAAGTATCTTGGCAACCCTAACCAGGGCAAAAAAAATTGAAAACGGGGTGCAGCACGAGGACTTCCCAAGGGGTCACCCATCCTAGTACTACTCTCGCCCAAGCACGCTTAACTTCAGAATTATGGTGGGATCCGGTGCATTAGTGCTGGTATGATCACACCTATCAAGTTGAGGGCACAATTCCTATATGTGTTAATGGTTCACAGTGCCAGCCTAGAGAGATGGTCCATTCAAAAGGCCCAATGGCCTTAACGATAACCCATCCGCTTCAACAACGCAGCATCCTCGCAAGATGTGATATCGACACGTTGTAGGGCCCTCTGATGTACCACGAGTTAGGTTGTCGTCCTTTTAACCGCTCGTAACGTACGATCCGGGACAAAAAAACAGGGCAAAAGAAGAAAAGTGGCCTGAAACTTATGAAAACGTTCAATTTTGGGCACCAAAAACGGGCACAACGAGCAAGCTGGCTGCCCCCGTCATAGAACTCTCAGAGAGCTTTGCAACGGTATGCTGTGCGCCGCGTAACTCCTTACGGATCAAAAGTTATGGGCACCGGAGCTTCGGAGACCTGGTCACAAACCCTACGCCCACGGTTTGCGGGCCCGACCTCTACGTGAAGCGAAGTTGTCTTGCCCAATGTTCCGTGGGATTCGGTAATAGAGATTTGGTGGATAAAGTATCTTGGCAACCCTAACCAGGGCAAAAACAATTGAAATGGGGGTACAACACGAGGACTTCCTAAGGGGTTACCCATCATAGTACTATTCTCGCCCAAGCATGCTTAACTTTGGAGTTCTGATGGGATCCGGTGCATTAGTGCTGGTATGATCGCACCCGTCACGTTGAGGGCACAATTCCTATATGTGTTAACGATTAACAGTCCTAGCCTAGAGAGATGGCCCATTCAAAAGGCCCAATGGGCTTAACGACAACCCATCCGCTTCAAGAACGTAGCATCCTTGCAAGACGTGATATCGACACATTGTAGGGTCCTCTAATGTACCGCGAGTTAGGTTGTCGTACTTTTAATAGCTCACGACGTACGATCCGGGATGAAAAAACAGGTCAAAAGAAGAAAATTGTCCCGAAATTGATGAAAACGTTCGATTTTCGACTCCAGAAATGGCCACAGCGAGCGTGCTTCATGCCCCCGTCGTAGAGCTCTCAGAGAGCTTTGCAACGGTATGCTGCGCGCCGCGTAACTCCTTACGGATCAAAAGTTAAGGGCACTGGAGTGATGGAGACCTGGTCACAAACCCTACGCCCTCGGTTTACGGGCCTGGCATCTACGTGAAGCGAAGTTGTCTTGCCCAATGTTCCGTGGGATTCGGTAATAGAGATTTGGTGGGTAAAGTATCTTGGCAACCCTAACCAGGGCAAAAAAAATTGAAAAGAGAGTGCAACACGAGGACTTCCTAGGGGGTCACCCATCCTAGTACTACTCTCGCCCAAGCACGCTTAACTTTGGAGTTCTGATGGGATCCGGTACATTAGTGCTGGTATGATCGCACCCGTCATGTTAAGAGCACAATTCCTATATGTGTTGACCGTTCACAGTCCAAGCCTAGAGAGATGGCCCATTCAAAAGGCCCAATGGGCTTAACGACAACCCATTCACTTCAACAATGCAGCATCCTCGCAAGACGTGATATTGACGCGTTGTAGGGCCCTCTAATGTCCCGTGAGTTAGGTTGTCGTCCTTTTAACAGCTCACGACGTACGATCCGGGACGGAAAAATAGAGTAAAAGAAGAAAAGTGGCCTGAAATTGATGAAAACGTTCGATTTTGGGCTCCGAAAACTGGCAAAACGAGCAAGCTAGCTGCCCCCGGCATAGAGCTCTCAGAGAGCTTTGCAACAGTATGCGGTGCGCAGCGTAAGTCCTTACGGATGAAAAGTTATGGGCACCGGAGCAACGGAGACCTGGTCATAAACCCTACGCCCTCAGGTTGCGGGCCCGTCCTCAACGTGAAGCGAAGTTGTCTTGCCCACTGTTCCGTGGGATTCGGTAATAGAGATTAGGTGGATAAAGTATCTTGGCAATCCTAACCAGGCAAAAAAAATTGAAAAGGGGGTGCAACACGAGGACTTCCCAGGGGGTCACCCATCCTAGTACTACTCTCGCCCAAACATTCTTCACTTCAGAGTTCTGATGGGATCCGGTGCATTAGTGCTGGTATGATCGCACCCGTCATGTTGAGGGCACAATTCCTATATGTGTTAACGGTTCATAGTCCCAGCCTTGAAAGATGGCCCATTCAAAAGGCCCAATGGGCTTAACGACAACCCATCCGCTTCAACAATGCTGCATCCTCGCTAGACGTGATATCGACACGTTGTAGGGCCCTCTGATATCCCGCGAGTCAGGTTGTCATCCTTTTAACAGCTCACGACGTACGATCCGGGACGAAAAAATAGAGCAAAAGTAGAAAAGTGGACTGAAACTGATGAAAACGTTCGATTTTGGGCTCCAAAAACGGGCACAGCGAGTAAGCTGGCTGCCCCCGTCGTAGAGCTCTCTGTGAGCTTTGCAACTGTATTTTGTGCGCCGCGTAACTCCTTACGGATCAAAAGTTATAGGCACCGGAGTGACGGAGACCTGGTCACAAACCCTACGCCCTAGGTTTACGGGCTCGGCCTCTACGTGAAGCGAAAGTTGTCTTGCTCAATGTTCCGTGGGATTCAGTAATAGAGATTTTGTGGATAAAGTATCTTGGCAACCCTAACCGGGGCAAAAAAAACTGAAAATGGGGTGCAACACGAGGACTTCCCAGGGGGTCACCCATCCTAGTACTACTCTCGCCCAAGCACGCTTAACTTCGAAGTTCTGATGGGATCCGGTGCATTAGTGCTATTATGATCGCACCCATCATGTTGAGGGCACAATTCCTATATGTGTTAATGGTTCACAGTGCCAGCCTAGAGAGATGGCCCATTCAAAAGGCCCAATGGGCTTAACGACAACCCATCCGCTTCAACAACGCAGCATTCTCGCAATACGTGATATCGCCACATTGTAGGGCCCTCTGATGTCCCGGGAGTAAGGTTGTCGTCCTTTTAACAGCTCACGACGTACGATCCAGGACGGAAAAATAGAGCGAAAGAAGAAAAGTGGCCTAAAACTGATGAAAACATTCGATTTTGGGCTCCAAAAACAAGCACAGCGAGCAAGCTGGCTGCCCCCGTCGTAGAGCTCTCAGAGAGCTTTCGAACGGTACGCTGTGCGCCGCGTAACTCTTTCCGGATCAAAAGTTATGGCACCGGAGCGAAGATGACCTTGTCACAAACCCTACACCCTCGGTTTGGGGGCCCGGCCTCTAAGTGAAGCGAAGTTGTCTTGCCCAATGTTCCGTGGGATTCAGAAATAGAAATTTGGGGGATAAAGTATCTTGGCAACCTTAACCAGGGCAAAAAAAATTGAAAAAAGGGTGCAACACGAGGACTTCCCAGGGGATCGCCCATCCTAGTACTACTCTCGCCCAAACACGCTTAACTTCGGAGTTCTGAAGGGATCCGGTGCATTAGTGCTGGTATGATCGCACCCGTCATGTTGAGGTCATAATTCCTATATGTGTTAATGGTTCACAGTCCCAGCCTAGAGAGATGGCCCATTCAAAAGCCCCAATGGGCTTAACGACAACCCATCCTTTTCAACAACGAAGCATCCTCGTAAGATGGGATATTGACACATTGTAGGGCCCTCTGATGTCCCGCGAGTCAGGTTTTCTTCCTTTTAACAGCTCACGACGTACAATCCGGGACGGAAAAAAAGAGCAAAAGAACAAAAGTGGCCTGAAACTGATGAAAACGTTCTATTTTGGGCTCCAAAATTGGGCATAGCGAGCAAGCTGGATACCTCCGTCGTAGAGCTCTCAGAGAGCTTTGAAATGGTATGCTGTGCGCCTTGTAACTCCTTACGGATCAAAAGTTATGGGCACCGGAGCGACAGAGACCTGGGCACAAACCCTACGCCCTCGGTTTGCGGGCTCGGCCTCTACGGGAAGCGAATTTGTCTTGCCCAATGTTCCGTGGGATTCGATAATAGTGATTTGATGGATAAAGTATCTTGGCAATCCTAACCAGGGCAAAAAAAATTGAAAAGGGGGTGCAACACGAGGACTTTCCAAGGGGTCACCCATCCTAGTACTACTCTCGTCCAAGCACACTCAACTTCGGAGTTCTGATGGGATCCGGTGCATTAGTACTGGTATGATCGTACTCGTCATGTTGAGGGCACAATTCCTATATGTGTTAACGGTTCACAGTCCAGCCTAGAGAGATGGCCTATTCAAAAGGCCCAATAAACTTAACGACAACCCATCCGCTTCAACAACGCAGCATCCTCACAAGACGTGATATCGACACGTTGTAGGGCCCTCTGGTGTCCCGGGAGTTAGGTTTTCGTCCTTTTTACAGCTTACGACTTACGATCCGGGACGAAAAAACTGAGCCAAAGAAGAAAAGTGGACTGAATCTGATGAAAACGTTTGATTTTGGGCTCAAAAAATGGGCACAGTGAGCAAGCTGGCTACCTCCGTCGTAGAGCTCTTAGAAAGCTTTGCAATGGTATGCTGGGCGCTGCGTAACTCCTTACGGATCAAAAGTTATGGGCACCGGAGCGACGGAGACCTGGTCACAAACCCTACGCCCTCGGTTTGCTGGCCCAGCCTCTACGTGAAGCGAAGTTGTCTTGGCCAATGTTCCGTGGGATTCGGTAACAGATATTTGGTGGATAAAGTATCTTGGCAACCCTAACCAGGGAAAAAAAAATTGAAAAGGGGGTGCAACACGAGGACTTCCAAGGGGGTCACCCATCCTAGTACTACTCTCGCCCAAGCATGCTTAAATTCGGATTTCTGATGGGATCCGGTGCATTAGTGCTGGTATAATGGCACCCGTCATGTTGAGGGCACAATTCCTTTATGTGTTAATAGTTCACAGCCCCAACCTAGAGAGATGGCCCATTCAGAAGGCCCAATGGGCATAATGACAACCCATCCTTTTCAACAACGCAGAATTCTCGCAAGACGTGATATCGATACGTTGTATGGCCCTCTGATGTCCCACGAGTCAGGTTGTCGTCCTTTTAACAGCTCACGACGTACGATACGGGATGGAAAAACAGAGCAAAATAAGAAAAGTGGACTGAAACTGATGAAAACGTTCAATTTTGGGCTCCAAAATTGGGCACAGCGAGCAAGCTGGTTGACCCTGTCGTAGAGCTCTCAGAGAGCTTTGCAACGGTATGCTGTGCGCCGAGTAACTCCTTACGAATCAAAAGTTATGGGCATTGGAACGACGCAGACCTGGTCACAAACCCTATGCCCTCGGTTTGCGGGCCTGGCCTCTGCATGCAGCGAAGTTGTCTTGCCCATTGTTCCGTGGGATTCGGTAATAGAGATTTGGTGGATAAAGTATCTTGGCAACCCTAACCAGGGCAAAAAAAATTGAAAAGGGGGTGCAACACGAGGACTTCCCAAGGGGTCACCCATCCTAGTACTACTCTCGCCCAAGCATGCTTAAATTCGGAGTTCTGATGGGATCCGGTGCATTAGTGCTGGTATGATCGCACCCGTCATGTTGAGGGCACAATTCCTATTTGTGTTAACGGTTCACAGTCCCAGCCTAGAGAGATGGCCCATTCAAAAGGCCCAATGGGCATAACGACAACCCATCCTTTTCAACAACGCAGCATTCTCGCAAGACGTGATATCGACACGTTGTATGGCCCTCTGATGTCCCGCGAGTCAGGTTGTCGTCCTTTTAACGGCTCACGACGTACGATCCGGGACCGAAAAACAGAGCAAAAGAAGAAAAGTGGACTGAAACTGATGAAAACATTCGATTTTGGGCTCCAAAAATAGGCACAACGCGCAAGCTTGCTGCCCCCGTCGTAGAACTCTCAAAGAGCTTTGCAACGGTATGCTGTGCGCCGCGTAACTCCTTACGGATCAAAAGTTATGGGCACCGGAGCGACGGAGACCTGGTCACAAACCCTAAGCCCTCGGTTCGCAGGCCTGGCCTCTACGTGAAGTGAAGTTGTCTTGTCCAATTTTCCATGGGATTCGGTAATAGATATTTGGTGGATAAAGTACCTTGGCAACCCTAACCAGGGCAAAAAAAATTGAAAAAAGGGTGCAACACGAGGAATTCCCAAGGGGTCACCCATCCTAGTACTACTCTCACCCAAGCACGCTTAACTTCGGAGTTCTGATGGTATCCGGTACATTATTGCTGGTATGATCGCACCCGTCTTGTTGAGGGTACAATTCCTATATGTGTTAATGGTTCACAGTGCCAGCCTAGAGAGATGGTCCATTCAAAAGGCCCAATGGGCTTAACGATAACCCATCCGCTTCAACAACGCAGCATCCTCGCAAGATGTGATATCGACACGTTGTAGGACCCCTGATGTACCGCGAGTCAGGTTGTCGTCCTTTTAACCGCTCGCAACGTATGATCCGTGACGGAAAAACAGTGCAAAAGAAGAAAAGTGGCCTAAAACTTATGAAAACGTTCGATTTTGGGCTACAAAAACGGGCACAACGAGCAAGCAGGCTACCCCCGTCGTAGAACTCTCAGAGAACTTTGCAACGGTATGATGTGCGTCGCGTAACTCCTTACGGATCAAAAGTTATGGGCACCGGAGCTTTGGAGACTTGGTCACAAACCCTACGCCCTCAATTTGCGGGCCAGACCTCTACGTGAAGCGAAGTTATCTTGCCCAATGTTCCGTGGGATTCGGTAATAGAGATTTGGTGGATAAAGTATCTTGGCAACCCTAACCAGGGCAAAAACAATTGAAATGGGGGTACAACACGAGGACTTCCCATGGGGTTACCCATGCTAGTACTATTCTCGCCCAATCACGCTTAACTTTGGTGTTCTTATGGGATCCGGTGCATTAGTACTGGTATGATCGCACCAGTCAAGTTGAGGGCACAATTCCTATATGTGTTAACGGTTAACAGTCCCAGCCTAGAGAGATGGCCCATTCAAAAGGAACAATGGGCTTAACAACAACCCATCTGCTTCCATAGCGCAGCATCCTTACATGACGTGATATCGACGCTTTGTAGGGCCCTCTAATGTCCCGCGATTCAGTTTGTCGTCCTTTTAAAAGCTCATGACGTACGATCCGGGAGGAAAAAACTGCGCAAAAGAAGAAAATGGCCTAAAACTGATGAAAATGTTAAATTTTGGGCTCCAAAAATAGGCGCAGCGATCAAGCTGGCGGCCCCAGTCGTAGAGCTCTCAGAGAGCTTTGCAAAGGTATGCTGTGCGCTGCGTAACTCCTTACGGATCAAAAGTTATGGGCACCGAAGCTACGGAGACCTGGTCACAAACCCTACGCCCTCGGTTTGCGGGCCCGGCCTCTACGTGAAGCGAAGTTGTCTTGCCCAATGTTCCGTGGGATTCGGTAAAAGATATTTGGTGGATAAAGTATCTTGGCAACCCTAACCAGGACAAAAAATATTGAAAAGGGGGTGCAACACGAGGACTTCCCAGGGGGTCACCCATCATAGTACTACTCTCGCCCAAGCACGCTTAACTTCGGAGTTCTGATTGGATCCGGTGCATTAGTGCTTGTATGATTGCACCCGTCATGTTGAGGGCACAATTCCTATATGTGTTAAAGGTTCACAGTCCCAGTCTAGAGAGATGGCCCAATGGGCTTAACGAAAACCCATCCGCTTCAACAACGCAGCATCCTCGCAAGACGTGATATCGACACGTTGTAGGCCCTCTGATGTCCCGCGAGTCAGGTTGTCGTCCTTTTAACAGCTCACGACGTACGATTCGGGATGAATAAACAGAGAAAAAGCAGAAAAGTGGCCTGAAACTGATGAAAACATTCGATTTTGGGCTCCAAAAAGGCGCACAGCGAGCAAGCTGGCGGCCCCAGTCGTAGAGCTCTCAAAGAGCTTTACAACGGTATGCTGTGCGCTGCGTAACTCCTTACGGATCAAAAGTTATGGGCACCGAAGCGACGGAGACCTGGTCACAAACCCTACGCCCTCGGTTTGCGGGCCCGGCCTCTACGTGAAGCGAAGTTGTCTTGCCCAATGTTCTGTGGGATTCAGTAATAGATATTTGGTAGATAAAGTATCTTGGCAACCCTAACCAGGGCAAAAAAAATTGAAAAGGGGGTGCAACACGAGGACTTCCCAAGGGGTCACCCATCCTAGTACTACTCTCGCCCAAGCACGCTCAACTTCGGAGTTCTGATTGGATCCGGTGCATTAGTGCTGGTATTGTCACGCCGCAACCCAGCCTATAAGGTTAGACTAGGGTGTGAACTAAACATTCAGGTAATATCACATACTTAACTGTTTATAAAGATTTAACACTTAACGTTTTGGCCTAAACTCCAAAATTTTTCAGAAAACCGGCAGCATAATGACTGTAATTGGGCTCTTGGGTTTGACCTAATTCTCTAAACGCCTCAATTATTCCAATCATTAACCCAATTCCATTAAGGACTCCTATTTGTCACCAACCAATTTGCCTATAGTTTATCTTGAAGGTCTTGTTTGGTTAATGAGCCTAACATGATAACTATGTCCCGTTTATTTGTCAATTTGCTATCATGCAAGTACCTATTATCCTTTAGTTTGCAAGTGAGCACCTAAGTGAAATTAGATAGAATTAACTTAGTTGATTGTTCATCTAGTGGTTTGAAGGCCTACGATAACTACTAATTAAGAAAACGAAAGCAAACAACCGAATAAAAGTTCGTCCGGTTATAGATAGTACAGTCCCAGAATTAGACCCAAATTACAACGAGGTCATTTACATCAATAAAATGAATAGTTGCAATCAAACACAACATCCATATAGCAACCACTTTCAGGCAAGGCACAAAAGCACGTAGGGACAGGCAATCACTCCAAGGAATCATCGTTCTCGGGTACCTGTACTTGTTCTTCTTCACCTGTGATGAAAAATAGGGTGAGTCCTTATGAACTCAGCGAGGGGGAAACGAGAAATACGTTTTGAAACTTATTTTTTTCCGCTTCAATTTATGAAAACTCTTTTGAAAACATGTCACGTATTACAAATAATAAGGTACGCCAATATATGAAACAAATTGAGTAACAGATACATTTACCAATCATTTCAAGGATACAGTGAGCAGTTGCTCTCAATTTCAATTTTGATACAATTGTTGTGGCTGACTTCAATAATCCACTTATCGCTCCCAATTGGGTGTACTCCGGATGTACCCCGAAACCTACGACCCAACTCTCCGAGGGTGAAATGCCAAGCGAGAGAGGGAATTGGACCATGGTAGTCACGGGAGCACCGGCAAGCCCTATGCCGCCCGGCGTTCGTGAAACGCTACCATGCCACAATGAAAGGTTGCAACCTCGTATGCAATGCACATTTATAACATTTATCATATCACATTAGGAGGACAACAAAGTAGGTCGCCTCCGGGCAGTTATAAGATCGCACGTTGTCAAGTAATCAAACAAGGCACGATAAGACAAAAAATTTCACTTGAAAAGCATATGGAGTCATATGAACATTAAACGGGCAGCCATGTAACACATGCAAGTCAAGCCATATAACTCATTTCGAAATTTACGTAATCAAGTGATACGAATATTCAACATGCAACAACATTTACGTGGGTTCGGTTGCAAGAGAAGCTTATTTGACAACATGCAATGGTCAAGATCACATTTGAAGTTATAAGACATTTACGGGCAGCCCACTAAGCATATAATTTCCACACAATAAACAAATGATCAATACTTAGCAAAACTACCTAGTCATTAGGGTTTCCATTTCGTATATATTCATGCAATTTGAGCCTCAACCCAACTCAAAGTCAATCTCAAGCCATGTATCATTTAATTCAACATCTTCAAACATTCAAAACAGTCCACACAACATCCCAAAGCTACAATCCCAAGCATTTAATTCAACAAGAGGAGTCGCAACAATTTTTCTAAGTACAACATTAAGTGAAACCCTTACTGCAATAGGCTGTTTTCTCACAATCAATAGGATAACCAAAAAATCTCCAAATCCAATGAATAAGATGTCAAATTAAAGCTTAAGAAGTTAACTAAAAACAGAAACAAACCTTGCATCAATGTTCCGTGGGAATCGGTAAAAATTCAAAAGGGGGTGCAACACGAGGACTTCTCAAGGGGTCACCCATCCTAGTACTAATCAAGCCCACGCACGCTTAACTTCGAGTTCTGTTGGGATCCGGTGCATTAGTGCTGGTATGATCGCACCCGTCATGTTGAGGGCACAATTCCTATATGTATTAACGGTTCACATTCCCAGCCTAGAGAGATGGCCCATTCAAAAGGCCCAATGGGCTTAACGACAACCTATCCGTTTCAACAATGCAGCATCCTCGCAATACGTGATATTGACACGTGATAGGTCCCTCTAATGTAACGCGAGTCAGGTTTTCATCCTTTTAACAGCTCACGACGTACGATCAAGGACGGAAAAACAGGGCAAAATAAGAAAAGTGGCTTGAAATTGATGAAAACGTTCAATTTTGGTATCCAAAAATGGGCATAGCGAGCAAGCTAGCTGCCCTTGTTATACAGCTCTCAGAGAGCTTTGCAACGGTATATTGTGCGCTGCGTAACTCCTTACGGATCAAAAGTTATATGCACCGGAGCGACGGAGACCAGGTCACAAACCCTACGCCCTCGGTTTGCGGGCTCAGCCTCTACGTGAAGCGAAGTTGTCTTGCCCAATGTTCCGTGGGATTCGGTAATAGAGATTTTGTGGATAAAGTATCTTGGCAACCCTAACCAGGGCAAAAAAAAATTGAAAAGGGAGTACAACACGAGGACTTCCGAGGGGGTCACCGATCCTAGTACTACTCTAGCCCAAGCACGCTTAACTTCGAGTTCTGTTGGGATCCGGTGCATTAGTGCTGGTATGATTGCACTCGCCATGTTGAGGGCACAATTCGTATATGTGTTAACGGTTCACAGTCCCTACCTAGAGAGATGGCCCATTCAAAAGGCCTAATGGGCTTAACGACAACCCATCTACTTCAACAACGCAGCATCCTCGCAAGACGTGATATCAACACATTGTAAGGCCCTCTGATGTCCCACGAGTCAGGTTGTCGTCCTTTTAACAGCTCACGACGTACGATCCGGGATGGAAAAACAGGGCAAAAGAAGAAAAGTGGCCTGAAACTGATGAAAACGTTCGATTTTGGGCTCCAAAAATGGGCACAGAGAGCAATCTCGCTGCCCCCGTCGTAGAGCTCTCAGAGAGCTTTGCAACGGCATGCTGTGCACTGCGTAACTCCTTACGAATCAAAAGTTATGTGCACCGGGGCGACGGAGACCTGGTCATAAACCCTACGCCCTCGGTTTGCGGTCTCGGCCTCTACGTGAAGCGAAGTTGTCTTGCCTAATGTTCCGTGGGATTCGGTAATAGAGAATTGGTGGATAAAGTATCTTGGCAACCCTAACTAGGGAAAAAAAAATTGAAAAGGGGGTGCACCACGAGGACTTCCCATGGGGTCCCCCACCCTAGTACTCCTCTCGCCCAAACACGCTTAACTTCGGAGTTCTAATGGGATCCGGTGCATTAGTGCTGGTATGATCGCACCCGTCATGTTGAGGGCACAATTCCTATATGTGTTAATAGTTCATAGTGCCAGCCTAGAGAGATGGCCCATTCAAAAGGCCCAATGGGCTTAACGACAACCCATCCGCTTCAACAACGCAGCATCCTCGCAAGACGTGATATCACCACGTTGTAGGGCCCTCTGATGTCCCGCGAGTCAGGTTGTTGTCCTTTTAACAGCTCACGACGTATGATCCGGGACGGAAAAATAGAGCAAAAGAAGAAAATTGGCCTGAAACTGATGAAAACGTTCGATTTTGGGATCCAAAAACGGGCACAGCGAATTGGAATTGGACCATGGTAGTCACTGGAGCACCGGCAAGCCCTATGCCGCCCGGCGTTCGTGAAATGCTACCATGCCACAATGAAAAGTTGCAACCTCGTATGCAATGCACATTTATAACATTTATCATATCACATTAGGAGGACAACAAAGTAGGTCGCCTCCGGGCAGTTATAAGATCGCACGTTGTCAAGTACTCAAACAAGGCACGATAAGACAAATAATTTCACTTGAAAAGCATATGGAGTCATATGAACATTAAACGGGCAGCCATGTAACACATGCATGTCAAGCCATATAACTCATTTCGAAGTTTACGTGATCAAGTAATATGAATATTCAACATGCAACAACATTTACGTGGGTTCGGTTGCAAGAGAAGCTTATTTGACAACATGCAATGGTCAATATCACATTTGAAGTTATAAGACATTTACGGGCAGCCCACTAAGCATATAATTTCCACACAATATACAAATGATCAATACTTAGCAAAACTACCTAGTCATTAGGGTTTCCATTTCGTATATATTCATGCAATTTGAGCCTCAACCCAACTCAAAGTCAATCTCAAACCATGTATCATTTAATTCAACATCTTCAAACATTCAAAACAGTCCACACAACATCCCAAAGCTACAATCCCAAGCATTTAATTCAACAAGAGGAGTCACAACAATTTTTCTAAGTACAACATTAAGTGAAACCCTTACTGCAATAGGCTGTTTTCTCACAATCAATAGGATAATCAAAAAATCTCCAAATCCAGTGAATAAGATGTCAAATTAAATCTTAAGAAGTTAACTAAAAACAGAACCACACCTTGCATCAATTGGAGTTCGGAATCATTAGTTATAGCCGAAACGGTGAGGCAGGATTATACTGTCAAGATTTGCACACTTTTCAGAAGTTGACGTTTTTGAGGTCCTTAGGGTCAGTTTTAGCCTTGGTCCATTTCTGACAAAATTGTCCAGAACCGAAAAATATAGTATCACACCAAATTTCATGCATTTTGGACATCATTTACTAAGTAAGATATGGTTCGTTCCACAAGGTCAGTGCATCTACCAAAACCTGCTTCATTTTTTCCAGATTTCCAGATTTGGACACATTTTAAAGATTTTCCATTTTGAGGACCTTAGAGTCAAAATTAGCTTCGGCCTATTTCTGGGAAAAATGTTCAAAACCGTCCAAACTAGTCACTTACCAATTTTCAAGCATTTGCAACATCATTTGCCTAGCTAAACTTACCTCGAACAGACTGGTCAGAGAGCTGTCAACAATTTCAACTTCACCTAGCATCATTTTCAGGCCAAGATCTTGCCATGCATGGTTGTTTAAGCTTATGAACGACCATATAGCTCAAGTACGGAAGCAAATACACACATTTATGAGCATGACTGTGAATTTTTGAAGAGTTTTCAAAAGGTTTTAACCCACACCTTAGCAATCAACCACAAAGATGCACAAAAAACTTGTTGAAGCTTCAAATCTCTTCTTCTTCTTGCTTAGCCGAGATTCCAACTTGGTTTCTCTATTTTTCCTAGCCTAGGCCGAAAATGGTGACTCAAAATGCTTGCATGTGTGTTTCTTGCATCCTAGCTTGCTTGGGTGAGTTTCTTTGCTTGTGGTTTGTCTTGATGCACCTTAGGATGATGAAGATGAGCTAAGAGGTGGAGAGAACTCAGCCAAAACCGAAATGGAGAGAGAGAATGAGAGGGAGAGAGAGAAAATGCCAAAAATAATGAAGGCTTTTGCATTATTCAAGCACTTGGTCGGCCTTGGGCCATTAAATTCTGATTTTTGTGTCTTCAATGTGTGATTTTAAAATGTTTAGCATGGGCAAGGGTGGTTTGGTTGAGCAAGGTAGAGGATTTAGGTGGTTTTGAGCATTTTTTTATGCATTGTGCTAAGTGTTTGTCATAGTTTGTCTAGGAATAATTCTTTATGCATTTGTGTCATTAAAATTGTCATAGGAATGTTGGGAAATTAGGGAATCTAGGTAGAATAAAATATAGGAATGTTTGTTGATGAGTTGAATTATGAATAGAATAATAGTTAGTGGGAAATGTAGGAATAGTTTAGTATTATTTTATTGTTAGTGGAGTTTGTAGAGAATTTGAATTAGGAATATAATATTGGTTAGTGGATTGTGTAGGATTATTTTGTTGTCTAGTGCTTTGTGTAGGATTCTTTCTTGATCAACGTGGTGGCACGGATTCCTAGGTCTAGGGCACAAATTACGAGGTAGACACGAACTACGAGGTAAGACACGAACTTCAAGACTAATGCACGTACTTCAAGATAAATGCACGGATTCTAATGCAAATGCACGCAAATCAAGGCATGACTCTATATCTAGGTTAAGGTACGCAGTTCAAGGTTAGGGAACACGAAACGAGGTAACGCACGTACATCAAGGTCAGGGCACATATTTCTAGGTACCGCATGTGAGTCGGGGATTAGGGCACACTATTCTAGGTCAAGGCACGTATGATGAGGTATGCACGAAAACCAAGACAGGACACGTAATCCAAGGTCGGTCTTTTAATTTTAGGTCTAAGGCGCGCAAATCGAGGTAGGCCACGTTATTCGAGGTTGGGACTCACAGGTATGATCACACCCGTCATGTTGAGGGCACAATTCCTATACGTGTTAACGGTTCACAGTCCCAGCCTAGAGAGATAGCCCATTCAAAAGGCCCAATGGGCTTAACGACAACCCATCCGCTTCAACAACGCAGTATCCTCGGAAGACGTGATATCGACAAGTTGTAGGGCCCTCTGATGTACCGCGAGTTAGGTTGTCGTCCTTTTAACAGCTCACGACGTACGATCCGAGACGAAAAAACAGGGCAAAAGAAAAAAAATGGCCCGAAACTGATGAAAACATTTGATTTTTGGCTCCAAAAATGGACATAGAGAGCAAGCTTGTTGCCCCCGTTGTAGAGCTCTCAGAGAGCTTTGCAACGGTATGCTGTGCGCCGCGTAACTCCTTACGGATCAAAAGTTATGAGAACCGGAGCGTCGGAGACCAAGTCATAAACACTAAAACCTCGGTTTGTGGGCCCGGCCTCTACGTGAAGCGAAGCTTTCTTGCCCAATGTTCCGTGGGAATCGGTAAAAGTGATTTGGTGGATAAAGTATCTTGGCAACCCTAACCAGGGCAAAAAAAATCGAAAAAGGGGTACAACACGAGTACTTCCTAGGGGGTCACCTATCCTAGTACTACTCTCGCCCAAGCACACTTAAATTCGGAGTTCTGATGGGATCCGGTGTATTCGTGCTGGTATGATCGCACCCGTCATGTTGAGGGTACAATTCCTATATGTGTTAACGGTTCACAGTGCCAGCCTAGAGAGATGGCCTATTCAAAAGGCCCAATGGGCCTTAACGACAACCCATCCGCTTCAACAATACAGCATCCTCGTAAGACGTGATATCGAAACATTGTACGGCCCTCTGATGTACCGCGAGTCAGATTGTCATCCTTTTAACAGCTCACGACGTACGATCCGGGACGAAAAAATAGGGCAAAATAAGAAAAGTGGCCTGAAATTGATGAAAACGTTCGAATTTTGGCTCCAAAAATGGGCACAGCGAGCAAGCTCGCTGCCCTCGTCGTAGAACTCTTAGAGAGCTTTGCAACGGTACGTTGTGCACCGCGTAACTCCTTAAAGATCAAAAGTTATGGGCACCGGAGCAACGGAGACCTGGTCACAAACCCTACGCCCTCAGTTTGCTGGCCCGGCCTCTACGTGAATCGAAGTTGTCTTGCCCAATGTTCCATGGGATTCGGTAATAGAGATTTGGTGGATAAAGTATCATGGCAACCCTAACCAAGGCAAAAAAAATTGAAAAGGGGTGCACCACGAGGACTTCCTAGAGGGTCACCCATCCTAGTACTACTCTCGCCCAAGCATGCTTAACTTCGAAGTTCTGATGGGATCCGGTGTATTAGTACTGGTATGATCGCACCCATCATGTTGAGGGCACAATTCCTATATGTGTTAACGGTTCACAGTGCCAGCCTAGAGAGATGGCCTATTCAAAAGGCCCAATGGGCTTAACAACAACCCATCCGCTTCAACAATACAGCATCCTCGTAAGACGTGATATCGAAACGTTGTACGGCCCTCAGATGTACCGCGAGTCAGATTGTCATCCTTTTAACAGCTCACGACGTACGATCCGGGACGGAAAAACAGGGCAAAATAAGAAAAGTGGCTTGAAATTGATGAAAACGTTCGATTTTTGGCTCCAAAAATGGGCACAGCGAGCAAGCTCGCTGCCCCCGTCGTAGAGCTCTTAGAGAGCTTTGCAAGGGTACGTTGTGCGCCGCGTAACTCCTTAAAGATCAAAAGTTATGGGCACTGGAGCAACGGAGACCTGGTCACAAACCCTACGCCCTCAGTTTGCTGGCCCGGCCTCTACGTGAATCGAAGTTGTCTTGCCCAATGTTCCATGGGATTCGGTAATAGAGATTTGGTGGATAAAGTATCTTGGCAACCCTAACCAAGGCAAAAAAAATTGAAAAGGGGTGCACCACGAGGACTTCCTAGAGGGTCACCCATCCTAGTACTACTCTCGCCCAAGCATGCTTAACTTCGGCGTTCTGATGGGATCCGATGCATTACTGCTAGTATGATCGCACCCGTCATGTTGATGGCACAATTCTTATATGTGTTAACGTTTCATAGTGCCAGCCTCGAGAGATGGCCCATTCAAATGGCCCAATAGGCTTAACGACAACCCATCCGCTTTAACAACGCAGCATCCTCGCAAGACGTGATATCGACACGTCGTAGGGCCCTCTAATGTACCGCGAGTCGGGTTGTCGTCCTTTTAACAGCTCACGACGTACGATCCGAGACGGAAAAACAGGGCAAAAGAAGATACGTAGCCTGAAACTGATGAAAACATTCAATTTTCGGATTAAAAAATGGGTACAGCGAGCAAGCTGGCTGCCCCCGTCGTAGAGCTCTCAGAGAGCTTTGCAACGGTATGCTGTGCGCCGCGTAACTCCTTACGGATCAAAAGTTTTGAGCACCGGAGCGACGGAGACCTGGTCACAAACCCTATGCCCTCGGTTTGCGGGCCCGGCCTCTACATGAAGTGAAGTTGTCTTGCCCAATGTTTCGTGGGATTCGGTAATAAAGATTTGGTGGATAAAGTATCTTGGCAACCCAAACCAGAGCAAAAAAAATTGAAAAGGGGGTGCAACACGAGGACTTCCTTGGGGGTAACCCATCCTAGTACTACTCTCGCCCAAGCACGCTTAACTTCGGAGTTCTGATGGGATCCGGTGCATTAGTGCTGGTATGATCGCACCCGTCAGGTTGAGGGCACAATTCCTATATGTGTTAACGGTTCACAGTGCTAGCCTAGAGAGATGGCCCATTCGAAAGGCCCAATGGGATTAACGACAACCCATCCGCTTCAACAACGTTGCATCCTCGCAAGACGTGATATCGACATGTTGTAGGGCCCTCTGATGTACTGCGAGTCAGGTTATCGTCCTTTTAACAGCTCACGACGTACGATTTGGGACGGAAAAACAGGGCAAAATGAAGAAAAGTGGCCTGAAACTGATGAAAACGTTCGATTTTGGGCTCCAAAAAGGGCACAGCGTGCAAGCTAGCTACCCCCGTCATAGAGCTCTCATAGAGCTTTGCAACGTTAGGCTATGCGCCGCGTAACTCGTTACGGATCAAAAGTTATGGGCACCGAAGCCACGGAGACCTGGTTACAAACCCTACGCCCTCGGTGTGCGGGCCCAGCCTCTACGTGAAGCGAAGTTGTCTTGCCCAATGTGCCGTGGGATTCGATAATAGAGATTTGGTGGATAAAGTATCTTGGCAACCCTAACCAGGGCAAAAAAAATTGAATAGGGGGTGCAACACGAGGACTTCCCAGGGGGTCACCCATCCTAGTACTACTCTCGCCCAAGCACGCTTAACTTCGGAGTTCTGAGGGGATCCGGTGCATTAGTGCTGGTATGATCACACCCGTCATGTTGAGGGCACAATTCCTATATTTGTTAACGGTTCACAGTGCCAGCCTATAGAGATGGCCCGTTCAAAAGGCCCAATGGGCTTAACGGCAACCCATCATCTTCAACAACGCAGCATCCTAGCAAGACGTGATATCGACATGTTGTCGGGCCCTCTGATGTACCGCGAGTCAGGTTATCGTCCTTTTAACAGCTCATGACATACGATCCGAGATGAAAAAACAGGGCAAAAGAAGAAAAGTGACCTAAAACTAATGAAAACGTACGATTTTAGTCTCCAAAAATAGGCACAGCGAGCTAGCTCACTTCCCCCGTCGTAGAGCTCTCAGAGAGCTTTGGAACGGTATACTGTCTGCCGTGTAGCTCCTTACGGATCAAAAGTTATGGGCACCGGAGCGACGGAGACCTGGTCACAAACCCTACACCCACGGTTTGTGAGCCCGGCCTCTACATGAAGTGAAGTTGTCTTGACAAATGTTCCATGGGATTCAGTAATAGAGATTTTGTGGATAAAGTATCTTGGCAACCCTAAGCAGGGCAAAAAAAATTGAAAAGGGGGTGCAACACGAGGATTTCCCAGGGGGTCACCCATCCTAGTACTACTCTCGCCCAAGCACGCTTAACTTCAGAGTTTTGATGGAATCCGATGCATTACTGCTGGTATGATCACACCCGTCATGTTGAGGGCACAATTCCTATATTTGTTAACGGTTCACAGTGCCAGCCTATAGAGATGGCCCGTTCAAAAGGCCCAATGGGCTTAACGGCAACCCATCATCTTCAACAACGCAGCATCCTAGCAAGACGTGATATCGACACGTTGTAGGACCCTCTGATGTCCGGCGAGTTAGGTTGCCGTCCTTTTAACAGCTCATGACGTACGATCCGGGACGGAAAAATTGAGCGAAAGAACGAAAGTTGCCAGAAATTGATGAAAACGTTCGATTTTGGGCTCCAAAAATGGGCACAGCGAGCAAGCTGGCTAACCCCGTCGTAGAGCTCTCAGAGAGCTTTGCAACGTTATGCTATTGGCCGCGTAACTCGTTACGAATCAAAAGTTATTGGCACCAGAGCCACTGAGACCTGGTCATAAACCCTACGCCCTCGGTTTGTGGGCCCGGCCTCTACGTGAAGCGAAGTTGTCTTGCCCAATGTTCCGTGGGATTCGGTAATAGAGATTTGGTGGATAAAGTATCTTGGCAACGCTAACCAGGGCAAAAAAAATTGAAAAGGGGGTGCAACACGAGGACTTCCCAAGGGGTCACCCATCCTAGTACTACTCTCGCCCAAGCACGCTTAACTTCGGAGTTCTGAGGGGATCCGATGCATTAGTGCTGGTATGATCGCACCCGTCATGTTGAGGGCACAATTCCTATATTTGTTAACGGTTCACAGTGCCAGCCTAGAGAGATGGCCCGTTCAAAAGGCCCAATGGGCTTAACGACAACCCATCATCTTTAACAACGCAGCATCCTAGCAAGACGTGATATCGACAGGTTGTCGGGCCCTCTGATGTACCGCGAGTCAGGTTGTTGTCCTTTTAACAGCTCACGACGTACGATCCGGGATGGAAAAACAGGGCAAAAGAAGAAAAGTGGCCTGAAACTAATGAAAACGTTCGATTTTAGTCTCCAAAAATGGGTACAGCGAGCAAGCTCACTGCCCCCGTCGTAGAGCTCTCAAAGAGCTTTGGAACGGTATGTTGTGCGCCGCCTAACTCCTTACGGATCAAAATTTATGGGCACCGGAGCGACGGAGACCTGGTCACAAACCCCACGCCCTCGGTTTTCGGGCCCGGCCTTTACATGAAGCGAAGCTGTCTTGCAAAATGTTCCGTGGGATTCAGTAATAGAGATTTGGTGGATAAAGTATCATGGCAACCCTAAGCAGGGCAAAAAAAATTGAAGAGGGGGTACAACACGAGGACTTCCTAGGGGGTCACCCATCCTAGTACCACTCTCGCCCAAGCATGCTTAACTTCGGAGTTCTGATGGGATCCAGTGCATTACTGCTGGTATGATCGCACCCATCATGTTGAGGGCACAATTCTTATATGTGTTAATGGTTCATTGTGCCAGCCTAGAGAGATGACCCATTAAAAAGGCCCAATAGGCTTAACGACAACCCATCCACTTTAACAACTCAGCATCCTTACAAGATGTGATATCGACTCATTGTAGGGCCCTCTAATGTCCCGCAAGTTAGGTTGTCGTCCTTTTAACAGCTCTCCACGTACGATCCGAGACGGAAAAATAGAGCAAAAGAACAAAAGTGGCCTGAAATTTTTGAAAACGTTCGATTTTGGGCTCCAAAAATGGGTACAGCGAGCAAGCTGGCTGCCCCCGTCGTAGAGCTCTCAGAGTGCTTTGGAACGGTATGTTGTGCACCGCGTAACTCCTTACGGATCAAAAGTTATGGGCACTGAAGCGACGGAGACCTGGTCACAAAACCTACGCCCTCGATTTGTGGTCCGGCCACTACGTGAAGCGAAGTTGTCTTGCCCAATGTTCCGTGGGATTCGGAAATAGAGATTTGGTGGACAAAGTATCTTGGCAACCCTAACCAGGGCAAAAAAAATTGAAAAGGGGGTGCAACACGAGGACTTCCCAGTGGGTCACCCATCCTAGTACTACTCTCACTCAAGCACGCTTAACTTCAGAGTTCTGATGGGATTCGGTGCATTTGTGCTGGTATGATCGCACCCCTAATGTTAAGGGCACAATTCCTATATGTGTTAACGGTTCACAGTGCCAGCCTAGCGAGATGGCCCATTCAAAAGGCCCAATGGGCTTAACGACAACCCATCCGCTTCAACAATGCAGCATCCTCGGAAGATGTGATATCGACACGTTGTAGGGCCCTCTGATGTACCGCGAGTCAGGTTGTGATCCTTTTAACAGCTCACGACGTACGATCCAGGGGAAAAAACATGGCAAAAGAAGAAAAGTGGCCTGAAACTTATGAAAACGTTCGATTTTGGTCTCGAAAAATGGGCACAGAGAGCAAGCTAGCTACCCCCGTCGTAGAGCTCTCAGAGAGCTTCGCAACGTTATGTTGCGCACCGCGTAACTCCTTACAGATCAAAAGTTATCGGCACCGGAGCGCCGGAAACCTAGTCACAAACCCTACGCCCACGCTTTGCGAGCCCGGCCTCTATGTGAAGCGAAGTTATCTTGCCCAATTTTCAATGGGATTCGGTAATAGAGATTTGGTGCATAAAGTATCTTGGCAATCCTAACCAGGGCAAAAAAAATTGTAAATGGGGTGCAACACGAGGACTTCCCACGGGGTCACCCATCATAGTTCCACTTTCACCCAAGCACGCTTAACTTCGGTGTTCTGATGGGATCCGGTGCGTTAGTGCTGGTATGATCATACCCGTCATGTTGAGGGCACAATTCCTATATGTGTTAACAGTTCACAGTCCCAGCCTGGAGATATGGTCCATTCAAAAGGCCCAATGGTCTTAACGACAACCCATCCGCTTCAACAACACAGCATCCTCGCAAGACGTGATATCGACACGTTGTAGGGCCCTCTGATGTCCTGCGAGTCAGGTTGTCGTCCTTTTAACATCACACGACGTACGATACGGGATGGAAAAATAGAGCAAAAGAACAAAAGTGGCCTGAAACTGATGAAAACGTTCAATTTTTGGCTCCAAAAATGGGCAAAGTGAGCAAGTTGGCTGCCCCCGTCGTAGAGCTCTCAGAGAGCTTTGCAATGGTATGCTGTACGCCGCGTAACTCCTTACAGATCAAAAGTTATGGGCACCGGAGCGACGGAGAACTGGTCACAAATCCTACGCCCTCAGTTTGCGGGCCCGGCCTCTACGTGAAGCGAAGTTGTCTTGCCCAATGTTCCGTGGGATTCGGTAATAGAGATTTGGTGGATAAAGTATCTTGGGAAGCCTAACCTGTGCATAAAAAATTGAAAAGGGGGTGCAACACGAGGACTTCCCACGGGGTCACCCATCCTAGTACTACTCTCGCCCAAGCTCCCTTAACTTCGGAGTTCTAATGGGATCCGGTGCATTAGTGCTGGTATGATCGCACCCGTCATGTTGAGGGCACAATTCCTATATGTGTTAACGGTTCACAGTGCCAGCCTAGGGAGATGGCCCATTCAAAAGGCCCAATGGGCTTAACGACAACCCATCCCCTTCAACAACGCAGCATCCTCGCAAGACGTGATATCGACACATTGTAGGGTCCTCTGATGTACCGCGAGTTACGTTGTTGTCCTTTTAACAGCTCACCACGTACGATCCGGGACAAAAAAATAGGGCAAATGAAGAAAAGTGGACTGAAACAGATGAAAACGTTTGATTTTGGGCTTCAAAATTGGGCACAGCGAGCAAGCTAGCTGCCCCGGTCATAGAGCTCTCAGAGAGATTTGCAACAGTATGCCATGCGCCGCGTAACTCCTTACGGATCAAACGTTCAGGGTACCAAAGCGACGAAGACTTGGTCACAACCCCTATGCCCTCGGTTTCCGAGCCCGGCCTCTACGTGAAGCGAAGTTGTCTTGCCCAATGTTCCGTGGGATTCAGTAATAGAGATTTGGTGGATAAAGTATCTTGGCAACCCTAACCATGGCAAAAAAAATTGAAAAGGGGGTGCAACACGAGGACTTCCCATGGGGTCACCCATCCTAGTACTACTCTCGCCCAAGCACGCTCATCTTCGGAGTTCTGATGGGATCCGGTGCGTTAGTACAGGTATGATTGCACCTGTCATGTTGAGGGCACAATTCCTATATGTGTTAAAGGTTCACAGTCCCCGCCTAGAAAGATGGTCCATTCAAAAGGCCCAATGGGCTTAACGAGAACCCATCCACTTCAACAACGCAGCATCCTCGCAAGACTTGATATTGAAACGTTGTAGGGCCCTCGGATGTACCGCGAGTCAGGTTGTCATCCTTTTAACAGATCACGACGTACGATCCGGATGGAAAAACAGGGTAAAAGAACAAAAGTGGCCTGAAACTGATGAAAACGTTCAATTTTGGGCTCCAAAAATGGGCATAGCGAGAAACCTCGCTGCCCCCTTCGTAAAGCTCTCAGAGAGCTTTGCAACGGTATGCTGTGCGCCGCGTAAATCCTTACGGATCAAAAGTTTTGCCCACCGGAGGGACGAAGACCTGGTCACAAACTCTACGCCTTGGGTTTTCGGTCTCGGCCTCTACGTGAAGCGAAGTTGTCGTGCCCAATGTTCCGTGGGATTCGGTAATAGAGATTTGGTGGATAAAGGATCTTGGCAACCCTAACCAGGGCAAAAATAATTGAAAAAGGGGGTACAACACGAGGATTTCCCAGGGGGTCACCCATCCTAGTTCTACTCTCGCCCAAGCACGCCTAACTTCGGAGTCCTGATGGGATCCGGTGCATTACTGCTGGTATGATTACACCCGTCATGTTAAGGGCACAATTCTTATATGTGTTAACGGTTCATAGTGCCAGCCTAGAGAGATGGCCCATTCAGAAGGCCCAATTGGCTTAACGTCAACCCATCCGCTTTAACAACGTAGCATCCTCGCAAGACGTGATATCGACACGTCGTAGGGGCCTCTGATGTACCGCGAGTCCGGTTGTCGTCCTTTTAACAGCTCACGACGTACGATCCGAGACGGAAAAACAGGGCAAAAGAAGAAAAGTGGCCTGAAACTGATGAACACATTCGATTTTCGGCTCCAAAAACGGGCACAGCGAGCAACCTAGCTGCTCCCGTCGTAGAGCGCTCAGAGGTTTGCAACGGTATGCTGTGCATCGCGTAACTCCTTACGGATCAAAAATTATGAGCTCCGGAGCGACGGAGACCTAGTCACAAACCCGACGCCCTCGGTTTGCCGGCCCGGCCTCTACGTGAAGTGAAGTTGTCTTGCCCAATATTCTGTGGGATTTGGTAATAGAGATTTGGTGGATAAAGTATCTTGGCAACCCAAACCAGGGCAAAAAAAATTGAAAAAGGGGTGCAACACTAGGACTTCCGAGGGGGTCAGCCATCCTAGTACTACTCTCGCCCAAGCACGCTTAACTTCGGAGTTCTGATGGGATCTGGTGCGTTAGTGCTGGTATGATCGAACCCGTCATGTTGAGGGCACAATTCCTATATGTGTTAACGGTTCACAGTGCCAGCCTAGAGGGATTGCCCATTCAAGAGGCCCAATGGGCTTAACGACAACCCATCCAAATCAACAACGCAACATCCTCGCAAGACGTGATATCGACAAGTTGTAGGGCCCTCTGATGTACAGCGAGTCAGGTTGTTGTCCTTTTAACAGCTCACGACGTACGATCCGGGACGGAAAAACAGGGCCAAAGAAGAAAAGTGGCCCTAAACCGATGAAAACATTTGATTTTGGGCTCCTAAATCGGGCAAAGCAAGCTAGCTTGTCGCCCCCCTCGTAGAGCTCTCTGAGAACTTTGCAACGGTATGCTGTGCGCCGCGTAACTCCTTACCGATCAAAAGTTATGAGCACCGGAGCGACGGAGACCAAGTCACTAACACAACTCCCTCGGTTTGTGGGCCCGGCCTCTATGTGAAGCGAAGTTTTCTTGCCCAATGTTCCGTGGGAATCGGTAATAGAGATTTGGTGGATAAAGTATCTTGGCAACCCAAAGCAGGGCAAAAAAAATTGAAAAAAGGGTACAACACGAGGACTTCCGAGGGGATGACGCATCCTAGTACTACTTTCGCCCAAGGACGCTTAAATTCAGAGTTCTGATGGGATCCGGTGCATTAGTGCTGGTATGATCGCACCCGTCATGTTGAGGGCGCAATTCCTGTTTGTGTTAACGGTTCACAGTGCCAGCCTAGAGAGATGGCCTATTAAAAAGGCCCAATGGGCTTAACGACAACCCATCCGCATCAACAACGCAGCATCCTCGCGAGATGTGATATCGAAACGTTATAGGGCCATCTGATGTACCGCAAGTCAGATTGTCATCCTTTTAACAGCTCACGACGTACAATTCGGAACGGAAAAAGAGTGCAAAATAAGAAAAGTGGCTTGAAATTGATGAAAATGTTTGATTTTTGGCTCCAAAAATGCCACAGCGAGCAAGCTCCCTACCCCCGTCGTAGAGCTCTCCGAGAGCTTTGCAATGGTATGCTGTGCGCCACGTAACTCCTTACAGATCAAAAGTTGTGGGCACCGGAGCGACGGAGACCTGGTCACAAACCCTAGGCCCTGGGGTTGCGGGCCCGGCCTCTACGTCAATCAAAGTTGTCTTGCCTAATGTTCCGTGGTATTCGGTAATAGAGATTTGGTGGATAAAGTATCTTGGCAACCCTAACCAGGACAAAAAAAATTGAAAAGGGGGTGCAACACGAGGACTACCTAGGGAGTCACCCATCCTAGTACTACTCTTGCCCAAGTGCACTTAACTTCTGAGGTCTGATGGAAGCCCGTGCATTAGTGCTGGTATGATCGTACCCGTCATGTTGATGGCACAATTCCTTTATCTGTTAATGGTTCACAGCGCCAGCCTAGAGAGATGGTCCGCTCAAAAGGCCCAATGGGCTTAACGACAACCCATCATCTTCAACAACGCAGCATCCTCGCAAGACGTGATATCGACACGTTGTTGGGCCCTCTGATGGACCGCGAGTCAGGTTGTCGTCCTTTTAACAGCTCATGACGTATGTTCCGGGACGGAAACACAGGGCAAAAGAAGAAAGTGGCCTGAAACTAATGAAAATGTTTGATTTTAGGCTCCAAAAATGGGCATAGCGAGCTAGCTCACCGCCCCCGTCGTAGAGCTCCCAGAGAGCTTTGGAACGGTATGCTGTGCGCCGTGTAACTCCTTACGGATCAAAAGTTATGGGCACTAGAGCAACGGAGACATGGTGACAAACCCTACGCCCTCAGTTTGCGGGCCCGGCCGCTACGTGAAGCGAAGTTGTCTTGCCAAATGTTCCGTGGGATTCGGTAATAGAGATTTGGTGGATAAAATAAATTGGCAACCCTAAGCAGGGCAAAAAAAATTGAAAAGGGGGTGCAACACGAGGACTTCCCAGGGGGTCACCCATCCTAGTACTACTCTCGCCCAAGCACATTTAACTTCGGAGTTCAGATGGGATTTGGTGCATTACTGCTGGTATGATCGCACCCGTCACGTTGAGGGCACAGTTCCTATATGTGTTAACGGTTCATAGTGCCAACCTAGAGAGATGGCCCATTCAAAAGGCCCAATATGCTTAACGACAACCCATCTGCTTCAACAACGCAGCATCCTCGTAAGGCGTGATATCGACACATTGTAAGGGCCTCTGATGTTCCACGAGTTAGGTTGTCATCCTTTTAACAGCTCACGACGTACGATCCGGGATGAAAAAATAGAGCAAAAGAACAAAAGTGGCTAGAAATTGATGAAAACGTTCTATTTTGGGCTCCAAAAATGGGCACAACGAGCAAGCTTGCTGCCCCCGTCGTAGAGCTCTCAGAGAGCTTTGCAACGTTATGCTATGAGCCACGTAACTCCTTACGGATCAAAAGTTATGGGCACCGGAGCGACGGACACCTGGTCACAAACCCCACACCCTCGGTTTGTGGGCTCGGCCTCTACGTGAAACGAAGTTTTCTTTCCCAATGTTCCATGGGATTCAGTAATAGAGATTTGGTGGATAAAGTATCTTGGCAACCCTAACCAGGGCAAAAAAAATTGTAAATAGGGTGCGACACGAGGACTTCCCTGGGATTCACCCATCCTAGTACTACTATCGCCCAAGCACGATTAACTTCGGAGTTCTAAGGGGATCTGGTGCATTAGTGCTGGTATGATCGCACCCGTCATGTTAAGGGCACAATTCCTATATGTGTTAACGGTTCATAGTGCCAGCCTAGAGAGATGGCCCGTTCAAAAGGCCCAATGGGTTTAACGACAACCCATCCGCTTCAACAATGCAGCATCCATGCAAGACGTGATATCGACACGTTGTAGGGCCCTCTGATGTACCACGAGTCAGGTTGTCATCCTTTTAACAGCTCACGACGTACGATCCAGGACGGAAAAGCAGGGCAAAAGAAGAAAAGTGGCCTGAAACTAATGAAAACGTTCGATTTTGGGCTCCAAAAACGGGCACAGTGAGCGAGCTCACTGCCTTGATCGTAGAGCTCTCAGAGAGCTTTTGAACTGTATGTTGTGCACCGCGTAACTCATTACGGATAAAAAGTTATTGGCACCAAAGCGACGGAGACCTGGTCACAAACCCTACGCCCTCAAATTGCGGGCCCGGCCATTACGTGAGGCGAAGTTGTCTTGCCCAATGTTCCGTGGGATTCGGTAATAGAGATTTGGTGGACAAAGTATCTTGGCAACCCTAACCAGGCCAAAAAAAATTAAAAAGGGGGTGCAAGACGAGGACTTCCCAGGGGGTCACCCATCCTAGTACTACTCTCGCCCAAGCACACTTAACTTCGGATTTCTTATGGGATTCGGTGCATTAGTGCTGGTATTATCGCACCCGTCATGTTGACGACACAATTCCTATATGTGTTTACGGTTCACAGTGCCAGCCTAGAGAGATGGCCCATTCAAAAGGCCCAATGGGCATAACGACAACCCATCCTCTTCAACAATGCAGCATCCTCGCAAGATGTGATATCGACACGTTGTATGGCCCTCTGATGTACCGCGAGTAAGCTGTCGTCCTTTTAACAGCTCACGACGTACGATCCGGGACGAAAAAACAGGGCAAAAGAAGGAAAGTGGCCTGAAACTGATGAAAATGTTTGACTTTGGGCTCCAAAAATGGGCACAACGAGCGAGCTAGCTGCACCTGTCATAGAGCTCTCAGAGAGCTTTGCAACGTTATGTTGTGTGCTGTGTAACTCATTACGGATCAAAAGTTATGGGCACCGGAGTGACGGAGACCTGGTCACAAACCCTACACCATCGGTTTGCGGGCCCGACCTCTACGTGAAGCGAAGTTGTCTTGCCAAATGTTCCGTGGGATTCGGTAATAGAGATTTGGTGGATAAAGTATCTTGGCAACCCTAAGCAGGGTAAAAAAAATTGAAAAGGGGATGCAACACGAGGACTTCCCAGGGGGTTACCCATCCTAGTTGTACTCTCGCCCAAGCACGCTTAACTTCGGAGTTATGATGGGATCCGGTGCATTATTGCTGGTATGATCGCACCCGTCATGTTGAGGGCACATTCTTATATGTGTTAACGGTTCATAGTGCCAGCCTAGAGAGATGGCCAATTCAAAAGGCCCAATAGGCTTAACGACAACCCATCCGCTTCAACAACGCAGCATCCTCGCAAAATGTGATATCGACACGTTGTAGGGCCCTCTGATGTCCCGCGAGTTAGGTTGTCATCCTTTTAACAGATCACGACGTACGATCCGGGACGGAAAAATAGAGCAAAAGAACAAAAGTGGCCAGAAATTGATGAAAACGTTCGATTTTGGGCTCCAAAAATGGGCACACCGAGCAAGCTTGCAGCCCCCGTCGTAGAGCTCTCAGAGAGCTTTGCAACGTTATGCTATGCATCGCGTAACTCCATACGGATCAAAAGTTATGGGCACCGGAGCGACGGAGACCTGGTCACAAACCCTACGCCCTCGGTTTGCAGGACCGTCCTCTACGTGAAGCGAAGTTGTCTTGCCTAATGTTCCGTGGGATTCGGTAATAGAGATTTGGTGGATAAAGTATCTTGGAAACCCTAACCAGGGCTAGAAAAATTGAAAAGGGGGTACAACACGAGGACTTCCCAGGGGGTCACCCATCCTAGTACTACTCTCGCCCAAGCACACTTAACATTGGAGTTCTGAGGGGATCTGGTGCATTAGTGCTGGTATGATCGCACCCGTCATGTTAAGGGCACAATTCCTATATGTGTTAACGGTTCACAGTGCCAGCTTAGAGAGATGGCCCATTCAAAAGGCCCAATGGGTTTAACGACAACCCATCCACTTCAACAACGCAGCATCCATGCAAGAGGTGATGTCGACATGTTGTAGGGCCCTCTGATGTACCACGAGTCAGGTTGTAGTCCTTTTAACGGCTCACGACGTACAATCCAGGACGGAAAAGCAAGGCAAAAGAAGAAAAGTTGCTTGAAACTGATGAAAACGTTCAATTTTGGACTCCAAAAAGGGGCACAGCGAGCAAGTTCACTGCCCCCGTCGTAGAGCTCTCAGAGAGCTTTGGAACGGTATGTTGTGCACCGCGTAACTCCTTACGGATCAAAAGTTATGGGCACCGGAGCAACGGAGACCTGGTCACAAACCCTACGCCCTCGGTTTGTGGGCCCGGCCATTATGTGAAGCGAAGTTGTCTTGCCCAATGTTCTGTGGGATTCGGCAATAGAGATTTGGTGGACAAACGATCTTGGCAACCAAAACCAGGGAAAAAAAAATTGAAAAGGGGGTGCAACACGAGGAGTTCCCAGGGGGTCACCCATCCTCGTACTACTCTCGCCCAAGCACGCTTAACTTCGGAGTTCTGATGGGATCCGGTGAATTAGTGCTGGTATGATCGCACCCGTCATGTTGAGGGCACAATTCCTATATGTGTTAAGGGTTCACAGTGCCAGCCTAGAGAGATGGCCCATTCAAAAGGCCCAATGGGCTTAACAACAACCCATCCGCTTCAACAACGCAGCATCCTCGCAAGACGTGATATCGACATGTTGTAGGGCCATCTGATGTACCGCGAGTCGGGTTGTCGTCCTTTTAACAGCTCACGACGTACGATCTGGGACGGAAAAACAGGGCAAAAGAAGAAAAGTGGCCTGAACTGATGACAACGTTCGATTTTGGGCTCCAAAAAGGGGCACAGTGAGCAAGCTAGCTGCCCCCATCGTAGAGCTCTCAGAGAGCTTTGCAATGGTATGCTGTGCATCGCGTAACTCCTTACGGATCAAAAGTTATAGGCACCGAAGGGACGGAGACCAGGTCACAAAACCTACGCCCTCGGTTTGCGGTCCCGGCCACTACGTGAAGCGAATTTGTCTTGCCCAATGTTCCGTGGGATTTGGTAACAGAGATTTGATGGGCAAAGTATCTTGGCAACCCTAACCAGGGCAAAAAAAATTGAAAAGGGGGTGCAACACGAAGACTTCCCAGGGGGTCACCCATCCTAATCCTACTCTCGCCCAAGCACGCTTACCTTCGGAGTTCTGATGGGATCCGGGGTATTAGTGCTGGTATGATCGCACCCGTCATGTTGAGGGCACAATTCCTATATGTGTTAATGGTTCACAGTGCCAGCCTAGAGAGATAGCCCATTCAAAAGGCCCAATGGGCTTAACGACAACCCATCCGCTTCAATAATGCAGCACCCTCGCAAGCCGTGATACCGACACGTTGTAGGGCCCTCTGATATCCCGCCAGTCATGTTGTCGTCCTTTTAACAGCTCACGACGTACGATCCGGGATTGAAAAATAAAGGAAATGGAGAAAAGTGGACTGAAACTGATGAAAACGTTTGATTTTAGGCTCCACAAAGGGCACAGCGAGCAAGCTGGCTGCCCCCTTCGTAGAGCTCTCAAAGAGCTTTGCAACAGTATCTTGTGCGCTATGTAACTCCTTACGGATCAAAAGTTATGGGCACCGGAGCGACGGAGTCTTGGTCACAAACCCTACGCCCTCGGTTTGCTGGCCCGACCTCTACGTGAAGCGAAGTTGTCTTGCCCAATGTTCCGCGGGATTATGTAATAGAGATTTGGTGGATAAAGTATCTTGGCAACCCTAACCAGGGCAAAAAAAATTGAAAACGGGGGTGCAACACGAGGACTTCCTAGGGGGTCACCCATCCTAGTACTACTCTCGCCCAAGCACGCTTAACTTCGAAGTTCTGATGGGATCCGGTGCATTAGAGCTGGTATGATCACACCCGTCATGTTGAGGGCACAATTCCTATATGTGTTAACGCTTCACAGTCCGAGCCTAGATAGATGGCCCATTCAAAAGGCTCAATGGGCTTAACAACAACCCATCCTCTTCAATAACGCAGCATCCTCGCAAGACGTGATATTGACACGTTGTAGGGCCCTCTGATGTCCAGGGACTCAGCTTGTCATCCTTTTAACAGCTCACAACATACGATCCGGGACAAAAAAACAAAGCAAAAGAAGAAAAGTGGACTGAAACTGATGAAAACGTTCGATTTTGTGCTCCAAAAATGGGCATAGCGAGCATGTTGGCTGCCCCCGTCGTAGTGCTCTCAGAGAGCTTTGCAACAGTATGCCGTGCGCCGCGTAACTCGTTACGGATCAAAAGTTATGGGCACCGGAGCGACGGAGACCTGGTCACAAACCCTACGCCCTCGGTTTGCGGGCCCGGCCTGTACGTGAAGCGAAGTTGTCTTGCCCATTGTTCCGTGGGATTCGGTATTAGTGATTTGGTGGATAAAGTATCTTGGCAACCCTAACAAGGGCAAAAAAAATAGAAAAGGGGGTGCAACACGAGGACTTCACAAGGGGTCACCCATCCTAGTACTACTCTCGTCCAAGCACGCTTAACTTCAGTGTTCTAATGGGATCCGGTGCATTAGTGCTGGTATGATCGCACCTATCATGTTGAGGGCAAAATTCCTATATGTGTTAATGGTTCACAGTCCCAGCCTAGAGAGATGGCCCATTCAAAATGCCCAATGGGCTTAACGACGACCCATCCGCTTCAACAACGCAGCATTTTCGCAAGACGTGATATCAACACGTTGTAGGGCCCTCTGATGTCCCGCGAGTTAGGTTGTCGTCCTTTTAACAGCTCACGACGTACGATCCGGGACAAAAAAATAGGGCAAAAGAAGAAAAGTGGCTTGAAACTGATGAAAACGTTTGATTTTGGGCTCCAAAAATGGGCATAGCGAACAAGCTCCCAGCCCCCATCGTAGAGCTCTCAGAGAGCTTTCCAACGGTATGCTGTGCGCCGCGTAACTCCTTACGGATCAAAAGTTATGGGGACCGGAGCGACGGAGACTTGGTCACAAACCCTACGCCCTTGGTTTGCGGGCCCGGCCTCTACGTGTAGCGAAGTTGTCTTGCCCAATGTTCTGTGGGATTCGTTAATAGAGATTTTGTGGATAAAGTATCTTGGCAACCCTAACCAGGGAAAAAAAAATTGAAAAGGGGTGCAGCACGAGGACTTCCCAGGGGGTCACCCATCCTAGTACTACTCTCGCCCATGCACGCTGAACTTCGGAGTTCTGATGGGATCCGGTGCATTAGTGCTGGTATGATCGAACCCGTCATCTTGAGGGCACAATTCCTATATGTGTTAACGGTTCACAGTGCCAGCCTAGAGAGATGGCCTATTCAAAAGGCCCAATGGGCTTAACGACAACCCATCCGCTTCAACAAGGCAGCATCCTCGATAGACTTGATATCGACACGATGTAGGGCCCTCTGATGTCCCGCGAGCCATGTTGTCATCCTTTTAACAGCTCGCGACGTACGATCCGGGTAGGAAAAACGGATCAAAAGAAGAAAAGTGGACTGAAATTGATGAAAATGTTTGATTTTGGGATTCAAAAACGGGCACAACGAGCAAACTGGATGCCCTCGTCGTAGAGTTCTCAGAGAGCTTTGCAACGGTATGCTATGCGCCGCGTAACTCCTTATGGTTCAAAAGTTATGGGCACCGGAGCGACGGAGACGTGGTCACAAACCCTACGCCCTCGGTTTGCTGGCCCGGCCTCTACGTGAAGCAAAGTTGTCTTGCCCAATGTCCTATGGGATTCGGTAATAGAAATGTGGTGGATAAAGCATCTTGGCAAGCCTAACCGGGTCAAAAAAAATTGGAAAAAGGCGTGCAACACGAGGATTTCCAGGGGGTCACCTATCCTAGTACTACTCTCGCCCATGCACGCTTAACTTCGGAGTTCTGATGGGATCCGATGCATTATTGCTGGTATGCCCGCACCCGTCATGTTGAGGGCACAATTCCTATATGTGTCAATGGTTCATAGTGCCAGCCTAGAGAGATGGCCCATTCAAAAGGCCCAATGGGCTTAACGACAACCCATCCGCTTCAATAACGCATCATCCTCACAAGACGTGATATCGACGCGTTGTAGGGCCCTCTAATGTCCCGCAAGTAAGGTTGTCGTCATTTTACCAACTCACGACGTACGATTTGGGACGGAAAAACAAGGCAATAGAAGAAAAGCGACCTGAAACTGATGAAAACGTGCTATTTTGGGCTCCAAAAAGGGCAAAGTGAGCAAGCTCTCTACCGCCCTCGTACAGCTCTCAGAGAGCTTTCCAACAGTATGATGTGCGCCACGTAACTCCTTACGGATCAAAAGTTATGGGCACCAGAGCGACGGAGACTTGGTCACAAACCCTACGCCCTCGGCTTGCGTGCCCAGCCTCTACGTGAAGCGAAGTTGTCTGCCCAATGTTCCGTGGGATTCGGTAATAGAGATTTGGTGGACAAAGTATCTTGGCAACCCTAACCAAGGGCAAAAAAAAATAAAAAGGGGGTGAAACACGAGGACTTCTCAGGGGGTCACCCATCCTAGTAATACTCTCGCCCAAGCACGTTTAACTTCGGAGTTCTGATGGGATCCGGTGCATTAGTACTGGTATGATCGCACCCATCATGTTGAGGGTACAATTCCTATATGTGTTAACGGTTCACTGTGCCAGCCTAGAGAGATGGCCCATTCAGAAGGCCCAATGGGCTTAACGACAACCCATCCGCTTCAACAATGCAGCATTCTTGAAAGATGTGATATCGACACGATGTAGGGCCCTCTGATGTCCCGCGAGTCAAGTTGTCATCCTTTTAACAGCTCACGACGTACGATCCGGGTGGGAAAAACGGGGCAAAAGAAGAAAAGTCGACTGAAGTTGATGAAAACGTTCGATTTAGGGCTTAAAAAATGGGCACAGCGAGCAAACTGGCTGTCCCCGTCGTAGAGCTCTCAGAGAGCTTTGCAACGGTATGATGTGCGCCGCGTAACTCCTTAAAGATCAAAAGTTATGGGCACCAGAGTGACGGAGACCTGGTCACAAACCCAACGCCCTCGGTTTGCTGGCCGACCTCTACATGAAGCGACGTTGTCTTGCCCAATGTACCGTGGGATTCGATAATAGAAATGTGGTGGATAAAGTATCATGGCAACCCTAACCGGAGCAAAAAAAATTGAAAATGGGGGTGCAACAAGAGAACTTGCCGGGGGGTCACCCATCCTAATACTACTCTCGCCCAAGCACGCTAAACTTCAGAGTTCTGATGGAATCTGGTGCATTAGTGCTGCTCTGATCACCACCGTCATGTTGAGGGCACAATTCCTATATGTGTTAACCGTTCACAGTGCCAGCCTAGAGATATGGCCCATTGAAAAGGCCCAATGGGCTTACCGACAACCCATCTGCTTCAACAACGCAGCATCCTCGCAAGACGTGATATCGACACGTTGTAGGGCCCTCTGATGTACCGCGAGTCAGGTTGTCGTCCTTTTAACAGCTCACGACATACGATCAAGGACAAAAAACAGAGCAC
Organism: Ehretia macrophylla; assembly: GCA_037974665.1. Classification (NCBI taxonomy): domain Eukaryota; kingdom Viridiplantae; phylum Streptophyta; class Magnoliopsida; order Boraginales; family Ehretiaceae; genus Ehretia; species Ehretia macrophylla. The sequence continues at coordinate 79,066,463 of CM075769.1, forward strand.
AAGAAGAAAAGTGGCCATAAATTGATGAAAACGTACAATTTTGGGCTTCAAAAATGGGCACAGCGAGCAAATTGGCTACCCTCGTCGTAGAGCTCTCAGGGAGGTTTGCAACGGTATGATGTGCTCCACATAACTCCTTATGGATCAAAAGTTATGGGCACCGGAGCGACGGAGACCTGGTCACAAACCATACGCCCTCGGTTTGCTGGCCCGGCCTCTACGTGAAGCGAAGTTGTCTTGCCCAATGTTCCGTGGGATTCGGTAATAGAGATTTGGTGGATAAAGTATCTTGGCAACCCTAACCAGGGCAAAAAAAATTGAAAAGGGGGTGCAACACGAGGACTTCCCAGGGGGTCACCTATCCTAGTACTACTCTCACCCAAGCATTCTTAACTTCGGAGTTCTGATGGGATCCGGTGCATTAGTGCTGGTATGATCGCGCCCGTCATGTTGAGGGCACAATTCCTATATGTGTTAACGGTTCACAGTCCCAGCCTAGAGAGATGGCCCATTCAAAAGGCCCAATGAGCTTAACGATACCCCATCCACTTCAACAGCGCAGCATCCTGGGAAGACGTGATATTGACACGTTGTAGGGCCCTCTGATGTACTGCGAGCAGGTTGTCATCTTTTTAACAGCTCATGACGTATGATATGGCACGGAAAAATTGGGCAAAAGAAGAAAAGTGGCCTGAAATTGATGAAAACGTTTGATTTTGGGCTCTAAAAATGGGTACAACGAGCAAGCTCTTTGCCCCCATCGTAGAGCCCTCAGAGTGCTTTGCAACTGTATGCTATGCGCCGCGTAACTCCTTACAGATCAAAAGTTATGGGCACCGGAGCGACGGAGACCTGGTCACAAACCCTACGCCCTCAATTTGCGGGCCTGGCCTCTACGTGAACCGAAGTTGTCTTGCCCAATGTTCTGTGGGATTCAGTAATAGAGATTTGATCGATAATGTATCTTGGCAACCCTAACCAGGGCAAAAAAAATTGAAAAGGGGGTGCAACACGGGGACTTCCCAGGGGGTCACCCATCCTTGTACTATTCTCGCCCAAGCACACTTAACTTCGGAGTTCTGATGGGATCCAGTGCATTAGTGCTGGTATGATCGCACCCGTCATGTTAAGGGCACAATTCCTATATGTGTTAACGGTTCATTGTGTCAGCCTAGAGAGATGGCCCATTCAAAAGGCCCAATGGGCTTAACGACAACCCATCCGCTTCAACAACGTAACATCCTCGTAAGACGTGATATCGACACGTTGTAGGGCCCTCTGATGTCCAGCGAGTCAGGTTGTCGTCCTTTTAACATCTCACGACAAACGATCCAGGACGGAGAAACAGAGCGAAAGAAGAAAAGTGGCCTGAAATTGATGAATACGTTCGATTTTGGGCTCCAAAAAAGGGCACAGCGAGCAAACTGAATGCCCCCGTTGTAGAGTTCTCAGAGAGCTTTGCAACGGTATGTTGTGCGCCGCGACACTCCTTACAGATCAAAAGTTTTGGGCTCTGGAGCGACGAAGACCTGGTCACAAACCCTACGCCCTCGGTTTGCAGACCCGGCCTCTACGTGAAGCGAAGTTGTCTTGCCCAATGTTTCGTGGGATTCGGTAATAGAGATTTGGCGGATAAATTATCTTGGCAACTCTAACCAGGGCAAAAAAAATTGAAAAGGGGGTGCAACACGAGGACTTCCCAGGGGTTCTCCCATCTTAGTACTACTCTCGCCCAAGCACGCTTAACTTCGGAGTAATGATGGGATGCGGTGCATTAGTGCTGGTATGATGGCACCCCTCATGTTGAGGGCACAATTCCTATATGTGTTAACGGTTCGCACTCCCAACTTTGAGAGATGGCCCATTCAAAAGGCCCAAGGGGCTTAACGACAACCCATCCGCTTCAACAACGCAGCATCCTCGCAAGACGTGATATCGACACGTTGTAGGGCCCTCTGATGTCCTGTGAGTCAGGTTGTTGTCTTTTGAACAGCTCATGACGTACGATCTGGGACAGAAAAACAAGGCAAAATAAGAAAAGTGGTCTAAAATTGATGAAAACGTTCGATTTTGGTCTCCAAAAATGGGCATAGCCAGCCAGCTCGCTGCCCTTGTCGTAGAACTCTCAGAGAGCTTGGCAACGGTATGCTGTGCGCTGCGAAACTCCTTATGGATCAAAAGTTATCGGCACCGGAGCGACGGAGGCCTGGTCACAAACCCTACGCCCTCGGTTTGCTGGCTCGGCCTCTACGTGAAGCGAAGTTGTCTTGCCCATTGTTCCGTGGGATTCGGTAATAGAGATTTGGTGGATAAAGTATCTTGGCAACCCTAACCAGGGCAAAAAAAATTGAAAAGGGGTGCAACTCGAGGACTTCCCAAGGGGTCACCCATCCTAGTACTACTCTCGCACAAGCACGCTTAACTTCGGAGTTCTGATGGGATCCGCTGCATTAATGCTGGTATGATAGCACCCGTCATGTTGAGGGCACAATTCCTATATGTGTTAACGTTTCACAGTGCTAACCTAGAGAGATGGCCCATTGAAAATGCCCAATGGGGTTAACGAATACCCATCGGCTTTAACAACGCAGCATCCTCGCAAGACGTGATATCGACACGTTGTAGGGCCCTCTGATGTCCCGCGAGTCATGTTGTCATCCTTTTAACACCTCATGACTTACAATCCAGGATGGAAATATAGAGCAAAAGAAATAAAGTGGACTGAAACAGATGAAAACATTCGATTTTGAGCTCCAAAAATGGGTACATCGAGCAAGATGGTTGCCCCCGTCATAGAGCTATCTGAGTGCTTTGCAACGGTATGCTGTGCGCCGCGTATCTCCTTACGGATCAAAAGTTATGGGCACCGGAGAGACGGAGAGCTGGTCACAAACCCTACGCCCTAGGTTTGCTGGCTCTGCCTCTACGTGAAGCAAAGTTGTCTTGCCCAATGTTCCGTTGGATTCAGTAATAGAGATTTGGTGGATAAAGTATCTTGGCAACCCTAACCAGGGCAAAAAAAATTGAAAAGGGGGTGCAACTCGACGACTTCCCAAGGGGTCACCCATCCTAGTACTACTCTCACCCAAGCACGCTTAACTTCGTAGTTCTGATGGGATCCGCTGCATTAATGCTGGTATGATCGCACCCGTCATGTTGAGGGCACAATTCCTATATGTGTTAACGGTTCACAGTGCCAGCCTAGAGAGATGGCCCATTCAAAAGGCCCAATGGGCTTAACAACAACCCATCCGCTTTAACAACGCAGCATCCTCGCAAGACGTGATATCGACACGTTGTAGGGCCCTCTGATGTCACGCGAGTCATGTTGTCATCCTTTTAACAGCTCATGACGTACAATCCGGGATGGAAAAAAGGGCAAAAGAAATAAAGTGGACTGAAACAGATGAAAACATTCGATTTTGAGCTCCAAAAATGGGCACATCGAGCAAGCTGGCTGACCCCGTCGTAGAGCTCTCACAGAGCTTTGCAACGGTATGCTGTGCGCTGCGTAACTCCTTACAGATCAAAAGTTATGGGCACCGGAGCGACGGAGACTTGGTCACAAACCCTACGCCCTCGGTTTGTGGGCTCGGCCACTACATGAAGCGAAGTTGTCTTGCCCAATGTTCTGTGGGATTCGGTAATAGAGATTTGGGGATAAAGTATCTGGGCAACCCTAACCAGAGCAAAATAAATTGAAAAGGGGGTGCAACACGAGGACTTCCTAGGGGGCCACCAATCCTAGTACTACTCTCGCCCAAGCACGCTTAACTTCGGAGTTCTGATGGGATCCAGTGCATTAGTTTTGGTATGATCGCACCCGTCATGTTGAGTGCACAATTCCTATATGTGTTAACGGTTCACAGTCCCAGCTTAGAGAGATGGCCCATTCAAATTGCCCAATGGGCTTAACGACAACCCATACACTTCAACAACGCAGTATCCTCGTAAAACGTGATATCGACAAGTTGTAGGGCCCTCAGATGTCCCGCGAGTCAGGTTGTCGTCCTTTTAATAGCTCACGACGTACGATCCAGGATGGAAAAACAGAGCTAAAGAAGAAAAGTGGCCTGAAATTGATGAAAACATTCGATTTGGGCTCCAAAAATGGCATAGCGAGCAAGCTGGCAGCCTTCGTCGTAGAGCTCTCAGAGAGCTTTGCAACGGTATGCTGTGCACCGTGTAACTCCTTACGGATCAAAACTTATGAGCACCAGAGCGACGGAGACCTGGTTACAAACCCTACGCCCTCGGTTTTCGGGCCCAGCCTCTACGTGAAGCGAAGTTGTCTTGCCCAATGTACCGTAGGATTCGATAATAGAAATGTGGTGGATAAAGTATTATGGCAACCCTAACCGGAGCAAAAAAAATTGAAAAGGGGGGGGTGCAACACGAGACCTTCCCTAGGGGTCACCCATCCAAATACTACTCTCGGCCAAGCACGCTTAACTTCGGAGTTCTGATGGAATCCGGTGCATTAGTGCTGCTCTGATCACCCCCGTCATGTTGAGGGCACAATTCCTATATGTGTTAACAGTTCACAGTGCCAGCCTAGAGATATGGCCAATTCAAACGGTCCAATGGGCTTAACGACAACCCATCCACTTCAACAATGCAACATTCTCGAAAGACGTGATATCCACACGTTGTAGGGCCCTCTGATGTCCCGCAAGTCATGTTTTTATCCTTTTAACAGCTCACGACGTACGATCCGGGTGGAAAAAACAGAGCAAAAGAAGAAAATTGGCCTAAAACTGATGAAAACGTTCGAATTTGGGCACCAAAAATGGGCAGAGCGAGCAAGTTGGCTGCCCCCATTTTAGAGCTCTCAGAGAGCTTTGCAACGGTACGCTGTGCTCCTTGTAACTCCTTACGGATCACAAGTTATGGGCACCGGAGCGACGGAGACCTGGTCACAAACCCTACACCCTCAGTCTGCTGTCCCGGCCTCTACGTGGAGTGAAGTTGTCTTGCCCAATGTACTGTGGGATTCGATAATAGAAATGTGGTGGATAACGTATCATGGCAACCCTAGGCGGAGCAAAAAAAATTGAAAACGGGGGTATAACACGAGAACTTCCCTAGGGGTCGCCCATCCTTGTACTACTCTCGCCCAAGCACGCTTAACTTCGCAGTTCTGATGGAATCCGGTGCATTATTCCTGCTCTGATCGCCCCCTGTCATGCTGAGGGCACAATTCCTATATGTGTTAACGGTTCACAGTGCCAGCCTACAGATATTGCCCATTCAAAAGGCCCAATGGGCTTAAAGACAACCCATCCGCTTCAACAACGCAGCATCCTCGCAAGACGTGATATCGATGTCCCGCGAGTCAGGTTATCGTCCTTTTAACAGCTCACGACATACGATTCGGGACACAAAAACAGAGCAAAAGAATAAAAGTGGCCATAAATTGATGAAAACGTTCGATTTTCGGCTTCAAAAAAGGGCACAGCGAGCAAAATGCCTGCCCCCGTCGTAGAGTTCTCAGAGAGCTTTGTAACGGTATGCTGTGCTCCGCGTAACTCCTTACGGATTAAAAGTTATGAGCATCGGAGCGACGGAGACCAGGTCAAAAACCCTACGCCCTCGTTTTGCTAGCCCGGCCTCTACGTGAAGCGAAGTTGTCTTGCCCAATGTTCCGTGGGATTTGGTAACAGAGATTTGGTGGAAAAAGTATCTTGGCAACCCTAACCAGGGAAAAAAAAATTGAAAAGGGGGTACAACACAAGTACTTCCCAAGGGGTTTGCCATCCTAGTACTACTCTCGCCCAAGCACGCTTAACTTCGGAGTTCTGTTGGGATCCGGTGCATTAGTGCTGGTATGATCGCACCCGTCATGTTAAGGGCACAATTCCTTTATGTGTTAACTGTTCACAGTCCCAGCCTAGAGAGATGGCTCATTCAAAAGGCCCAATGGGCTTAACGACAACCCATCCGCTTCAACAATGCAGCATGATTGTAAGACGTGATATTGACAAGTTGTAGGGCCCTCTGATGTCCCGCGAGTCAGGTTGTCATCCTTTTAACAGTTCACGATGTACGATCCTGGACGGAAAAACATAGCAAAAGAAGAAAAGTGGCATGAAACATATGAAAACGTTCAATTTTGGGCTCCAAAACGGGCACAACGAGCATGCTGGCTTCCCTTGTCATAGAGGTCTCAGAGAGCTTTGCAACGGTGTGCTGTGCGCTGCGTAACTCCTTACGGATCAAAAGTTATGGGCACCGGAGTGACGGAGACCTGGTCACAAACACTACGCCCTCAGTTTATCTGGCCCAGCCTCTACGTGAAGCGAAGTCGTCTTGCCCAATGTTTCGTGGGATTCAGTAATGGAGATTCGGTGGATAAAGTATCTTGGCAACCCTAACTAGGGCAAAAAAAATTGAAAAGGGGGTGCAACACGAAGACTTCCTAGGGGGTCAACCATTCTAGTACTACTCTCACTCGAGCACGCTTATCTTCGGAGTTCTGATGGGATCCGATGCATTAGTGCTGGTATGATGGCACCCGTCATGTTGAGGGCACAATTCCTATATGTGCTAACGCTTCACAGTCCCAGTCTAGAGAGATAGCCCATTCAAAAGGACCAATGGGCTTAACGACAACCTATCTGCTTCAACAGCGCAGCAACCTCGGAAGACGTTATATCGACACGTTGTATGGCCCTCTGATGTCCCGCGAGTCAGGTTTTCGTCCTTTTAACAGTTCACAACATATGATCCGGGACGCAAAAACAGAGCAAAAGAAGAAAAGTGGGCTAAAACTAATGAAAACGTTCAATTTTGGGCTCCAAAAAGGGGCACAGCGAGCAAGCTGTCTGCCCCCGTCGTAGAGCTCTCAGAGAGCTTTGCAAAGGTATGCTGTGCGCCGCATAACTACTTACGGATCAAAAGTTATGGGCACCGGAGCGACGGATACCTGGTCACAAAATCTACGCCCTCAGTTTATCTGGCCCAGCCTCTACGCGAAGCGAAGTTGTCTTGCCCAACGTTCCTTGGGACTCAGTAATAGAGATTTGGTGGATAAAGTATCTTGGCAACCATAACCAGGGCAAAAAAAATTGAAAAGGGGGGGCAACACTAGGACTTCCCAGGGGGTCAACTATCCTAGTGCTACTCTCGCCCAAGCACGCTTAACTTCGAAGTTCTGATGGGATACGGTGCATTAGTGCTGGTATGATCTTACCCGTCATGTTGAGGGCACAATTCCTATATGTGTTAACGGTTCACAGTCCCAGCCTAGAGAGATGGCCCATTCAAAAGGCCCAATGGGCTTAAGGACAACCAATCCGCTTCAACAACGTAGCAACCTCGGAAGGCATTATATTGACAAGTTGTTGGGCCCTCTGATGTCCCGCGAGTCCGGTTGTCGTCCTTTTAAAAGTTCACAACGTATGATCCGGGACGGAAAAACAGAGCAAAAGAAGAAAAGTGGGCTGAAACTGATGAAAACGTTCAACTTTGGGCTCCAAAAACGGGCACAGCGAGCAAGCTGGCTGCCCCCATCGTAGAGCTCTCAGAGAGCTTTGCAACGGTATGTTGTGCACCGCGTAACTCCTTACGGATCAAAAGTTATAGGCAACGGAGCGACGGAGACCTGGTCACAAACACTACGCCCTCGGTTTGCGGGCCTAGCCTCTATGTGAAGCGAAGTTGTCTTGCCCAATATTCCAGGGGATTCAGTAATGGAGATTTGGTGGATACAGTATCTTGGCAATCCTAACAAGGGAAAAAAAATTGAAAAGGGGGTACAACACGAGGACTTCCAATGTGGTCACCCATCCTACTACTACTCTCGCCCAAGCTCCCTTAACTTCGGAGTTCTGATGGGATCCGGTGCATTAGTGCTGGTATGATCGCACCAGTCATATTAAGGGCACAATTCCTATATGTGTTAACGGTTCACAGTCCCAGCCTAGAGAGATGGCCCATTCAAAAGGCCCAATAGGCTTAACGACAACCCGTCCGCTTCAACAACGCAGCTTGCTTGGAACACGTGATATCGACACATTGTAGGGACCTCTGATGTCCCGCAAGTCAGGTTGTCGTCCATTTAACAGTTCACGACGTACTATCCGGGACGAAAAAACAGAACAAAAGAAGAAAAGTGGCTTGAAACTGATGAAAATGTTCTATTTTGGGCACCAAAAAGGAGCACAGCGAGCATGCTAGCTGCCCCCATCGTACAGCTCTCAGAAAGCTTTGCAATGGTATGCTGTGCACCGCGTAACTCATTACGGATCAAAAGTTATGGGCACCGGAGTGACGGAGACCTGGTCACAAACCCTACGCCCTCAGTTTATCGGGCCCAGCCTCTACGTGAAGTGAAGTTGTCATGCCCAATGTTCCGTGGGACTCAGTAACAGAGATTTGGTGGATAAAGTATCTTGGCAACCCTAACCAGGGCAAAAAAAATTGAAAAGGGTGTACAACACGAGGACTTCCCAGGAGGTCAACCATCCTAGTGCTACTCTCGCCCAAGCACGCTTAACTTCGGAGTTCTGATGGTATCCGGTGCATTAGTGCTGGTATGATCGCACCCGTCATGTTGAGGGCACAATTCCTTTATGTGTTAACTGTTCACAGTCCCAGCCTAGAGAGATGGCCCATTCAAAAGGGCCAATGGGCTTAACGACAACCCATCCGCTTCAACAATGCTACATGCTTGTAAGACGTGATATCGACACGTTGTAGGGCCCTCTGATGTCCCGCGAGTCAGGTTGTCATCCTTTTAACAGTTCACGACGTACGATCCGGAACGAAAAAATCAAGCAATAGTAGAAAAGTGCGCAAAAACTGATGAAAACGTTCGATTTTGGGCACCAAAAAGGGGCACAACGAGCATGCTGGCTGCCCCCGTCACAGAGGTCTCAGAGAGCTTTGCAATGGTATGCTGTGCGCTGTGTATTTCCTTACGGATCAAAAGTTATGGGCACCGGAGCGACGGAGACCTGGTCACAAACCCTACGCCCTCAGTTTAACTGGCCCAGCCTCTACGTGAAGCGAAGTTGTCTTGCCCAATGTTTCGTGGGATTCAGTAATAGAGATTTGGTGGATAAAGTATCTTGGCAACCCTAACCAAGGAAAAAAAAATTGAAAATGGGGTGCAACACAAGGACTTCCTAGGGGGTCACCCATCCTAGTACTACTCTCGCCCGTGCACGCTTAACTTTGGAGTTCTGATGGGATCCGGTGCATTAGTGCTGGTATGATCGCACCCTTCATGTTGAGGGCACAATTCCTATATGTGTTAACGGTTCACAAACCCATCCTAGAGAGATGGCCCATTCAAAAGGCCCAATGGGCTTAACGACAACCCATCCGCTTCAACAACGCAGCATCCTCGCAAGATGTTATATTGACACGTTGTAGGGCCCTATGATGTCGCCCGAGTCAGGTTGTCGTCCTTTTAAAAATTCACAACTTATGATCCGGGACAAAAAACTGAGCAAAAGAAGATAAGTGGCCTGAAACTGATGAAAACATTCGATTTTGGGTTCCAAAAAGGGCACATCGTGCAAGCTGGCTGCCCTCGTCGTAGAGCTCTCAAAGTGCTTTGCAACGGTATGCTGTGCACCGCGTAACTCCTTACGGATCAAAAGTTATGGGCACCGGAGCGACGGAGACCTGGTCACAAACCCTACGCCCTCGGTTTGCGGGCCCAGCCTCTACATGAAGCGAAGGTGTCTTGCCCAATGTTCCAAGGGATTCAATAATAGAGATTTGATGGATAAAGTATCTTGGCAACCCTAACCAGTGCAAAAAAAATTGAAAAAGGGGTGCAACACGAGGACTTCCTAGGGGGTCACCCAATCTAGTACCACTCTCGTCCAAGCGCACTTAACTCCGGAGTTCTAATGGGATCCAGTGCATTAGTGCTGGTATGATCACACCCGTCATGTTGAGGGCACAATTCCTATATGTGTTAACGGTTCACAATCCCAGCCTAGAGAGATGGCCCATTCAAAAGGCCCAATGGGCTTAACGACAACCCATCCTCTTCAACAAAGCAACATCCTCGCAAGATGTTATATCGACACGTAGTAGGGCTCTCTGACGTCCCGCGAGTCAGGTTGTCTTCCTTTGAAAAGTTCACAACATATGATCCGGGACAAAAAAATAGATCAAAAGAAGAAAAGTGGTCTGAAATTGATGAAAACGTTCGATTTTGGGCACCAAAAACGGGCACAGCGAACAAGCTGGCTGCCCCCGTTGTAGAGCTCTCAGAGAGCATTGCAACGGTATGCTGTGCGCCGCGTAACTCCTTACGGATCAAAAGTTATGGGCACCGGAGCGACGGAGACTTGGTCACAAACCCTACGCCCTCAGTTTGAGGGCCCAACCTCTATGTGAATCGAAGTTGTCTTGCCCAATGTTCCGTGGGATTCAGTAATAGAGATTTGGTGGATAAAGTATCTTGGCAAGCCTAACCAAGGCAAAAAAAATTGAAAAGGGGGTGCAACACGAGGACTTCCCAGGGGGTCACCCATCCTTGCACTACTCTCGCCCATGCATGCTTAACTTCGGAGTTCTGATGGGATCCCGTACATTAGTGCTGGTATGACCGCACCCGTCATGTTGAAGGCACAATTCCTATATGTGTTAACGGTTCACAGTCCCAGCCTAGAGAGATGGCCTATTCAAAAGGCCCAATGGGCTTAACGACAACCCATCCGCTTCAACAACGCAGCATCCTCGCAGGACGTGATATCAACACATTGTAAGGCCCTCTGATGTCCCGCGAGTCAGGTTGTCATCCTTTTAACAGTTCACGACGTACGATCCTGGTCGAAAAAACAAAGCAAAAGAAGAAAAGTGGCCTAAAACTTATGAAAACGTTCGATTTTGGGCACCAAAAAGGGGCACAGCGAGCAAGCTTGCTGCCCCCGTCGTAGAGCTCTAAGAGAGCTTTGCAACAGTATACTCTGCGATGCGTAACTCATTACGGATCAAAAGTTATGGGCACTTGAGCGACGGAGACATGGTCACAAATCCTACGCCCTTGGTTTACGGGCCCAGCCTCTATGTGAAGCGAAGTTGTCTTGCCCAATGTTCCTTGGGATTCAGTCATAGAGATTTGGTGGATAAAGTATCTTGGCAACCATTACCAGGGCAAAAAAAATTGAAAAGGGGGTGCAACACGAGGACTTCCCAGGTGGTCTCCCATCCTAGTACTACTCTCGCCCAAGCACTCTTAACTTCGGAGTTCTAATGGGATCCGGGGCATTAGTGCTGGTATGATCACACCCGTCATGTTGAGGGCACAATTCCTTTATGTGTTAACAGTTCACGGTCCCAGCATAGAGAGATGGCCCATTCAAAAGGCCCAATGGGCTTAACGATAACCCGTCCGCTTCAACAACGCAGCTTGCTTGGAAGACGTGATATAGACACGTTGTAGGGCCCTCTAATGTCCCGCGAGTCAGGTTGTTGTCCTTTTAACAGTTCACGATGTATGATCCGGGACGAAAAACAGAGAAAAAGAAGAAAAGTGGACTGAAATTGATGAAAATGTTTGATTTTTGGCTCCAAAAAGGGGCACAGCGAGCATGCTAGCTGCCCAAGTCGTAGAGCTCTCAGAGAGATTTGCAACAGTATACTCTACGACGCGTAACTCATTACGGATCAAAAGTTATGGGCATTGGAGCGACGGAGACCTAGTCACAACCCCTACGCCCTCGGTTTATCGGGCCTAGCCTCTACGTGAAGCGAAGTTGTCTTGCCCAATGTTCCGTGGGATTCAGTTAAAGAGGTTTGTTGGATAAAGTATCTTGGCAACCCTAACCGGGGCAAAAAAAATTTAAAAAGGGGTGCAACACGAGGACTTCACAGGGGGTCACCCATCCTAGTACTACTCTCGCCCAATCACGCTTAACTTCGGAGTTCTGATGGGATCCAGTGCATTAGTGCTGGTATGATCGCACCCGTCATGTTGAGGGCACAATTCCGATATGTGTTAACGGTTCACAGTCCCAGCCTAGAGAGATGGCCCATTCAAAAGGCCCAATGGGCTTAACGACAACCCATCCACTTCAACAGCGCAGCAACATCGGAAGACGTTATATCGACACATTGTAGGGCCCTCTGACGTCCCGCGAGTCAGGTTTTCATCCTTTTAACAGTTCACAACATATGATTCGGGACGGAAAAACAGAGCAATAGAAGAAAAATGGCCTGAAATTGATGAAAACCTTTGATTTTGGGCTCCAAAAATGAGCACAGCGAGCAAGCTGGCTACCCCCGTCGTAGAGGTCTCAGAGAGCTTTGTAACGGTATGCTGTGCGCCGCGTCACTCTCTACAGATCAAAAGTTATGGGCACCGAAGCGACGGAGACCTGGTCACAAACACTACGCCCTTGATTTGCGGGCCCAGCCTCTACGTGAAGTGAAGTTGTCTTGCCTAATGTTCCGTGGGATTTAGTAATAGAGATTTGGTGGATAAAGTATCTTGGCAACCCTAACCAGGGCAAAAAAAATTGAAAAGGGAGTGCAACATGAGGACTTCTCAGGGGGTCACCCATCCTTGCACTACTCTCGCCCAAGCACGCTTAACTTCGAAGTTCTGATGGGATCCGGTGCATTAGTGCTGGTATGATTGCACCCGTCATGTTGAGGGCACAATTCCTTTATGTGTTAACTATTCACAAACCCAGCCTAGAGAGATGGCCCATTCAAAAGGCCCAATGGGCTTAACGACAACCCATCCACTTCAACAACGCAACATCCTCGGAAGATGTTATATCTACACGTTGTAGGTCCCTCTGATGTTCTGCGAGTCAGGTTGTCGTCATTTTAACAATTCGCAACGTATGATCCGGGATGGAAAAACATAGCAAAAGAGGAAAAGTGGCCTGAAACTGATGAAAACGTTCAATTTTGGGCTCCAAAAATGGGCACAAGGAGCAAGCTGGCTGCCCCCGTCCTAGAGCTCTCAGAGGGCTTTGCAACGGTATGCTGTGCGCCGCGTCACTCCTTACCGATCAAAAGTTATGGGCACCGGAGTGACGGAGACCTGGTCACAAACCCTACGCCCTCAGTTTATCGGGCCCAGCCTTTACGTGAAGCGAAGTTGTCTTGCCCAATGTTCCATGGGATTCAGTAATAGAGATTTGGTGGATAAAGTATCTTGGCAACACTAACCAGGGCAAAAAAAATTGAAAATGGGGTGCAACACGAGGACTTCCCAGGGGGTCACCCATCCTAGTACTACTCTCGCCCGAGCACGCTTAACTTCGGAGTTCTGATGGGATCTGGTGAATTATTGCTGGTATGATCGTACCCGTCATGTTGAGGGCACAATTCCTATATGTGTTAACGGTTCACAAACCCAGCCTAGATAGATGGCCTATTCAAAAGGTACAATGGGCTTAACGACAACCCATCCGCTTCAACAACGTAGCTCTTCGCAGGACATGATATCAACACATTGTAGGGCCCTCTGATGTCCCGCGAGTCAGGTTGTCGTCCTTTAAACAGTTCACGACGTACGATCCTGGATGAAAAAACAGAGCAAAAGAAGAAAAGCGGCCTAAAACTGATGAAAACGTTCGATTTTGGGCACCAAAAACCGGCACATCGAGCAAGCTGGCTGCCCCCGTTGTTGAGCTCTCAGAGAGCTTTGCAACGGTATGTTGTGCGCCACGTCACTCCTTACGGAACAAAAGTTATGGGCATCAGAGCGACCGAGACCTGGTCACAAACCCTACGCCCTCAGTTTATCGGGCGCAGCCTTTACGTGAACCGAAGTTGTCTTGCCCCATGTTCCGTGGGATTCAATAATAGAGATTTGGTGGATAAAATATCTTGGCAACCCTAACCAGGGTAAAAAAAATTGAAAAGGGGGTGCAACACGAGGACTTCCCAAGGGGTCACCCATCCTAGTACTACTCTCGCCCGAGCACGCTTAACTTCGGAGTTTTGATGGGATCAGGTGCATTAGTGCTGGTATGATCGCACCCGTCATGTTGAGAGCACAATTCCTATATGTGTTAATGGTTCACAGTCCCAACCTAGATAGATGGCCCATTCAAAAGGCCCAATGGGCTTAACGACAACCCATCCACTTCAAAAACGCAGCAACCTCGTAAGACGTTATATCGACACATTGTAGGCCCTCTAACGTCCCGCGAGTCAGGTAGTCGTCCTTTTAACTGTTCACAACGTATGATCTTAGACGGAAAAACAGAGCAAAAGAAGAAAAATGGCTTGAAACTAATGAAAATGTTCAATTTTGGGAGCCAAAAATGAGCATAGCGAGCAAGCTGGTTGACCCCGTCGTAAAGGTCTCAGAGAGCTTTGGAACGGTATGCTGTGCACCGTGTAACTCCTTACGGATCAAAAGTTATGAGCACCGGAGCGATGGAGACCTAGTAACAAATCCTACGCCCTCGATTTGCGGGCCCAGCCTCTACGTGAAGCGAAGTTGTCTTGCCCAATGTTCCGTGGAATTCAGTAATAGAGATTTGGTGGATAAAGTATCTTGGCAACCATAACCAGGGCAAAAAAAATTGAAAAAGGGGTGCAACATGAGGACTTCTCAGGGGGGTCACCCATCCCTGCCCTACTCTCGCCCAAGCACGCTTAACTTCGAAGTTCTGATGGGATCCGGTGCATTAGTACTGGTATGATCGCACCCGTCATGTTGAGGGCACAATTCCTTTATGTGTTAACTGTTCACAGTCCCAGCCTAGAGAGATGACCCATTGAAAAGGCCCAATGGGCTTAATGACAACCCGTCTGCTTCAACAACATAGCATGCATGTAAGACGTGATATCGACACATTTAAGGGCCCTCTGATGTCCCACGAGTCAGGCTGTCGTCCTTTTAACAGTTCACGACTTACGATCCGGGATGGAAAAAAAGAGTAAACAAAGAAAAGTGGCTTGGAACTAACGAAAACGTTCGATTTTGGGCACCGAAAATGGGCACAACGAGCAAGCTGGCTGCCCCTGTCGTAGAGCTCTCAGAGTGCTTTGCAATGGTATGCTGTGCGCCGTGTCACTCCTTACGGATCAAAAGTTATAGGCACTGGAGCGACGGAGACCTGGTGACAAATCCTACGCCCTCGGTTTATTGGGCCAAGCCTATACGTGCAGCGAAGTTGTCTTGCCCAATGTTCCGTGGGATTCGGTGATAGAGATTTGGTGGATAAAGTATCTTGGCAACCCTAACCAAGGCAAAAAAAATTGAAAAGGTGGTGCAACACAAGGACTTCCCAGGGGTCACCCATCCAAGTGCTTCTCTTGCCCAAGCACGCTTAACTTTGGAGTTCTGATGGGATCCTGTGTATTAGTGCTGGTATGATCGCACCCGTCATGTTGAGGGCACAATTCTTATATGTGTTAACGGTTCACAAACCCAGCCTAGAGAGATGGCCCATTCAAAAGGCCCAATGGGCTTAAGGACAACCCATCCACTTCAACAACGCAACATCCTCGCAAGATGTTATATCTACACGTTGTAGATCCCTCTGATGTTTCGCGAGTCAGGTTGTTGTCATTTTAACAATTCACAACGTATGATCCGAGACCGAAAAACAGAACAAAAGAAGAAATGTGGCCTGAAATTGATGAAAACGTTCAATTTTGGGCTCCAAAAATGGGCACAACGAGCAAGCTGGCTGTCCCCGTCGTAGAGCTCACAGAGAGCTTTTTAACGGTATGCTGTGTGCCGCGTCACTCCTTACGGATCAAAAGTTATGGGCACCGGAGCGACGGAGACCTGGTCACAAACCCTACGCCCTCGGTTTATCGGGTCCAGCCTTTACGTGAAACAAAGTTGTCTTGCCCAATGTTCCATGGGATTCAGTAATAGAGATTTGGTGGATAAAGTATATTGGCAACCATAACCAAGGCAAAAAAAATTGAAAAGGGGGTGCAACATGAGGACTTCTCAGGGGGTCACCCATCCTTGCACTACTCTCGCCCAAGCACGCTTAACTTCGAAGTTCTAATGGGATCCGGTGCATTAGTGCTGGTATGATTGCACCCGTCATGTTGAGGGCACAATTCCTTTATGTATTAACTGTTCACAGTCCCAGCCTAGAGAGATGGCCCATTCAAAAGGTCCAATGTGCTTAACGATAACCCGTCTGCTTCAACAACGTAGCATGCTTGGAAGACGTGATATCGTCACGTTGTAAGGCCCTCTGATGTCCCGCGAGTCAGGTTGTCGTCCTTTTAACAGTTCACAACGTACGATCCGGGACCCAAAAACAGAGCAAAAGAAGAAAAGTGGATTGAAATTGATGAAAACGTTCGATTTTGGGCACCAAAAATGGCACAACGAGCAAGCTAGCTGCCCCCGTCGTAGAGCTCTCAGAGAGCTTTGCAACGGTATGCTGTGCGCCGTGTCACTCCTTACAGATCAAAAGTTATGGGCACCGGAGCGACGGAGACCTGGTCACAAATCCTACACCCTCGGTTTGCGGGCCCAGCCTCTACGTGAAGTGATGTTGTCTTGCCCAATGTTCCGTGGGATTCAGTCATAGAGATTTGGTGGATAAAGTATCTTGGCAACCCTAACCAGGGCAAAAAAAATTGAAAAGGGGGTGCAACACGTGTGAGGCCCAACCCCGAATAACGTGTCCTACCTCGATTTGCGCGCCTTAGACCTAAAATTTTATGACCGACCTAGGATTACGTGCCCTGTCTTGATTTTCGTGCATGCCTCGTTATACGTGCCTTAACCTAGAATTGTGTGTCTTAATCCTCGATATACGTGCGATACCTAGATAAACATGCCATGACCTTAATTTACGTGCGAGAACTTGATTTGCGTGTGTTTCTTCATTTCGTGTGCATTAACCTTGAACTGCGTGCTCTAACCTAGGTTTAAGAGTCGTGTCTTGAATTACGTGCATTGCATTGAATTACATGCCTTATTTTGGTCTATGATCATTCACCTACGGTTGAGTGTGTTAGCATTAGAATCCGTGCATTTATCTAGAAGTATGTGCATTAGTCTTGAAGTTCGTGTCTTACCTCGTAGTTCGTGTCTACCTCGTAATTCGTGCCCTAGACCTAGGAATCTATGCCACCACGCTAATCAATAAAGAATCCTACACAAAGCACAAGACAATAAAATAATTCTACACAATCCACTAACCAATATTATATTCCTAATTCAAATTCTCTACAAACTCCACTAACAATAAAATAATACTAAACTATTCCTACATTTTCCACTATCTATTATTCTATTCATAATTCAACTCATCAAAAAACATCCCTATATTTTATTCTACCTAGATTTCCTAATTTTCCAACATTCCTATGACAATTCTAATGACACAAATGCATAAAAAATTAGTCCTAGACAAACTATGACAAAACACTCAACACAATGCATAAAAATTGCCCAAAACCACCTCAATTTCCTCCCATTTTCCACCAAACCACTCATGGCCCATGCTAACATTTCAAAATGCCTCTTGAAGACATAAAAATCAGAATTTCTAAGCTCAAGGCTGAACCCATGCATCAACTTTTGCAAAAAGCCTCATTTTTCTCTCATTTCTCTCACTTTCCTCACATTTCTCTCTCTCCCTCTCATTTTCTCTCTCCATTTCGGTTTTGGCTGAGTTCTTCATCTCCATAGCTTCTCTTCTTCACACCATAGCTAAACCAAGCAAGCCACAAGCAAAGGACCTCAACCGAACAAGCTAGGATGCAAAAATCACTCATGCATGTGCATTGAAGCTTCATTTTCGGCCTTGGTGAGTTTTTAAGCTTCCATTTCTTTTCTTCTTGTTCTAACCACATGCATGTACTAAGAACTTGGCCACTAAGCTAGGAAAAATAGAGAGAAATCGGTTGGTGTCTTGGCTAAGCAAGGAAGAAGAAGAAAATCGTGCTTCATCAAGTTTTGTGCATCTTCTTGTTGATTTGCTAAGGTGAGGGTTAAAATCTTTTGAAAACTCTTTAAAAACTCACATGCATGCTCATAAATGTGTGTATTTGCTTCTGTACTTGAGCTATATGGTCGTTCATAAGCTTAAACAACCATGCATGGCAAGATCTTGGCTTGAAAATGAGGCTAGGTGAAGTCGAATTCTTGTGACAGCTCTCTGACCAGTCTGTTCGAGGTAAGTTTAGCTAAGCAAATGATGTTGCAAATTCTTGAAAATTCGTGGGTGACTAGTTTGGACAGTTTTGAACATTTTTCCCAGAAATAGGCCGAAGCTAATTTTTAATCTAAGGTCCTCAAAATGACAAATCATTAAAATGTGACCAAATCTGGAAATCTGGAAAAATGAATCAGGTTTTGGCAGATGCACTGACCTTGTGGAACGAACCATATTTGACTTAGTAAATGTTTCCCAAAATGCATGAACATTGGTGTGCTACTAGATTTTTCAGTTACGGACAATTTTGTCAGAAATGGACCAAAGCTAAAAATGACTCTAAGGACCTCAAAAACGTCAATTTCTGAAAAGTGTGCAAATCTGGACAGTTTTGTGCTACCTCACTGTTTCGGCCATAACTAATGATTCTGAACTCCAATTGATGCAAGGTTTGTTTATGAGTTTAGTTAACTTCTTAAGCTTTAATTTGAAATCTTATTCACTGAATTTGGAGATTGTTTGCTTACCCGATTGATTGTGAGAAAACAGCCTATTGCAGTGAGTGTTTCACTTAGCTATATGCATGGAAAACTATTGTAACCTCTCTTGTGGTGCTAATTGCTTGGAATTGTGATGTCGGAATATTGCGTGGACTGTTTTGAGTACTTGAGGATGTTTGAATTGAATGATGTATGACTCGGGAATGATGTTGAGTTGACTTAGGGCTTGAACACACGATCGTGCATGAAACGGAAACCCTAATGGCTAAGTAGTCTTACTAAGTGTTAATCATTGGATATTGTGTGAAAACTGTACGTTGCGTGGGCTGCCCGTAAATGTGTTATAACTTCAATGATGGTTTTTACCATTGCATGTTGTCAAATAAGCTTGTCTTGCTACCGAACCCACGTAAATGTTGTTGCATGTCGAATAATTCGTATCACTTGATTATATGAACTTCTTGATGAGTTATATGGCCTATTTTACATGTGTTACATGGCTGCCCGTTTAATGTTCATATGGCTCTATGTGTTCTACAAAGTGAAATTTCATGTCAAGCATGCCTCGTTCGTTTACTTGGCAATATATGATCTTGAAATTGCTCGGAGACAACCTACTTTGTTGTCCTCCTAATGTGAATTGTTAAAAGATATTAAATGGTTTATTTGAACATGATTACTTGGCTGCCCATTAAAGTTTAATTGCTTTCAAATGGATATATGAAATGATTATATGTTCTTACAATGCCTTATATGCCAATATGTCAAAATGTGATCATATACTTGCTCGGAGGCAACCTACTTTGTTGACCTCCTAATGTGAAATGTTAAATGACATAAATGGGCATTGTATACGAGGTTGCAACCTTTCGTGTGGCATGGTAGTGTTTCACGCACGCCGGGCGGCATCGGGCTTGCCGGTGTTACCGTGACTACCATGGTCCAATTCCTTCTCTCGCTTGGCATTTTACCCTCGGAGAGTTGGGTCGTAGGTTTCGGGGTACATCCGGAGTACACCCAATTGGGAGCGATAAGTGGATTATTGAAGTCGGCCGCACCAAATGAATCGAAATTGATATTGAGAGCAAATGCTCACCGTATCCTTTTTACTATGTGTATAAGTACTCTCGCTTGGTTCCTAGAGAACCTCGGGGAGGAAAGACTGGCATTTCTGTTCCCTTACTTTGTATCCGTTACTCGATTTGTTTCTTATAATTGCGAACCTTATTATTTGTAATACGTGACATGTTCTCTCAAAGAGTTTTCATAAATTGAACCGAAAAACGAGTTTCAAAATGTATTTCTCGTTCCCCCTCGCTGAGTTCATAAGGACTCACCCTCTTTTCATCACAGGTAAAGAAGAACAGGTACAGGTACCCGAGGACGGTGTGTCTAACGATGAACCCCAGGAGTGAGATCCTGTCTTGTGTGCCTTGCGTGTTTGTGGCTATTTGTGAACTCTGGTACTTGAAGACTATTTCTTTTATGTTTCTCGTTGTTTATTGATGTAAATGACCCCGTTGTAATTTGGGTCTAATTATGAGATTGTACTATCTATAACCGGACGAACTTTTATTTGGTTGTTTGCTTTCGTTTTCTTAATTAGTAGTTATCGTAGGCATTCAAACCACTAGATGAAAAATCAACTAAGTTAATTCTATCTAATTTCACTTAGGTGCTCATTTGCAAACTAAAGGATAATAGGTACTTGCATGATAGGAAATTGAAAAATAAACGGGACATAGTTATCATGTTAGGCTTATTAACCAAACGAGACTTTCAAGATAAATTAGTAGGCAAATCGGTTGGTGACAAATAGGAGTCCTTAATGAAATTGGATTAATGATTGGAATAATTGAGGCGTTTAGAGAATTAGGTCAAACCAAAGTGTCCAATTACAGTTGTTATGTTGCCGGTTTTTCGAAAAACTTTGGAGTTTAGGCTAAAAATGATAAGTGTTAAATCTTTATAACCAGTTAAGTACGAGAGGTGACTTGATTGTTTAGTTCACACCCTAGTCTAACCTTATAGGCCGGGTTGGGGCGTGACATGGTCACCCATCCTAGTACTACTTTCGCCCAAGCACGTTTAACTTCGAAGTTCTTATGGGATCTAGTGCATTAGTGTTGGTATGATCACACCTGTCATGTTGAGGGCACAATTCCTATATGTGTTAATGGTTCACAGTCCCAGCCTAGAGAGATGGCCCATTCAAAAGGCACAATGGGCTTAACGACAACCCATCCGCTTCAACAACGTAGCTCTTCGCAGGACATGATATCAACACATTGTAGGGCCCTCTGATGTCCCGCGAGTCAAGTTGTCGTCCTTTAAACAGTTCACGACGTACGATCCTGGATGAAAAAACAGAGCAAAAGAAGAAAAGCGGCCTAAAACTGATTAAAACGTTCGATTTTGGGCACCAAAAACTGGCAAAACGAGCAAGCTGGCTGCCCCCGTCGTTGAGCTCTCAGAGAAATTTACAACGGTTTCCTGTGCGCCGCGTCACTCCTTACGGATCAAAAGTTATGGGCACCGGAGCGACGGAGACCTGGTCACAAACCCTACGCCCTCAGTTTATCGGGCCCAGCCTTTACGTGAAGCGAAGTTGTCTTGTCCAATGTTCCTTGGGATTCAGTAATAGAGATTTGGTGGATAAAGTATCTTGGCACCCCTAACCAGGGCAAAAAAAATTAAAAAGGGGGTACAACACGAGGACTTCCAAGGGGGTCACCCATCCTAGTACTACTCTCGCCCGAGCACGCTTAACTTCGGAGTTCTGATGGGATCCGGTGCATTAGTGCTGGTATGATCGTACCCGTCATGTTGGGGGCACAATTCCTATATGTGTTAACGGTTCACAGTCCCAACCAAGAGAGATGGCCCATTCAAAAGGCCCAATGGGCTTAACGACAACCCATCCACTTCAACAACGTAGCAACCTCGGAAGACGTTATATCGACACGTTGTAGGCCCTCTAATGTCCCGCGAGTCAGGTTGTCGTCCTTTTAACAGTTCACAACGTATGATCTGAGACGAAAAAACAGAGCAAAAGAAGAAAAATGGTCTGAAACTATTGAAAACGTTCAATTTTGGGCTCCAAAAACGAGCATAGTGAGCAAACTGGCTGCCCCGTCGTAGAGGTCTCAGAGAGCTTTGGAACGGTATGCTGTGCATCGTGTACCTTCTTACGGATCAAAAGTTATGGGCACCAGAGCGACGGAGACCTGGTCACAAACCCTACACCCTCGATTTGCAGGCCCAGCCTCTACGTGAAGCGAAGTTGTCTTGCCCAATGTTCCGTGGGATTCAGTAATAGAGATTTGGTGGATAAAGTATCTTGGCAACCATAACCAGGGCAAAAAAAATTGAAAAAGGGGTGCAACACGAGGACTTCTCAGGGGGGTCACCCATCCTTGCACTACTCTTGCCCAACACGCTTAACTTCGAAGTTCTGATGGGATTCAGTAATAGAAATTTGGTGGATAAAGTATCTTGGCAACCCTAACCAGGGCAAAAAAATTTGAAAAGGGGGTGCAACATGAGGACTTCCCAGGGGGTCACCCATTCTACTACTACTCTCGCCCAAGCTTGCTTAACTTCGGAGTTCTGATGGGATCCGGTGCACTATTGCTGGTATGATCGCACCCGTCATGTTGAGGGCACAATTCCTATATGTGTTAACGATTCACAGTCCCAACCTAGAGAGATGGCCCATTCAAAAGGCCCAATGGGCTTAACGATAACTCGTCCGCTTCAACAACGTAGCTCCTCGCAGGACGTGATATCAACACATTGTAGGGCCCTCTGATGTCCCGCAAGTCAGGTTGTTGTCCTTTTAACAGTTCACGACGTACGATCCTGGAGGAAAAAACAGAGCAAAAGAAGAAAAGTGGCCTGAAATTGATGAAAATATTCGATTTTGATAACCAAAAATGGGCACAGCGAGCAAGCTGGCTGCCCCCGTCGTAGATCTCTCAGAGAGCTTTGCAACGGTATCTTGTGCGCCGCGTAACTCCATACAGATCAAAAGTTAAGGGCACCGGAGCGACGGAGACCTGGTCATAAACCCTATGCCCCCGGTTTGCTGACCCAGCCTCTACTTGAAGCGAAGTTGCCTTGCCCAATGGTCCGTGGGATTCAGTAATAGAGATTTGGTGGATAAAGTATCGTGGCAACCCAAACCAGGGCAAAAAAATTGAAAAGGGGGTGCAACACGAGCACTTCGCAGGGGGTCACCCATTCAAGTACTACTCTCTCCCAAGAACGCTTAACTTCGGAGTTCTGTTGGGGTCCGGTGCTTTAGTACAGGTATGATCGCACGCGTCACGTTGAGGGCACAATTCCTATATGTGTTAACGGTTCACAGTCCCAGCCTAGAGAGATGGCCCATTCAAAAGGCCCAATGGGCTTAACGACAACCCATCTGCTTAAACAATGCAGCATCCTCACAAGTCGTTATATCGACACGTTGTAGGTCCCTCTGACGTCCTGCGAGTCAGGTTGTCGTCCTTTGAACAGTTCACAACATAAGATCCGGGATGGAAAAACAGAGCAAAAGAAGAAAAGTGGCCTGAAACTGATGAAAACGTTCGATTTTGGGCTCCAAAAACAGGCACAACTAACAAGCTGGCTGGCCCCATCGTAGATCTCTCAGAGAGCTTTGCAACGGTATGCTGTGCGCTGCGTAACTCCTTACGGATCAAAAGTTTTAGGCACCGGAGCGACGGAGACCTAGTCACAAACCCTATGCCCTCGGTTTATCGGGCCCAGCCTCTACGTGAAGCGAAGTTGTCTTGCCCAATGTTCCGTGGGATTCAGTAAAAGAGATTTGACGGATAAAGTATCTTGGCAACCCTAACCAGGGCAAAAAAAATTGAAAAGGGGGTGCAACAGGAGGACTTCCTAGGGGGTCCCCCATCCTAGTACTACTCTCCCCCAAGCACACTTAGCTTCGGAGTTTTGATGGCATCAGGTGCATTAGTGCTGGTATGATCGCACCCTTCATGTTGAGGGCACAATTCCTATATGTGTTAACGGTTCACAGTCCCAGCCTAGAGAGATGGCCCATTCAAAAGGCCCAATGGGCTTAATGATAACCCATCCGCTTCAACAACGTAGCAATCTCGGAAGACGTTATATCGACACGTTGTAGGGCCCTTTGACGTCCCGCGAGTTAGGTTGTCGTCCTTTTAACAGTTGACAACGTATGATCAGGGACGGAAAAACAGAGCAAAAGAAAAAAATGGCCTGAAAATGATGAAAACGTTCGATTTTGGGCTCTAAAAATAGGCACAGTGAGCAAGCTGGCTACCCCCGTCGCAGAGGTCTCAAAGAGCTTCGCAACAGTATGCTGTTCGCCACGTAACTCCTTTAGGAAGAAAAGTTATGGGCACCGGAGGAACGGAGGCCTGGTCACAATTCCTATGCCCTCGGTTTGCGGGCCCAGCCTCTACGTGAAGCGAAGTTGTCTTGCTCAGTGCTCCGTGGGATTTAGTGATAGAGATTTGGTGGATAAAGTATCTTGGCAACCCTAACCAGGGCAAAAAAAATTGAAAATGGGGTGCAACACAAGGATTTCCCAGGGGGTCACCTATCGTTGCACTACTCTCGCCCAAGCATGCTTAACTTCGGAGTTCTGATGGGATCCGGTGCATTAGTGCTGGTATGATCACACCCGTCATGTTGAGGGCACAATTCCTATATGTGTTAACGGTTCACAGTCCTAGCCTAGATAGATGGCCCATTCAAAAGGCCCAATGGGCTTAACGACAACCCATCCGCTTCAACAACGCAGCATCCTCGCAAGACGTGATATAAACACATTGTAGGGCCCTCTGTTGTCTCGCGAGTCAGGTTATCGTCCTTTTAATAGTTCACGACGTACGATCCTGGATGGAAAAACATAGCAAAAGAAGAAAAGCGGCCTGAAACTGATGAAAACGTTCGATTTTGGGCATCAAAGAGTGGCACAGCGAGCAAGCTGGCTGCCCCCGTCGTAGAGCTCTGAGAGAGCTTTGCAACGGTATGATGTGCGTCGCGTAACTCCTTACGGATCAAAAGTTATGGGCACCGGAGCGACGGAGACCTGGTCGGAAACACTACGCCCTCGGTTTGCAGGCCCAGCCTCTACGTGAAGCGAAGTTGTCTTGCCCAATGTTCCGTGCGATTCAGCAATAGAGATTTGGTGGATAAAGTATCTTGGTAACCTTAACCAGGGCAAAAAAAATTGAAAAGGGGGTGCAACACGAGGACTTCCCAGGTGGTCACCCATCCTAGTACTACTCTCGCCCAAGCACGATTAACTTCGGAGTTCTGATGGGATCCGGTGCATTAGTGCTGGCATGACCGCACCCATCATGTTGAGGGCACAATTCCTTTATGTGTTAACGGTTCACAGTCCCAGCCTAGAGAGATGGCCCATTCAATAGGCCCAATGGGCTTAACGACAACCCGTCGGCTTCAACAACGCAGCATGCTTGGAAGACGTGATGTCAACACGTTGTAGGGCCCTCTAATGTACCACGAGTCAGGTTGACGTACTTTTAACAGTTCACAACGTACGATCCGGGACAGAAAAACAGAGTAAAAGATGAAAAGTGGCCTGAAAATGAAGAAAACGTTCTATTTTGGCCTCCAAAAAGGGGCACAGCAAGCATGCTGGCTGCCCCCGTCGTAGAGCTCTCAGAGAGTTTTGTAACGGTATGCTGTGCGCCGCGTAACTCATTACAGATCAAAAGTTATGGGCACCGGAGCGACGGAGACCTAGTCACAAACCTTCCACCCTTGGTTTATCGGGGCCAGCTTCCACGTGAAGCGAAGTTGTCTTGCTCAATGTTCCGTGGGATTCAGTAATAGAGATTTGGTGGATAAAGTATCTTGGCAATCCTAACCAGGGCAAAAAAAATTGAAAAGGGGGTGCAACACGAGGAATTCCCAGGGGGTCACCCATCCTTGCACTACTCTCGCCCAAGCACGCTTAAGTTCGGAGTTCTGATGGGATCCGGTGCATTATTGCTGGTATGATCGCACCAGTCATGTTGAGGGCACAATTCCTATATGTGTTAACGGTTCACAGTCCCAGCCTAGAGAGATGGCCCATTCAATAGGCCCAATGGGCTTAACCACAACCCATCCGCTTCAAAAACGCAGCATCCTCGCAGGACGTGATATCAACACATTGTAGGGCCCTCTGATGTCCCGTGAGTCAGGTTGTCGTCCTTTTAACTTTTCACGACGTGCGATCTTGGACGGAAAAACAAAGCAAAAGAAGAAAAGCGGCCTGAAACTGATGAAGACGTTCGATTTTGGGCACCAAAAATGGGCACAGCGAGCAAGCTGGCAGCCCCCGTCGTAGAGCTCTCAGAGAGCTTTGCAACGGTATGTTGTGCGCCGCGTAACTCCTTACGGATCAAAAGTTATGGGCATCGGAGTGACTCAGACCTGGTTACAAACCCTACGCCCTTGGTTTGCTGGCCCAGCCTCTACGTGAAGCGTAGTTGTCTTGCCCAATGTTCTGTGGGATTCAGTAATACAGATTTGTTGGATAAAGTATCTTGGCAACCCTAACCAGGGCAAAAAAAATTGAAAAGGGGGTGCAACACGAGGACTTCCCAGGTGGTCACCCATCCTAGTACTACTCTCGCCCAATCACGCTTAACTTTGGAGTTCTGATGGGATCCGGTGCATTGGTGTTGGTATGATCGCACCCGTCATGTTGAGCGCACAATTCCTTTATGTGTTAACTGTTCACAGTCCCAGTCTAGAGAGATGGCCCATTCAAAAGGCCTAATGGGCTTAACGACAACCCGTCCTCTACAACAACGCAACATGCTTGGAAGACGTGATATCGACACGTTGTAGGGCCCTCTGATGTCCCGCGAGTCAGGTTGTCATCCTTTTAACAGTTCACGACGTACAATCCGGGACGGAAACACAGAGCAAAAGAAGAAAAGTGGCCTGAAACTGATGCAAACGTTCGATTTTGGGGTCCAAAAAGAAGCAGAGCGAGCATGCCAGCTGTCCCCATCGTAGAGCTCTCAGAGAGCTTTGCAACGGTATGCTGTGCACCGCGTAACTCATGGTGGATCGAAAGTTATGGGCACTGGAGCGACAGAGACCTCGTCACAAACCCTACCCCCTCGGTTTATCGCGCCCAGCCTCCACGTGAAGCCAAGGTGTCTTGCCAAATATTCGGAGGGATTCGGTAAAAGAGAATTGGTGGGTAAAGTATCTTGGCAACCCTAACCCGGGCAAAAAAAATTTAAAAGGGGGTACAACACGAGGACTTCATAGGGGGTCACCCATCCTAGTACTACCCTCGTCCAAGCACGCTTAACTTCGGAGTTATGATGGGATTCGTTGCATTAGTGCTGGTATGATCGCACCCGTCATGTTGAGGGCACAATTCCTATATGTGCTAACGGTTCACAGTCCCAGCCTAGAGAGATGGCCCATTCAAAAGTCCCAATTGGCTTAACGACAACCCTTCTGCTTCAACAACGCAGCATCCTCGCAAGACGTTATATCGACATGTTGTAGGGCCCTCTGACGTCCCTCGAGTCAAGTTGTCATCCTTTTAACAGTTCACAACGTATGATCCGGGATGGAAAAACAGAGCAAAAGAAGAAAAGTGGCCTGAAATTGATGAAAACATTCTATTTTGGGCTCCAAAAATGGGCAGAGCGAGCAAGCTGGCTGCCCCCGTCGTAGAGCTCTCAGAGAGCCTAGCAACGGTATGCTGTGCGCCGTGTAACTCCTTACAGATCAAAAGTTATGGGCACCGGAGCGACAGAGACCTGGTCACAAACCCTACGCCCTCGGTTTGCAGGCCCAACCTCTACGTGAAGCGAAGTTGTCTTGCCCAATGTTCCGTGGAATTCGGTAATAGAGATTTGGTGGATAAAGTATCTTGGCAACCCAAACCGGGGCAAAAAAAATTGAAAAGAGGGTGCAACAAGAGGACTTCACAAGGGGTCACCGATCCTAGTACTACTCTCGCCCAAGCACGCTTAACTTCGGAGTTATGATGGGATTCGTTGCATTAGTGCTGGTATGATCGCACCCGTCATGTTGAGGGCACAATTCCTATATGTGCTAACGGTTCACAGTCCCAGCCTAGAGAGATGGCCCATTCAAAAGGCCCAATGGGCTTAACGACAACCCATCCGCTTCAACAACGCATCAACCTCAGAAGACGTTATATCGACATGTTTTAGGGCCATCTGACGTCCCGCGAGTTAGGTTGTCGTCCTTTCAACAGTTCACAACGTATGATCCGGGACGGAAAAACAGAGCAAAAGAAGAAAAGTGGCCTGAAACTGATGAAAACGTTCGATTTAGAGCTCTAAAAACTGGCACAGCAAGCATGCTGGCTGCCCCCGTCGTAGAGGTCTCAGAGAGCTTTCCAACGGTATGCTGTGCGCCGCGTAACTCCTTACTTATCAAAAGTTATGGGCACTAGAGCGACGGAAACCTGGTCACAAACCCTACGCCCTCGGTTTGCGGGCCCAGCCCCTACGTGGGATTCAGTAATACAGATTTGGTGGATAAAGTATCTTGGCAACCCACACCAGGGCAAAAAATATTGAAAAGGGGGTGCAACACGAGGACTTCACAAGGGGTCACCCATCCTAGTACTACTCTCGCCCAAGCACGCTTAACTTCGGAGTTCTAATGGGATCCGTTGCATTAGTGCTGGTATGATCACACCCGTCATGTTGAGGGCATAATTCCTATATGTGTTAACGGTTCACAATCCCAGCTTGGAGAGATGGCCCATTCAAAAGGCCCAATGGGCTTAACGACAACCCGTCCGCTTCAACAACGCAGCATGCTTGGAAGACGTGATATCGACACGTTGTAGGGCCCTCTGATGTCCCACAAGTCATATTGTCATCCTTTTAACAGTTCACGACGTACGATCCGGGACGAAAAAACATAGCAAAAGAAGAAAAGTGGCCCGAAACTGATGGAAACATTCGATTTTGGGCTCCAAAAAGGGGCACAGCGAGCAAGTTGGCTGCTCCGGTCATAGAGGTCTCAGACAGCTTTGCAACGGTATGCTGTGCGCCGCATAACTCCTTACGAATCAAAAGTTATGGGCACCGGAGCGACGGAGACCTGGTCACAAACCCTATTCCCCCGGTTTGCGGGCCCAGCCTCTACGTGAAGCGAAGTTGTCTTGCCCAATGTTCCGTGGGATTCAGTAATAGAGATTTGGTGGATAAAGTATCTTGGTAACCCTAACCAGGGCAAAAAAATTGAAAAGGGGGTGCAACACGAGGACTTCCCAGGGGGTAACCCATCCTTGCACTACTCTCGCCCAAGCACGCTTAACTTCGGAGTTCTGATGGGATCCAGTGCATTAGTGCTGGTATGAACGCACCAGTCATGTTGAGGGCACAATTCCTATATGTGTTAATGGTTCACAGTCCCAGCCTAGAGAGTTGGCCCCTTCAAAAGGCCCTATACGCTTAACGACAACCCATCCGCTTCAACAACGCAGCATCCTCGCAGGACGTGATATCAACATAATGTAGGGCCCTTTGATATCCCGCGAGTCAGATTGTCATCCTTTTAACTCTTCACGACATACGATCCTAGACGGAAAAATAGAGCAATAGAAGAAAAGTGGCCTAAAACTGGTGAAAACTTTCGAGTTTGAGATCCAAAAATGGGCACAACGAGCAAGCTGGTTGCCCCCGTCGTAGAGGTCTTAGAGAGCTTTGCAACGGTATGCTGTGCGCTGCGTAACTTCTTACGGATCAAAAGTTATGGGCACCGGATCAACGGAGACCTGGTCACAAACCCTACGCCCTCGGTTTGCGAGCCCAGCCCTACGTGAAGCGAAGTTGTCTTGCCCAATGTTCTGTGGTATTCAGTAATAGAGATTTGGTGGATGAAGTATCATGGCAACCTTACCCAGGGAAAAAAAAATTGAAAAGGGGGTGCAACACGTGGACTCCCCAGGTGGTCACCCATCCTAGTACTACTCTCGCCCAAGTACGCTTAACTTCGGAGTTCTGATGGAATCTGGTGCATTAGTGATGGTATGATCGCACCTGTCATGTTGAGGGCACAATTCCTTTATGTGTTAACTATTCACAGTCCCAGCCTAGAGAGATGGCCCATTCAAAAGGCCCAATGGGCTTAACGACAACCCGTCCACTTCAACAACGCAGCATGCTTGGAAGACGTGATATCGACACGTTGTAGGGCCCTCTGATGTCCCGTGAGTCATGTTGTAATCCTTTTAACAGTTCACGACGTACGATACGTGATGAAAAAATAGAGCAAAAGAAGAAAAGTGTCCTAAAATGGATGGAAACGTTCGATTTTGGGCTCCAAAAAGGGGCACAGCTAGCAAGCTGGCTTTCCCTGTCGTAGAGGTCTCAGAGAGCTTTGCAACGGTATGCTGTGCGCCGCGTAACTCCTTACGGATCAAAAGTTATGGGCACCGGAGCGACGGAGACCTGGTCACAAACCCTACGCCCTCGGTTCGCGGGACCAGCCTCTACGTGAAGCGAAGTTGTCTTGCCCAATGTTCCGTGGGATTCAGTAATAGAGATTTGGTGGATAAAGTATCTTGGCAACCCTAACCGGGGCAAAAAAAATTGAAAAGGGGGTGTAACACGAGGACTTCCCAGGGGGTCATCCATCCTAGTACTACTCTCGCACAAGCACGCTTAACTTCGGAGTTCTGATGGGATCCGGTCGATTAGTGCTAGTATGATCGCACACGTCATGTTGACGGCACAATTTCTTAATGTGTTAACTGTTCACAGTCGCAGCCTAGAGAGATGGCCCATTCAATAGGCCCAATGGGCCTAACGACAACCCATCCGCTTAAACAATGCAACATGCTTGCAGGACGTGATATCGACACGTTGTACGGCCCTCTGATGTTCGGCGAGTCAGGTTGTCGTCCTTTTAACAGTTCACGACGTACGATACGGGATGGAAAAACAAAGCAAAAGAAGAAAATTGGCCTGAAACAGATGAAAACGTTTGATTTTGGGCTCCAAAAAGAGGCACAGCGGGCATGCTAGCTGCCCCCGTCGTAGAGCTCTGAGAGAGCTTTCCAATGGTATGCTGTGCGCCGCGTAACTCATTACGGATCAAAAGTTATGGGCACCGGAGCGACAGAGACCTGGTCACAAACCCTACGCCCTCGGTTTTTCGGGCCCAGCCTCTACGTGAAGCGAAGTTGTCTTGCCCAATGTTCCATGGGACTCAGTAATAGAGATTTGGTGGATAAAGTATCTTGGCAACCCTAACCAGGGCAAAAAAAATTGAAAAGGGGGTGCAACACGAGGACTTCCCATGGGGTCACCCATCCTAGTACTACTCTCGCCCAAGCACGCTTAACTTCGGAGTTCTGATGGGATCCGGTGCATTAGCGCTGGTATGATCGCACCCGTCCTGTTGAGGGCACAATTCCTATATGAGTTAACGGTTCACAGTCCCAGCCTAGAGAGATGGCCCATTCAAAAGGCCCAATGGGCTTAACGATAACCTATCTGCTTCAACAACGCAGTATCCTCGCAAGACGTGATATCAACACGTTGTAGGGTCCTCTGATGTCCTGCGAGTCAGGCTGTTGTCCTTTTAACAGTTCACGACGTACGATCCGGGATGGAAAAATAGAGAAAAAGAAGAAAAGTGGCCTGAAACTGATGAAAATGTTCGATTTTGGCACCAAAGATGGGCACAGCAAGCAAGCTAGCTGCCCCCGTCGTAGAGCTCTCAGAGAGCTTAGCAACGTTATGCTATGCACCACGTAACTCCTTACGGATTAGAAGTTAAGGGCACTGGAGCGACAGAGACTTGGTCACAGACCGTACGCCCTCGGTTTGCGGGCCCAGCCTCTATGTGAAGCGAAGTTGTCTTTCCCAATGTTCCGTGGGATTCAGTAATAGAGATTTGGTGGATAAAGTGTCTTGGCAACCCTAACCAGGGCAAAAAAAATTGAAAATGGGTGCAACACGAGGACTTCCCAGGGGGTCACCCATCCTAGTACTACTCTCGCCCAAGCACGCTTAACTTCGGAGTTCTAATGGGATCCGGTGCATTAGTGCTGGTATGATCGCACCCATCATGTTGACGGCACAATTTCTTTATGTGTTAACTGTTCACAGTCGCAGCTTAGAGAGATGGCCCATTCAAAAGGCCCAATGGGCCTAACGACAACCCATCCGCTTAAACAACGCAGCATGCTTGCAGGACGTGATATCGACAAGTTGAACGGCCATCTGATGTCCCGCGAGTTAGGTTGTCATCCTTTTAATAGTTAACGACGTACGATACGGGATGGAAAAACAGAGCAAAAGAAGAAAAGTGGCCTGAAACAGATGAAAACGATCAATTTTGGGCTCCAAAAATGGGCAAAGCGAGCATGCTGGCTGCCCCCATCACAGAGGTCTCAGAGAGCTTTGCAACGGTATGCTGTGCACCGCGTAACTCCCTACGGATCAAAAGTTATGGGCACCAGAGCGACGGAGACCTGGTCACAAACACTACGCCCTCGGTTTGCGGGCCCAGCATCTACGTGAAGCGAAGTTGTCTTGCCCAATGTTCCGTGGGATTCAGTAATAGAGATTTGGTGGATAAAGTATCATGGCAACCCTAACCAGAGCAAAAAAAATTGAAAAGCGGGTGCAACACGAGGACTTCCCAGGGGTTCACCCATCCTAGTACTACTCTCGCCCAAGCACACTTAACTTCGGAGTTCTGATGGGATCCGGTGCATTAGTGATGGTATGATCGCACCCGTCATTTTTAGGGCACAATAACTTTATGTGTTAACTGTTCACAATCGCAGCCTAGAGAGATGGCCCATTCAAAAGGCCCAATGGGCCTAACGGCAACCCATCCGCTTAAACAACGCAGCATGCTTGCAGGACGTGATATTGACACGTTGTAGTTACCTCTGATATCCCGCGAGTTAGGTTGTCATCCTTTTAACAGTTCACGACGTATGATCCGGGATGGAAAAACAGAGCAAAAGAAGAAAAATGGCCTGAAACTGATGAAAACGATCGATTTTGGGCTCCAAAAATGGGCACAACGAGCATGCTGGCTGCCCCCATCACAGAGGTCTTAGAGAGCTTTGCAACGGTATGTTGAGCACCGCGTAACTCCTTACAGATCAAAAGTTATGGGCACAGGAGCGACGGAGACCTGGTCACAAACCCTACGCCCTCTGTTTGCAGGCCCAGCCTCTGCGTGAAGCGAAGTTGTCTTGCCCAATGTTCCGTGGGATTCAGTAATAGAGATTTGGTGGATAAAGTATCTTGGCAACCCTAACCAGGGCAAAAAAAATTGAAAAGTGTGTGCAACACGAGGACTTCCCAGGGGGTCACCCATCCTAGTACTACTCTCACCCAAGCACGCTTAACTTCGGAGTTCTGATGGGATCCGGTTCATTAGTGCTGGTATGATCGCACCAGTCATGTTGAGGGCACAATTCCTATATGTGTTAACGGTTCACAATCCCAGCCTAGAGAAATGGCCTATTCAAAAGGCCCAATGGGCTTAATGACAACCCATCCACTTCAACAACGCAGCATCCTCACAAGACGTGATATCGACACGTTGTAGGGCCCTCTGATGTCCCGCGAGTCAGGTTGTCGTCCTTTTAACAGTTCACGACGTGCGATCCGGGACGGAAAAACAGAGCAAAAGTAGAAAAGTGGCCTGAAACTGATGAAAACGTTCGATTTTGGGCTAAAAAATGGGCATAGCGAACGAGCTGGCTGCCCACGTCGTAGAGCTCTCAGAGAGCTTTGCAACGGTATGCTGTGCGCCGAGTAACTTCTTACGTATCAAAAGTTATGGGCACCGGATCGACGGAGACCTAGTCACAAACCCTACGCCCTCGGTTTATCAAGCCAAGCCTCTACGTGAAGCGAAGTTGTCTTGCCCAATGTTCCGCATAATTCACTAATAGAGATTTGGTGGATAAAGTATCTTGACAACCCTAACCAGGGCAAAAAAAATTGAAAAGGGGGTGCATCGGGAGGACTTCCCAGGGGGTCACCCATCCTAGTACTACTCTCGCCCAAGCACTCTTAACTTCGGAGTTCTGATGGGATGTGGTGCATTAGTGCTGGTATGATCGCACCCGTCATGTTGAGGGCATAATTACTATATGTGTTAACGGTTCACAGTCCCAGCCTAGAGAGATGGCCCATTCAAAAGGCCCAATGGGCTTAACGACAACCAATCCACTTCAACAACGCAGCATCCTCGCAAGATGTTATATCGACACGTTGTAGGGCCCTCTGACGTCCCGCGAGTCAGGTTGTCGTCCTTTTAACAGTTCACGACGTGCGATCTGGGACGGAAAAATAGAGCAAAAGTAGAAAAGTGGCCTGAAACTGATGAAAACGTTCGATTTTGGGCTCCAAAAACGGGCACAGAGAGCATGCTTGCTGCCCCCTACGTAGAGCTCTCAGAGAGCTTTGCAACAGTATGTTGTGCTCCGCGTAACTCAATACGGATAAAAAGTTATGGGCACCAGAGCAACGGAGAACTGGTCACAAACCCTACGCCCTCGGTTTGCAGGCCCAGCCTCTACGTCAAGCGTAGTTGTCTTGCCCTATGTTCCGTGGGATTCAGTAATAGAGATTTGGTGGATAAAGTATCTTGGCAACCCTAACCATGGCAAAAAAAACAAAAAAGGGGGTACAACACGAGGACTTCCCTGGGGGTCACCCATCCTAGTACTACTCTCCCCCAAGCGCGCTTAACTTCGGATTTTTGATGGGATCCGGTGCATTGAAGCTAGTATGATCGCACCCGTCATGTGGAGGACACAATTCCTATATGTGTTAACGGTTCACAATCCCAGCCTAGAGAAATGGCCCATTCAAAAGGCCCAATAGGCTTAACGACAACCCATCCACATCAACAACGCAACATCCTCGCATGACGTTATATCGACACATTTTCGGACCCTCTGATGTCCCGCGAGTCAGGTTGTCATCCTTGTAACAGTTCACAACGTATGATCCGGGACGGAAAAACATAGCAAAAGAAGAAAAGTGGCCTGAAACTGATGAAAATGTTTGATTTTGTTCTCCAAAAACTGGCACAGCGAGCAAGCTGGCTGCCCCCTCGTAGAACTCTCATAGAGCTTTGCAATGGTATGCTGTGCGCCGCGTAACTCCTTGCGGATCAAAAGTTATGGACATAGGAGCGACGGAGACCTGGTCACAAACCCTACGCCCTCGGTTTGCGGGCCCAACCTCTACGTGAAACGAGGTTGTCTTGCCCTATGTTCAGTGGGATTCAGTAATAGAGATTTGGTGGATAAAGTATCTTGGCAACCCTAACCAGGGCAAAAAAAACTGAAAAGGGGGTGCAACACGAGGACTTCCCAGGGGGTCACCTATCCTAGTACTACTCTCGCCCAGGTGCGCTTAACTTCGGCGTTTTGATGGGATCCGGTGCATTAGTGCTAGTATGATCGCACCCGTCATGTTGAGGACACAATTCCTATATGTGTTAACGGTTCACAATCCCAGCCTAGAGATTTGGCCCATTTAAAAGGCCCAATGGGCTTAACGACAACCCATCCGCTTCAACAACGCAGCATCCTCGCAAGACGTTATATCGACACGTTGTAGGGCCCTCTGACGTCCTGTGAGTCAGGTTCTCGTCCTTTGAACTGTTCACGACCTATGATCCAGGACAAAAAAATAGTGCAAAAGAAGAAAAGTGGATTGAAACTGATGAAAACGTTCAATTTTGGGCTACAAAAAGGGCAAAGTGAGCAAGCTGTTGCCCCCGTCGTGGAGCTCTCAGAGAGCTTTGCAACGGTATGCTGTGCGCCGCGTAACTCCTTACGGATCAAAAGTTATAGGCACCGGAGCGAAGGAAACCTGGTCACAAACCCTACTCCCTCGGTTTGCTGGCCCAGCCTCTACGTGAAGCGGAGTTGTCTTGCCTAATGTTCCGTGGCATTCAGTAATAGAGATTTGGTGGGTAAAGTATCTTGGCAACCCTAACCAGGGCAAAAAAAATTGAAAAGCGGGTACAACCCGATGAGTTCCTAGGTGGTCACCCATCCTAGTACTACTCTCGCCCAAGCAAGCTTAACTTCAGAGTTCTGATGGGATCCGGTGCATTCGTGCTGCTATGATCGCACCTGTCATGTTGAGGGCACAATTCCTTTATGTGTTAACTGTTCACAGTCCCAGCCTAGAGAGATGGCCCATTCAAAAGGCCCAATGGGCTTAACTACAACCCATCCGCTTCAACAACGCAGCATGCGTGTAAGATGTGATATCGACACATTGTAAGGCGCACTGATGTCCCGCGAGTCAGGTTGTCATCCTTTTAACAATTCACGACGTACGATCTGCGACGAAAAAATAGAGAAAATAAGAAAAGTAGCCTGAAACTGTTGAAAACGTTCGATTTTGGGCTCCATAAATGGGCACAGCGAGCATGCAGACTGCCCCCGTCGGAGAGCTCTCAGAGAGCTTTGCAACGGTATGTTGTGCGCCGCGTAACTCAGTATGGATCAAAAGTTATGGGCACCAGAGTGACGGAGACCTGGTCACAAACCCTGCGCCCTCGGTTTGCTGGCCCAGCCTCTACGTGAAGCGAAGTTGTCTTGCCCCATGTTCCGTGGGATTTAGTAATAGAGATTTGGTGGATAAAGTATCTTGGCAACCCTAACCAGTGCAAAAAAAATTGAAAAGGGGGTGCAATACGAGGACTTCCCTGGCGGTCACCCATCCTAGTACTACTCTCGCCCAAGCCCGCTTAACTTCAGAGTTTTGATGGGATCCAGTGCATTGGCGCGGGTATGATCGCACCCGTCATGTTGAGGGCACAATTCCTATATGTGTTAACGGTTCACAATCCTAGCCTAGAGAGATGGCCCATTCAAAAGGCCCAATAGGCTTAACGAAAACCCATTTTTTTTAACAACGCAGCATCCTGGCAAGACATTATATCGACACATTGTAGGGCCCTCTGATGTTCCGCGAGTCAGGTTGTCATCCTTGTAACCGTTCACAACTTATGATCTGGGACAGAAAAACATAGCAAAAGAAGAAAAGTGGCCTGAAACTGATGAAAATGTTAGATTTTCGGCTCCAATAACGGGCAAAGCGAGCAAGCTGGCTGCCCTCGTCGTAGAGCTCTCAGAGAGCTTTGCAATGGTATGATGTGCGCCGCGTAACTCCTTACGGATCAAAAGTTATGGGTACCGGAGCAACGAAGACCTAGTCACAAACACTTCGCCCTCGGTTTGCGGGCCCAACCTCTACGTTAAGTGAAGTTGTCTTGCCCTATGTTTCGTGGGATTCAGTAATAGAGATTTGGTGGATAAAGTATCTTGGCAGCCCTAACCAGGGCAAAAAAAACTGAAAAGGGGGTGCAACACGAGGACTTCCCAGGGGGTCACCCATCCTAGTACTACTCTTGCCCAAGCGCGCTTAACTTCGGCATTCTGATGGGATCTGGTGCATTAGTGCTAGTATGATCGTACCCGTCATGTTGAGGACGCAATTCCTATATGTGTTAACGGTTCACAATCCCAGCCTAGAGAGATGGCCCATTCAAAAGTCCCAATGGGCTTAATGACAACCCATCCGCTTCAACGACGCAGCATCCTCACAAGATGTTATATCGACACGTTGTAGGGCCCTCTGACGTCCCGCGAGTCAGGTTGTCGTCCTTTGAACATTTCACAACCTATGATCCGGGACGAAAAAATAGTGGAAAAGAAGAAAACTGGCCTGAAACTGATGAAAACGTTCGATTTTGGGCTCCAAAAAGGGCACAGCGAGCAAGCTGTTGCCCCCATCATGGAGCTCTCAGAGAGCTTTGCAACGGTATGCTGTGCGCTACGTAACTCCTTACGGATCAAAAGTTATGGGCACCGGAGCGACGGAGACCTTGTCACAAACCCTACGCCCTCGGTTTATCGGGCCCAGCCTCTACGTTAAGCGAAGTTGTCTTGCCCAATGTTTCGTGGGACTCAGTAATGGAGATTTGGTGGATAAAGTATCTTGGCAACCCTAACCAGGGCAAAAAAAATTTAAAAGGGGGTACAACACGAGGACTTCCCAAGGGGTCACCCATCCTAGTACTAATCTCGCCCAAGCACGCTTAAAGTCGGAGTTCTGATGGGATCCGGTGCATTAGTGCTGTTATGATCGCACCCTTCATGTTGAGGGCACAATTCCTATATGTGTTAACGGTTCATAGTCCCAGCCTAGAGAGATGGCCCATTCAAAAGGCCCAATGGGATCAACGACAACCCATCCGCTTCAACAACGCAGCATCCTCACAAGACGTTATATCGACAAGTTGTAGGGCCCTCTGACATCCAGCGAGTCAGGTTGTCGTCCTTTTAACAGTTCACAACATATGATCAAGGATGAAAAACCAGAGAAAAATAAGAAAAGTGGCCTAAAACTGATGAAAACGTTCGATTTTGGGCTCCAAAAAGGGGTACGGCAAGCAAGCTCCCTGCCCTTGTCGTAGAGCTCTCAGAGAGGTTTCCAACGGTATGCCGTGCACCGCATAACTCCTTACGGATCAAAAGTTATGGGCACCGGATCGCCGAAGACTTGGTCACAAACCCTACGCCCTCGGTTTGCGGGCCCAGCTTCTACGTGACGGGAAGTTGTCTTGCCCAATGTTCCACGGGATTCAGTAATAGAGATTTGGTGGATAAAGTATCTTGGCAACCCTAACCAGGGCAAAAAAAATTGAAAGGGGGGTACAACACGAGGACTTTCCAAGGGGTCACCTATCCTAGTACAACTCTCGCCCAAGCACTCTTAAATTCGGAGTTCTGATGGGATCTGGTGCGTTAGTGCTGGTATGAAAGCACCCGTCATGTTGAGGGCACAATTCCTTTATGTGTTAACTGTTCACAGTCCCAGCCTAAAGAGATGGCCCATTCAAAAGGCCCAATGGGCTTAACGACATCCCATCCGCTTCAACAACGCAACATGTTTGCAAGGCATGATATCGACACATTGTAGGGCACTCTGATGTCCCGCGAGTCAGGTTGTCGTCCTTTTAACAGTTCACGATATTCGATTCGGGATGAAAAAAACATAGAGAAAGAAGAAAAATGGCCTGAAACTGATGAAAACGTTTGATTTTGTGCTCCAAAACCGTGCACAGCAAGCATCCTTGCTGCCCCTGTTGTAGAGCTCTCAGAGAGCTTTGCAACGGTATGCTGTGCACCGCGTAACTCCTTACGGATCAAAAGTGATACGCGCCGGAGTGATGGAGACCTGGTCACAAACCCTACGCCCTTGGTTTGCGGGCCCAGCCTCTACGTGAAACGAAGTTGTCTTGCCCAATGTTCTGTGGGATTCAATAATAGAGATTTGGTGGATAAAGTATCTTGGCAACCCTAACCAGGGCAAAAAAAATTGAAAAGGGGGTGCAACACGAGGACTTCCCAGGGGGCACACATCCTACTACTACTCTCGTCCAAGCACGCTTAACTTCGGAGTTCTGATGGGATCCGGTGCATTAGTGCTGGTATGATCACACCCATCATGTTGAGGGCACAATTCTTATATGTGTTAACAGTTCACAGTCCCAGCCTAGAGAGATGGTCCATTCAAAAGGCCCAATGGGCTTAACGACAACCCATCCGCTTCAACAACGCAGCATCCTCACAAGACGTTATATCGACACGTTGTAGGGCCCTCTGATGTCCTGCGAGTCAGGTTGTCATCCTTTTAACAGTTTACAACGTATGATCCGCGATGGAAAAAGGGAGCAAAAGAAGAAAAGTGACCTGAAACTGATGAAAATGTTCGATTTTGGGCTCCCAAATCTGGCACATCGAGCAAGCTAGCTGCCCTCGTCATAGAGCACTTAGAGAGCTTTGCCACGGTATGATGTGCGCCGCGTAACTCCTTACGGATCAAAAGTTATGGGTACCGGAGCAACGAAGACCTGGTCACAAACCCTT
This sequence comes from Ehretia macrophylla, assembly GCA_037974665.1. Taxonomy (NCBI): domain Eukaryota; kingdom Viridiplantae; phylum Streptophyta; class Magnoliopsida; order Boraginales; family Ehretiaceae; genus Ehretia; species Ehretia macrophylla. Next base: position 79,105,996 of record CM075769.1, read on the forward strand.
CGCCATCGGTTTGCTAGCCCAGCCGCTACGTGAAACGAAGTTGTCTTGCCCAATGTTCCGTGGGATTCAGTAATAGAGATTTGGTGGATAAAGTATCTTGGCAACCGTAACCAGGGCAAAAAAAATTGAAAAGGGGGTGCAAAACGAGGACTTCCCAGGGGGTAACCCATCCTAGTACTACTCTCGCCCGAGCACGCTTAACTTCGGAGTTTTGATGGGATCCAGTGCATTAGTGCTGGTATGATCGCACCCGTCATTTTGAGGGCACAATTCTTATATGTGTTAACGGTTCACAGACCTAGCCTAGAGAGATGGCCTTTCCAAAAGGCCCAATGGGCTTAACGACAACCCATCTGCTTCAACAACGCAGCATCCTCGAAAGACACGATATCAACACGTTGTAGGGCCCTCTGATGTCCCACGAGTCAGGTTGTCGTCCTTTTAACAGTTCACGACGTACGATCCGAACGAAAAAACAGAGCAAAAGATGAAAAGTGGCTAGAAAATGATGAAAATGTTCGATTTTGGGCTCCAAAAATGGGTACAGCGAGCAAGCTGGGTGCCCCCGTCGTAGAGCTCTCAGAGAGCTTTGCAACAGTATGTTGTACGCCGCGTAACGCCTTACGGATCAAAAGTTATGGGCACCGGAGCGACAAAGACCTGGTCACAAACCCTACGCCCTCGTTTTATCGGGCCCAGCCTCTACGTGATGCGAAGTTGTCTTGCCCAATGTTTCGTGGGATTCAGTAATAGAGATTTGGTGGATAAAGTATATTGGCAACCCTAACCAGGGCAAAAAAAATTGAAAAGGGGGTGCACCACGAGGACTTCCCAGGGGGTCACCAATTCTACTACTACTCTCGCCCAAGCACGCTTAACTTCGGAGTTCTGATGGGATCCGGTGCATTATTGCTGGTATGATCGCACCAGTCATGTTGAGGGCACAATTCCTATATGTGTTAACGGTTCACAGTCCCAGCCTAGAGAGATGGCCTATTCAAAGGCCCAATGGTCTTAACGATAACCCATCCGCTTCAACAACGCAACATCCTCGCAAGACGTGATATCAACACGCTATAGGGCCCTCTAATGTCCAGCGAGTCAGGTTGTCGTCCTTTTAACAGTTCACGACTTGCTATCCGGAACGAATAAACAGAACAAAATAAGAAAAGTGCCCTGAAACTAATAAAAATGATCGATTTTGGGCTCCAAAAATGGGCACAGCGAGCAAGCTGGCTGCCCTCGTTGTAGAGCTCTCTGAGTGCATTGCAAAGGTATGCTATGCTCCGCGTAACTCCTTACAGATCAAAAGTTATGGGCACCGAAGCGACGGAGACCTGGTCACAAACCCTACGCCCTCGGTTTGCGGGCCCAGCCTCTACGTGACGCGAAGTTGTCTTGCCCAATGTTCCATGGGATTCAGTAATAGAGATTTGGTGGATAAAGTATCTTGGCAACCCTAACCAGGGCAAAAAAAATTGAAAACGGGGTGCAACACGAGGACTTTCTAGGGGGTCACGCATCCTAGTACTACTCTCGCCCAAGCACTCTTAAATTCTGAGTTCTGATGGGATCTGCTGCGTTCGTGCGGGTATGAAAGCACCCGTCATGTTGAGGGCACAATTCCTTTATGTGTTAACTGTTCACAGTCCCAACCTAGAGAGATGGCCCATTCAAAAGGGCCAATGGGCTTAACGACAACCCATCCGCTTCAACAACGCAGCATGTTTGCAAGGCGTGATATCGACACATTGTAGGGCCCTCTGATGTCCCTCGAGTCAGGTTGTCGTCCTTTTAACAGTTCACGACATCCGATCTGGGATGAAAAAAACATAGCGAAAGAAGAAAAATGGCCTAAAACTGATGAAAACGTTTGATTTTGTGCTCCAAAATCGTGCACGGCAAGCATCCTTGCTGCCCCCGTTGTAGAGATCTCAGAGAACTTTGCAACGGTATGTTGTGCACCGCGTAACTCTTTACGGATCAAAAGTTATGCACGCCGGAGTGATGGAGACCTGGTCACAAACCCTACGCCCTCGGTTTGCAGGCCCAGCCTCTACGTGAAACGAAGTTGTCTTGCCCAGTGTTCCGTGGGATTCAATAATAGAGATTTGGTGGATAAAGTATCTTGGCAACCCTAACCAGGGCAAAAAAAATTGAAAAGGGGGTGCAACACGAGGACTTCCCAGGGGGCACACATCCTAGTACTACTATCGCCCAAGCACGCTTAACTTCGGAGTTATGATGGGATCCGGTGCATTAGTGCTGGTATGATCGCACCCATCATGTTGAGGGCACAATTCTTATATGTGTTAACGGTTCACAGTCCCAGCCTAGAGAGATGGTCCATTCAAAAGGCCGAATGGGCTTAACGACAACCCATCCGCTTCAACAACGCAGCATCCTCACAAGACGTTATATCAACACGTTGTAGGGCACTCTGATGTCCTGCGAGTCAGGTTGCCGTCCTTTTAACAGTTCACAACGTATGATCCGCGACGGAAAAACAGAGCAAAAGAAGAAAAATGACCTGAAACTGATGAAAACGTTCGATTTTGGGCTCCAAAAATGGGCACATCGAGCAAGCTGGCTGCCCCCGTCATAGAGCACTCAGAGAGCTTTGCAACAGTATGCTGTGCGCCGCGTAACTCTTCACGGATCAAAAGTTTTGGGCACCGGAGCGACGGAGACCTGGTCACAAACCCTACGCATCGATTTGCGGGCCCAGCCCCTATGTGAAGCGAAGTTGTCTTGCCCAATGTCCCGTTGGATTCAGTAATAGAGATTTGGTGGATAAAGTATCTTGGCAACCCTAACCAGGGCAAAAAATTTTGAGAAGGGGGTGCAACATGAGGACTTCCCAGGGGGTCACCCATCCTAGTATTACTCGCGCCCAAGCACGCTTAACTTCGGTGTTCTGATGGGATCCGGTGCATTAGTGCTGGTATGATCGTGCCCATCGTGTTGAGGGCACAATTCCTTTATGTGTTAACTGTTCACAGTCCCAGCCTAGAGAGATGGCCTATTCAAAAGGCCCAATGGGCTAAACGACAACCCATCCGCTTCAACAATGCAGCATGCTTGCAATACGTGATATCGACCCGTTGTAGGGACCTCTGATGTCCCGCGAGTAGGGTTGTCGTCCTTTTAACAGTTCACGACGTACGATTCAGGACGGAAAAATTGTGCAAAAGAAGAAAAGTGGCATGAAACTGATGAAAACGTTCGATTTTGGTCTCAAAAAAAAGGCACAACGAGCATGCTGGCTGCCCCTGTCGTAGAGCTTTCAGAGATCTTTGCAACGGTATGTTGTGCGCCACGTAAATCCTTAAGGATCAAAAGTTATGGGCACCGGAGCGCCGGAGACTTGGTCACAAACCTTATGCCCTCGGTTTGCGGGCCCAGCCTCTACGTGACGCGAAGTTGTCTTGCCCAATGTTCCATGGGATTCAGTAATAGAGATTTGGTGGATAAAGTATCTTGGCAACCCTAACCAGGGCAAAAAAAATTGAAAACGGGGTGCAACACGAGGACTTTCTAGGGGGTCACGCATCCTAGTACTACTCTTGCCCAAGCACTCTTAAATTCTGAGTTCTGATGGGATCTGCTGCGTTCGTGCTGGTATGAAAGCACCCTTCATGTTGAGGGCACAATTCCTATATGTGTTAACGGTTCATAGTCCCAGCCTAGAGAGATGGCCCATTCAAAAGGCCCAATGGGATCAACGACAACCCATCCGCTTCAACAACGCAGCATGTTTGCAAGGCGTGATATCGACACGTTGTAGGGCCCTCTGATGTCCCTTGAGTCAGGTTGTCGTCCTTTTAACAGTTCACGACATCCGATCCGGGATGAAAAAAACATAGCGAAAGAAGAAAAGTGGCCTAAAACTGATGAAAACATTCGATTTTGGGCTCCAAAATCATGCACGGTAAGCGTCCTTGCTGCCCCCGTTGTAGAGCTCTCAGAGAGCTTTGCAACGATATGCTGTGCACCGCGTAACTCCTTACGGATCAAAAGTTATGCGCACCGGAGTGATGGAGACCTGGTCACAAACCCTACGCCCTTGGTTTGCGGGCCCAGCCTCTACGTGAAACGAAGTTGTCTTGCCCAGTGTTCCGTGGGATTCAATAATAGAGATTTGGTGGATAAAGTATCTTGGCAACCCTAACCAGGGCAAAAAAAATTGAAAAGGGGGTGCAACACGAGGACTTCCCAGGGGGCACACATCCTAGTACTACTATCGCCCAAGCACGCTTAACTTCGGAGTTATGATGGGATCCGGTGCATTAGTGCTGGTATGATCGCACCCATCATGTTGAGGCACAATTCCTTTATGTGTTAACGGTTCACAGTCACAGCCTAGAGAGATGGTCATTCAAATGGCCCAATGGGCTTAACGACAACCCATCCGCTTCAACGACGCAGCATCCTCACAAGACGTTATATCAACACGTTGTAGGGCCCTCTAATGTCCCGCGATTTAGGTTGTCATCCTTTTAACCGTTCACAACGTATGATCTGGGATGGAAAAACAGAGCAAAAGAAGAAAAGTGACCTGAAACTGATGAAAACGTTCGATTTTTGGCTCAAAAAATGGGCACAGCGAGCAAGCTGGCTGCCCCCATCATAGAGCACTCAGAGAGCTTTGCAACGGTATTCTGTGCACCGCGTAACTCCTTACAGATCAAAAGTTTTGGGCACCAGAGCGAAGGAGACCTGGTCACAAACCCTACGCCATCGGTTTGCGGGCCCAGCCCCTATGTGAAGCGAAGTTGTCTTGCCCAATGTCCCGTGGGATTCAGTAATAGAGATTTGGTGGATAAAATATCTTGGCAACCCTAACCAGGGCAAAAAAAATTGAAAATGGGGTACAACATGAGGACTTCCCAGGGGGTCACCCATCCTAGTATTACTGGCGCCCAAGCACGCTTAACTTCGGTGTTCTGATGGGATCCGGTGCATTAGTGCTGGTATGATCGTGCCCATCATGTTGAGGGCACAATTCCTTTATGTGTTAACTGTTCACAGTCCCAGCCTAGAGAGATGGCCTATTCAAAAGGCCCAATGGGCTAAACGACAACCCATCCGCTTCAACAATGCAGCATGCTTGCAATACGTGATATCGACCCGTTGTAGGGACCTCTGATGTCCCGCGAGTAGGGTTGTCGTCCTTTTAACAGTTCACGACGTACGATTCAGGACGGAAAAATTGTGCAAAAGAAGAAAAGTGGCATGAAACTGATGAAAACGTTCGATTTTGGTCTCAAAAAAAAGGCACAACGAGCATGCTGGCTGCCCCTGTCGTAGAGCTTTCAGAGAGCTTTGCAACGGTATGTTGTGCGCCACGTAACTCCTTACGGATCAAAAGTTATGGGCACCGGAACGACAGAGACCTAGTCACAAACCATCGCCCTCGGTTTGCGGGCCCAGCCTCTACGTGAAGCGAAGTTGTCTTGCCCAATGATCCGTGGGATTCAGTAATAGAGATTTGGTGGATAAAGTATCTTGGCAACCCTAACCAGGGCAAAAAAAATTGAAAAGAAGATGCAACACGAGGACTTCCCAGGGGGTCACCCATCCTAGTACTACTCTCGCCCAAGCTCGCTTAACTTCAGAGTTCTGATGGGATCCGGTGCATTAGTGCTGGTATGACCGTACTCGTCATGTTGAGGGCACAATTCCTTTATGTGTTAACTGTTCACTGTGGCATGCTAGAGAGATGGCCCATTCAAAAGGCCCAATGGGCCTAACGACAGCCCATCTGCTTAAACTACGCAGCGTGCTTGCAAGATGTGATATCGACACGTTGTAGGGCCCTTTGATGTCACGCGAGTCAGGTTGTCGTCCTTTTAACCGTTCACGACTTACTATCCGAGACGGAAAAATAGAGCAAAAGAAGAAAAGTGTCCTGAAACTGATGAAAACATTCGTTTTTGGACTCCAAAAATAGGCACAACGAGCATGCAGGCTGCCCCCGTCATAGAGCTCTCAGTGAGCTTTGCATCGTTCTGCTGTACGCCGCGTACCTCCTTACGGATCAAAAGTTATGGGCAGCGGAGCGACGGAGACCTGGTCACAAACCCTACGCCCTCAGTTTGCTAGCCCAGCCTCTACGTGAAACGAAGTTGTCTTGCCCAATGTTCCGTGGGATTCAGTAATAGAGATTTGGCAGATAAAGTATCTTGGCAACCCTAACCAGGGCAAAAAAAATTGAAAAGGGGGTGCAAAACAAGGACTTCCCAGGGGGTAACCCATCCTAGTACTACTCTCGCCCGAACACACTTAACTTCGGAGTTCTGATGGGATCCGATGCATTAGTGCTGGTATGATCGCACCCATCATGTTGAGGGCACAATTCCTATATATGTTAACGGTTCACAGACCCAGCCTAGAGAGATGGCCCATTCAAAAGGCCCAATGGGCTTAACGACAATCCATCAGCTTCAACAACACAGCATCCTCGCAAGACGTGATATCAACACGTTGTAGGGCCCTCTGATGTCCTGCAAGTCAGGTTGTCGTCCTTTTAACAGTTCAAGACGTACGATCCAGAAAGAAAAAACAAAGCAAAAGAGGAAAAGTGGCCTGAAACTAATGAAAACATTCGATTTTGGGCTCCAAAAATAGGCACAGCTAGCATGCTGGCTGCCCCCGTCGTAGAGCTCTCAGAGAGCTTTGCAAGGGGATGTTGTGCAACGCGAAACGCCTTACGGATCAAAAGTTATGGGCACCGAAGCGACGGAGACTTGGTCACATGCCCTACGCCCTCGGTTTGTGGGCCCAGCCTCTACGTGATGCGAAGTTGTCTTGCCCAATGTTTCGTGGGATTCAGTAATAGAAATTTGGTGGATAAAGTATCTTGGCAACCCTAACCAGCGCAAAAAAAAATGAAAAGGGGGTGCAACACGAGGACTTTCCAGGGGGTCACCTATCCTACTACTACTCTCGCCCAAGCACGCTTAACTTCGGAGTTCTGATGGGATCCGGTGCATTATTGCTGGTATGATCGCACCAGTCATGTTGAGGGCACAATTCCTATATGTGTTAACGGTTCACAGTCCCAGCCTAGAGAGATGGCCTATTCAAAGGCCCATTGGGCTTAACGATAACCCATCCGGTTCAACAACGTAGCATCCTCGCAAGACGTGATATCAACACGCTATAGGGACCTCTGATGTCCAGCGAGTCAGGTTGTCGTCCTTTTAACAGTTCACGACTTGCTATCCGGAATGAATAAACAGAGCAAAATAAGAAAAGTGCCCTGAAACTAATAAAAATGATCGATTTTGGGCACCAAAAACGGGCACAGCGAGCAAGCTGGCTGCCCTCATTGTAGAGCTCTCTGAGTGCTTTGCAAAGGTATGCTGTGCACCGCGTAACTCCTTACGGATCAAAAGTTATGGGCACCGAAGCGACGGAGACCTGGTCACAAACCCTACGCCCTCGGTTTGCTGGCCTAGCCTCTACGTGAAACGAAGATGTCTTGCCCAATGTTCCGTGGGATTCAGTAATAGAGATTTGGTGGATAAAGTATCTTGGCAACCCTAACCAGGGCAAAAAAATTGAAAAGTGGGTGCAGCACGAGGACTTCCCAGGGGGTTACCCATCCTAGTACTACTCTCGCCCAAGCACGCTTAACTTCGGAGTTCTAATAGGATCCGGTGCATTAGTACAGGTATGACCGCACCCGTCATGTTGAGGGAACAATTCCTTTATGTGCTAACTGTTCACAGTGGCATCCTAGAGAGATGGCCCATTCAAAATGCCCAATGGGCCTAACGACAGCACGTCTGCTTAAACAACGTAGTAGGCTTGCAAGACGTGATATCGACACGTTGTAGGGCCCTATGATGTCCAGCGAGTTAGGTTGTCGTCCTTTTAATCGTTCACGACTTACGATCCAAGACGGAAAAATAGAGCAAAAGAAGAAAAGTGGCCTGAAACTAATGAAAATGTTCGATTTTGGGCTCCTAAAACAGGCACAACGAGCATGCTGGTTGCCCCTGTCGTAGAGCTCTCAAAGAGCTTTGCAACGGTATGTTGTGCGCCACGTAACTCCTTACGGATCAAAAGTTATGGGCACCGGAACGACGGAGACCTGGTCACAAACCCTACGCCCTCGGTTTGCGGGCCCAGCCTCTACGTGAAGCGAAGTTGTCTTGCCCAATGATCCGTGGGATTCAGTAACAGAGATTTGGTGGATAAAGTATCTTGGCAACCCTAACCAGGGCAAAAAAAATTGAAAAGAATGTGCAACACGAGGACTTCCAAGGGGGTCACCCATCCTAGTACAACTCTCGCCCAAGCACGCTTAACTTCGGAGTTCTGCTGGGATCCGGTGCATTAGTGCTGGTATGACCGCACCCGTCATGTTGAGGGCACAATTCCTTTATGTGTTAACTGTTTACAGTGGCATCCGAGAGAGATGGCCCATTCAAAATGCCCAATGGGCCTAACGACAGCCCATCCGCTTAAACAATGCAGGATGCTTGCAAGACGTGATATCGACACGTTGTAGGGCCCTATGATATCCCACGGGTCAGGTTGTCGTCCTTTTAACCGTTCACGACTTACGATCCGGGACAGAAAAATAGAGCAAAAGATGAAAAGTGGCCTAAAACTTATGAAAACATTCGATTTTGTGCAACAAAAAGGGGCACAACGAGCATGATGGCTGCCCCCATCGTAGAGCTCTCAGTGAGCTTTGCAACGGCATGCTTTATGCCGCGTAACTCCTTACGGATGAAAAGTTATGGGCACCGGAGCAACGGAGACCTGGTCACAAACCCTACGCCCTCGGTTTGCTGGCCCAGCCTGTACTTGAAGCGAAGTGGTCTTGCCCAATGATCCGTGGGATTCAGTAATAGAGATTTGGTGGATAAAGTATCTAGGCAACCCTAACCAGGGCAAAAAAAATTGAAAAGAAGGTGCAACACGAGGACTTCCCAGGGGGTCTCCCATCTTAGTACTACTCTCGCCCAAGCACGCTTAACTTCGGAGTTCTGATGGGATCCGGTACATTAGTGCTGGTATGACCGCACCCGTCATGTTGAGGGCACAATTCCTTTATGTGTTAACGGTTCACAAACCCAGCCTAGGGAGATGGCCCATTCAAAAGGCCCAATGGGCTTAACGATAACCCATCCGCTTTAACAACGTAGCATCCTCGCAAGACGTGATATCAACACGCTATAGGGCCCTTTGATGTCCCGCGAGTTAGGTTGTCGTCATTTTAACAGTTCACGACTTGCGATCCGGAACAAATAAACAGAGCAAAAGAAGAAAAGTGCCCTAAAACTGATCAAAACGATCGATTTTGGGCTCCAAAAATGGGCACAGCGAGCAAGCTTGCTACCCCCGTCGTAGAGCTCTTTGAGAGCTTTGAAACGGTATGCTGCGCACCGCGTAACTCCTTACGGATAAAAAATTATGGGCACCGAAGCGATGGAGACCTGGTCACAAACCCTACGCCCTCGGTTTGCTGGCCCAGCCTCTACGTGAAGCGAAGTTGTCTTGCCCAATGATCTGTGGGATTCAGTAATTGAGATTTGGTGGATAAAGTATCTTGGCAACCCTAACCAGGGCAAAAAAAATTTAAAAGAAGGTGCAACACGAGGACTTCCCAGGGGGTCTCCCATCTTAGTACTACTCTCGCCCAAGCATGCTTAACTTCGGAGTTCTGATGGGATCCGGGGCATTAGTACTGATATGACCGCACCCGACATGTTGAGGGCACAATTCTTTTATGTGTTAATTGTTCACAGTGGCATCCTAGAGAGATGGCCCATTCGGAAGGCCTAATGGGCTTAACGATAACCCATCCGCTTCAACAACGCAGCATGTTTACAAGACGTGATATTGACACGTTGTAGGGCCCTCTGATGTCCCGTGAGTCAGGTTGTCGTCGTTTTAACCGTTCACGACTTACGATCCTGGACGGAAAAACAGAGCAAAAAAAGAAAAGTGGCATGAAACTGATGAAAACATTCGATTTTGGGCTCCAAAAAGGGCACAGCGAGCATGCTGGTGGCCCCCATCATAGACCTCTCAATGAGCTTTGCAACGGTATGCTGTACACTGCGTAACTCCTTACGGATCAAAAGTTATGGGCACCGGAGCGACGGAGACCTGGTCACAAACCCTACGCCCTCGGTTTGCTGGCCCAGCCTCTTCGTGAAACGAAGTTGTCTTGCCCAATGTTCCGTGGGATTCAGTAATATAGATTTGGTGGATAAAGTATCTTGGCAACCGTAACCAGGGCAAAAAAAATTGAAATCGGGGTGCAAAATGAGGACTTCCCAGGGGGTAACCCATCCTAGTACTACTCTCGCCCGAACACACTTAACTTCGGAGTTCTGATGGGATCCGATGCATTAGTGGTGGTATGATCGCACCCATCATGTTGAGGGGACAATTCCTATATATGTTAACGGTTCACAGACCTAGCCTAGAGAGATGGACCCAGTCTAGAGAGATGGCCCATTCAAAAGGCCCAATGGGCTTAACGACAACCCATCCGCTTCAACAACGCAGCATCCTCGCAAGACGTGATATCAACACGTTGTAGGGCCCTCTGATGTCCCGCGAGTCAGGTTGTCGTCGTTTTAACAGTTCACGACGTACGATCTGAAAATAAAAAGTAGAGCAAAAGAAGAAAAGTGGCCTGAATTAATGAAAATGTTCGATTTTGGGCACCAAAAATGGGCACAGTGAGCAAGCTGGCTGCCCCCGTCGTAGAGCTCTCAGGGAGCCTTGCAACGGTGTGTTGTGCACCGCGTAACTCCTTACGGATCAAAAGTTATGGGCACCGGAGCGACGGAGACCTGGTCACAAACCCTACGCCCTGGGTTTATCGGGCCCAGCCTCTACTTGAAGCGAAGTTGTCTTGCCCAATGTTCCGTGGGATTCAGTAATTGAGATTTGGCGGATAAAGTATCTTGGCAACCCTAACCAGGGCAAAAAGAATTGAAAAGGGGGTGCAACACGAGGACTTCCCAGGGGGTCACCCATTCTACTACTACTCTCGCCCAAGCACACTTAACTTCGGAGTTCTGATGGGATCCTGTGCATTATTGCTTGTATGATCGCACCCGTCATGTTGAAGGCACAATTCCTATATGTGTTAACGGTTCACAGTCCCAGACTAGAGAGATGGCCCATTCAAAAGGCCCAATGCGCTTAACGATAACCCATCCGCTTCAACAACGCAGCATCCTCACAAGACGTGATATCAACACGCTATAGGGCCCTCTGATGTCCCGCGAGTCAGGTTGTCATCCTTTTAACAGTTTACGACTTGCGATTCAGAACGAATAAATAGAGCAAAAGAAGAAAAGTGCCCTGTAATTGAAGAAAACGATCGATTTTGTGCTCCAAAAACGGGCACAGCGAGCAAGCTGGATGCCCCCGTCGTAGAGCTCTCTGAGAGCTTTGCAACGGTATGCTGTGCGCCGCGTAACTCCTTACATATCAAAAGTTATGGGCACCGAAGCGACGGAAACCAGGTCACAAACCGTACGCCCTCGGTTTGCTGGCCCAGCCTCTACGTGAAACGAAGTTGTCTTGCCCAATGTTCCGTGGGATTCAGTAATTGAGATTTGGTGGATAAAGTATCTTGGCAACCCTAACCAGGGAAAAAAAAACTGAAAAGGGCGTGCAACACGAGGACTTCCCAGGCTGTTACCCATTCTAGTACTACTCTCGCCCAAGCACGCTTAACTTCGGAGTTCTGATGGGATCCGGTGCATTATTACTGGTTAGATCACGCCCGTCATGTTGAGGGCACAATTCCTATATGTGTTAACGGTTCACAGTCCCAGCCTAAAGAGATGGCCCATTCCAAAGGCCTAATGGGCTTAAGGACAACCCATCCGCTTCAACAACATAGCATCCTCGCAGGACGTTATATCGACACGTTGTAGGGCCCTCTGACGTCCCGCTAGTCAGGTTGTCGCCGTTTGAACAGTTCGCAATGTATGATTCAGGACCGAAAAACAGAACAAAAGAAGAAAAATTGCCTGATATTGTTGAAAACGTTCGATTTTGGGCTCCAAAAATGGGCATAACGAGCAAGCTTGCTGCCCCCGTCGTAGAGCTCTTAGATAGCTTTGCAACGGTATGCTGTGCACCGCGTAACTCCTTACGGATAAAAAGTTATGGCCACCAGAGCAACGGAGGCCTCGTCACAAGCCTTACGCCCTCGGTTTGCGGGCCCAGCATCTAGTGAAGCGAAGTTGTCTTGCCCAATCTTCCGTGGGATTCAATAATAGAGATTTCGTGGATAAAGTATCTTGGCAACCCTAACTAGGGCAAAAAAAATTGAAATGGGGGTGCAACACGAGGACATCCTAGGGGGGCACCCATCCTAGTACTACTCTCGCCCAAGCACGCTTAACTTCGGAGTTCTGATGGGATCCGGTGCATTAGTGTTGGTATGATCGCACCCGTCATGTTGAGGGCACAATTCCTTTATGTGTTAACTGTTCACAGTCGCAGCCTAGAGAGATGGCCCATTCGAAAGGCCCAATTGGCTTAACGACAACCCATCTGCTTCAAAAATGTAGCGTGCTTGCAAGACGTGATATCGACATGTTGTAGGGCCCTCTGATGTCCCACGAGTCAGGTTGTCTTCCTTTTAACCGTTCACGACTTACGATCCGGGACGGAAAAATAGAGCAAAAGAAGAAAAGTGGCCTGAAACTGATGAAAACATTCGACTTTGGGATCCAAAAATGGGCATGGCAAGCATACTGGCTGCCCCCGTCGTAGAGCTCTCAGTGAGCTTTGCAACGGTATATTGTACGCCGCGTAACTCCTTACGGATCAAAAGTTATGGGCACCGGAGCGACGGAGACCTGGTCACAAACCCTACGCCCTCAGTTTGCTGGCCCTGCCTCTAAGTGAAACGAAGTTGTCTTGCCCAATGTTCAGTGGGATTCAGTAATAGAGATTTGGTGGATAAAGTATCTTCGCAACCCTAACCAGGGCAAAAAAAATTGAAATGGGGGTGCAAAAGGAGGACTTCCCAGGGGGTAACCCATCTTAGTACTACTCTCGCCCGAGCACGCTTAACTTCGGAGTTCTTATGGGATCCGGTGCATTTGTACTGGTATGATCGCACCCATCATGTTGAGGGCACAATTCCTATATGTGTTAACGGTTCACAGACCCAGCCTAGAGAGATGGCCCATTCAAAAGGCCCAATGGGCTTAACGACAACCCATCCGCTTCAAGAACGCAGCATCCTCGCAAGACGTGATATCAACACGTTGGAGGGCCCTCTGATGTCCCGCGAGTCAGGTTGTCGTCCTTTTAACAGAGCAAAAGAAGAAAAGTGCCCTGAAACTGATGAAAACGATCGATTTTGGGCTCCAAAAATGGGCACAGCGAGCAAGCTAGCTGCCACCGTCGTAGAGCTCTCTGAGAGCTTTGCAACGGTATGCTGTGCGCCGCGTAACTCCTTACGGATCAAAAGTTATGGGCACTGAAGCGACGGAGACCTGGTCACAAACCCTACGCCCTCGGTTTGCTGGCCCAGCCTCTACGTGAAACGAAGTTGTCTTGTCCAATGTTCGTGGGATTCAGTAATAGAGATTTGGTGGATAAAGTATCTTGGCAACCCTAACCAGGGCAAAAAAAATTGAAAAGGGGGTGCAACATGAGGACTTCCCAGGCGGTTACCCATTCTAGTACTACTCTCGCCCAAGCACGCTTAACTTCGGAGTTCTGATGGGATCCGGTGCATTATTACTGGTATGATCACACCCGTCATGTTGATGGCGCAATTTTTATATGTGTTAACGGTTCACAGTCCCACCCTAGAGAGATGGCCCATTCAAAAGGCCCAATGGGCTTAACGACAACCCATCCGCTTCCACAACATAGCATCCTCGCAAGACGTTATATTGACGCGTTGTAGGGCCCTCTGATGTCCCGCGACTCAGGTTGTCGTCCTTTTAACAGTTCATGACGTACGATCTGGGACGGAAAAATAGAGCAAAAGAAGAAAAGTGGCCTGAAACTGATGAAAACGTTCGATTTTGGGCTCCAAAAAATGGGCACAGCGAGCAAGCTGGTTGCCTCGTCGTAGAGCTCTAACAGGGCTTTGCAATAGTATGTTGTGCGCAGCGTAACTCCTTACGGATCAAAAGTTATGGGCACCAGAGCGATGAAGACCTGGTCACAAACCCTACGCCCTCGGTTTATCGGGCCCAGCCTCTACGTGAAGCGAAGTTGTCTTGCCCAATGTTCCATGGGATTCAGAAATAGAGATTTGGTGGATAAAGTATCTTGGCAACCCTAACTAGGGCAAAAAAAATTGAAAATGGGGTACAACACGAGGACTTCCCAGGGGGTCACCTATCCTAGTACTACTCTCGCTCAAGCACGCTTAACTTCGGAGTTCTGATGGGATCCGGTGCATTAGTGCTGGTATGATCGCACCCGTCATGTTGAGGGCACAATTCCTTTATGTGTTAATTGTTCACAGTGCCAGCCTAGAGAGATGGCCCATTCAAAAGGCCCAATGGGCTTAACCACAGCCCATCCGCTTCAACAACGCAGCATGCTTGCAACACTTTATATCGACACGTTGTAGGGCCCTATGATGTGCCGCGAGTCAGGTTGTTGTCCTTCAACAGTTCACGACGTACGATCCGGGATGGAAAAATAGATCAACAGAAGAAAAGTGGCCTGAAACTGATGAGAATGTTTGATTTTTGGATCCAAAAATAGGCACAACTAGCATACTGGCTGCCCCCATCGTAGAGCTCTCAAAGAGCTTTGCAACGGTATGCTGTGCGACGCGTAACTCCTTACGGATCAAAAGTTATGGGCACCGAACGGACGGTGACCTGGTCACAAACCCTACGCCCTCGGTTTACGGGCCCAGCCTCTACGTGAGAGGAAGTTGTCTTGCCCAATGTTCCGTGGGATTCAGTAATAGAGATTTGGTGGATAAAGTATCTTGGCAACCCTAACCAGGGCAAAAAAAATTGAAAAGGGGGTACAACACGAGGACTTCCCAGGGGTTCACCTATCCTAGTACTACTCTCGCCCAAGCATGCTTAACTTCAGAGTTCTGATGGGATCCGGTGGATTAGTGCTGGTATGATCGCACCCGTCATGTTGAGGGCACAATTCCTATATGTGTTAATAGTTCACAGTCCCAGCCTAAAGAGATGGCCCATTCAAAAGGCCCAATGGGCTTAACGACAACCCATCCGCTTCAACAATGCAGCATCATCGAAAGACGTTATATCGAAACATTGTAGGGCCTGCTAATTTCCCGCGAGTCAGGTTGTCATCCTTTTTACAATTCACAACGTATGATCCGGGACTGAAAAACAGAGCAAAAGAAGAAAAGTGGCCTGAAACTGATGAAAATGTTCGATTTTGGGCTCCAAAAATGGGCACAGCGAGCAAGCTGGCTGCCCCCTTCGTAGAGCTCTCAGAGAGCTTTGCAATGGTATGCTGTGCGCCGTGTAACTTCTTACGGATCAAAAGGTATAGGCACCGGAGTGACGGAGACCTGGTCACAAACCCTACACCCTCGGTTTGTAGGCCCAGCCTCTACGTGAAGCGAAGTTGTCTTGCCCAATGATCCGTGGGATTCAACAATAGACATTTGGTGGATAAAGTATCTTGGCAACCCTAACCAGGGCAAAAAAAATTGAAAAGGTGGTGCAACACAAGGACTTCCCAGGGGGTCACCCATCCTTGTACTACTCTCGCCCAAGCACACTTAACTTCGGAGTTCTTATGGGATCCGGTGCTTTAGTGCTGGTATGAACGCACCCACCATGTTGAGGGCACATTTCTTTTATGTATCAACTATTCACAGGCCCAGCCTAGAGAGATGCATATTCAAAAGGCCCAATGGGCTTAACGACAACCCATCCGCTTCAACATCGCAGCATGCTTGCAAGACGAGATATCGACATATTGTAGGGCCCTCTGATGTCCCACGAGTCAGGTTGTCGTCCTTTTAACAGTTCAGGATGTACGATCCGGGATGAAAAAATAGAGCAAAAAAGAAAAGTGCCATGAAACTGATGAAAACGTTCGATTTTGGGATCCAAAAAGGGGCAGAGCGAGCATGCTGGCTGCCCCAGTCATAGAGCTCCCAGAGAGCTTTCCAACGGTATGTTGTGCGCCGCGTAACTCCTTATGGATCAAAAGTTATGGGCAACGGAGCGACGGAGACCTGGTCACAAACCCTACGCCCTCGGTTTGCGGGCCTAGCCTCTACGTGAAGCGAAGTTGTCTTGCCCAATGTTCTGTGGGATTTAGTAATATAGATTTGGTGGATAAAGTATATTGGCAACGCTAACCAGGGCAAAAAAAATTGAAAAGGAGGTGCAACACGAGGACTTCCCAGGGGGTCACCCATCCTAGTACTACTCTCGCACAAGCACGCTTAACTTTGGAGTTCTGATGGGATCCAGCGCATTAGTGCTGGTATGATCGCACCCGTCATGTTGTGGGCACAATTCCTATATTTGTTAACGGTTCACAGTCCCAGCCTAGAGAGATGGCCCATTCAAAAGGCCCAATGGGCTTAACGATAACCCATCCGCTTCAACAACGCAGCATGCTTGCAAGACGTGATATCGACACGTTGTAGGGCCCATTGATGTGCTGCGAGTCAGGTTGTCGTCCTTCTAATAGTTCACGATGTACGATCCAGGACGGAAAAATAGAGCAAAAGAAGAAAAATGGCTTGAAACTAATGAAAACGTTCGATTTTGGACTCAAAAAAGGGCACAACGAGCAAGCTGGCTATCCCCGTCGTAGAGCTCTCAGAGAGCTTTGCAACGGTATGCTGTGCGCTGCGTAACTCCTTACGGATCAAAAGGTATGGGCACCGGAGCGACGGAGACATGGTCACAAACCCTAAGCCCTCAGTTAGGGGCCTAGCCTCTACGTGAAGCGAAGTTGTCTTGCCCAATGTTCCGTGGGGTTCAGTAATAAAGATTTGGTGGATAAAGTATCTTGGCAACCCTAACCAGGGTAAAAAAAATTGAAAAGGGGGTGCAACACGAGGACTTCCCAGGGGGTCACGAATCCTAGTACCACTCTCGCCCAAGCACGCTTAACTTCAGAGTTCCGATGGGATCCGGTGCATTAGTGCTGGTATGATCGCACCCGTCATGTTGAGGGCACAATTTCTATATGTGTTAACGGTTCACAATCCCAGCCTAGAGAGATGGCCCATTCAAAAGGCCCAATGGGCTTAACGACAACCCATCTGCTCTAACAACGCAGCATCCTCGCAAGACATTATATCACCACGTAGTAGGGCCCTATGACGTCCCGCGAGTCAGGTTGTCGTCCTTTGAACAGTTCACAACGTATGATTCGGGACGAGAAAACAAAGCAAAAGAAGAAAAGTAGCTTAAAACTTATGAAAACGTTCGATTTTGGGCTCCAAAAATGGGCACAGCGAGCAAGCTGGCTACCCCCGTCGTAGAGCACTCAGAGAGCTTTGTAACGGTATGCTGTGCGCTGCGTAACTCCTTACGGATCAAAAGTTATTGGCACTGGAGCGACAGAGACCTGGTCACAAGCCCTAAGCCCTCAGTTTACGGGCCTAGCCTCTACGTGATGTGAAGTTGTCTTGCCCAATGTTCCGTGGGATTCAGTAATAGAGATTTGGTGGATAAAGTATCTTGGCAACCCTAACCAGGGAAAAAAATTGAAAAGGGGGTGCAACATGAGGACTTCCCAGGGGGTCACCCATCTTAGTACTACTTTAGCCCAACCACGCTTAACATCGGAGTTTTGATGTGATCTAGTGCATTAGTGCTGGTATGATCGCATCCGTCATGTTGTGGGCACAATTCCTATATGTGTTAACGGTTCACAGTCCCAGCCTAGAGAGATGGCCCATTCAAAAGGCCCAATGGGCTTAACGACAACCCAACATCTTCAACAACGTAGCATCCTAGTAAGACGTGATATCGACACGTTGTAGGGCACTCTGATGTCCCGCGAGTCAGGTTGTCATCCTTTTAACCATTCACGATGTACGATCCGGGACGGAAAAACATTGCAAAAGAATAAAAATGGACCGAAATAGATGAAAACGTTCGATTTTGGGCTCCAAAAATGGGCACAACGAGCAAGCTGGCTGCGCCCGTCGTAGTGCTCCCAAAGAGCTTTGCAACGGTACGCTGTGCACCGTGTAACTCCTTATGGATCAAAAGTTATGGGCACCGGAGCGACGGAGACTTGGTCACAAACCCTACGCCCTCGGTTTGCGGGCCCAGCCTATACATGAAACGAAGTTGTCTTGCCCAATGTTCCGTGGCATTCGGTAATAGAGATTTGGTGGATAAAGTATCTTGGCAACCCTAACCAGGGAAAAAAAATTGAAAAGCGGGTACAACACGAGGATTTCACAGGGGGTCACTCATCCTAGTACTACTCTCGCCCAAGAACGCTTAACTTCGGATGTCTGATGTGATCCGGTGCATTAGTCCTGGTATGATCGCACCGGTCATGTTGAGGCCACAATTCCCATATCTGTTAACGGTTCATAGTCCCAGCTAAAGATATAGCCCATTCAGAAGGCCCAATGGGCTTAACGACAACCCATCCGCTTCAACAACGCAGCATCCTCGCAAGACGTGATATCGACACGTTGTAGGGCCCTCTGATGTCCCGTGAGTCAGGTTGTCGTCCTTCTAACAGATCACGACGTACGATCCGGGACAGAAAAACAGAGCAAAAGAAGGAAAGTGCCCTGAAACTGATGAAAACGTTCGATTTTGGGCTCCAAAAACAGGCACAACGATCAAGCTGGCTGCCCCCGACGTAGAGCTCTCAGAGAGCTTTGCAACAGTATGATGTGCGCCGCATAACGCCTTACGGATCAAAAGTTATGGGCACCGGTGCGACGGAGACTTGGTCACAAACCCTACGCCCTCGTTTTGCGGGCCCTACCTCTAAGTGAAGCGATGTTGTCTTGCCCAATGTTCCGTGGGATTCGGTAATAGATTTGGTGGATAAAGTATCTTGGCAACCCTAACCAGGGCAAAAAAATTGAAAAGGGGGTGCAACACGAGGACTTTCCATGGGGTCACCCATCCTAGTACTACTCTCGCCCAGGCACGCTTAACTTCAGAGTTCTGATGGGATCTGGTGCATTAGTGCCTGTATGATCACACCCGTCATGTTGAGGGTACAATTCCTATATGTGTTAACGGTTCACAGTCCCGGCCTAAAGTGATGGCCCATTCAAAAGGCCCAATGGGCTCAACGACAACCCATCTGCTTCAACAACACAGCATACTCGCAAGACGTGATATTGACACGTTCTAGGGCCCTCTTATGTCCGGCGAGTCAGGTTGTCGTTCTTTTAACAGTTCACGACGTATGATTCAGGATGGAAAAACAGAGCAAAAGAAGAAAAGTGGCCTGAAACTGAGTAAACGTTCGATTTTGGGCCCCAAAAATGGGTAAAGCGAGCAAGCTGGCTGCCCCCATCGTAGAGCTCTCACAGAGCTTCGCAACGGTATGATGTGTGCCACGTACCACCTTACAGATCAAAATTTATGGGCATCGGAGCGACGGAGACCTGGTCACAAACCCTACGCCCTCGGTTTGCGAGCCCAGCCTCTACGTGAAGCGAAGTTGTCTTGCCCAATGTTCCGTGGGATTCGGTAATAGAGATTTGGTGGATAAAGTATCTTGGCAACCCTAACCAGGGCAAAAAAAATTGAAAAGAGGGTGCAACATGAGGAGTTCCCAAGGGGTCACCCATCTTAGTACTACTCTCGTCGAACCACGCTTAACTTCAGAGTTCTGATGTGATCTGGTGCATTAGTCCTGGTTTGATCGCACCCGTCATGTTGAGGGCCCAATTCCTACATGTGTTAACGGTTCGCAATCCCAACCTAGAAAGATGGCCCATTCAAATGGCACAATGGGCTTAACGACAACCCATCTGCTTCAACAACGCAGCATCCTCGCAAGACCTGATATCGACACATTGTAGGCCCCTCTGATGTCTAGCGAATCTGGATGTCGTCCTTTTAACAGTTCACAACGTACGATCCGGGACAGAAAAATAGAGCAAAAGTAGAAAAGTGGCCTGAAACTGATGAAAATGTTCAATTTTGGGCTTCAAAAATGGGCACAACGAGCAACCTGGCTACCCCCGTCGTCGAGCTCTCAGAGAGCTTTGCAACGGTATGCTGTGCGCCGCGTAACTCCTTACGGATCAAAAGTTATGGGCATCGGAGCGACGGAGACCTGGTCACAAACCCTACACCCTCGGTTTGCGGGCCCAGCCTCTACGTGAAGCGAAGTTGTCTTGCCCAATTTTCTGTGGGATTCGGTAATTGAGATTTGGTGGATAAAGTATCTTGGCAACCCTAACCAGGGCAAAAAAAATTGAAAAGAGGGTGCAACATGAGGAGTTCCCAAGGGGTCACCCATCCTAGTACTACTCTCGCCCAACCACGCTTAACTTCGGAGTTCTGATGTGATCTGGTGCATTAGTGCTGGTTTGATCGCACCCGTCATGTTGAGGGCACAATTCCTACATGTGTTAACGGTTCGCAATCCCAACCTAGAAAGATGGCCCATTCAAATGGCACAATGGGCTTAACGACAACCCATCTGCTTCAACAACGTAGCATCCTCGCAAGACGTGATATCAACACGTTGTAGGCCTTCTGATGTCCTGCGAGTCTGGATGTCGTCCTTTTAACAGTTCATAACGTACGATCCGGGGCTGAAAAATAGAGCAAAAGCAGAAAAGTGGCCTGAAACTGATGAAAATGTTCGATTTTGGGCTTCAAAAATGGGCACAACGAGCAAGCTGGTTGCCCCCGTCGTAGAGCTCTCAGAGGGCTTTGCAATGGTATGTTGTACGCCGCGTAACTCCTTACGAATCAAAAGTTATGGGCATCGGAGCGACAGAGCCTGGGCACAAACACTATGCCCTCGGTTTGCGGGCCCAACCTATACATGAAACGAAGTTGTCTTGGCCAATGTTTTGTGGGATTCAGTAATAGAGATTTGGTGGATAAAGTATCTTGGCAACCCTAACCAGGGAAAAAAAATTGAAAAGCGGGTACAACACGAGGATTTCCCAGGGGGTCACCCATCCTAGTACTACTCTCACCCAAGAACGCTTAACTTCGGATTTCTGATGTGATCCGGTGCGTTAGTCCTGGTATGATCGCACTGGTCATGTTGAGGGCACAATTCTCATATGTGTTAACGGTTCACAATCCTAGCTAGAGATATAGCCCATTCAGAAGGCCCAATGGGCTTAACGACAACCCATCCGCTTCAACGATGCAGCATCCTCGCAAGACGTGATATCAACACGTTGTAGGGCCCTCTGATATCCCGTGAGTCAGGTTGTCGTCCTTCTAACAGATCACGACGTACGATCCGGGACGAAAAAACATAGCAAAAGAAGGAAAGTGCCCTGAAACTGATGAAAACGTATGATTTTGGGCTCCAAAAACAGACACAACGAGCAAGCTGGCTGCCCCCGACGTAGAGCTCTCAGAGAGCTTTGCAACGGTATGCTGTGGGCGCGTAACGCCTTACGAATCAAAAGTTATGGGCACCGGAGCAACGGAGACCTAGTCACAAACCCTACGCCCTCGGTTTGCGGGCCCTGCCTCTACGTGACGCAATGTTGTCTTGCCCAATGTTCTGTGGGATTCGGTAATAGAGATTTGGTGGATAAAGTATCTTGGCAACCCTAACCAGCACAAAAAAAATTGAAAATGGGGTGCAACACGAGGACTTTCCAGGGGGTCACCCATCCTAGTACTACTATCGCCTAGGCATGCTTAACTTCAAAGTTCTGATGGGATCTGGTGCATTAGTGCCTGTATGATCACACCCATCATGTTGAGGGTACAATTCTTATATGTGTTAACGGTTCACAGTCCCGGCCTAAAGAGATGGCCCATTCAAAAGGCCCAATGGGCTCAACGACAACCCATCTGCTTCAACAATGCAGCATCCTCGCAAGACGTGATATTGACACGTTGTAGGGCCCTCTGATGTCCCGCGTGTGAAGCCCGAACCCGAATTGCGTGCGATATCTCGTTTTGCGTGCCCTAACCTAGATGTGCGTGCCATGACCTAGGTTTGAGAATTGTATTTAGTTTTGTGTGCCTTGCATTGAATTTCGTGCATTCATATACGGTTACGTGCGTTTACTTGAAAAACATGCGTTCGTCTCGTAGTTCGTGTCCTGCCTCGTAGGGCGTGCCTTAGACCTAGGAAAGCGTGCTTTCACGCTAATCAAGAAAGCATCTTTCACGAAGCACTAGACTATTAAACAATCCTACAAAATCCACTAACAATATAATAATCCAAATTCCTTTCACTAGAAGACAAAAATGCACCAAAAACAAACATTCTTTATTCTTTTTGCATTATTCTTTTTTGCACTTCCAAGATACAATTAAATAATGCTTAAGATGACAAAAATTCAGCCAATTCATTAGCTTTGGCCGACCACTAAGAGCATTGGTCTAACAATTGCATATTTTATTCATAGTCTTAGTCAAACACTTAGCATGATGCATTAAAAAATTGCTCAAATTGCACCCAATTTCTTCACCATTCTCGACCATAGCATTTTGCCCATGCTTAACATTTCAAATTAAAGAATTTTGAAGACACAAAGCTGAAAATGGGCTGCCCAATGCCGACATACTCCTCAAAATTGCCAAGACCTTCATTTCTTTGTCATTTCTTTCATTTCCTCTCACAAACTCTCTCTCCTCTCATTCTTCTCTCTCCATTTCGGTCCTTGGCTGAAATCTCATCATCTTTGTTCATCTTCATCACACCTTGGTCGAACAAGGCAAGCAAACCATCAAGAAAACCAAGCAAACAAGCTAGAGTTCGAAAATTTCTCTTGCATGCGCATTTGAAGCTCCATTTCGGCCTAGGTGAGTTACTAAGCATCCATTTCTTTTCTTCATAGTTTAACATCATGCTTGTGCTAAGAGTTTGAACATTAAGCTAGGAAAAATAGAGAAAAACTAGTGAGGTTCTCGGCTAAGCAAGGGAAAGGAGAAGGTTTGAGCTTCAACAAAGGGTCTTGAGCATTTTGTGGTTGATTGCTAAGGTGAGGGTTAAAAGCTTTTGAAAACTCTTTGAAATTTCACATGCATGTTCACAAATGAGTATATTTGCTTCTGTACTTGAGTTATGTGGTCGTCCATGAGCTTAAACAACCATGCATGGCAAGAACTTGGCTTGAAAATGATGCTAGGTGAAGTCGAATTTATGTGACAGCTCTCTGACCAGTCTGTTCGAGGTAAGTTTAGCTAAGAAAATGGTGTTGAAAATGCTTGAAAATTGGTGGGTGACTAGTTTGGGCAGTTTTGAACATTTTTCCCAGAAATAGGTCGAAGCAAATTTTGACTCTAAGGTCCTCAAAATGGCAAATCATTAAAATGTGACCAAATCTGGAAATCTGGAAAAATGAATCAGGTTTTGGCAGATGCACTGACCTTGTGGAACGAACCATATTTGACTTAGTAAATGTTGTCCAAAATGCATGAAAATTTGTATGCTGCTATAGTTTTCAGTTCTGGACAACTTTGGCAGAAATAGACCAAAGCTAAAAAGGAATCTAAGGACCTCAAAAACGTCATTTTCTGAAAAGTGTGCAAATCTGGACAGTTTTGTGTTACCTCACTGTTTCGGTTATAACTAATGATTCTGAACTCCAATTGATGCAAGGCTTGTTTCTGATTTTATATAACTTCTTAAGCTTTAATTTGACATCTTATTCACTGAATTTGGAGATTGTTTGGTTATCCCATTGATCATGAGAAAACAGCCTATTGCAGTGAGTGTTCCACTTAGCTATGTGCTTGGAAAACTATTGTAACCTCTTTTGTGGCACTAGTTGCTTGGAATTGTGGTGTTGGAATATTATGTGGACTGTTTTAAGCACTTGAGGATGTATGAATTGAATGATGTATGACTTGGGAATGATGTTAAGTTGACTTAGGGTTTGATCGCACGATTATGCATGAAATGGAAACCCTAATGATTAAATATTCTTGCTAAGTGTTAACCATTGGATATTGTGAGGAAACTGTAAGTTGCGTGGGCTGCCCGTAAATGTTTTATAACTTTAAAAGTGATCTTGACCATTGCATGTTGACAAATAAGCTTTTCTCGCATTTGAACCCTTGTTGATATCACTACATGTTGAGTAATCTTATCACTTGATTGCGTGGACTTTTAATGAGTTATATGGTCTGTTTTACATGTGTTACATGGCTGCCCGTTTAATTTCCATATAACTCTATATGCCTTTCAAGTGAAATTTCCTGTCCTATCTTGTCCTGCCTGTTTATCTGTCAATGTGCAATCTTATGACTGTCCGGAGGCAACCTACTTTGTTGTCCTCCTTCTGTGATATATATTACCTGTCATAAATGTGCATTGCATACAAGGTTGCAACCTTTCCTGTTGGCATGGTAGTGATCACGTACGCCGGGCGGCATCGGGCTTGCCGGTGATACCGTGACCACCATGGTCCCATTCCCTCTCTCGCTTGGGGGCTAGACTTCCTCGGAGAGTTGGGTCGTAGGATTTTGGGGTACATCCGGAGTACACCCACCTGGTGTGTTTGGGGAATGATTTGAAGTCGGCCGCAACAGGTGATCCTAGATCTGATCTGAGAGCAAAAGCTCACCGTATCCTTTTTATTATATGTATAAGTACTCCCGCTTGGATCCTAGAGAACCTCGGGGAGGAAAGACTGGTATTCCTGTTTCTGTATTTGTATTTCTGTACTTGTACTTCTGTTGTATTCATGTTTGAAAAAGGGATTTTCATAAGTTTAACCAGAAAATGAGTTTCAAACTTATTTCTCGTTTCCCCCTCGCTGAGTTCATAAGGACTCACCCTCTTTCATCATTTCAGGTGAAGAAGAACAGACACAGGAACCCGAGCTCAATGTACCTAATGATGAACCTCTGGAATGATTGCTTGTTATCGTTGTTTTGCTTGAACGTGACTTCTTGTGAACTTTTGTTACTTAAAGACTATTTCCCTTATGTTGTTGTTGCTTGTGATGTAAAAGACCCCCGCTGTAATTTGGGGTCTAATTTTGGGTTGTACGTAATTTAAGTAGACTGATACTAGACATGGCACTACTATGATCGTTTTGCTTTTACTACCGCTAGTATCTATCACAGGTTATGATGCTTAGTTAAGAAATAGGTTAATGAACTTATCCAATCTTAGCAGGTACTCGCTAATAAGCTAAGATCAACAGGTATATTTTGAAATGAGGATAAATGAACAAACGAGACATAGTATCATGTTAGGTTATAAATTAAACGGGACGTCGAATTAACCAATAGGCAATTCAATTGATGGAATAATAGTAATCTTAGCTGGAATTGAATTTGAAATGGTAAATTTTGAGGCTGTTAGAAAATTTAGGTCAAAACAAAGAGCTCAATTACAGTCGTCATGCTGCCGAATTTTCGGAAGTTTTGGAGTCTAGAATAAAACGTTAAGTGTTAAACCTCCTAGAATGATTAAGAATGTGAAAGGACTTGATTGTTTAGATCACACCCTAGTCTAACCTTTATAGGCCGGGTTGGGGCGTGACACCTTAGAAGAATGGTATCAGAGCTTAGATTGCTTAAGCCGGGTTTAACTCTCGGACCATGGGTTGAGCCCTAAGATAATTAGGATGACTTGTTTATGTGTTAAATGTGCCTTCTATGCTCTATGTGCTTAAGTGACTTATATGCCTTAAATGTTTTTAGAATTGTATCTATAATATGTTGCATATCTTATGCATTAGATTCTTAATTATCATATTTCAATAAATTGTGCCTATAGATGGCTGGCCCTAGTACCCGTACTACTAATAGGAGCGGTGAACCTCAAGAGACCGGGGATGCTTATCAGCCTAATCCAGGTATAGCTATGTTTAATATGATGGCAACTGCCATGGATCGTGTGTCACGTGTGATGGAGCGTCAGGATGCTCGTGAGGCCAACAACAACATCAACAACAGGAATGAGGGTAACCATGGGAGACACAGCAGAATGAGGGAATTCCTTGACTTTCGCCCGTCTAAATTCTACGGGGAAGCTGATGATGAGAAAGCAGAGGCTTGGCTGTCCGAGATCGAGAAGATTTTTAGGCCACTTGATTATACAGATGAAGAGAAATTGGAGTTTGCTGTATTTCTGTTGCACGGGGATGCCGAGCATTGGTGGCACACTGTAGAGGCACTATGGGAGACTGATCGGACACCTCGCTTGTGGGGTAATTTTGTTAAGGCATTTAAGGAAAAATATGTACCTGCAGTTTCTAGGCAGAGGCGGATCGAGGAGTTCATGCACTTGACCCAGGGTAATATGACGGTGGCCCAGTACGAGGCTCGTTTTGACCGACTGTCCCGTTATGCTCAGTATATGGTTTGTACTCCGGAGGCAAAAATGTGGAAATTTACTATTGGATTGAGGCCAGAGATTCAAGACCAGTTAGCTTCTCATGACTTCGATACTTATTCTGCTCTCTTTGCTGCTGCCTCTCGAGTTGAGAAGAGGAAACTAGATGGAGCCGGTTCGAGTCAACCCAACAAGAAACCATACCAGCCTCCAAGTCAGCAGAGGAAATTCCATAATCAGGGTCATAACCAAGGCTAGAGCCAGAGCAGGTCAGGGAATAGCCGTGGCCCGACGAAAGCGCCATCAGCCTCTTCTGCCCGTGGATCCACAGGTAGTTCACCTGCTACTCAGTCCATCAGCTGCTCATATTGTGACAGGAAGGGGCATACCGAGGCCCAGTGTTGGAGAAAGTTGGGACGATGTATGAGGTGCGGCAGTGATCAGCACCAGATCAAGGATTGCCCTAAACGTCAGGCAGGGCAGAATCAGGGTAAACCAGCCGGTAGAGGTAAGACTCCAGTTCCCAGGGTCCAGGCCCGAGCCTATGCTATCGAGTGCGAGGAAATCCCAGATGAGACCGCTGTTGTTGAAGGTACATTCTTCATACTGAATCAACCTGTTAAGGTGTTAATTGATCCGGGTGCTACTCATTCATTTATTACTCCATTATGTGTGAGACGTGGGAAATTGAAAGTTGTATGTTGCCATTTGAAGTAGAAGTTGGTACTCCAATGGGTTCTAAACTTGTAACTAGTTTAGTTTGTAAAGCATGTAGAATCCAAATTAAGGATAGGGAATTCTCAGCCAATCTTATTGTATTACCTTTTCGAGACTACGAGCTCATTTTAGGGATGGACTGGCTGGCAAAACATCATGTCCAACTGGATTGCCGGGCGAAGATCATAACATTCCGGGTACCTGATCAACCGAAACTGGAGATTATGAGACGAAGACAATTCACCGGGAGTTCCATTATTTCATCTACAAAAGCAGTGAAGTCCTTGAGGAAAGGATGCAGCGGATACTTGGCTTACCTTATCAACAAGCCGTCGGATAAAGCTAAGTTGGAGGAGATGCCTGTAATCAAAGACTATGCAGATGTGTTCCCTGAAGAGTTACACGGTTTGGCCCCAAATCGGGAGATCGAGTTTGCTATAGAGTTGCTGCCTGACGCCCAGCCGATATCGAAAGCTCCCTATCGTATGGCACCGGCCTAGCTACAAGAATTGAAGGACCAATTGCAAGGATTGCTGAAGAAGGGATTTGTACAACCGAGCTCTTCACCGTGGGGTGCGCCAGTATTATTTGTTAAGAAGAAAGACGGAACGTTGAGGCTATGCATTGACTATCGAGGTTTGAACCAAGTGACTGTCAAGAATAAATACCCACTTCCCCTGATTGACGAGTTGTTTGATCAACTGCAAGGAGCCAAAGTGTATTCGAAACTCGACTTGAGGCAAGGGTATTATCAGTTGCGGATCAAGAAGGAAGATGTGCCTAAAACGGCTTTCAGGACGAGATATGGGCACTATGAATATGTAGTGATGCCTTTTGGACTAACTAATGCCCCTACAGCCTTTATGGATTTGATGCATAGGTGTTTCAACCCTACTTGGACCAATTTGTGGTGATCTTCATTGATGACATTTTGGTATACTCGAAATCGGAGGTGGAGCATGAGCAACATCTGCGGTTGGTACTGCAGAAACTTCGAGAGCATCGATTGTATGCAAAGTTTAGCAAGTGTGAATTCTGGTTGCAGCAGATTGCATTTTTGGGGCATATCATATCCCAAGAGGGAATAGCGGTAGATCCAGCAAAGATCGATGCAGTGATGTCTTGGAAGAAGCCGGAAAATGTTACGGAAGTCCGGAGTTTTCTTGGTCTAGCCGGCTATTATCGGAGGTTCGTGAAGGATTTCTCTAAGATTGCAGGACCGCTTACAAAGCTCACTCAAAAGAAAACCAAGTTCGTGTGGGATGATAAGTGTGAGAACAGCTTCCAAGAGTTGAAGAAGAGATTGACTACTGCACCAGTTCTTGCATTGCCTGAAGGGAGTCAAGGTTTCGTAATCTATAGCGATGCATCGAAAGAAGGATTGGGGTGTGTATTGATGCAAAATGGAAGAGTTATTGCATATGCTTCTAGGAAACCAAAACCGTATGAGACGAATTACCCGACGCATGACTTGGAGTTAGCGGCTATTGTGTTTGCACTCAAGAAATGGAGGCATTATCTGTGGGGTAACAAGTTTGAGGTATTTACCGATCATAAGAGCTTGAAATACTTGTTTTCTCAAAAGGAGTTGAATATGAGGCAAAGGCGGTGGATGGAGCTTTTGGATGATTATAACTGCTCAATTAATTATGTGCCGGGTAAGGCGAACGTAGTCGCAGATGCCTTAAGCAGAAAAGAAAGCATGGCGAAACTGGAAGTCAAGGTGCAGGAGTTGTTGGGGGAAGCGTTTCTATGGAAACCACAATTAACTCAGAAGGGGTTACTTTTTTCCACTACCCAAGTTCAATCGACTTTGTTATCTGAGTTACGAGAGGCTCAACAGAAGGACCAACAATTTCAAAAGATTAAGGAAAGCAATGCAGATTTCAAGTTTCACGACGATGGTGTTTGGAGGTTTAGGAACCGGGTTTGTGTTCCCAATAAGCCAGAGCTGAAAAAGAAGATTCTTGAGGAAGCACATAATTCAAGATATACTATTCACCCCGGTGGAACAAAGATGTATCGGGATTTGAAGCAACACTATTGGTGGAATAACATGAAAAGAGAAATTGCGGAGTTTGTAGCACGGTGTTTAACCTGCCAGAGAGTCAAAGCAGAACATCAACGACCTGCAGGTTTACTTCAGCCGTTGGAGATTCCTCAATGGAAATGGGAACATATCACTATGGATTTTGTTATGGACCTGCCTAGATCACAGAAGGGTCGTGACGCCGCTTGGGTTATAGTAGATAGATTGACTAAGTCGGCACACTTTTTACCAATAAACAAGGAGGATAATCCTGAGAAACTGGGAGATATGTATGTGGCGGAGATTGTAAGATTGCACGGGATGCCTGTGAGTATTGTATCGGATAGGGATCCTCGTTTTACTTCCCGATTTTGGAAGAGATTGCAAGAAGCTTTGGGGACGAAATTGAGTTTTAGCACGGCTTATCACCCTCAGACGGATGGTCAATCGGAGAGAACTATTCAGATTTTGGAGGACATGCTGAGGGCATGTGTGTTGGACTTCGGGAAAGGTTGGGAGAAATATCTATCTCTAGCAGAGTTCGCCTACAACAATAGTTATCAGGCCACGATCGGGATGGCCCCATTTGAGGCGCTGTATGGACGGAAATGTCGATCACCAATTTACTGGGATGAAGTAGGTGAGGCGAGGACTTTTGACCCGACCCTTTTACCTGAACTGATGAAAACTGTTGATAACATCCACCTCATCCGGAAACGGATGCTTACCGCCCAGAGCAGGCAGAAGAGTTATGCAGACCGACGGAGACGGAGTCTCGAGTTTGAGGTTGGTGACAAGGTGTTCTTGAAGATATCACCCCGGAGGGGACTGATTAAACATGGCAAGGGTGGAAAGTTGAGCCCGAGATTTGTAGGACCGTTTGAGATAGTTGAGAAGATTGGCAAGTTGGCGTATCGACTAGCACTACCCCAGAACCTCTCCAATATTCATGACGTCTTTCATGTGTCGATGCTGCGGAAGTATCATCCTGACCCGTCGCATATCTTGGAGCCAGAGCCGTTGCAGCTTCGGGAGAACTTGTCCTATGAGGAAAAGCCCATTCGGATCTTAGACCAACAGGATCGGGAGTTGCGCAACAGAACCATACCTATGGTGAAAGTGCTGTGGGATCATCATGGAGTCGAAGAAGCAACGTGGGAAAGGCGAGACCAGATGGAGCAGCAATATCCAGCTTTATTTCAAGGTAAATATTGAATTTCGGGACGAAATTCTTTTAAGGAGGGGAGGATGTGAAGCCCGACCCCGAATTGCGTGCGATATCTCGTTTTGCGTGCCCTAACCTAGATGTGCGTGCCATGACCTAGGTTTGAGAATTGTATTTAGTTTGTGTGCCTTGCATTGAATTTTGTGCATTCATATAGGGTTACGTGCGTTTACTTGAAAAATGTGCGTTCGTCTCGTAGTTCGTGTCCTACCTCGAAGTGCGTGCCCTAAACCTAGGAAAGCGTGTCTTCACGCTAATCAAGAAAGCATCTTTCACGAAGCACTAGACTATTAAACAATCCTACAAAATCCACTAACAATATAATAATCCAAATTCCTTTCACTAGAAGACAAAAATGCACCAAAAACAAACATTCTTTATTCTTTTTGCATTATTCTTTTTTGCACTTCCAAGATACAATTAAATAATGCTTAAGATGACAAAAATTCAGCCAATTCATTAGCTTTGGCCGACCACTAAGAGCATTGGTCTAACAATTGCATATTTTATTCATAGTCTTAGTCAAACACTTAGCATGATGCATTAAAAAATTGCTCAAATTGCACCGAATTTCTTCACCATTCTCGACCATAGCATTTTGCCCATGCTTCACATTTCAAATTAAAGAATTTTGAAGACACAAAGCTGAAAATGGGCTGCCCAATGCCGACATACTCCTTAAAATTGCCAAGACCCTCATTTCTTTGTCACTCCTTTCATCTCCTCACACAAACCCTCTCTCCTCTCATTCTTCTCTCACCATTTCGGACCTTGGCTGAAATCTCATCATCTTTGTTCATCTTCATCACCCCTTGGACGAACAAGGCAAACAAAGCATCAAGATAACCAAACAAACAAGCTAGAGTTCGAAAATTTCTCTTGCATGCGCATTTGAAGCTCCATTTCGGCCTAGGTGAGTTACTAAGCATCCATTTCTTTTCTTCATAGTTTAACATCATGCTTGTGCTAAGAGTTTGAACATTAAGCTAGGAAAAATAGAGAAAAACTAGTGAGGTTCTCGGCTAAGCAAGGGAAAGGAGAAGGTTTGAGCTTCAACAAAGGGTCTTGAGCATTTTGTGGTTGATTGCTAAGGTGAGGGTTAAAAGCTTTTGAAAACTCTTTGAAATTTCACATGCATGTTCACAAATGAGTATATTTGCTTCTGTACTTGAGTTATGTGGTCGTCCATGAGCTTAAACAACCATGCATGGCAAGAACTTGGCTTGAAAATGATGCTAGGTGAAGTCGAATTTATGTGACAGCTCTCTGACCAGTCTGTTCGAGGTAAGTTTAGCTAAGAAAATGGTGTTGAAAATGCTTGAAAATTGGTGGGTGACTAGTTTGGGAAGTTTTTAACATTTTTCCCAGAAATAGGTCGAAGCAAATTTTGACTCTAAGGTCCTCAAAATGGCAAATCATTAAAATGTGACCAAATCTGGAAATCTGGAAAAATGAATCAGGTTTTGGCAGATGCACTGACCTTGTGGAACGAACCATATTTGACTTAGTAAATGTTTTCTAAAATGCATAAAAATTGGTGTGCTGCTAGATTTTTTAGTTCTGGACAACTTTGTCAGAAATAGACCAAAGCTAAAAAGGACTCTAAGGACCTCAAAAACGTCATTTTCTGAAAAGTGTGTAAATCTGGACAGTTTTGTGTTACCTCACTGTTTCGGTTATAACTAATGATTCTGAACTCCAATTGATGCAAGGCTTGTTTATGATTTTATATAACTTCTTAAGCTTTAATTTGACATCTTATTCACTGAATTTGGAGATTGTTTGATTATCCCATTGATCATGAGAAAACAGCCTATTGCAGTGAGTGTTCCACTTAGCTATGTGCTTGGAAAACTATTGTAACCTCTTTTGTGGCACTAGTTGCTTGGAATTGTGGTGTTGGAATATTATGTGGACTGTTTTAAGCACTTGAGGATGTATGAATTGAATGATGTATGATTTGGGAATGATGTTAAGTTGACTTAGGGTTTGATGGCACGATTATGCATGAAATGGAAACCCTAATGATTAAATATTCTTGCTAAGTGTTAACCATTGGATATTGTGAGGAAACTGTAAGTTGCGTGGGCTGCCCGTAAATGTTTTATAACTTTAAAAGTGATCTTGACCATTGCATGTTGACAAATAAGCTTTTCTCGCATTTGAACCCTTGTTGATATCACTACATGTTGAGTAATCTTATCACTTGATTGCGTGGACTTTTAATGAGTTATATGGTCTGTTTTACATGTGTTACATGGCTGCCCGTTTAATTTCCATATAACTCTATATGCCTTTCAAGTGAAATTTCCTGTCCTATCTTGTCCTGCCTGTTTATCTGTCAATGTGCAATCTTATGACTGTCCGGAGGCAACCTACTTTGTTGTCCTCCTTCTGTGATATATATTACCTGTCATAAATGTGCATTGCATACAAGGTTGCAACCTTTCCTGTTGGCATGGTAGTGATCACGTACGCCGGGCGGCATCGGGCTTGCCGGTGATACCGTGACCACCATGGTCCCATTCCCTCTCTCGCTTGGGGGCTAGACTTCCTCGGAGAGTTGGGTCGTAGGATTTTGGGGTACATCCGGAGTACACCCACCTGGTGTGTTTGGGGAATGATTTGAAGTCGGCCGCAACAGTTGATCCTAGATCTGATCTGAGAGCAAAAGCTCACCGTATCCTTTTTATTATATGTATAAGTACTCCCGCTTGGATCCTAGAGAACCTCGGGGAGGAAAGACTGGTATTCCTGTTTCTGTATTTGTATTTCTGTACTTGTACTTCTGTTGTATTCATGTTTGAAAAAGGGATTTTCATAAGTTTAACCGGAAAATGAGTTTCAAACTTATTTCTCGTTTCCCCCTCGCTGAGTTCATAAGGACTCACCCTCTTTCATCATTTCAGGTGAAGAAGAACAGACACAGGAACCCGAGCTCAATGTACCTAATGATGAACCTCTGGAATGATTGCTTGTTATCGTTGTTTTGCTTGAACGTGACTTCTTGTGAACTTTTGTTACTTAAAGACTATTTCCCTTATGTTGTTGTTGCTTGTGATGTAAAAGACCCCCGCTGTAATTTGGGGTCTAATTTTGGGTTGTACGTAATTTAAGTAGACTGATACTAGACATGGCACTACTATGATCGTTTTGCTTTTACTACCGCTAGTATCTATCACAGGTTATGATGCTTAGTTAAGAAATAGGTTAATGAACTTATCCAATCTTAGCAGGTACTCGCTAATAAGCTAAGATCAACAGGTATATTTTGAAATGAGGATAAATGAACAAACGAGACATAGTATCATGTTAGGTTATAAATTAAACGGGACGTCGAATTAACCAATAGGCAATTCAATTGATGGAATAATATTAATCTTAGCTGGAATTGAATTTGAAATGGTAAATTTTGAGGCTGTTAGAAAATTTAGGTCAAAACAAAGAGCTCAATTACAGTCGTCATGCTGCCGAATTTTCGGAAGTTTTGGAGTCTAGAATAAAACGTTAAGTGTTAAACCTCCTAGAATGATTAAGAATGTGAAAGGACTTGATTGTTTAGATCACACCCTAGTCTAACCTTTATAGGCCGGGTTGGGGCGTGACACCGCGAGTCAGGTTGTCGTTCTTTTAACAGTTCACGACGTATGATTCAAGACGGAAAAACAGAGCAAAAGAAGAAAAGTGGCCTGAAACTGAATAAACGTTCGATTTTGGGCCCCAAAAATGGGCAAAGCTAGCAAGCTGGCTGCCCCCATCGTAGAGCTCTCACAGAGCTTTGCAACGCCATACTGTGTGCCGTGTAACTCCTCACGGATCAAAATTTATGGGCACCGGAGTGACGGAGACCTGGTCCCAAACCCTACGCCCTTGGTTTACGGGCCCAGCCACTACGTGAGGCGAAGTTGTCTTGCCCAATGGGTCATGGGATTCGGTAATAGAGATTTGGCGGATAAAGTATCTTGGCAACCCTAACCAGGGAAAAAAAATTTGAAAAGGGGGTCCAACATGAGGACTTCCCAGGGGGTCACCCATCCTAGTACTACTCTCGCCCAACCACGCTTAACTTCGGAGTTCTGATGTGATCTGGTGCATTAGTGCTGGTTTGATCGCACCCGTCATGTTGAGGGCACAATTCCTACATGTGTTAACGGTTCGCAATCCCAACCTAGAAAGATGGCCCATTCAAATGGCACAATGGGCTTAACGACAACCCATCTGCTTCAACAACGTAGCATCCTCGCAAGACGTGATATCAACACGTTGTAGGCCTTCTGATGTCCTGCGAGTCTGGATGTCGTCCTTTTAACAGTTCATAACGTACGATCCGGGGCTGAAAAATAGAGCAAAAGCAGAAAAGTGGCCTGAAACTGATGAAAATGTTCGATTTTGGGCTTCAAAAATGGGCACAACGAGCAAGCTGGTTACGGCCGTCGTAGAGCTCTCAGAGGGCTTTGCAACGGTATGCTGTACGCCGCGTAACTCCTTACGGATCAAAAGTTATGGGCATCGGAGCGACGGAGACCTGGTCACAAATCCTACAACCTCGGTTTGCGGGCCCAGCCTCTACGTGAAGCGAAGTTGTCTTGCCCAATGTTCCGTAGGATTCGGTAATTGAGATTTGGTGGATAAAGTATCTTGGCAACCCTAACCAGGGCAAAAAAAATTGAAAAGAGGGTGCAACATGAAGAATTCCCAAGGGGTCACCCATCCTAGTACTACTCTCGCCCAAGCATGCTTAACTTCGGAGTTCTGATGGGATCCGGGGCATTAGTGCTGGTATGATCCCATCCGTCATCTTGAGGGCACATTTGCTATATCTGTTAACGCTCCAGAGTCCCAGCCTTGAGAGATGGCCCATTCAAAATGCCCAATGGGCTTAACGACAACCCATCCACTTCAACAACGCAGCATCCTCGCAAGACATGATATCGACAGGTTGTAGGGCCCTCTGATATCCCGTGAGTCAGGTTGTCGTCCTTTTAACAATTCACGACATACGATCCGGGATGAAAAAACATTGCAAAGGAAGAAAAGTGGCCTAAAACTGATGAAAACGTTCGATTTTGGGCACCAAAAATGGGCACAGCGAGCAAGATGGCTTCCCCCATCGTAGAGCTCTCAGAGAGCTTTGCAACGGCATGTTTTGCACCGCGTAACTCCTTACGGATTAAAAGTTATGGGCACCGGAGCGACGGAGACTTGGTAACAAACCTTATGCCATCGGTTTGCGAGCCCAGCCTCTATGTGAAGCGATGTTGTCTTGCCCAACGTTCCGTGGGATTCGGTAATAGCGATTTGGTGGATGAAGTATCTTGGCAACCCTAACAGGGCAAAAAAAATTGAAAAGTGGGTGCAACACGAGGACTTCCCAAGGGGTCACCCATCCTAGTACTACTCTCGCCCAAGCACGCTTAACTTCGGAGTTCTGATGGGATCCGGTGCATTAGTGCTGGTATGATCGTACCCTTCATGTTGAGGGCAAAATTCCTATATGTGTCAATGGTGTACAGTCCCAACCTAGGGAGATGGCCCATTCAAGACGTGATATTGACACATTGTATGACTCTCTGATGTCGCACGAGTCAGGTTGTCGTCCTTTTAACAGTTAACGCCGTACGATCCAGGATGGAAAAACAGAGCAAAAGTAGAAAAGTTGCCCGAAACTGATGAAAACGTTCGATTTTGGGCTCCAAAAATTGGCACAGCGAGCAAACTGGCTGGCCCCGCCGTAGAGCTCTCAGAGAGCTTTGCAACGGTATGCTGTGCGCCGTGTAACTCCTTACGGATCAAAAGTTATGGGCACCGGAGCGACGGAGACCTGGTCACAAACCCTACACCCTCGGTTTGCGAGCCTAGCCTCTACGTGAAGCGATGTTGTCTTGCCCAATGTTCCTTGGGATTCGGTAATAGAGATTTGGTGGATAAAGTATCTTGGCAACCCTAACCAGGGCAAAAAAAATTGAAAAGGGGTGCAACACAAGGACTTCCCAGGGGGTCACCCATCTTGGTACTACTCTCGCCCAAGCACGCTTAACTTCCGAGTTCTGATGGGATCCGGTGCATTTGTGCTAGTATGATCGCCCCCGTCATGTTGAGGGCGCAATTCCTATATGTGTTAACGGTTCACAGTCCCAGCCTAGAGATATGGCCCATTCAAAAGGCCCAATGGGCTTAACGACAACCCATCCACTTCAACAACACAGCATCCTTACAAGACGTGATATCAACACGTTGTAGCGCCCTCTGATGTCCCGCGAGTCAGGTTGTCGTCCTTTTAACAGTTCACGACGTAGGATCCGGGACAGAAAAACATTGCAAAAGAAGAAAAGTGGCCTGAAATAGATGAAAACGTTTGATTTTGGGCTCCAAAAATGGGCATAGCGAGCAAGCTGGCTGCCCTCGTCGTATAGCTCTCAGAGAGTTTTGCAACGGTATGCTTTGCACCGCGTATCTCCTTACGGATCAAAAGTTATGGGCACCAGAGCGACGGAGACCGGGTCACAAACCCCACGCCCTCGGTTTGCGGGCCCAGCATATACGTGAAGCGAAGTTGTCTTGCCCAATGTTCCGTGGGATTCATTAATAGTGATTTGGTGGATAAAGTATCTTGGCAACCCTAACCAGGGCAAAAAAAATTGAAAAGGGGGTGCAACACGAGGACTTCCCAGGGGGTCACCCATCCAAGTACTAGTCTTGCCTAAGCACCCTTAACTTCGGAGTTATGATGTGATCCGGTGCTTTAGTGCTGGTATGATCGCACTCGTCATGTTCAGGGCACAATTCCTATATGTGTTAACGGTTCATAATACCAGCCTAGAGAGATGGCCGATTCAGAAGGCCCAATGGGCTTAACGACAACCCATCCGCTTCAACAATGCAGCATGATTGTAAGACGTGATATCGACACGTTGTGGGGCCCTCTGATGTCCCGCGAGTCAGGTTGTCGTCCTTTCAACAATTCACGACGTACGATCCGGGACGGAAAAACAGAGGAAAAAAAGAAAATTGGCCTGAAACTGATATAAACGTTCGATTTTGCGCTCCAAAAACCGGCCACAGTTAGCAAGCTGGCTGCCCCCGTCGTAGAGCTCTTTGAGAGCTTTGTAACGGTATGTTGTGCGCCGCGTAACTCCTTACGGATCAAAAGTTATAGGCACCGGAGCGACGGAGACCTGGTCACAAACACTACACCCTTGGTTTGCAAGCCCAGCGTCTACGTGAAGCGAAGATGTCTTGCCCAATGTTCCGTGGGATTCGTTAATAGAGATTTGGCGGATAAAGTATTTTGGCTACCCTAACCAGGGAAAAAAAATTGAAAAGGGGGTGCAACATGAGGACTTCCCAGGGGGTTACCCATCTTAGTACTGCTCTCGCCCAACCACGCTTAACTTCGGAGTGCTGATGTGATCTGGTGCATTAGTGCTGGTATGATCGCACCCGTCATGTTGAGGGCACAATTCCTACATGTGTTAACGGTTCACAATCTCAACCTAGACAGATAGCCCATTCAAATGGCCCAATGGGCTTAACGACAACCCATCCGCTTCAACAACGGAGCATCCTCGCAAGACGTGATATCGAAAAGTTGTAGGGCCCTCTGATGTCCAGCGAGTCTGGTTGTCGTCCTTTTAACAGTTCACGACGTACGATCCGGGACTGAAAAACCGACCAAAAGCAAAAAAGTGGCCTAAAACTGATGAAAATGTTCAATTTTGGGCTCCAAAAATGGGCACAACGAGCAAGCTGGCTGCCCCCATCGTAGAGCTCTCAGAGAGCTTTGCAACGGTATGTTGTGCGCCGCGTGACTCCTTACGGATCAAAAGTTATGGGCACTAGAGCGACGGAGACCTGGTCACAAACCCTACGCCCTCGGTTTGCGAACCCAGCCTCTATGTGAAGCGATGTTGTCTTGCCCAATGTTCCGTGGTATTCGGTAATTGAGATTTGGTGGATAAAGTATCTTGGCAACCGTAACCATGGCAAAAAAAATTGAAAAGAGGGTGCAACAAGAGGACTTCCCAGGGGGTCACCCATCCTAGTACTACTCTCGCCCAAGCACGCTTAACTTCGTAGTTTTGATGGGATCCGGTGCATTACTGCTGGTATGATCGCACCCGTCATGTTGAGGGCACAATTCCTATATGTTTTAACGGGTCACAGTCCCAGCCTAGAGAGATGGCCCATTGAAAAGGCCCAATGGGCTTAACGACAACCCATCCACTTCAACAACGCAGCATCCTCGCAAGACGTGATATCGACACGTTGTAGGGCCCTCTAATGTCCCGCGAGTCAGGTTGTTGTCCTTTTAACAGTTCACGACTTACGATCCGGTATGAAAAAACAGAGCAAAAGAAGAAAAGTGGCCTCAAACTGATAAAAACGTTCGATTTTGGGCTCCAAAAATGGGCAAAGCGAGCAAGATGGCTTCCCCCGTCATAGAGCTCTCAGAGAGCTTTGCAACGGTATGCTGTGCACCGCGTAACCCCTTACGGATCAAAAGTTATGGGCACCAGAGCGACGGAGACTTGGTCACAAACCTTACGTCCTCGGTTTGCGAGCCCAGCCTCTACGTGAAGCGATGTTGTCTTGCCCAATGTTCCATGGGATTCGGTAATAGAGATTTGGTGGATGAAGTATCTTGGCAACCCTAACAGGGCAAAAAAATTGAAAAGGGGGTGCAACACGAGGACTTCCCAAGGGGTCACCCATCCTAGTACTACTCTCGCCCAAGCACGCTTGACTTCGGAGTTCTGATGGGATCCGGTGCATTAGTGCTGGTATGATCGCACCCGTCATGTTGAGGGAACAATTCCTATATGTGTCAACGGTTCATAGTCCCAGCCTAGAGAGATGGCCCATTCAAAAGGCCCAATGGGCTTAACGAGAACCCATCCGCTTCAACAACGCAGCATCCTCACAAGACATGATATTGACACATTGTAGGGCTCTCTGATGTCCTACGAGTCAGGTTGTCGTCCTTTTACCAGTTCACGACATACGATCCGGGACGGAAAAATAGAGCAAAAGAAGAAAAATTGCCTGAAACTAATGAAAATGTTCGATTTTGGGCTCCAAAAACTGGCACAGCGAGCAAACTGGCTGCCCCCGTCGTAGAGCTCTGAGAGAGCTTTGTAACGGTATGCTGTGCACCGCGTAACTCCTTACGGATCAAAAGTTATGGGTACCGGAGCGACGGAGACCTGGTCACAAACCCTACGCATTCAGTTTGCGGGCCCACCCTCTACGTGAAGCGATGTTGTCTTGCCCAATGTTCCGTGGGATTCGGTAATAGAGATTTGGTGGATAAAGTGTCTTGGAAACCCTAACCAGGGCAAAAACAAATGAAAAGGGGGTGCAACACGAGGACTTCCCAGCGAGTCACCCATCTTAGTACTACTCTCGCCCAAGCACGCTTAACTTCGGAGTTCTGATGGGATCCGGTGCATTAGTGCTGGTATGATCGTACCCGTCATGTTGAGGGCACAATTCCAATATGTGTTAACGGTTCACAGTCCCAGCCCAGAGAGATATCCCATTCAAAAGGCCCAATCGTCTTAACGACAACCCATCCGCTTCAACAACGCAGCATCCTCGCAAGACGTGATATTGACAAGTTGTAGGGCCCTCTGATGTCCCACGAGTCAGGTTGTCGTCCTTTTAACAGTTCACGACGTATGATCCGGGAGGGAAAAATAGAGCAAAAGAAGAAAAGTTGCCTGAAACTGATGAAAATGTTCAATTTTTGCTCCAAAAACTGGCACAGCGTGCAAACTGGCTGCCCACTTCGTAGAGCTCTCAAAGAGCTTTGCAATGGTATGCTGTACGCCGCGTAACTCCTTACGGATCAAAAGTTATGGGCACCGGAGCGACGGAGACCTGGTCACAAACCCTACACCCTCGTTTTGCGAGCCCAGCCTCTAAGTGAAGCGATGTTGTCTTGCCCAATGTTCCATGGGATTCGGTAATAGAGATTTGGTGGATAAATTATCTTGGCAACCATAACCAGGGCAAAAAAAATTGAAAAGGGGGTGCAACACGAGGACTTCCCAGGGGGTCACCCATCTTAGTACTACTCTCGCCCAAGCACGCTTAACTTCAGAGTTCTGATGGGATCTGGTGCATTAGTGCTGGTATGATCGCACCCGTCATGTTGATGGCACAATTCCTATATGTGTCAACGGTTCACTGTCCCAGCCTAGAGAGATGGCCCATTCAAAAGGCCCAATGGGCTTAACGACAATCCATCCGCTTCAACAACGCAGCATCCTCGCAAGTCGTGATATTGACACATTGTAGTGCTCTCTGATGTCCCGCGAGTCAGGTTGTCGTCCTTTTAACAGTTCAGGACGTACTATCCGGGACAGAAAAACAGAGCAAAAGAAGAAAAGTTTCCTGAAACTGATGAAAACGTTCAATTTTGGTCTCCAAAAATTAGAAAAGCGTGCAAACTAGCTACTACCATCGTAGAGCTCTCAGAGAGCTTTGCAATGGTATGCTGTGTGTCGCGTAACTCCTTACGGATCAAAATTTATGGGCACCGAAGCGACGGAGACCTGGTCACAAAACCTACGCCCTCGGTTTGCGAGCCCAGCCTCTATGTGAAGCGATGTTGTCTTGCCCAAATCTCCATGGGATTCAATAATAGAGATTTGGTGGATAAAGTATCTTGGCAACCCTAACCAAGGCAAAAAAAATTGAAAAGGGGGTGCAACACGAGGACTTCCCAGGGGGTCACCCAACTTAGTACTACTCTCGCCCAAGCACGCTTAACTTCCGAGTTCTGATGGGATCCGGTGCATTAGTGCTGGTATGATCGCACCCGTCATGTTGAGGGCACAATTCCTATATGTGTTAACGGTTCACAGTCCCAGCCTAGAGAGATGGCCCATTCAAAAGCCCCAATGGGCTTAACGACAACCTATCCACTTCAACAACGCAACATCCTCGCAAGACGTGATATCGACACGTTGTAGGGCCCTCTGATGTCCAGCGAGTCAGGTTTTCGTCCTTTTAACAGTTCACGACGTACGAT
Organism: Ehretia macrophylla; assembly: GCA_037974665.1. Lineage (NCBI taxonomy): Eukaryota > Viridiplantae > Streptophyta > Magnoliopsida > Boraginales > Ehretiaceae > Ehretia > Ehretia macrophylla. The sequence goes on from CM075769.1 coordinate 79,147,426, forward strand.
CCGGGACGAAAAGCCATTGCAAAAGAAGACTAGTGGCCTAAAACGGATGAAAACGTTCGATTTTGGGGTCAAAAAATAGGCACAGCTAGCAAAATTTCTTCCCCCGTCGTAGAGCTCTCAGAGAGCTTTGTAACGGTATGCTGTGCGCCGCGTAACTCCTTACAGATCAAAAGTAATGGGCACCGGAGCGACGGAGACCTGGTCACAAACCCTACGCCCTCGGTTTGCGAGCGCAGCCTCTATGTGAAGCAACGTTGTCTTGCCCAATCTCTGTGGGATTCAGTAATAGAGATTTGGTGGATAAAGTATCTTGGCAACCCTAACCAGGGCAAAAAAAATTGAAAAGGGGGTACAACACGAGGACTTCCTAGGGGGTCACACATCTTAATACTACTCTCGCCAAGCACGCTTAACTTCCGAGTTCTGATGGGATCCGGTGCATTAGTGCTGGTATGATCGCACCAGTCATGTTGAGGGCACAATTTCTATATGTGTTAACGGTTCACAGTCCCAGCCTAGAGAGAGGGCCCATTCAAAAGGCCCAATGGTCTTAACGACAACCTATCCCCTTCAACAACGCAACATCCTCGCAAGACGTGATATCGACATATTGTAAGGCCCTCTGATGTCCCGCAAGTCAGGTTGTCGTCCTTTTAACAATTCACGACGTACGATCCGGGACGAAAAAACATTGTAAAAGAAGAAAAGTGGCCTGAAACTGATGAAAACGTTCGATTTTTGGGGTCAAAAAATGGGCAAAGCAAGCAAGATGGCTTCCCCCGTCGTAGAGATCTCAGAGAGCTTTGTAACGGTATGCTGTGCGCCGCGTAACTCCTTACGGATCAAAAGTTATGGGTACCGGAGCGACGGAGACCTGGTCACAAACCCTACGCCCTCGGTTTGTGAGACCAGCCTCTACGTGAAGCGATGATGTCATGCCCAATGTTCCGTGGGATTCTGTAATAGAGATTTGGTGGATAAAGTACCTTGGCAACCCTAACCAGGGCAAAAAAAATTGAAAAGGGGGTGCAACACGTGAACTTCCCAGGGGGTCACCCATCTTAGTACTACTCTCGCCCAAGCACGCTTAACTTCCGAGTTCTGATGGGATCCGGTGCATTAGTGCTGCTATGATCGCACCCGTCATGTTGAGGGCACAATTCCTATATGTGTCAACGGTTCACAGTCCCAGCCTAGAGAGATGGCCCATTCAAAAGGCCCAATGGGCTTAACGACAATCTATCTGGTTCAACAACGCAGCATCCTCGCAAGATGTGATATTGACACATTGTAGGGCTCTCTGATCTCCCACGAGTCAGGTTGTCGTCCTTTTAACAGTTCACGACGTATGATCCGGGACGGAAAAACATAGCAAAAGAAGAAAAGTTGCCTGAAATTGATGAAAACGTTCGATTTTGGGCTCCAAAAACTGGCACAGCATGCAAACTGGCTGCCCTATTCGTAGAGCTCTCAGAGAGCTTTGCAATGGTATGCTGTGCGCCGCGTAACTCCATACGGATCAAAAGTTATGGGCATCGGAGCGACGGAGACCTGGTCACAAACCCTACGCCCTCGGTTTGCGAGCCCAGCCTCTACGTGAAGCGATGTTGTCTTGGCCAATGTTCCGTGGGATTCGGTAAGAGATATTTGGTGGATAAAGTATCTTGGCAACCCTAACCAGGGCAAAAAAAATTGAAAAGGGGGTGCAACACGAGGACTTCCAAGGGGGTCACCCATCTTAGTACTACTCTCACCCAAGCATGCGTAACTTCAGAGTTATGATGGGATCCGGTGCATTAGTGTTGGCATGATCGCACCCGTCATGTTGAGGGCACAATTCTTATATGTGTTAACGGTTCACAGTCCCAGCCTAGAGAGATGGCCCATTCAAAAGGCCCAATGGGCTTAACGACAACCCATCCGCTTCAACAACGCAGCATCCTCGCAAGTCGTGATATTGACACATTGTAGTGCTCTCTGATGTCCCGCGAGTCAGGTTGTCGTCCTTTTAACAGTTCACGATGTACTATCCGGGACTGAAAAATAGAGCAAAATAAGAAAATTTTCCTGAAACTGATGAAAACGTTCGATCTTGGGCTCCAAAAACTTGCACAGCGTGTAAACTGGCTACCCCCATCGTAGAGCTCTCAGAGAGCTTTGCAATGGTATGCTGTGCGCCTCGTAACTCCTTACAGATCAAAATTTATGTGCACCGAAGCTACGGAGACCTGGTCACAAAACCTACGCCCTCGGTTTACGAGTCCAACCTCTATGTGAAGCGATGTTGTCTTGCCCAAATCTCCGTGGGATTCAGTAATAGAGATTTGGTGCATAAATTATCTTGGCAACCCTAACCAGGACAAAAAAAATTGAAAAGGGGGTGCAACACGAGGACTTCCCAAGGGGTCACCCATCTTAGTACTACTCTCACCCAAGCACGCTTAACTTCCGAGTTCTGATGGGATCTGGTGCATTAGTGCTGGTATGATCGCACCCGTCATGTTGAGGGCACAATTCCTATATGTGTTAACGGTTCACAGTCCCAGCCTAGAGAGACGGCCCATTCAGAAGACCCAATGGGCTTAATGGCAACCCATCCGCTTTAACAGCGCAGCATCCTCGCAAGACGTGATATCAACATGTTGTAGGGCACTCTGATGTCCCGCGAGTCAGGTTGTCGTCTTTTTAGCAGTTTACGACGTACGATCCGGGATGAAAAAACATAGCAAAAGAAGAAAAGCTGCCTAAAACTGATAAAAATGTTCGATTTTGGACTACAAAAAGGGGCACAGCGAGGAAGGTGGCTGCCCCCGTCGTAGATCTCTTAGAGAGCTTTACAACGGTATGCTGTGCGCTGCGTAACTCCTTACGGATCAAAAGTTATGGGCACCGGAGCGATAGAGACCTGGTCAAAAACCCTACGCCCTCGGTTTGCGAGCCCAGCCTCTATGTGAAGCGATGTTGTCTTGCCCAATCTCCGTGGGATTCAGTAATAGAGATTTGGTGGATAAATTATCTTGGCAACCCTAACCAGGGCAAAAAAAATTGAAAAGGGGGTGCAACACGAGGACTTCCCAGGGGGTCACCCATCTTAGTACTACTCTCGCCAACCACGCTTAACTTCCTAGTTCTGATGGGATCCGGTGCATTAGTGCTGGTATGATCGCACCCGTCATGTTGAGGGCACAATTCCTATATGTGTTAACGGTTCACAGTCTCAGCCTAAAGAGATGGCCCATTCAAAAGGCCCAATGGGCTTAACGACAACCTATCCACTTCAACAACGCAACATCCTCGCAAGACGTGATATCGACATGTTGTAGGGCCCTCTGATGTCCCGCGAGTCAGGTTGTCGTCCTTTTAACAGTTCACGACGTACGATCCGTCACGAAAAAACATTGCAGAAGAAGAAAAGTGGCCTGAAACTGATGAAAACGTTCAATTTTGGTATCAAAAAATGGGCACAGCGAGCAAGATGGCTTCCCCCGTCGTAGAGATCTCAGAGAGCTTTGTAACGGTATGCTGTGCGCCGCGTAACTCCTTACGGATCAAAAGTTATGGGCACCGGAGTGACGAAGACCTGGTTACAAACCCTACGCCCTCGGTTTGCGAGCCCAGCCTCTACGTGAAGCAATGATGTCTTGCCCAATGTTCTGTGGGATTCGGTAATAGAGATTTGGTGGATAAAGTATCTTAGCAACCCTAACCAGGGCAAAAAAAATTGAAAAGGGGGTGTAACACGAGAACTTCCCAGGGGGTCACCCATCTTAGTACTACTCTCGCCCAAGCACGCTTAACTTCCGAGTTCTGATGGGATCCGGTGCATTAGTGCTGCTATGATCGCACTTGTCATGTTGAGGGCACAATTCCTATATGTGTCAACGGTTCACAGTCCCAGCCTAGAGAGATGGCCCATTCAAAAGGCCTAATGGGCTTAACGACAATCCATCCGCTTCAACAACGCAGCATCCTCGCAAGACGTGATATTGGCACATTGTAGGGCTCTCTGATGTCCCACGAGTCAGGTTGTCGTCCTTTTAACAGTTCACGACGTATGATCCGGGAGGGAAAAATAGAGCAAAAGAAGAAAAGTTGCCTGAAACTGATGAAAACGTTCGATTTTGGGATCCAAAAACGGGCACACGGAGCAAGCTGGCTGCCCCGGTCGTAGAGTTCTCAGATAGTTTTGCAACGGTATGATGTGCGTCGTGTAACTCCTTACGGATCAAAAGTTATGGGCACCGGAGCGACGGAGACCTGGTCACAAACCCTACGCCCTCGGTTTGCACACCCAGCATCTACGTGAAGCGAAGTTGTCTTGCCCAATGTTCCGTGGGATTCAGTAATAGAGATTTGGTGGATAAAGTATCTTGGCAACCCTAACCAGGGCAAAAAATATTGAAAAGGGGGTGTAACACGAGGACTTCCCAGGGGGTCACCCATCCTAGTACTACTCTCGCCCAAGCACGCTAAACTTCGGAGTTCTGATGGGATCCGGTGCATTAGTGCTAGTGTGATTGCACCCGTCATCTTGAGGGCACAATTTCTACATGTGTTAACAGTTCACAATCCCAGCCTAGAGAGATGGCCTATTCAAAAGGCCCAATGGGCTTAACGACAACCCATCCGCTTCAAGAACGCAGCATACTCGCAAGACGTGATATCGACACGTTGTAGGGTCCTCGGATGTCCCGCGAGTCAAGTTGTCCTCCTTTTAATAGTTCACGACGTACGATCCGGGATGAAAAAACATTTTAAAAGAAGAAAAGTGACCTGAAACTGATTAAAACGTTCAATTTTGGGCTCCATAAACGGGCAAAGTGAGCAAGCTGGCTGCCCCCGTCGTAGAGGTATCAGCGGGCTTTGCAATGGTATACTGTGCGCCGTTTAACTCCTTACGGTTCAAAATTTATGGACACCGGAGCGACGAAGACTTGGTCACAAACCCTACGCCCTCGGTTTACGGGCCCAGCCTCTACGTGAAGTGAAGTTGTATTGTCCAATGTTCCGTGGGATTCAGTAATAGAGATTTGGTGGATAAAGTATCTTGGCAACCCTAACCAGGGAAAAAAAAATTGAAAAGGGGGTGCAACACGAGGACTTCACAGGGGGTCACCCATCCTAGTACTACTCTCGCCCAAGCACGCTTAACTTCGGAGTTCTGATGGGATCCGGTGCATTAGTGTTGGTATGATCTCACCCGTCATGTTGAGGGCACAATTTCCATATGTGTTAACAGTTCACTGTCCCAGCCTAGAGAGATGGCGCATTCAAAAGGCCCAATGGGCTAAACGACAACCCATCCTCTTCAACAATGCAGCATCCTCGCAAGACGTGATATCGACACGTTGTAGGGCCCTCTGATATCCCGCGAGTCAGGTTGTCATCCTTTTAACAGTTCACGACGTACAATCCGGGACGGAAAAACAGAGCAAAAGTTGAAAAGTGGCCTGAAACTGATGAAAACGTTTGATTTGGGGCTCCAAAAATGGGCACAGCGAGCAAGATGGCTACCCTCGTCTTAGAGCTCTCAGAGAGGTTTGCAACGGTATGCTGTGCGCCGCGTAACACCTTACGGATGAAAAGTTATGGGCACCGGAGCGACGGAGACCTGGTCACAAACCCTACGCCCTCGGTTTGCTAGCCCAGCCTCTTCGTGAAGCGATGTTGTCTTGCCCAATGTTCCGTGGGATTCGGTAATAGAGATTTGGTGGATAAAGTATCTTGGCAACCCTAATTAGGGCAAAAAAAATTGAAAACGGGGTGCAACACGAGGACTTCCCAGGGGGTCACCCATCCTAGTACTACACTCACCCAAGCACGCTTAACTTCGGAGTTCTGATGGGATTCGGTGCATTTGTGCTAGTATGATCGCACCCGTCATGTTGAGGGCACAATTCCTTTATGCGCTAACTGTTCTCAGTCCCAACCTAGAGAGATGGCCCATTCAAAAGGCCTAATGGGCTTAACGACAACCCATCCGCTTCAACAACGCAGCATCCTTGCAATACGTGATATCAACACGTTGTAGGGCCCTCTGATGTCCCGCGAGTCAAGTTGTCATCCTGTTAACAGTTCACAACGTACGATCCGGGATGAGAAAACAGAGCAAATGTAGAAAAGTGGCCTGAAACTGATGAAAACGTTCGATTTTGGGCTCCAAAAACAGGCACAGCCAGCAAGCTAACTGCCCCCGTAGTAGAGCACTCAGATAGCTTTGCAACGGTATGCTATGTACCGCGTGACTCCTTACGCATCAAAAGTTATGGGCACCGGAGCAACGGAGACTTGGTCACAAACCCTACGCCCTCGGTTTGCGGGCCCAACCTCTACGTGAAGCGAAGTTGTCTTGCCCAATGTTCCGTGGGATTCAGTAATAGAGATTTGGTGGATAAAGTATCTTGGCAACCCTAACCAGGGCAAAAAAAATTGAAAAGGGGGTTTAACACTAGGACTTCCCAGGGGGTCACCCATCATAGTACTACTCTCGCCCAAGCACACTTAACTTCGGAGTTCGGATGGGATCCAGTGCATTAGTGCTGGTAAAATAGCACCCGTCATGTTGAGGGTACAATTCCTATATGTGTTAACGGTTCACAGTCCCAGCCAAGAGAGATGGCCCATTCAAAAGGCCCAATGGGCTTAACAAAAACCTATCCGCTTCGACGACGTAGCATCCTCGCAAGACATGATATCGACACGTTATAGGTCCCTCTGATCTCCCACGAGTCTGGTTGTTGTCCTTTTAACAGCTCACGACGTACGATCCAGGACAGAAAAACAGAGCAAAAGAAGAAAAGTGGCATGAAACTGATGAAAACGTTCTATTTTGGGCTCCAAAAAAGGGCAGAGCGAGCAAGCTTGCTGGCCCCGTCGTAGAGCTCTCAGAGAGCTTTGTAACGGTATGCTGTGCGTCGCGTAACTCCTTACGGATCAAAAGTTATGGGCACAGGAGCGACGGAGACCTGGTCACAAACCCTACGCCCTCAGTTTGCTGGCCCAATCTCTACGTGAGGCGAAGTTGTCTTGTCCAAAGTTCCGTGGGATTCAATAATAGAGATTTGGTGGATAAAGTATCTTGGCAACCCTAACTAGGGCAAAAAAATTGGAAAGGGGGTGCAAGACGAGGGCTTCCCAGGGGGTCACCCATCCTAGTACTACTCTCGCCCAAGCACACTTAAATTCAGAGTTCTGATGGGATCCAGGGCATTAGTGCTAGTATAATCGCACCCGTCATGTTGAGGGCACAATTCCTATATGTGTTAACGGTTCACAGTCCCAGGCTAGAGAGATGGACCATTCAAAAGGCCCAATGGGCTTAACAATAACCCATCCACTTCAACAACGCAGCATCCTCCAAGACGTGATATTGACGCATTGTAGGTCCCTCTGATGTCCCACGAGTTAGGTTGTCTTCCTTTTAACAGTTCACGACGTACAATCCGGGACGGAAAAATAGAGAAAAAGAAGAAAAGTAGCCTGACACTGATGAAAACATTTGATTTTGGGCTCCAAAAATGGGCATAGGACGCAAGCTGGCTGCCGCCGTCGTAGAGCTCTCAGAGAGCTTTGTAACGGTATGCTGTGCGTCGCGTAACTACTTACGGATCAAAAGTTATGGGCACCGGAGCGACGGAGACCTGGTCACAAACCCTACGCCCTCGGTTTGCTGGCCCAACCTCTACGTGAAGCGAAGTTGTCTTGTCCAAAGTTCCCTGGGATTCAGTAATAGAGATTTGGTGGATAAAGTATCTTGACAACCCTAACTAGCGCAAAAAAAATTGAAAAGGGGGTGCAACACGAGGACTTCCCAGAGGGTCATCCAACCTAGTACTACTCTCGCCTAAGCACACTTAACTTCGGAGTTCTGATAGGATCCGGTGCACTAGTACTGGTATAATCACACCCGTCATGTTGAGGGCACAATTCCTTTATGTGTTAATGGTTCACAGTCCCAGCCTAGAGAGATGGCCCATTGAAAAGGCCCAATGGGCTTAACGACAACCCATCCACTTCAACATCGCAGCATCCTCGCAAGACGTGATATCGACACGTTGTAGGGCCCTCTGATGTCCCGCGAGTTAGGTTGTCGTCCTTTTAACAGTTCATGACGTACGATCAGGGACGAAAAAATAGAGCAAAAGAAGAAAAGTGGCCTGAAACATATGAAAACGTTCGATTTTGGGCTCCAAAAACGGGCACAGCGAGCAAGCTGGCTGCCCCCGTCGTAGAGCTCTCAGAGAGCCTTGCAACGGTATGCTGTGCACCGCGTAACTCCTTACATATCAAAAGTTATGGGCACCGGAACGACGTAGACCTGGTCACAAAACCTACGCCCTTGGTTTGCGGGCCCAGCCTCTACGTGAAGCGAAGTTGTCTTGCCAAATGTTCCGTGGGATTCAGTAATAGAGATTTGGTGGATAGAGTATCTTGGCAACCCTAACCAGGGCAAAAAAAATTGAAAAGGGGGTGCAACACGAGGACTTCCTAGAGGGTCACCCATCCTAGTACTACTCTCGCCCAAGGACGCTTAACTTCGGAGTTCTGATGGGATCCGGTACATTAGTGCCGGTATGATCACACCCGTCATGTTGAGGGCACAATTCCTTTTTGTGTTAACTATTCACAGTCCCAGCCTAGAGAGATGGCCCATTCAAAATGCCCAATGGGCTTAACGATAACCCACCGGCTTCAACAACGCAGCATCCTTGTAAGACGTGATATTGACACGTTGTCGGGCACTCTGATGTCCCGTGAGTCAGGTTGTCGTCCGTTTAATAGTTCACGACGTATGATCCGGGATGTAAAAACATCGTAAAAGAAGAAAAGTGTCTTGAAAGTGATGAAAACGTTCGATTTTGGGCTCCAAAAATGGGCACAGCGAGCAAGCTGGCTCCCCTCGTCGTAGAGCTCTCAGAGAGCTTTGCAACGGTATGATGTGCGCCGCGTAACTCCTTACGGATCAAAAGTTATAGGCACCGGAGCGATGGAGACCTAGTCACAAACCCTACGCCCTCAGTTTTCGGGCCTAGCCTCTACGTGAAGCGAAGTTGTCTTGCCCAATATTCCGTGGGATTCAGTAATAGAGATTTGGTGGATAAAGTATCTTGGCAACCCTAACCAGGGGAAAAAAAATTGAAAAGGGGGTGCAACACGAGGACTTCGCAGGGGGTCACCCATCCTAGTACTACTCTCGCCCAAGCACGCTTAACTTCGTAGTTCTGATGGGATCCGGTGCATTAGTGCTGATATGATCACACCCGTCATGTTGAAGGCACAATTCCTTTATGTGTTAACTGTTCACAGTCCAAGCCTAGAGAGATGGCCCATTCAAAAGGCCCAATGGGCTTAACAACAACCCATCCGCTTTAACAACGCAGCATCCTCGCAAGACGTGATATCGACACATTGTAAGGCCCTCTGATGTCCAGTGAGTCAGGTTTTCGTCCTTTTAATAGTTCATGACGTACGATCCGGGACGGAAAAACATAGCAAAAGAAGAAAAGTGGCCTGAAACTGATGAAAATGTTCGATTTTGGTCTAAAAAAAGGGGCAAAGCGAGCAAGCTGGCTGCCCCTATCGTAGAGCTCTCAGAGAGCTTTGCACCGGTATGCTGTGCGCCGCGTAACTCGTTACGGATCAAAAGTTTTGGGCACTGGAGCGACGAAGACCTGGTCACAAACCCTACGCCCTTGGTTTGCGGGCCCAGCCTCTACGTGAAATAAAACTGTCTTGCCAAATGTTCCGTGGGATTCAGTAATAGAGATTTTGTGGATAAAGTATCTTGGCAACCCTAACCAGGGCAAAAAAAATTGAAAAGAGGGTGCAACACCAGGACTTCCCAGGGGATCACTCATCCTAGTACTACTCTCGCCCAAGCACGCTTAACTTCGGAATTCTGATGGAATCCGGTGCATTAGTGATGGTATGATCGCACCCGTCATGTTGACGGAACAATTCCTATATGGGTTAACAGTTCATAGTCCCAGCCTAGAGAGATGGCCCATTCAAAAGGCCCAATGGGCCTAACGACAACCCATCCGCTTCAACAACGCAGTATCCTTGCAAGACGTGATATCGACACGTTGTAGGGCCCTCTGATGTCCCGCGAGTCAGGTTGTCGTCCTTTTAACAGTTCACGACTTACGATCCGGAATGAAAAAATAGAGCAAAAGAAGAAAAGTGGTCTGAAACTGATGAAAACGTTTGATTTTGGGCTAAAAACGGGCAAATCGAGCAAGCTGGCTGCCCCCTTCGTAGAGCTCTCAGAGAGCTTTGCAACGGTATGCTGTGCACCGCGTAACTCTTTATGGATCAAAAGTTATGGGCACTGGAGCGACGGGAACCTGGTCACAAACCCTACGCCCTCGGTTTGCAGGCCCGGCCTCTACGTGAAGCGAAGTTTTCTTGCCCAATGTTCTGTGGGATTCAGTAATAGGGATTTGGTGGATAAAGTATCTTGGCAACCCTAACCAGGGCAAAAAGAATTGGAAAGGGGGTGCAACACGAGGACTTCCCAAGGGGTCACCCATCCTAGTACTACTTTCGCCCAAGCACGCTTAACTTCAGAGTTCTGATGGGATCCGGTGCATTAGTGCTGGTATGATCGCACCCGTCATGTTGAGGGCACAATTCCTTTATGTGTTAAATGTTCACAGTCCCAGCCTAGAGAGATGGCCCATTCAAAAGGCCCAATGGGCTTAACGACAACCCATCCACTTCAACAATGCAGCATCCGCGCAAGACGTGATATCGACATGTTGTAGGTCCCTCTGATGTCCCGTGAGTCAGGTTGTCGTCCTTTTAACAGTTCACGATGTATGATCCGGGTCGGAAAAACAGAGCAAAAGAAGAAAAGTGGCCTAAAACTGATGAAAACTTTCGATTTTGGTCTCCAAAAATGAGCAAAGCGAGCAAGCTGGCTGCCCTTGTCGTAGAGCTGTCATAGAGCTTTGCAATGGTATGTTGTGCACCGCGTAACTCTTTACGGATCAAAAGTTATGGGCACCAGAGTGACGGAAACTTGGTTACAAACCCTACACCCTCTGTTTGCCCTCGGTTTGTGGGCCCAGCCTCTACGTGAAGCGAAGTTGTCTTGCCCAATGTTTCGTGGGATTCAGTATTAGAGATTTGATGGATAAAGTATCTTGACAACCCTAACTAGGGCAAAAAAAATTGAAAAGGGGGTACAACACGAGGACTTCCCAAGGGGTTACCCATCCTAGTACTACTCTCGCCCAAGCACGCTTAACTTCGAAGTTCTGATGGGATCCAGCGCATTAGTGCTGGTATGATTGCACATGTCAAGTTGAGGGCGCAATTCCTTTATGTGTTAACTGTTCACAATCCCAGCCTAGAGAGATGGCCCATTCAAAAGGCCCAATGGGATTAACGACAACCCATCCGCTTCAACAACGCAGCATCCTAGCAAGACGTGATATCGACACGTTGTAGGGCCCTTTGATGTCCCATGAGTCAGGTTGTCATCCTTTTAACAGTTCACGACGTACGATATGGGATGGAAAAATAGAACAAAAGTAGAAAAGTGGCCTGAAACTGATGAAAACATTCAATTTTGAGCTCCAAAAATGGGCACAGCGAGCAAGCTGGTTGCCCCCGTCATAGAGCTCTCAGAGATCTTTGCAACGGTCTGTTGTGCGCCGCGTAACAATTACGAATCAAAAGTTATGGGCACCTGAGCGACGGATACCTGGTCACAAACCCTACGCCCTTGATTTGCGGGCCCAGCCTCTAAGTGAAGCGAAGTTCTCTTGCCCAATGCTCCGTGGGATTCAGTAATAGAGATTTGGTGGATAAAGTATCTTGGTAACCCTAACTAGGGAAAAAAATATTGAAAAGGAGGTGCAACACGAGGACTTCCCAGGGGGTCACCCATCCTAGTACTACTCTCGCCCAGGCACGCTTAACTTCGGAGTTCTGATGGGATCCGGTGCATTAGCGCTGGTATGATCGCACCCGTCATGTTGATGGCACAATTCCTATATGTGTTAACGGTTCACAGTGCCAGCCTAGAGAGATGGCCCATTCAAAAGGCCCAATGGGCTTAACAACAACCCATCCGATTCAACAACGTCGCATCCTCGCAAGACGTGATATTGACACGTTGTAGGGCCCTCTGATGTACCGCGAGTCAGGTTGTGGTCCTTTTAACAGTTCACGACGTATGATCCGGAACAAAAAAATAGAGCAAAAGAAGAGAAGTGGCCTGAAACTGATGAAAACGTTCAATTTTGGGCTCCAAAAATGGGCAAAGCAAGTAAGTTGGCTGCCCCCGTCATAGAGCTCTCAGAGAACTTTGCAACGATATGCTGTGCACCGTATAACTCCTTACGGATCAAAAGTTATGGGCACCGGAGCGACGGAGACCTAGTCACAAACTCTACGCCCGCGGTTTGCGGGCCCAGCCTCTACGTGAAGCGAAGTTGTCTTGCCCAATGTTTCGTGAGATTCAGTAATATTGATTTGGTAGATAAAGTATCTTGGTAACCCTAACCCGAGCAAAAAAAATTGTAAAGGGGGTGCAACACGAGGACTTCACAGGGGGTCACCCATGCTAGTACTACTCTCGCCCAAACACGCTTAACTTCGGAGTTCTGATAAGATCTGATGCATAAGTGCTGGTATGATCGCACCCGTCATGTTGAGGGCACAATTCCTTTATGTGTTAACTGTTCACAGTCCCAGCCTAGAGAGATGGCCCATTCAAAAGGCCTATTGGTCTTAACGACAACCCATCCGCTTCAACAACGCAGCATCCTCGCAAGACGTTATATCGACACGTTGTAGGGCCCTCTGTTGTCCCGCGTGTCAGGTTTTCATCCTTTTAACAGTTCACGACGTTTGATCCGGGACGAAAAACAGAGCAAAAGAAGAAAAGTGGATTGAAACTGATGAAAACGTTGATTTTGGGAACCAAAAAGTGCAAAGCGAGCAAGCTGGCTGCCCCTGTCGTAGAGCTCTCAGAGAGCTGTGCAACGGTATGCTGTGTGCTGCGTAACTCCTTACGGATCAAAAGTTATGGGCACCGGAGCGACGGAGACCTGGTCACAAACTCTACGCCCTCGGTTTGCAAGCCCAGCCTCTACGTGAAGCGAAGTTGTCTTGCCCAATGTTCCGTGGGATTCAGTAATAGAGATTTGGTTGATAAAGTATCTTGACAACCTTAACCAGGGCGAAAAAAATTGAAAAGGGGGTGCAACACGAGGACTTCCCATGAGGTCACCCATCCTAGTACTACTCTCGCCCAAGCACGCTTAACTTCGAAGTTCTGATGGGATCCGGTGCATTAGTGCTGGTATGATCACACCCGTCATGTTGAGGGCACAATTCCATTATGTGTTAATTGTTCACAGTCCCAGCCTAGAGAGATGGCCCATTGAAAAGGCCCAATGGGCTTAACGATAACCCATCCGCTTCAACAACGCAGCATCCTGGCAAGACGTGATATTGACACGTTGTAGGGCCCTCTGATATCCCGCGAGTCAGGTTGTCGTCCCTTTAGCAGTTCACGACGTACGATCCGGGACGGAAAAATAGAGCAAAAGTTGAAAAATGGCCCGAAACTGATGAAAACGTTCAATTTTGGGCTCCAAAAATGGGCACAGCGAGCAACCTGGCTGCCCCCGTCGTAGAGCTCTCAGAGTGCTTTGCAACGGTATGTTGTGCACCACGTAACTCCCTACGGATCAAATGTTATGGGCACCGGAGCGACGGAGACCTGGTCACAAACCCTACGCCCTCGGTTTGCGGGCCCAACCTCTACGTGAAGCGAAGTTGTCTTGCCCAATGTTCCGTGGGATTCAGTAATAGGGATTTGGTGGATAAAGTATCTTGGCAACCCTAACCAGGGCAAAAAAAATTGAAAAGGGGGTGCAACACGGGGACTTCCCAGGGGGTCACCCATCCTAGTACTACTCTCGCCCAAGCACGCTTAACTTCGGAGTTCTGATGGGATCCAGTGCATTAGTGTAACAACCTGCACTTAGTTCCAAGCATTATTGTATTATTTGAGTATTATTAATATGCTCGGTGATAAGAACTAAATTTAACTAGGGCGTGTATTAGCTAGTATATTAAAATTAGGCATTCAACTCAAATAAAAGAAAACCTTGCTGGTAGAAATAAGGTACTATATTTTAATTACTCTTTGGATTTAAGAATTTGTATAGCATTAGCTAGGATTTACTCAAATTATAGAATAAAAGTAGTACTATAATTTGTTGATAGGGTTTGATAATTTTTAAGTAGTCATTCTAGCATTTCTAAACAAAGAAAATTAATTATTGTTATATTAGTGTCTACATTTTAGCTAAATAACGAATTAGCCATCATTAACGTGAGTGAAAAGTTTTCCTCTTCTAATCAGCGGTTTGCACGTAGGAAGATAAGCATGAGCAATTAGTGTCCAATTAGCTTGGTCATTTCGGTTTACCCTTTAGAGATTTTAATACAATTGTTATAAGTGTTGATTTGTTGGAAATTAGATTAACCTTTGCAATTTTGGAAGCCAATCACGCTGCTACCACTAGCCTGCTTAAGCTACTATCATAAGACTACTTGTAGTCTTGCATGGAGCCATGCACCAGTAGAAGACACGCAACAGCATAGAAGTTTATAAACCAAATTAATTATAAACAAAGTGCCAGCTACGTGTAGCTATAAGCCTTGCGTCTTTGCTGTCCATTTTCTATAGGGTTGTATGAGATAAGTTCTCTTATAAACATGGCACGCAGCAGCTTGGGTTTACTCGAGTATCACAGGAATTAAACGTGTGTATTCTCGCATGTTAGCATTTTTGTTAGGTAGACGACGTGGCAGCAAAATTGTTTTAACTGTCCATTCCCGTGTGGCTGCATGATTTTAATTAAACACGCAGCAGCTTGGAATTAGTTACCATAATAGAACATTAGTGCTGTCAATAGGATAGAGGAACTAAGCTTTGAATCAGCATGCTGAAAGTAGGAGGTGTCAACTTGCATGAAGTAATTTCTTACAATAAAACGCGCAGCTGCTTTCTTCACTCAAGTAGAATAGGAACCAATCAAATTGAGTCCTAGGCACTATATAAAGAATTGTTAAGCTTCTGTTAGAACACACACAACCAAATCTCTTATTAGCCTTTTTATATTTCTTTTCTTTGACGAGTTTGACAAACAATTCACAGGTGCGGGTTTCTTTTAAAGTGCATGGTTGATTTTATTTAATTAAGCTTAGCTGACACTATTTTATATTTAGCTTATAACATGAACATAGTTGTGCGGATCTTTTGACTAGAAAGCATTACTGAATTCTTTTGTTGATTACAAGTATTTGATTATATGAAGAGCTAATATTATTTTATGTCTTATACCATGACTTCGTTCTATATATGTAAGGGTGTGGGTTCTAACTTTTAAAATACATTGTTTACTCCTATTATATTTGTAGAGTTAATCGTGTAGGTCTGTTAGAGCATTATAGCTAAATTATACGTTAATTAACTGTGAAAGCATGACACATAGACTTACTAGTATAGTCTAGTTAACAATCTCCTCTCAATACATAACTATATTTATGATTGGTTGAGAGAGACTTTTAAATAAATTATATACATGGGTTTGTGATTTTTAATGAGCAGATTGTTATTTGTTAAGAATAAAAGATGTCCTCTCGTAAAACCAAGCTATAAGGTTATACCTTATAATATATATTAAATGTGTATACTACCTGTTATATGGGAGCCTATATTTAAATTTTGATAAGAAATATACGGTATTATAAATCAAGTAGTAGTGGATGAGAAGTTAAGTAGGTTATGGCCATTCTGTAGTCAAGTAAGAATTTATAATGTCTACTACTAAAATTTCACGAGCTAAGTCAACCATCTGTTAACTATATTTACTCTTAGAAGAAGACTATAGCAAGGAGGGTTGATAATAAAATCTATAATAACATAAATTCTAAACCAGGACAAACAACTTGGTCTAATATAAGACCTTATGAACTAGAATTATAAATCAGGTATACATATCATGTTGCTTAACTAGGGTTATAGTAAAGAGTTGTCTATCTTACTGTTTTAATTACGTATTCAACTACTTGCTTGTTATTCACTAAGATCACTACCTACTTGTAACATGTATAAATTATTATCCACCTTAATGATTTATTTTTAATATCTACATGGATATGTGTACGAGAGATGGCCTGCTATGTCGTACTCTCATTATGTGATCACCTGAGCATACTTGTAAGCTACTTGGGGGTTGCAACCTCAGGCACGATAGCGTTTCACGAACACCGGATGAGATAGGGTTTGCCGGTGATCCCGTGACTATCGTGGTCCTAGTCCCTCTCTCGCTTGGCCTTCCACTCTCGGAGAGTTGGGTCGTAGATTTTGGGATACAATCCAGAGTATCCTCTTGGGAGAGATAAGAAGTTGAAATTCTGATCAAAGGCTGGCCACCTCATGAAATACTTGACTTGTTCCTACTCTCGCTTGGTACCACCCTCGGAGAGTAGTGTCCTACTCTCGCTTGGCATTCCAACCTCAGAGAGTAGGCTGATATCTGATGTGGATACTTGCCACTAAATGTTACTAGACAACATATGATATTATTTCTTATCATCTGTAAATAAGTTGTGAATATTATTATATGATGGCATTGCATCATTGTTTTCAAAATTCGAAAATATTTTCAAAAGCACCCCCGGTTGACTTACCCTCGCTGAGTTCTTAGGGCTCACGACCCTTACCACCTCCACTTCAGGTGAAGCCATGGCAGAAGAGGAATAGCCGGGAAATGAGAATGTGCCTTTTCTGTGTGCTGAGGGATTTGGATCAGTTGATTCCACGGAGTGTTGATGTTATCATCCATCGGCATTTCCTTTTCAACGAAGACTTGGTGAACCAAGAAATACCACATCACCTACTATATGATGTAATAATAAATGACACAATGTTAGATATAGGGTTTGGACCATGTATGACTACATATGTAGTCTACTACGGTATTATGTATGAAGAATAGGTGTACTAGTCTAGTTCCGGACTCATTTTTGTCAACTCAGAGTCTGGTTGGATGGTTGTAATACGAAAGGTTATATCTATATCAGCTTAGTATGTTCCGCTTTCAGTTCTTATTTTGCATTTGAATAAGTATAGCTATTTATCTTGACCTCCCATTGTATCCTGAGAAGGATCAGGATTTTGGGTCATTATAGTTGGTATCAGAGCATAGTAATGCCTTAGAATCCGGGTTTAGAAACGCTGGGCTTGGGGTTAGAAGCCTTGACCTAAGAATATGCCTATGTGTTTTTAATTTGAATAACTATGTGCTATAACTTGTTATTTTGCGTGATAAACAACTGAGGATACTTGCGTGTGTTTAGAGAATATGGCTGGACCTAGTACACAAAGAACTGATAGGAATGCTGAGCCGGTAGAGGAACCTGGACAGGCTAATCCAGGAATGGCTATGTTCAATCTAATGACAACCGCAATGGACAAGGTGTCCAGAGTTCTTGAGCATCAGGAGGCACGGGAGGCAGGTAACCCGCATAACGTTGAAGGACGGGTAAACTGTGAGGAACACAGGATAAGCCCACTTAAAGAATTCCTGGGTTATTACCCCCCAAAATTTTTTGGGGAACCTGATGATGAAAAAGCCGAAGCATGGCTCTCCGAGGTAGAGAAACTTTATGAAACTTTGAATTACAATAACGACGAGAAAGTTGTACTTGCGACATATTTACTCAAAAGAGATGCAGAACAATGGTGGAAGGTGGTAAAGCACCGTTGGGAGGAAAATCATATGCCTTACACCTGGGCAAATTTTACCGAAGTCTTTAAGGAGAAATATGTTCCGGCTGTTGCCAGGGAAAGACGGGAAGAGGAATTTATGGCGTTAAGGCAAGGGGCATGACTGTTGTGCAATACGGAGCACGTCTAGACAAACTATCTCAGTATGTGCCTGAATTGATGCAGCCACCAGATCGAGCAATTTGAAAATTTGTAAGAGGATTGAGGGCCGAAATACAATATAGTTTGGTTGCATTAAAATTTGGAACTTATGGGGAAGGTGTGGAAGCCGCCACACGAGTGGAAAAAGGAAGATGGAAACTCGGGGTGGTCTAAGTCAACCCAACAAAAAACCTTTCCAGCAAGGCCTAATGCAACAAAGAATAAGTTCGGGTTATTCTCAAGGACGTAATCAAACAGGATCGGTGAGTAACTGACCACAATCAAGTGGATCGATGGCCTCCTCTGCTCGAGGACCATCAGGCACAAAGACTCAAACTCAAGCATGTGCCTATTGTGATAAGAAGGGACACACTGAGCTGCAATGTTGGAAGAAGGCAGGAAAATGTGTTGGTTGTGGAAGTGATCAACATCAAATTAAGGATTGTTTAAAGTGGCAAGGGAAGTAGAGCCAGGATAAGCTGGTAACGAATCGGCGTGTGCAACCTAAAGTTTATGCAATTGAACAACAGGAGTTACCGGATGATGCTACTGTAATAGAAGGTATATTCTCGATTTTAACTCAGTCTGTTAAGGCATTAATTGATACAAGGGCAACCCACTCATTTATTACTCCCTGTTGTGTGCAACGAATTGGTATTCCAACTAGTAAGTTGTGTTGTGGTGTAGAGGTAAGTACCCCGACAGGTAGCAGATTTGTGACTGAATTTGCTTGTAGGGCTTGTAAGATTTAGGTTGAGAATCGGGAATTCTCTGCCAATCTAATTCTCCTTCCTTTCGAAAAATATGAGGTTATTCTAGGAATGGATTGGCTATCCACACACCATGCACACCTAGACTGTAGAACCAAAGTGCTAAGGTTACATGTACCAGGGCAACCTGTGATCGAGATCTCAAGCCAAAAAAGGGACCGCACAAACGATGTTATTATCTCAGCCATAAAAGCCGCAAAATCTATCAAAAAAGGGGGAATGGGATTCCTCGCATATCTAGTCAATAAGCCAGCCGATAAGGCCAAAATGGAAGAAGTAAGAATAATAAAAGAATATTTGAATGTGTTTCCCGAAGAGTTACCTGGGTTACCACCAAAATGGGAAATTGATTTTACCATTGAATTACTACCCGGAACTCAACCAATCTCTAGGGCCCTCTATAGAATGGCTCCAGAGGAGTTGAAAGAACTGAAAATACAACTGCAGAACTTGGTGGAAAAGGGGTTTATTCAACCTAGTTCTTCACCATGGGGGCACCAGTGCTGTTTGTTAAGAAGAAAGATGATTCCTTGAGGTTGTGTATTGATTATCGAGGTTTGAATCAAGTAACAATTAAGAACAAGTATCCTCTACCTTTAATTGATGAACTGTTTGATCAATTACAAGGAGCAAAAGTGTTCTCTAAATTTGACCTAAGACAGGGTTACCATCAACTACAGATTAAGAAGGAGGATATACCCAAGAGTGCTTTTCGAACTCGGTATGGGCACTATGAGTTTGTTGTAATGCCTTTTGGGCTGATTAATGCACCCGCAGCCTTTATGGATATGATGCATCGGATATTTTGGGCTTACCTGGATCAAGTTGTGTTGATAGTTATAGATGTCATACTAGTCTACTCTAAGACAGAAAAAGAGCACAAGCAGCATTTACATCTAGTGATGCAAAAGCTCCAGGAGCATTAATTATATGCCAAGTTCAGTAAATGTGAGTTTTGGCTTCAACAAGTGTCCTTTTTGGGACACATCATCTCTCAAGATGGTTTAGCAGTAGACCCAACAAAAATTGAAGTGATATCATCTTGGAAGAAGCCAGAAAATGTTATTGAGGTGCGAAGTTTTCTAGGTTTGGTAGGTTACTATCGACGTTTTGTTAAGGATTTCTCGAAGATAGCAGGACCACTTACTAAGCTTACACAGAAGAGAACGGTATTTGAATGGGACAACAAATGTGAAGGTAGTTTTCAAGAATTGAAAAACAGATTGACTACCGCACCCGTCTTGACTCTACCGGAAGGAGATAAAAATTACATTATCTATAGCGATGCCTCGAAGGAAGGCCTGGGCTGTGTGCTAATGCACAATAGTCGGGTGATTGCTTATGCTTCCCGAAAATTGAAATCCTACGAGGTGAATTACCCTACACATGATTTGGAATTAGCCGCTATTGTGTTCGCCTTGAAGAAATGGAGACACTACTTATGGGGAAGTAAATTTGAAATATCCACAGATCATAAAAGTTTAAAATACCTTTTCTCACAAAAAGAACTTAATATGTGGCAGCGAAGATGGATGGAGTTATTGAATGATTATGATTGTTCCATTAACTATGTACCAGGAAAGGCAAACATTGTAGCAGATGCTCTGAGTCGGAAGACAAGTTTGGTGATTCCCAATTTGGGGAAATCTGAGGAAGAAAACAATAGGGTGTGGTGCGCCTATTTGCAAATACATTTGGACTTGTTGTCACAATTACAAGAAGCGCAAAAACAAGATCCTCAGTTCCAAAAGGTTGGAGTAGGCAATATTGATCTCAAATTACATCAAGATGGGTTATGGAGGTTTAGGAATCGGGTTTGTGTACCGAATAACCCATAATTGAAAAGAAAAATTCTTGAGGAAGCTCATACTTCCAAGTATACTATTCATCCCAGAGGAACCAAGATGTACCGCGATTTGAAACAATACTATTGGTGGAGAAATATGAAAAGGGAAATAGCGGAATACATAACTCGGTGCCTAACCTGTCAAGCGGTAAAAGCGGAACATCAAAGACCTGCCGGATTGTTGCAACTGCTGGAAATACCTCAATGGAAATGGGAACATATGACTATGGATTTTGTCATGGGATTACCCAAATCTCCTCGAGGATGCGACGCTATCTGGGTGGTAGTAGATCGATTGACTAAGACCGCCCATTTTACTGCCATGAATATGGAAGATAAGATAGCTAAGCTTACTGATTTATATGTGGCAAACATTGTAAGACTCTATGGGGTACCCGCAAGTATTGTGTCATATAGGGATCCCTGATATACATCTAGACTTTGGCAGAAGTTGCAGGCCGCTTTGGGTACCAAGTTAAGCTTCAGCACAACTTACTATCCCCAAACAGATGGGCAATCCGAAAGAACAATCCAAATCTTGGAGGATATGTTGAGAGCCTGCGTTTTGGATTTTGGAAAAAATTGGGAAAAGCATCTGCCTTTGGCTGAGTTTGCCTATAACAATAGCTATCAGGCCACTATTGGCATGGCTCCATATGAAGCCTTGTACGGAAGGAAGTGTAGATCCCTTTATATTGGGATGAAGTCAGAGAAATGAAGACTATGGACCCGACCATATTGACGGAACTAGAAGAGAAAATAGCAAATATCCATTTGATCCGAAAAAGGATGTTAACTGCCCAGAGTCGGCAAAAAGAGTTATGCCGATAAACGCAGACGAGATTTGGAGTTTTAAATCGGTAACTTGGTATTCTTGAAGTTGTCACCTCGCAAAGGATTAATTCGTCATGGTAAGGGAGGAAAATTAAGTCCACGATATATTGGACCATTTGAGATTATAGATAAAATTGGGAAACTAGCTTACCAATTGAGTTTACCCCCAGAACTAGCCAACCTCCATGATGTGTTCCATATATCATTCTTAAGGAAATATCACCCCGATCCCTCCCATGTATTGAAAACAGGACCGTTGAAGTTACATGGGGATCTATCTTACGAGGAAACACCCGTTCGAATCCTGGATACACAAAATCGGGAGTTGAGATCTAAAACAATACCGATGGTAAAGGTTCTTTAGAATCACCACGGGCTCGAAGAAGCCACATGGGAACAAAAAGATGAAATTATGCGGCAATTTCCTGGATTATTTACTAGGTAAGTAAATTTCGAGGATGAAATTTTTGTAAGAAGGGAAGAATGTAAGAACCTGCACTTAATTCCAAGCATTATTATATTATTTGAGTATTATTAATATGCTCGGTGATAAGAACTAAATTTAACAAGGGCGTGTATTAGCTAGTATATTAAAATTAGGCATTCAGCTCAAATAAAAGAAAATCTTGCTGGTAGAAATAAGGTACTATATTTTAATTACTCTTTGGATTTAAGAATTTGTATAGCATTAACTAGGATTTACTCAAATTATAGAATAAAAGTAGTACTATAATTAGTTGATAGGGTTTGATAATTTTTAAGTAGTCATTCTAGCATTTCTAAACAAAGAAAATTAGTTATTGTTATATTAGTGTCAACATTTTAGCTAAATAACGAATTAGCCTTCATTAACGTGAGTGAAAATTTTTCCTCTTCTAATCAGCGGTTTGCACGTAGGAAGATAAGCATGAGCAATTAGTGTCCAATTAGCTTGGTCATTTCGGTTTACCCTTTAGAGATTTTAATACAATTGTTATAAGTGCTGATTTGTTGGAAATTAGATTAAACTTTGCAATTTTGGAAGCCAATCACGCTGCTACCACTAGCTTGCTTAAGCTACTATCATAAGACTACTTTTAGTCTTGCATGGAACCATGCACCAGAAGAAGACACGCAGCAGCATAGAAGTTTATAAACCAAATTATTTCTAAACAAAGTGCCAGCTACGTGTAGCTATAAGCCTTGCGTCTTTGCTGTCCATTTTCTATAGGGTTGTATGAGATAAGTTCTCTTATAAACATGGCACACAGTAGCTTGGGTTTACTCGAGTATCACAGGAATTAAACGTGTGTATTCTCGCATGTTAGCATTTTTGTTAGGTAGACGACGTGGCAGCAAAAATGTTTTAACTGTCCATTCCCGAGTGGCTGCATGATTTTAATTAAACATGTAGCAGCTTGGAATTAGTTACCATAATAGAACATTAGTGTTGTCAATAGGATAGAGGAACTAAGCTTTGAATCAGCATGCTGGAAGTAGGAGGTGTCAACTTGCATGAAGTAATTTCTTGACAATAAAACGCGCAGCTACTTTCTTCCCTCAAGTAGAATAGGAACCAATCAGATTGAGTCCTAGGCAGTATATAAAGGATTGTTAAGCTTTGGTTAGAACACACACAACCAAATCTCTTATTAGCCTTTTTATATTTCTTTTCTTTGACGAGTTTGACAAGCAATTCACAGGTGCGGGTTTCTTTTAAAGTGCATGGTTGATTTTATTTAATTAAGCTTAGCTGACACTATTTTATATTTAGCTTATAACATGAACATAGTTGTGCGGGTCTTTTGACTAGAAAGCATTACTGAATTCTTTTGTTGATTACAAGTATTTTATTATATGAAGAGCTAATATTATTTTATGTCTTATGCCATGACTTCATTCTATATATGTAAGGGTGTGGGTTCTAACTTTTAAAATACATTGTTAACTCCTATTATATATGTAGAGTTAATCGTGTGGGTCTGTTAGAGCATTATAGCTAAATTATACGTTAATTAACTGTGAAAGCATGACACATAGACTTACTAGTATAGTCTAGTTAACAATCTCCTCTCAATACATAACTATATTTATGATTGGTTGAGAGAGACTTTTAAATAAATTATATACATGGGTTTGTGATTTTAAATGACCAGTTTGTTATTTGTTAAGAATAAAAGATGTCCTCTCGTAAAGCCAAGCTAGAAGGTTATACCTTATAATATATATTAAATGTGTATACTACCTGTTATATGGGAGCCTATATTTAAGTTTTGATAAGAAATATATGGTTTTATAAATCAAGTAGTAGTGGATGAGAAGTTAAGTAGGTTATGGCCATTCTGTAGTCAAGTAAGAATTTATAATGTCTACTACTAAAATTTCACGAGCTAAGTCAACCATCTGTTAACTATATTTACTCTTAGAAGAAGACTTATAGCAAGGAGGGTTGATAATAAAATCTATAATAACATAAATTCTTAACCAGGACAAACAACTTGGTCTAATATAAGACCTTATGAACTAGAATTATAAATCAGGTATACATATCATGTTGCTTAACTGGGTTATAGTAAAGAGTTGTCTATCTTACTATTTTAATTACGTATTCAACTACTTGCTTGTTATTCACTAAGATCACTACCTACTGGTAACATGTATAAATTATTATCCACCTTAATGATTTATTTTTAATATCTACATGGATATATGTACGAGAGAAGGCCTGCTATGTCGTACTCTCATTATGTGATTACCTGAGCATACTTGTGAGCTACTTGGGGGTTGCAACCTCAGGCACGATAGCGTTTCACGAACTCCGGGTGGCATAGGGTTTGCCGGTGATCCCGTGACTATCGTGGTCCTAGTCCCTCTCTCGCTTGGCCTTCCACTCTCGGAGAGTTGGGTCGTGGATTTTGGGATACAATCCGGAGTATCCTATTGGGAGAGATAAGAAGTTGAAATTCTGATCAAAGGCTGGCCACCTCATGAAATACTTGACTTGTTCCTACTCTCGCTTGGTACCACCCTCGGAAAGTAGTGTCCTACTCTCGTTTGGCATTCCAACCTCGGAGAGTAGGCTGATATCTGATGTGGATACTTGCCACTAAATATTACTAGACAACATATGATATTATTTCTTATCATCTGTAAATAAGTTGTGAATATTATTATATACTGGCATTGCATCATTGTTTTCAAAATTCGAAAATGTTTTCAAAACCACCCCCAGTTGAATTACCCTCGCTGAGTTCATAGAGATCACGACCCTTACCACCCCCACTTCAGTTGAAGCCACGGCATAAGAGGAAGAACTGGGAAACGAGAATGTGCCTTTTTTGTGTGCTGAGGGATTTGGATCAGTTGATTCCACGGAGTGTTGATGTTATCATCCATCGGCATTACCTTTTCAACAAAGACTTGGTGAACAAAGAAATACCACATCACCTACTATATGATGTAATAATAAAGGACACAGTGTTAGATATAGAGTTTGGACCATGTATGACTGCATATATGGTCTACTACGGTATTATGTATGAAGAATAGGAGTACTAGTCTAGTTCCGAACTCATTTTTGTCAACTCAGAGTCTGGTTGGATGGTTATAATACGAAAGGTTATATCTATATCAGCTTAGTATGTTCCGCTTTCAGTTCTTATTTTGCATTTGAATGAGTAAAGCTATTTATCTTGACCTCCCACTGTATCCTGAGAAGGATCAGGATTTTGGGTCATTACAGTTGGTATCAGAGCATAGTAATGCCTTAGAAGCCGGGTTTAGAAACGCTGGGCTTGGGGTTAGAAGCCTTGACCTAAGAATATGCCTATGTGTTTTTAATTTGAATAACTATGTGCTATAACTTGTTATTTTGCGTGATAAACAACTGAGGATACTTGTGTGTGTTTATAGAATATGGCTGGACCTAGTACACAAAGAACTGATAGGAATGCTGAGCCGGTAGAGGAACCTGGACAGGCTAATCCAGGAATGGCTATGTTCAATCTAATGGTAACCGCAATGGATAGGGTGTCCAGAGTTCTTGAGCATCAGGAGGCACGGGAGGCAGGTATCCCGCATAACGTTGAAGGAGGGGTAAACTGGCTGCCCCTGTCGTACAGCTCTCAGAGAGCTTAGCAATGGTATGCTGTGTGCCGCGTAACTCCCTACGAATCAAAAGTTATGGGCACCGGAGCAACGGAGACCTGGTCACAAACCCTACGCCCTCGGTTTATGGGCCCAACCTATACGTGAAGCGAAGTTGTCTTGCCCAATGTTCTGTGGGATTCAGTACTAGAGATTTGGTGGATAAAGTATCTTGGCAACCCTAACTAGGGCAAAAAAATTGAAAAGGGGGTGCAACACGAGGACTTCCCAGGGGGTCACCCATCCTAGTACTACTCTCGCCCAAACACGCTAAACTTCGGAGTTCTGATATGATTAGGTGCATTAGTGCTGGTATGATCGCACCCGTCATGTTGAGGGCATAATTCCTTTATGTGTTAACTGTTCAAAGTCCTAGCCTAGAGAGATGGCCCATTCGAAAGGCCCAATGGGCTTAACGACAACCCATCCGCTTCCACAACGTAGCATCCTTGCAAGACGTGATATCGACACGTTGTAGGGCCCTCTAATGTCCCTTGAGTCAGGTTTTCGTCCTTTTAACTGTTCACGACGTATGATCCGGGACCGAAAAACATAGCAAAATAAGAAATGTGGCCTGAAACTAATGAAAATGTTTGATTTTGAGCTCCAAAAATAGGCAAATCGAGCAAGCTGGCTGCCCCGGTGGTAGAGCTCTCAGAGAGCTTTGCAACGGTATTCTATGCGCCGCGTAACTCCTTACAGATCAAAAGTTATGGGCACCGGAGCGACGGAGACCTGGTCACAAACCCTACGCCCTCGGTTTGCGGACCTAGCCTCTATGTAAAGCGAAGTTGTCTTGCCTAATGTTCAGTGGGATTCAGTAATAGAGATTTGGTGGATAAAGTATCTTGGCAACCCTAACCAGGTCAAAAAAAATTGAAAATAGGGTGCAACACGAGGACATCCCAGGGGGTCACCCATCCTTGTACTACTCTCGCCCAAGCACGCTTAACTTCAAAGTTCTGATGGGATCCGGTGCATTAGTGCTGGTATGATCGAACCCGTCATGTTGAGGGAAAAATTCCTTTATTTGTTAACTGTTCACAGTCCTGGCCTAGAGAGATGGCCCATTCAAAAGGTCCAATGGGCTTAACGACAACCCATCCGCTTCAACAACGCAGCATCCTGGCAAGACGTGATATCGACATATTGTAGGGCCCTCTGATGTCCATCGAGTCAGGTCGTCGTCCTTTTAACATTTCACGACGTACGATCTGGGACAGAAAAAACAGAGCAAAAGCAGAAAAGTGGTCTAAAACTGATGAAAACGTTCGATTTTGGGCTCCAAAAATGGGCACAGCGAGCAAGCTCGCTACCCTTGTCGTAGAGTTCTCACAGAGCTTTGCAACGGTATGCTGTGCACCGTGTAACTCCTTACGGATCAAAGTTATGGGCACCGGAGCGATAGAGACCTGGTCACAAGCCCTACACCCTCGGTTTGCGAGCCCAGCCTCTACGTGAAGCGAAGTTGTCTTGCCCAATGTTCCGTGGGATTCAGTAATAGAGATTTGGTGGATAAAGTATATTGGCAACCCTAACCAGGGCAAAAAAAATTGAAAATGGGGTGCAATACAATGACTTCCCAGGGGGTCACCCATCCTAGTACTACTCTCGCCCAAGCACGCTTAACTTCGTAGTTTTGATGGGATCCTGTGCATTAGTGCTGGTATGATCGAACCCGTCATGTTGAGGGCACAATTCCTTTATGTGTTAACTGTTCATAGTCCCAGCCTAGAGAGATGGCCCATTCAAAAGGCCCAATGGGCTTAACGACAACCCATCCGCTTCAACAACGCAGCATGCTTGAAAGATGTGATATCAACACGTTGTAGGGCCCTCTGATGACCCGCGAGTCAGGTTGTCGTCCTTTTAACAGTTCACGACCTACGATCCGGGATTGAAAAATAGAGCAAAAGAAGTAAAGTGGCCTAAAACTGATGAAAACGTGCGATTTTAGGCTCTAAAAACGGGCAAAGCGAGCATGCTGGCTACCCCCATCGTAGAGCTCTCAGAGAGCTTTGCAACGGTATGCTGTGCGCCGCCTAACTCCTTACGGATCAAAAGTTATCGGCACCGGAGCGACGGAGACCTGGTCACCAAACCTACGCCCTCGGTTTGCGGGCCCAGCCTCTACGTGAAACGAAGTTGTCTTGCCCAAAGTTCCGTGGGATTCGGTAATAGAGATTTGGTGGATAAAGTATCTTGACAACCATAACCAGGGCAAAAAAAATTGAAAAGGGGGTACAACACGAGGACTTCCCAAGGGGCCACCCATCCTAGTACTACTCTCGCCCAAACACGCTTAACTTCGGAGTTCTGATGTGATCCGGTGCATTAGTTCTGGTATGATTGCACCCGTCATGTTGAGGGCACAATTCCTATATGTATTAACGGTTCACAGTCCCAGCGTAGAGAGATGGCCCGTTCAAAAGGCCCAATGGGCTTAACGACAACCCATCCGCTTCAACAACGCAGCATCCTCGCAAGACGTGATATCAACACGTTGTAGGGCCCTCTGATGTCCCGCGAGTCAGGTTGTCATCCTTTTAACAGTTCACGACATACGATACTGGACGAAAAAAGAGAGCAAAAGAAGAAAAGTGACATGAAACTGATGTAAACGTTCAATTTTGGGCTCCAAAAATGGGCAAAGTGAGCAAGCTGGTTGTCCCCGCCGTAGAGCTCTCAGAGAGCTTTGCAACGGTATGCTGTGCGCCGCCTAACTCCTTACGGATCAAAAGTTATCGGCACCGGAGCGACGGAGACCTGGTCACAAACCCTACGCCCTCAGTTTGCGGGCCCAGCCTCTACGTTAAACGAAGTTCTCTTGCCCAATGTTCCATGGGATTCCGTAATAGAGATTTGGGGGATAAAGTATCTTGGCAACCCTAACCAGGGCAAAAAAAAATTGAAATGGGGGTGCAACACGAGTACTTCCCAGGGGGTCACCCAT
This sequence comes from Ehretia macrophylla, assembly GCA_037974665.1. NCBI lineage: Eukaryota > Viridiplantae > Streptophyta > Magnoliopsida > Boraginales > Ehretiaceae > Ehretia > Ehretia macrophylla. The sequence continues at coordinate 79,175,916 of CM075769.1, forward strand.
CCTAGTACTACTCTCGCCCAAACACGCTTAACTTCGGAGTTCTGATATGATCCGGTGCATTAGTGCTGGTATGATCGCACCCGTCATGTCGAGGGCCCAATTCCTTTATGTGTTAACTGTTCACAGTCCCAGCCTAAAGAGATGGCCCATTTAAATGGCCCAATGGACTTAACGACAACCCATCCACTTCAACAACGCAGCATCCTTGCAAGACGTGATATCGACACGTTATAGGGCCCTCTGATATCCTTCGAGTCAGGTTGTCGTCCTTTTAACAGTTCACGACGTTTGATCCGGGACGGAAAAACAGAGCAAAAGAAGAAAAGTGGCCTAAAACTGATGAAAACGTTCGATTTTGGGCTCCAAAAATGGGCAAAATGAGCAACCTAGCTACCCCCGTCGTAGAGCTCTCAGAGAGCCTTGCAACGGTATGCTGTGCGCCACGTAAATCCCTACGGATCAAAAGTTATGGCCACCGGAGCGACGGAGACCTGGTCAAAAACCCTACGCCCTCGGTTTGAGGGCCCAGCCTCTACATGAAGCGAAGTTGTCTTGCCAAATGTTCCGTGGGATTCAATAATAGAGATTTTGTGGATAAAGTATCTTGACAACCGTAACCAGGGCAAAAAAAATTGAAGAAGGAGTGCAACACGAGGACTTCCCAGAGGGTCAACCATCCTAGTACTACTCTTGCCCAAGCACGCTTAACTTCGGAGTTCTGATGGGATCCGGTGCATTAGTGCTGGTATGATCGCACCCGTCATGTTCAGGGCACAATTCCTATATGTGTTAACGGTTCACAATCCCAGCCTAGAGAGACGGCCCATTCAAAAGGCCCAATGGGCTTAACGACAACCCATCCGCTTCAAAAAAGCAGCATGCTTGCAAGACGTGATATCGACACATTGTAGGGCCCTCTGATGTCCCGCGAGTCAGGTTGTCGTCCTTTAAACAGTTCTCGACCTATGATCTGGGACGGAAAAACAGAGCAAAAGAAGAAAAATGGCCTAAAACTGATGAAAACGTGCAATTTTGGGATCCAAAAAGGGGCACAGCGAGCATGCTGGCTACCCCCATCGTAGAGCTCTCAGAGAGGTTTGCAGCGGGATGGTGTGCGCGGGATAGCTCCTTACGGATCAATAGTGATGAGCACCGGAGCGACGGAGACCTGGTCACAAACCCTACGCCCACGGCTTGCGGGCACAGCCTCTACGTGAAACGAAGTTGTCTTGGCCAATGTTCTGTGGGATTCAGTAATAGAGATTAGGTGGATAAAGTATCTTGGCAACCCTAACCATGGCAAAAAAAAATTGAAAAGGGGGTGCAACACGAGGACTTCCGAGGGGGTCACCCATCCTAGTACTACTCTCGCCCAAACACGCTTAACTTCGGTCATAGGATGGGATCCAATGCATTAGTGCTGGTATGATTGCACCCATCATGTTGAGGTCACAATTCCTTTTTGTGTTAATTGTTCACAGTCCCATCCTAGAGAGATGGCCCATTCAAAAGGCCCAAGGGGGCTTAACGACAACCCATCCGCTTCAACAACGAAGCATCCTTGCAAGACATGATATCGACATGTTGTAGGGCCCTCTGATTTCCCTCAAGTCAGATTGTCATCTTTTTAACAGTTCACGACGTTTGATCCGGGACGGAAAAATAGAGCAAAAGAAGAAAAGTAGCCTAAAACTGATGAAAACGTTCAATTTTGGGCTCCAAAAAATGGGCAGAACGAGCAAGCTGTATGCCCCCATCGTAGAGCTCTCAGAGAGCTTTGCAACGGTATGATGTGCTCCACGTAACTCCCTACGGATCAAAAGTTATGGGCACCGGAGCAACGGAGACCTGGTCACAAACCCTACGCCCTCGGTTTGTGGGCCCAGCCTCTACGTGAAGCGAAGTTGTCTTGCCAAATGTTCCATGGGATTTAGTAATAGATATTTGGTGGATAAAGTATCTTGACAACCGTAACCAGGGCAAAAAAAATTGAAAAAGGAGTGCAACACAAGGACTACCCAGGGGGTCACCCATCCTAGTACTACTCTCGTCCAAACACTCTTAACTTCGGACTTAGGATGGGATCCAGTGCATTAGTACTGGTATGATTGCACCCGTCATGTTGAGGGCACAATTCCTTTATGTGTTAATTGTTCACAGTCCCAACCTAGAGAGATGGCCCATTCAAATGGCCCAATGGACTTAACGACAACCCATCCGCTTCAACAACGCACCATGCTTGCAAGACGGGATATCGACACATTGTAGGGCCCTCTGATGTCCCGCAAGTCAGGTTGTCGTCCCTTTAACAGTTCACGACCTACGATCCAGGACGGAAAAACAGATCAAAACAAGAAAAGTGGCCTGAAACTGATGAAAATGTGCGATTTTGGGCTCCAAAAATGGGCACAGCGAGCATGCGAGCAATACCCATCGTAGAACTCTCAGAGATCTTTCCCACGGTATGCTGTGTGCCGCGTAACTCCTTACGGATCAAAAGTTATGGGCACCGGAGCGACGGAGACTTGGTCACAAACCCTACGCCCTTGGTTTGCGGGCCCAGCCTCTACGTAAAGCGAAGTTGTCTTTCCCAATGTTCCGTGGGATTCAGTAATAGAGAATTTGTGGATAAAGTATCTTGACAACCCTAACCAGGGCAAAAAAAATTGAAAAGGAGGTACAACACGAGGACTTCCTAGGGGGTCACCCATCCTAGTACTACTCACGCCGAAGCATGCTTAACTTCGGAGTTCTGATATGATCCGGTGCATTAGTGCTGGTATGATCGCACCCGTCATGTTGAGGGCACACTTCCTTTATGTGTTAACTGTTCACAGTCCCAGCCTAGAGAGATGGCCCATTCAAACGGCCCAATGGGCTTAACGACAACCTATCCACTTCAACAACGCAGCATCCTCGCAAGACGTGATATCTACACGTTGTAGGGCCCTCTGATGTCCCGCGTGTCTGGTTGTCGTCCTTTTAACAGTTCACGGCGTATGACCCGGGACGAAAAAACAGAGCAAAAGAAGAAAAGTGACCTGAAACTGATGAAAACGTTCGATTTTTGGCTCCAAAAAGTGCACAACGAGCAAGTTGGCTGCCCCTGTCGTAGAGCTCTCAGAGAGCTTTGCAACGGTATGCTGTGTACTGCATAACTCCTTACGGATCAAAAGTTATGGGCACCGGAGCGACGGAGACCTAGTCACAAACCCTACGCCCTCGGTTTGCGGGCCCACCCTCTACGTGAAGCGAAGTTGTCTTGCCCAATGTTCAGTGGGATTCAGTAATAGAGATTTGGTGGATAAAGTATCTTGACAACCCTAACCAGGGCAACAAAAATTGAAAAAGAGGGGCAACTCGAGGACTTCCCAGGGTTCACCCATCCTAGTACTACTCTCGCCCAAGCACGCTTAACTTCGAAGTTCTGATGGGATCCGGTGCATTAGTGCCAGTATGATCGCACCCGTCATGTTGAGGGCACAATTCCTTTATGTGTTAATTTTTCACAGTCCCCGCCTAGAGAGATGGCCCATTCAAAAGGCCCAATGGGCCTAACGACATCCCATCCGGTTCAACAGCGCAGCATCCTGGCAAGACGTGATATTGACAACCTGTAGGGCCCTCTGATGTCCCGCGAGTCAGGTTGTCGTTCTTTTAAAAGTTCACACGTACGATCCGGGTTTGAAAAACAGAGCAAAAGTAGAAAAGTGGCCTGACACTTTTGAAAAGTTCAATTTTGGGCTCCTAAAACGAGAACAGCGAGCAAGCTGGCTGCCCCCGTCGTAGAGCTCTCAAAGAGCTTTGCAACGGTATGTTGTGCGCCGCGTAACTCCTTACGGATCAAAAGTTATGGGCATCGGAACGACGGAGACCTGGTCACAAACCCTACGCCCTCGGTTTGCGGGCCCAACCTCTACGTGAAGCGAAGTTGTCTTGCCCAATGTTCCGTGGGATTCAGTAATAGAAATTTGGTGGATAAAGTATCTTGGCAACCCTAACCAGGGCAAAAAAAATTGAAAATGGGGTGCAACACAAGGACTTCCCCGGGGGTCACCCATCCTAGTACTACTCTCACCAAAACACGCTGAACATCGTAGTTCTGATATGATCTGGTGCATTAGAGTTAGTATGATCGCACCCGTCATGTTGATGGCACAATTCCTTTTCGTGTTAACTGTTCACAGTCGCAGCCTAGAGAGATGGCCCATTCAAAAGGCCCAATGGGCTTAACGACAACCCATCCGCTTCAACAACACAGCATCCTCGTAAGACGTGATATCGACATATTGTAGGGCCCTCTGATGTCCTGCGAGTCAGGATGTCGTCCTATTAACAGTTCACGACGTATGATCCGTGACGAAAAAAACGAGGAAAAGAAGAAAAATGGCCTGAAACTAATGAAAATGTTCAATTTTTGGCTCCAAAAAGGGCACAGCATACAAGCTGGCTGCCCCGGTCGTAGAGCTCTCAGAGTGCTTTGCAACGGTATGTTGTGCGCCGCATAACTCTTTACGGATCAAAAGTTATGGGCACCGGAGCGACGGAGACCTAGTAACAAACACTACGCCCTCGGTTTGCGGGCCCAGCCTCTACGTGAAGCGAAGTTGTCTTGCCCAATGTTCTGTGGGATTCAGTAATAGAGATTTGGTGGATAAAGTATCTTGACAACCCTAACCAGGGCAAAAAAAATTGAAAAGGGGTGCAACACGAGGACTTCCCAGGGGGTCACCCGTCATAGTACTAATCTCGTCCAAGCACGCTTAACTTTAAAGTTCTGATGGGATCCAGTGCATTAGTGCTGGTATGATCGCACCCATCATGTTGAGGGCACAATTCCTTTATGTGTTAACAGTTCACAGTCCCAACCTATAGAGATGGCCCATTCAAAAGGCCCAATGGGCTTAACGACAACCCATCCGCTTCAACAACGCAGCATCCTGGCAAGACGTGATATCGACACTTTGTAGGGCCCTCTGATGTCCTGCGAGTCAGGTTGTCGTCCTTTTAACATTTCACGACTTACGATCCGGGATGGAAAAACAGAGCAAAAGTAGAAAAATGGCCCAAAACTGATGAAAACGTTCAATTTTGGGCTCAAAAAATGAGCACAACGAGCAAGCTGGCTGCCCCCGTGGTAGAGCTCTCAGAGAGCTTTGTAACGGTATGCTGTACGCCACGTAACTCCTTACGGATCAAAAGTTATGGGCACCGGAGTGACGGAGACCAGGTCACAAACCCTACGCCCTCAGTTTGCGGGCGCAGCCTCTACGTGAAGCGTAGTTGTCTTGCCCAATGTTCTGTGGGATTCAGTAATAGAGATTTGGTGGATAAAGTATCTTGACAACCCTAACCAGGGCAAAAAAAATTTAAAAGGGGTGCAACACGAGGACTTCCCAGGGGGTCACCCATCCTAGTACTAGTCTCGCCCAAGCACGCTTAACTTCGAAGTTCTGATGGGATTCGGGGCATTAGTGCTGGTATGATCGCACCTGTCATGTTAAGGGCACAATTCCTTTATGTGTTAACTGTTCACAATCCCAGCCTAGAGAGATAGCCCATTCAAAAGGCCCAATGGGCTTAACGACAACCCATCCGCTTCAACAACGCAGCATCCTTGCAAGACGTGGTATCGACACGTTGTAGGGCCCTCTGATGTCCCGCGAGTCAGGTTGTCGTCCTTTTAACAGTTCACGACTTACGATTCGGGACGAAAAAACAGAGCAAAAGCAAAAAAGTGGCCTAAAACTGATGAAAACGTTCGATTTTGGCTCGAAAAACGAGCACAACGAGCAAGCTGGCTGCCCCCGTGGTAGAGCTCTCAGAGAGCTTTGCAACGGTATGCTGTGCGCCACGTAACTCATTACGGATCAAAAGTTATAGGCACCGGAGCGACGGAGACCTGGTTACAAACCCTACGCCCTCGGTTTGCGGGCCCAGCCTCTACATGAAGCGAAGTTGTCTTGCCCAATTTTCTGTGGGATTCACTAATAGAGATTTGGTGGATAAAGTATATTGGCAACCCTAACCAGGGCAAAAAAAATTGAAAATGGGGTGCAACCCGAGGACTTCCCAGGGGGTCACCCGTCCTAGTACTACTCTCGCCCAAGCACGCTTAACTTTAAAGTTATGATGGGATCCAGTGCATTAGTGCTGGTATGATCACACCCGTCATGTTTAGGGCACATTTCCTTTATGTGTTAACTGTTCACAATCCCAGCCTAGAGAGATGGCCCATTCAAAAGGCCCAATGGGCTTAACGACAACTGATCCGCTTCAACAACGCAGCATCCTAGCAAGACGTGATATCGACACGTTGTAGGGCCTTCTGATGTCCCGCGAGTCAGGTTGTCGTCCTTTTAACAGTTCACGACTTACGATCCAGGACGGAAAAATAGAGCAAAAGAAGAAAAGTGGCCTGAAACTGATGAAAACGTTCGATTTTGGCTCGAAAAATGAGCACAACGAGCAAGCTGGCTGCCCCCGTCGTAGAGCTCTCAGAGAGCTTTGCAACGGTATGTTGTGCGCCACGTAACTCATTACGGATCAAAAGTTATAGGTACCGAAGCGACGGAGACCTGGTTACAAACCCTACGCCCTCGGTTTGCGAGCCCAGCCTCTACGTGAAGCGAAGTTGTCTTGCCCAATTTTCTGTGGGATTCACTAATAGAGATTTGGTGGATAAAGTATATTGGCAACCCTAACCAGGGCAAAAAAAATTGAAAATGGGGTGCAACCCGAGGACTTCCCAGGGGGTCACCCGTCCTAGTACTACTCTCGCCCAAGCACGCTAAACTTCGTAGTTCTGATGGGATCCTGTGCATTAGTGCCGGTATAATCGCACCAGTCATGTTGAGGGCACAATTCCTTTATGTGTTAACTGTTCACAGTCCCAGCCTAGATAGATGGCCCATTCAAAAGGCCCAATGGGCTTAACGACAACCCACCCGCTTCAACAACGCAACATGCTTGCAAGACGTGTAATAGACACGTTGTAGGGCCCTCTAATGTCCAGCGAGTCAGGTTGTCATCCTTTTAACATTTCACGACCTACGATCCGGGACCAAAAAACAGAGCAAAAGAAGAAAAGTGGCCTGAAATTGATGAAAACGTGCGATTTTGGGCTTCGAAAAAGGGCACAGCGAGCATGCTAGCTACCCCCATCGTAGATCTCTCATAGAGCTTTGCAACGGTATGCTATGCGCCGTGTAACTCCTTACGGATCAAAATTTGTGGGCACCTGAGCGACAGAGACCTGGTCACAAACCCTACGCCCTCAGTTTGCGGGCCCAACCTCTATGTGAAACGAAGTTGTCTTGCCCAATGTTCAGTGGGATTCAGAAATAGATATTTGGTGGATAAAGTATCTTGGCAACCCTAACCAGGGCAAAAAAAATTGGAAATGAGGTGCAACACGAGGACTTCCCAGGGGGTCACCCATCCTAGTACTACTCTCGCCCAAACACGCTTAACTTCGGAGTTCTGATGGGATCCGGTGCATTAGTGCTGGTATGATTGCACTCATCATGTTGAGGGCACAATTCCTATACGTGTTAACGGTTCACAGTCCCAGCATAGAGAGATCGCCCATTCAAAAGGCCCAATGGGCTTAACGACAACCCATCCTCTTCAACAACGCAGCATCCTCGCAAGACGTGATATCGACACATTGCAAGGCCCTCTAATGTCCCACGAATCCGGTTGTCGTCCTTTTAACAGTTCACGACGTACGATCCGGGATGGAAAAACAGAGCAAAAGAAGAAAAATAGCATAAAATTAATGAAAACGTTCGATTTTGGGCTCCAAAATTGGGCAAAGTGAGCAAGCTAGCTGCCCCTGTCGTAGAGCTCTCGGAGAGCTTTCTAACGGTATGCAGTACATTGCGTAACTCCTTACGGATCAAAAGTTATAGGCACAAGAGCGACAGAGGCTTGGTCCTAAACCCTACGCCCTCGGTTTGTGGGCCCAGCCTCTACGTGAAGCGAAGTTGTCTTGCCCAATGTTCCGTTGGATTCAGTAATAGAGATTTGGTGGATAAAGTATCTTGGCAACCCTAACCAGGGTAAAAAAAATTGAAAAGGGGGTTCAACACGAGGACTTCCCAAGGGGTCACCCATCCTAGTACTACTCTGGCCCAAGCACGCTTAACTTCGGAGTTCTGATGGAATCCGGTGCATTAGTGCTGGCATGATCGCACCCGTCATGTTGAGGGCATAATTCCTTTATGTATTTACTATTCATAATTCCAGCCTAGAGAGATGGCCCATTCAAAAGGCCAATGGGCTTAACAACAACCCATCCGCTTCAACAACACAGCATGCTTGAAAGACGTACGATCCGGGATGGAAAATCATAGCAAAAGAAGAAAAGTGGCCTGAAACTGATGAAAACGTTCAATTTTGGGCTCCAAAACTGGGCACAGCGAGCATGCTGGCTACCCCCCTCATAGAGCTCTCAGAGAGCTTTGCAACGGTATGTTGTGCACCGCGTAACTCCTTACGGATCAAAAGTTATAGGAACCGAAGCAACGGAGACCTGGTCACAAACCCTACACCCTCGGTTTGCGGGCCCAGCCTCTACGTGAAACGAAGTTGTCTTGCCCAATGTTCCGTGGGATTCAGTAATAGAGATTTGGTGGATAATGTATCTTGGAAACCCTAACTGGGGCAAAAAAAATTGAAAAGGGGGTGCAACAAGAGGACTTCCTAGGGGGTCACCCATCCTAGTACTACTCTCGCCCAAACACGCTTAACTTCGGAGTTCTGTTGGAATCCGGTGCATTAGTGCAGGTATGATCGCACCCGTCATGTTGAGGGCACAATTCCCTAATGTAGTAACTGTTCACAGTCCCAGCCTAGAGAGATGGCCCATTCAAAATGCCCAATGGGCTTAACGACAACCCATCTACTTCAACAACGCAGCATGCTTTCAAGACTTGATATCGACACGTTGTAGGGCCCTCTGATGTCCCGCGAGACAGGTTGTCGTCCTTTTAACAGTTCACGACATATGATACAGGAAGGAAAAACAGAGCAAAAGAAGAAAAGTTGCCTGAAACTGATGAAAATGTTTGATTTTGGGCTCAAAAAATGGGCACAGCGAGCAAGCTGGCTGCCCCCATCGTAGAGCTCTCAAAGAGCTTTGCAACGGTATGCTGTGCGCCGCGTAACTCCTTACGGATCAAAAGTTATGCGCACCGGAGCGACGAAGACCTAGTTACAAACCCTATGCCCTCGGTTTGCGGGCCCAGCCTCTACGTGAAGCGAAGTTGTCTTGCCCAATGTTCTGTGGGATTCAGTAATAGAGATTTGGTAGATAAAGTATCTTGGCAACGTTAACCAGGGCAAAAAAAATTGAAATGGGGGTGCAACACGAGGACTTCCCAGGGGGTCACCCATCCTAGTACTACACTCGCCCAAGCACGCTTAACTTCGGAGTTCTGATGGGATCCGGTGCATTAGTGCTGGTATGATCGCACCCGTCATGTTGAGGGCACAATTCCCTTATGTGTTAACTGTTCACAGTCCTAGCCTAGAGAGATGGCCCATTCAAAATGCACAATGCGCTTAACGACAACCCATCTGCTTTAACAACGCAGCATGCTTTCAAGACTTGATATCGACACGTTGTAGGGCTCTCTGATGTCCTGCGAGACAGGTTGTCGTCCTTTTAACAGTTCACGATGTATGATTCGGGATGAAAAAACAGGGCAAAAGAAGAAAAGTGGCCTGAAACTGATAAAAACGTTTGATTTTGGGCTCCAAAAATGGGCACAACGAGCAAGCTGGCTGCACCCGTCGTAGAGTTCTCAAAGTGCTTTGCAACAATATGATGTGCGCTGCGTAACTCCTTACGGATCAAAAGTTTCGGGCACCGGAGCCACGGAGACCTAGTCACAAGCCCTACGCCCTCGGTTTGCTGGCCCAGCCTCTACGTGAAGCGAAGTTGTCTTGCCCAATGTTCCGTTGGATTCAGTAATAGAGATTTGGTGGATAAAGTATCTTGGCAACCCTAACCAGAGCAAAAAAAATTGAAAAGGGGATGCAACACGAGTACTTCCTAGGGGGTCACCCATCGTAGTACTACTCTCGCCCAAACACGCTTAACTTCGGAGTTCTGATATGATCCGGTGCATTAGTGCTGGTATGATCGCACCCGTCATGTTGAGGGAACAATTCCTTTATGTGTTAACTGTTCACAGTCCCAGCCTAGAGAGATGGCCCATTCAAAAGGCCCAATGTGCTTAACGACAACCCATCCGCTTCAACAACGCAGCATCCTCGCAAGATCTTATATCGACACATTTTAGGGCCCTCTGATGTCTCACGTGTCAGGTTTTCGTCCTTTTAACATTTCACGACATATGATCCGGGATGGAAAAATAGAGGAAAAGGAGAAAAGTGGCCTGAAACTGATGAAAACTATCGATTTTGGCCCTCAAAAAGTGCACAGCGAGCAAGCTGGCTGCCCCCGTCGTAGAGCTCTCAGAGAGCTTTACAACGGTATGCTGTGTGCCGCGTAACTCCTTACGGATCAAAAATTATGGGCACCCGAGCGACAGAGACGTGGTCACAAACCCTACGCCCCCGGTTTATGGGCCCAGCCTCTACCTGAAGCGAAGTTGTCTTGCCCAATGTTCCATGGGATTCAATAATAGAGATTTGGTGGATAAAGTATCTTGACAACCCTAACCTGGGCAAAAAAAATTAAAAAGGGGGTGCAACACGAGGACTTCCGAGGGGGTCACCCATCCTAGTACTACTCTCGCCCAAGCACGATTAACTTCGAAGTTCTGATGGGATCCGGTGCATTAGTGCTAGTATGATCGCACCTGTCATGTTGAGGGCATAATTCCTTTATGTGTTAACTGTTCACAGTTCCAGCCTAAAGAGATGGCCCATTCAAAAGGCCCAATGGGCGTAATGACAACCCTTCCGCTTCAACAACGCAGCATGCTTGCAAGACGTATGATCCGGGACTGAAAAATAGAGCAAAAGAAGAAAAGTGGCCTGAAACTGATGAAAACGTGTGATTTTGGGCTCCCAAAATGGGCACATCGAGCATGCTGGCTGCCCCCGTCGTAGAGCTCTCAGAGAGCTTTGCAACTGTATGTTGTGTGCCGCGTAACTCCTTAAGGATCAAAAGTTATCGGCACCGAAGCGACAGAGACCTGGTCACATACCCTACGCCCAGCCTCTACGTGAAACGAAGTTGTATTGCCCAATGTTCCGTGGGATTCAGTAATAGAGATTTGGTGGATAATGTATCTTGGCAACCCTAACCAGGGCAAAATAAAAATAAAAGGGAGTGCAACACGAGGACTTCCCAATGGGTCACCCATCCTAGTACTACACTCGCCCAAGCATGCTTAACTTCGGAGTTCTGATGGGATTCGGTGCATTAGTGCAGGTATGATCGCACCCGTCATGTTTAGGGCACAATTCCTTTATGTGTTAACTGTTCACAGTCCCAACCTAGAGAGATGGCCCATTCAAAAGGCCCAATGGGCTTAACGACAACCCATCCGCTTCAACAATGCAGCATGCTTGCAAGACGTACGATCCAGGACGGAAGAACAGAGCAGAAGAAGAAAAGTGGCCTGAAACTGATAAAAACGTGCAATTTTGGGATCCAAAAATGGACACAGTGAGCATGCTAGCAGCCCCCGTCGTAGAGCTCTCAGAGAGCTTTGCAACGGTATGTTGTGCGCCGCGTAACTCCTTACGGATCAAAAGTTATCGGCACCGAAGCGACAGAGACCTGGTCACAAACCCTACGCCATCGGTTTGCAGGCCCAGCCTCTACGTGAAACGAAGTTGTCTTTCCCAATGTTCCGTGGGATTCAGTAATAGAGATTTGGTGGATAATGTATCTTGGCAACCCTAACCAGGGCAAAAAAAATTGAAAAGTGGGTGCAACACGAGGACTTCCCAGGGGGTCACCCATCCTAGTACTACTCTCGCCCAAACAAGCTTAACTTCGGAGTTCTGTTGGGATCCGATGCATTAGTGCTGGTATGATCGTACCCTTCATGTTGAGGGCACAATTCCTATATGTTTTAACGGATCACAGTCGCAGCCTAGAGAGATGGCCCATTCAAAAGGCCCAAAGGGCTTAACGACAACCCATCCGCTTCAACAACGCAGCATCCTCACAAGACGTCATATCGACACATTGTAGGGCCCTCTGATATCCCGCGAATCAGGTTGTCATCCTTTTAACAGTTCACGACGTACGATCTGGGACGGAAAAACATAGCAAAAGAAGAAAAGTGGCCTGAAACTGTTGAAAACGTTCAATATTGGGCTTGAAATATGGGCACAGCGAGCAAGCTGGCTGCCCCCATCGTAGAGCTCTCAAAGAGCTTTGCAACGGTATGCTATGCGCCGCGTAACTCCTTACGGATCAAAAGTTATGGGCACCGGAGCGACGGAGACCTGGTCACAAACCCTACGCCCTCGGTTTGCGGGCCCAGCCTCTACGTGAAGCGAAGTAGTCTTGTACAATGTTTCGTGGGATTTAGTAATAGAGACTTGGTCGATAAAGTATCTTGGCAACCCTAACCAGGGCAAAAAAAATTGAAATGGGGGTGCAACACGAGGACTTCCCTAGGGGTCACCCATCCTAGTACTACTCTCGCCCAAGCACGCTTAACTTCGCAGTTCTGATGAGATCCGGTGCATTAGTGTTGGTATGATCGCACCCGTCATGTTGAGGGCACAATTCCTTTATGTGTTAACTGTTCACAGTCCTAGCCTAGAGAGATGGCCCATTCAAAAGGCCCAATGGGCATAAAGACAACCCATCCGCTTCAACAACTCATCATCCTGGCAAGATGTTATATCGATACGTTGTAGGGCCCTCTGATGTCCCGTGAATCAGGTTGTCGTCCTTTTTACAATTCACGACGTACGATCCGGGACGGAAAAACAGAGCAAAAGTAGAAAAGTGCACTGAAACAGATGAAAACGTTCGATTTTGGGCTCCAAAAATGGGCACAAGGAGCAAGCTAGCTACCTCCGTCGTAGAGCTCTCAGATAGCTTTGCAACTGTATGCTGTGCACCGCGTAACTCCTTACGGATCAAAAGTTATGGGCACCGGAGCGACGGTGACCTGGTCACAAACCCTACGCCCTCGGTTTGTGGGGCCAGCCTCTACGTGAAGCGAAGTTGTCTTGCCCAATGTTCCGTGGGATTCAGTAGTAGAGATTTGGTGGATAAAGTAGCTTGGCGACCCTAATCAAGGAAAAAAAAATTGAAAAGGGGGTGCAACACGAGGACTTCTCAGGGGGTCACCCATCCTAGTACTACTCTCGCCTAAACACGCTTAACTTCGGATTTCTGATATGATCCGGTGCATTAGTGCTGGTATGATCACTCCCGTCATGTTGAGGGCACAATTCCTTTATGTGTTAACTGTTCACAGTCCCAGCCTAGAGAGATGGCCCATTCAAAAGGCCCAATGGGCTTAACGACAACCCATCCTCTTCAACAACGCAGCATCCTTGCAAGAGGTGATATCGACACATTGTAGGGCCCTCTGATGTCCCGCGAGTCCGGTTGTCGTCCTTTTAACAGTTCACGACGTACGATCCGGGACGAAAAAACAGAGCAAAAGAAGAAAAGTGGTCTAAAACTGATGAAAACGATCGATTTTGGAAAACAAAAAGTGTACAACGAGCAAGCTGGCTGCCCCCGTCTTAGAGCTCTCAGAGAGCTTTGCAACGGTATGCTGTGTGCCGCGTAACTCCTTACGGATCAAAAATTATATGCATCGGAGCGACAGAGGCCTGGTCACAAACCCTACGCCCTCGGTTTGCGGGCCCAGCCTCTACGTGAAGCGAAGTTGTCTTGCCCAATGTTCCGTAGGATTCAGTAATAGAGATTTGGTGGATAAAGTATCTTGACAACCCCAACCAAGGCAAAAAAAAAATGGAAAGCGGGTGCAACACGAGAACTTCCGAGGGGGTTTCCAATCCTAGTACTACTCTCGCCCAAACACGCTTAACTTCGGAGTTTTGTTGGGATCCGATGCACTAGTGCTGGTATGATTGCACCCGTCATGTTTAGGGCACAATTCCTATATGTGTTAACGGATCACAATCCCAGCCTAGAGAGATGGCCCATTCAAAAGGCTCAATGGGCTTAACGACATCTCATCCGCTTCAACAACGCAGCATGCTTGCAAGACGTACGATCCGAGATGGAAGAACAGAGCAAAAGAAGAAAAGTGGCCTGAAACTGATGAAAACATGCAATTTTGGGCTACAAAAATGGACACAGCGAGCATGCTGGCTGCCCCAGTCGTAGAGGTCTCAGAGAGCTTTGCAACGGTATGTTGTGCGCCGCGTAACTCCGTACGAATCAAAAGTTATCGGTACCGAAGCGACAGAGACCTGGTCACAAACCCTACGCCCTCGGTTTGCGGGCCCAGCCTCTACGTGAAACAAAGTTGTCTTGCCCAATGTTCTGTGGGATTCAGTAATAGAGATTTGGTGGATAATGTATCTTGGCAACCTTAACCAGGGCAAAAAAAATTGAAAAGTGGGTGCAACACGAGGACTTCCCAGGGGGTCACCCATCCTAGTACTACTCTCGCCCAAACAAGCTTAACTTCGGAGTTCTGTTGGGATCCGTTGCATTAGTGCTGGTATGATCGCACCCTTCATGTTGAGGGAACAATTCCTATATGTGTTAACCGATCACAGTCCCAGCCTAGAGAGATGGCCTACTCAAAAGGCCTAATGGGCTTAACGACAACCCATCTGCTTCAACAACGCTGCATCCTCGCAAGATGTGATATCGACACGTTGTAGGGCCCTCTGATTTCCCGCGAGTCAGGTTGTCGTCCTTTTAACAGTTCACGACTTACGATCCGGGACGAAAAAACAGAGCGAAAGAAGAAAAGTGGCCTGAAACTGATGAAAACATTCAATTTTGGGCTTGAAAAATAGGCACAGCGAGCAAGCTGGTTTCCCCCATCGTAGAGCTCTCAAAGAGCTTTGCAACTGTATGCTGTGCGCCGCGTAACTCCTTACGGATCAAAAGTTATGGGCACCGGAGCGACGGAGACCTGGTCACAAACCCTACGCCCTCGTTTTGCAGGCCCAGCCTCTACGTGAAGCGAAGTTGTCTTGCCCAATGTTCTGTGGGATTCAGTAATAGAGATTTGGTAGATAAAGTATCTTGGCAACCCTAACCAGGGCAAAAAAAATTGAAATAGGGGTACACCACGAGGACTTCCCTAGGGGTCACCCATCCTAGTACTACTCTCACCCAAGCACGCTTAACTTCGCAGTTCTGATGAGATCCGGTGCATTAGTGTTGGTATGATCGCACCCGTCATGTTGAGGGCACAATTCCTTTATGTGTTAACTGTTCACAGTCCCAGCCTAGAGAGATGGCCCATTCAAAAGGCCCAATGGGCATAAAGACAACCCATCTGCTTCAACAACGCAGCATCCTGGAAAGACATGATATCGATACGTTGTAGGGCCCTCTGATGTCCAGCGAATCAGGTTGTCGTCCTATTTACAGTTTACGACGTACGATCCGAGACGAAAAAATAGAGCAAATGTAGAAAAGTGCACTGAAACTGATGAAAACGTTCAATTTTGGGCTCCAAAAATGGGCACAACGAGCAAGCTAGCTACCCCCATTGTAGAGCTCTCAGATAGCTTTGCAACGGTATGATGTACGCCGCGTAACTCCTTACGGATCAAAAGTTATGGGCACCGGAGCGACGGAGACTTGGTCACAAACCCTACGCCCTCGGTTTGCGGGGCCAGCCTCTACGTGAAGCGAAGTTGTCTTACCCAACGTTCTTTGGGATTCAGTAATAGAGATTTGGTGGATAAAGTAGCTTGGCGACCCTAACCAAGGCAAAATAAATTGAAAAGGGGGTGCAACACGAGGACTACCCAGGGGGTCATCCATCCTAGTACTACTCTCGCCTAAACGCACCTAACTTCGAAGTTCTGATATGATCCGGTGCATTAGTGCTGGTATGATCGCACCCGTCACGTGGAGGGCACAATTCCTTTATGTGTTAACTGTTCATAGTCCCAGCCTAGAGAGATGGCCCATTCAAAAGGCCCAATGGGCTTAATGACAACCCATCATCTTCAACAACGCAGCATCCTTGCATGACGTGATATCGACACGTTGTAGGGCCCTCTGATGTCCCGCGAGTCCGGTTGTCGTCCTTTTAACAGTTCACGACGTACGATCCGGGACGGAAAAAAAGAGCAAAAGAAGAAAAGTGGCCTTAAATCGATGAAAACGTTCCATTTTGGGCTCCGAAAATAGGCATAACGAGCAAGCTGTCTGCCCCCGTCGTAGAGTTCTCAGAGAGCTTTGCAACGGTTTGTTGTGCACCGTGTAACACTTTATGGATCAAAAGTTATGGGCACCGGAGCAACAGAGACCAGGTCACAAACACTACGCCCTCGGTTTGCGGGCCCAGCCTCTACGTGAAGCGAAGTTGTGTTGCCCAATGTTCCGTAGGATTTAGTAACAGAGATTTGGTGGATAAAGTATCTTGACAACCCCAACCAGGGCAAAAAAAATTGAAAAGGGGATGCAACACAAGGACTTCCGAGGGGGTTACCCATCCTAGTACTACTCTCGCCCAAACACGCTTAACTTTGGAGTTCTGTTGGGATCCGGTGCATTAGTGCTGGTATGATTGCACCCGTCATGTTGACGGCACCATTCCTATATGTGTTAACGGGTCACAGTCCCAGCCTAGAGAGATGGCCCATTCAAAAGGCCCAATGGGCTTAACTACAACCCATCCGTTTCAACAACGCAGCATGCTTGCAAGACGTACGATCCGGGACGGAAGAACAGAGCAAAAGAAGAAAAGTGGCCTGAAACTGATGAAAACGTGCAATTTTGGGCTCCAAAATTGGACACAGCGAGAATGCTGGCTGCCCCCATCGTAGAGGTCTCAGAGAGCTTCGCAACGATATGTTGTGCGCCACGTAATTCGTTACGGATCAAAAGTTATCGGCACCGAAGTGACAGAGACCTGGTCACAAACCCTATGCCCTCGGTTTGCGGGCCCAGCTTCTATGTGAAACGAAGTTGTCTTGCCCAATGTTCCGTGGGATTCAGTAATAGAGATTTGGTGGATAAAGTAGCTTGGCGACCCTAACCAAGGCAAACAAAATTGAAAAGTGGGTGCAACACGTGGACTTCCCTGGGGGTCACCCATCCTAGCACTACTCTCGCCCAAACAAGCTTAACTTCGGAGTTCTGTTGGGATCCGGTGCATTAGTGCTGGTATGATCGCACCCTTCATGTTGAGGGCACAATTCCTATATGTGTTAACGGATCACAGTCCCAGCCTAGAGAGATGGCCTATTCAAAAGGCCCAATGGGCTTAACGACAACCCATCCGCTTCAACAACGCAGCATCCTCGCAAGACGTGATATCGACACGTTGTAGGGCCCTCTGATTTCCCGTGAGTCAGGTTGTCGTCCTTTTAACAGTTCACGACGTACGATCCGGGACGGAAAAACAGAGCAAAAGAAGAAAAGTGGCCTGAAACTGATGAAAACGTTCAATTTTGGGCTTGAAAAATGGGCACAGCGAGCAAGCTGGCTGCCCCCGTCGTAGAGCTCTCAAAGAGCTTTGCAACGGTATGCTGTGCGCCGCGTAACTCCTTACGGATCAAAAGTTATGGGCGCCAGAGCGACGGAGACCTGGTCACAAGCGCTACACCCTCAGTTTGCGGGCCCAACCTCTACGTGAAGCGAAGTTGTCTTGCCCAATGTTCCGTGGGATTCAGTAATAGAGATTTGGTAGATAAAGTATCTTGGCAACCCTAACCAGGGCAAAAAAAATTGAAATGGGGGTACAACACGAGGACTTCCCTAGGGGTCACCCATCCTAGTACTACTCTCGCCCAAGCACGCTTAACTTCGCAGTTCTGATGAGATCCGGTGCATTAGTGTTGGTATGATCGCACCCGTCATGTTGAGGGCACAATTCCTTTATGTGTTAACTGTTCACAGTCCCAGCCTAGAGAGATGGCCCATTCAAAAGGCGCAATGGGCATAAAGACAACCCATCCGCTTTAACAATGCAGCATCCTCGCAAGACGTGATATCGACACGTTGTAGGGCCCTCTGATTTCCCGCGAGTCAGGTTGTCGTCCTTTTAACAGTTCACGACGTACGATCCGGGATGAAAAAACAGAGCAAAAGAAGAAAAGTGGGCTGAAACTGATGAAAACGTTCAATTTTGGGTTTGAAAAATGGGCACAACGAGCAAGCTGGCTGCCCCGTCGTAGAGCTCTCAAAGAGCTTTGCAACGGTATGCTGTGCGCCGCGTAACTCCTTACGGATCAAAAGTTATGGGCACCAGAGCGACGGAGACCTTGCCACAAACCCTACGGCCTCGGTTTGCGGGCCCAGCCTCTACGTGAAGCGAAGTTGTCTTGCCCAATGTTCCGTGGGATTCAGTAATAGAGATTTGGTAGATAAAGTATCTTGGCAACCCTAACCAGGGCAAAAAAAATTGAAATGGGGGTGCAACACGAGGACTTCCCTAGGGGTCACCTATCCTTGTACTACTCTCGCCCAAGCACACTTAAGTTCGCAGTTCTGATGAGATCCGGTGCATTAGGGTTGGTATGATCGCACCCGTCAATTTGAGGGCACAATTCCTTTATATGTTAACTGTTCACAGTCCAAGCCTAGAGAGATGGCCCATTCAAAAGGTCCAATGGGCTTAACGACAACCCATCCGCTTCAACAACGCAGCATTCTAGCAAGACGTAACATCGATACATTGTAGGGCCCTCTGATGTCCCGCGAATCAGGTCGTCGTCCTTTTTACAGTTCACGACGTACGATCCGAGACGAAAAAACTGAGAAAATGTAGAAAAGTGCACTGAAACTGATGAAAACGTGCGATTTTGGGCTCCAAAAATGGGCACAATGAGCAAGCTGGCTGCCCCCATCGTAGAGCTCTCAGATAGCTTTGCAACGGTATGATGTGCGCCGCGTAACTCCATACGGATCAAAAGTTATGGGCACCGGAGCGACGGAGACCTGGTCACAAACCCTACGCCCTCGGTTTACGGGGCTAGCCTCTATGTGAAGCGAAGTTGTCTTCCCCAACGTTCCGTGGGATTGAGTAATAGAGATTTGGTGGATAAAGTAGCTTGGCGACCCTAACCAAGGCAAACAAAATTGAAAAGGGGGTACAACACGGGGACTTCCC
Organism: Ehretia macrophylla; assembly: GCA_037974665.1. Lineage (NCBI taxonomy): Eukaryota > Viridiplantae > Streptophyta > Magnoliopsida > Boraginales > Ehretiaceae > Ehretia > Ehretia macrophylla. The sequence continues at coordinate 79,195,151 of CM075769.1, forward strand.
AGGGGGTCACCCATCCTAGTACTACTCTCGCCTAAACACGCTTAACTTCGGAGTTCTGATATGATCCGGTGCATTAGTGCTGGTATGATCGCACCCGTCACGTTGAGGGCACAATTCCTTTATGTGTTAATTGTTCACAGTCCCAGCCTAGAGAGATGGCCCTTTCAAAAGGCCCAATGGGCTTAACGACAACCCATCCTCTTCAACAACGCAGCATCCTTCCAAGACGTGATATCGACACGTTGTAGGGCCCTCTGATGTCCCGCGAGTCCGGTTGTCATCCTTTTAACAGTTCACGACGTACGATCCGGGATGAAAAAACATAGCGAAAGAAGAAAAGTGGCCTGAAACTGATGAAAACGTTCAATTTTGGGCTTGAAATATGGGCATAGCGAGCAAGCTGGCTGCCCCCGTCGTAGAGCTCTCAAAGTGCTTTGCAACGGTATGCTGTGCGCTGCGTAACTCCTTACGGATCAAAAGTTATGGGCATCGGAGCGACGGAAACCTGGTCACAAACCCTACGCCCTCGGTTTGCGGGCCCAGCCTCTACGTGAAGCGAAGTTGTCTTGCACAATGTTTCGTGGGATGCAGTAATAGAGATTTGGTCGATAAAGTATCTTGGCAACCCTAACCAGGGCAAAAAAAATTGAAATGGGGGTGCAACACGAGGACTTCCCTAGGGGTCACCCATCCTAGTACTACTCTCACCCAAGCACGCTTAACTTCGCAGTTCTGATGAGATCCGGTGCATTAGTGTCGGTATGATCGCACCCGTAATGTTGAGAGCAAAATTCCTTTATGTGTTAACAGTTCACAGTCACAGCGTAGAGAGATGGCCCATTCAAAAGGCCCAATGGGCATAAAGACAACCCATCCGCTTCAACAACATAGCATCCTGGCAAGACGTGATATCGATACGTTGTAGGGCCCTCTGATGTCCTGCGAATCAGGTTGTCGTCCTTTTTACAGTTCACGACGTACGATCCGGGACGGAAAAACAGAGCAAAAGTAGAAAAGTGCACTGAAACTGATGAAAACGTTCGATTTTGGGCTCCAAAAATGGGCACAACGAGCAAGCTGGCTGCCTCTGTCGTAGAGCTCTCAGATAGCTTTGCCACGGTATGCTGTGCGCTGCGTAAGTCCTTATAGATCAAAAGTTATGGGCACCGGAGCGACGGAGACCTGGTCACAAACCCTATGCCCTCGGTTTGAGGGGCCAGCCTCTACGTGAAGCGAAGTTGTCTTGCCCAATGTTCCGTGGGATTCAGTAATAGAGATTTGGTGGATAAAGTAGCTTGGCGACCCTAACCAAGGCAAAAAAAATTGAAAAGGGGGTTTAACACGAGGACTTCTCAGGGGGTCACCCATCCTAGTACTACTCTCGCCTACATACGCTTAACTTCGGATTTCTGATATGATCCGGTGCATTATTGTTGGTATGATCGCACCAGTCATGTTGAGGGCACAATTCCTTTATGTGTTAACTGTTCACAGTCCCAGCCTAGAAGGATGGCCCATTCAAAAGGCCCAATGGGCTTAACGACAACCCATCCTCTTCAACAACGCAGCATCCTTGCAAGACGTGATATCGACACGTTGTAGGGCCCTCTGATGTCCCACGAATCCGGTTGTCGTCCTTTTAACAGTTCACGACGTACGATCCGGGATGGAAAAACAGAGCAAAAGAAGAATAGCGGTCTAAAACTGATGAAAATGATCGATTTTGGGCACCAAAAAGTGTACAGCGAGCAAGCTAGCTGCCCCTGTCGTAGAGCTCTCAGAGAGCTTTGCAACGGTATGCTGTGTGCCGCGTAACTCCTTACGGATCAAAAATTATGTGCACCGGAGCGACGGAGGCCTGGTCACAAACCCTACGCCCTCGGTTTGCGGGCCCAGCCTCTACGTGAAACGAAGTTGTCTTGCCCAATGTTCCGTGGGATTCAATAATAGAGATTTGGTGGATAATGTATCTTGTCAACCCTAACTAAGGCAAAAAAAATTGAAAAGTGGGTGCAACACGTGGACTTCCCAGGGGGTCACCCATCCTTGTACTACTCTCGCCCAAACAAGCTTAACTTCGAAGTTCTGTTGGGATCCGGTGCATTAGTGTTGTTATGATCGCACCCTTCATGTTGAGGGCACAATTCCTATATGTGTTAACGGATAACAGTCCCAGCCTAGAGAGATGCCCTATTCAAAAGGCCCAATGGGTTTAACGACAACCCATCCGCTTCAACAACGCAGTATCCTCGCAAGACGTGATATCGACACGTCGTAGGGCCCTCTGATTTCCCGCGACTTAGGTTGACGTCCTTTTAACAATTCACGACGTACGATCCGGGACGGAAAAACAGAGCAAAAGAAGAAAGGTGGCCTGAAACTGATGAAAACGTTCAATTTTGGGCTTGAAAAATGGGCACAACGAGCAAGCTGGCTGCCCCTATCGTAGAGCTCTCAGAGAGCTTTGCAACGGTATGTTGTGCGCCGCGTAACTCCTTACGGATCAAACTTTATAGGCACCGGAGCAACGGAGACCTGGTCACAAGCCCTACGCCATCGGTTTGCGGGCCCAGCCTCTACGTGAAGCGAAGTTGTCTTGCCCAGTGTTCGGTGGGATTCAGTAATAGAGATTTGGTCGATAAAGTATCTTGGCAACCCTAACCAGTGCAAAAAAAATTGAAATGGGGATGCAACACGAGGACTTCCCTAGGGGTCACCCATCCTAGTACTACTCTCACCCAAGAACGCTTAACTTCGTAGTTCTGATGAGATCCGGTACATTAGTGTTGGTACGATCGCACCCTTCATGTTGAGGGCACAATTCCTTTATGTGTTAACTGTTCACAGTCCCTGCCTAGAGAGATGGCCCATTCAAAAGGCCCAATGGGCATAAAGACAACCCATCTGCTTCAACAACGCAGCATCCTGGCAAGACGTGATATCGATACGTTGTAGGGCCCTCTGATGTCCCGCGAATCAGGTTGTCATCTTTTTTATAGTTCACGACGTACGATCCGAGACGGAAAAACAGTGCAAATGTAGAAAAGTGCACTGAAACAGATGAAAACGTTCGATTTTGGGCTCCAAAAATGGGCATAACTAGCAAGCTGGCTGCCCCCATCGTAGACCTCTCAGATAGCTTTGCAACGGTATGATGTACTCCGCGTAACTCCTTACGGATCAAAAGTTATGGGCACCGGAGCGACGGAGACTTGGTCACAAACCCTACGCCCTCGGTTTGCGGGGCCAGCCTCTACGTGAAGCGAAGTTGTCTTACCCAACGTTCTTTGGGATTCAGTAATAGAGATTTGGTGGATAAAGTAGCTTGGCGACCCTAACCAAGGCAAAAAAAATTGAAAAGGGGGTGCAACACGAGGACTTCCCAGGGGGTCACCCATCCTAGTACTACTCTCGCCTAAACACGCTTAACTTCGGAGTTCTGATATGATCCGGTGCATTAGTGCTGGTATGATCGCACCCGTCACGTTGAGGGCACAATTCCTTTATGTGTTAACTGTTCACAGTCCCAGCCTAGAGAGATGGCCCATTCAAAAGGCCCAATGGGCTTAACGACAACCCATCCTCTTCAACAACGCAGCATCCTTGCAAGACGTGATATCGACACGTTGTAGGGCCCTCTGATGTCCCGCGAGTCCGGTTGTCGTCCTTTTAACAGTTCACGACGTACGATCCGGGACGGAAAAAAGGAGCAAAAGAAGAAAAGTGGCCTGAAACCGATGAAAACGTTCGATGTTGGGCTCCAAAAATGGGCACAACGAGCAAGCTGTCTGCCCCCGTCGTAGAGCTCTCAGAGAGCTTTGCAACGGTTTGTTGTGCACCGTGTAACTCTTTACGAATCAAAAGTTATGGGCACCGGAGCGACAGAGACTAGGTCACAAACACTACACCCCCGGTTTGGGGGCCCAGCCTCTACGTGAAGCGAAGTTGCCTTGCCCAATGTTCCGTAGGATTCAGTAATAGAGATTTGGTGGATAAAGTATCTTGACAACCCCAACCAGGGCAAAAAAATTTGAAAAGGGGATGCAACACGAGGACTTCCGAGGGGGTTACCCATCCTAGTACTACTCTCGCCCAAACACACTTAACTTCGGAGTTCTGTTGGGATCCGGTGCATTAGTGCTAGTATGATTGCACCCGTCATGTTGAGGGCACAATTCCTATATGTGTTAACAGATCACAGTCCCAGCCTAGAGAGATGGCCCATTCAAAAGACCCAATGGGCTTAACGACAACCCATCTGCTTCAACAACGCAGCATGCTTGCAAGACGTACGATCCGGGACGAAAGAACAGAGCAAAAGAAGAAAAGTGGCCTGAAAGTGATGAAAACGTGCAATTTTGGGCTCCAAAAATGGACACAGCGAGCATGCTGGCTGCCCCCGTCGTAGAGGTCTCAGATAGCTTTGCAACGGTATGTTGTGCGCTACGTAACTCCTTACGAATCAAAAGTTATCGGAACTGAAGTGACAGAGGCCTAGTCACAAACCCTACGCCCTCGGTTTACGGGCCCACCCTCTACGTGAAACGAAGTTGTCTTGCCCAATGTTCCGTGGGATTCAATAATAGAGATTTGGTGGATAATGTATCTTGGCAACCCTAACCAGGGAAAAAAATTTGAAAAGTGGGTGCAACACGTGGACTTCCCAGGGGGTCACCCATCCTAGTACTACTCTCGCCCAAACAAGCTTAACTTCGGAGTTCTGTTTGGATCCGGTGCATTAGTGCTGGTACGATCGCACCCTTCATGTTGAGGGAACAATTCCTATATGTGTTAACGGATCACAATCCCAGCCTAGAGAGATGGCCTATTCAAAAGGCCCAATGGGCTTAACGACAACCCATCCGCTTTAACAACGCAGCATCCTCGCAAGACGTGATATCGACACGTTGTAGGGCCCTCTGATTTCCCGCGAGTCAGGTTGTCGTCCTTTTAACAGTTCACGTCGTACGATCCGGGACGGAAAAACAGAGCAAAATAAGAAAAGTGGCCTGAAACTGATGAAAACGTTCAATTTTGGGCTTAAAAAATGGGCACAGCGAGCAAGCTGGCTGCTCCAGTCGTAGAGCTCTCAAAGAGCTTTGCAACGGTATGTTGTTCGCCGCGTAACTCCTTACAGATCAAAAGTTATGGGCACCGGAGTGACGGAGACCTGGTCACAAACCCTACGCCCTCGGTTTGCGGGCCCAACCTCTACGTGAAGCGAAGCTGTCTTGCCCAATGTTCCGTGGAATTCAGTAATAGAGATTTGGTAGATAAAGTATCTTGGCAACCCTAACCAGGGCAAAAAAAATTGAAATGGGGGTGCAACACGAGGACTTCCCTAAGGGTCACCCATCCTAGTACTACTCTCGCCCAAGCACGCTTAACTTCGTAGTTCTGATGAGATCCGGTGCATTAGTGTTGGCATGATCGCACCCGTCATGTTGAGGGCACAATTCCTTTATATGTTAACTGTTCACAGTCCCAGCCTAGAGAGATGGCCCATTCAAAAGGCCCAATGGGCTTAACGACAACCCATCCTCTTCAACAACGCAGCATCCTTGCAAGACGTGATATCGACACGGTGTAGGGCCCTCTGATGTCCTGCAAGTCCGGTTGTCGTCCTTTTAACAGTTCACGACGTACGATCCAGGACGGAAAAAAAGAGTAAAAGAAGAAAAGTGGCCTGAAATCGATGAAAACGTTCGATTTTGGGCTCCAAAAATGGGCACAGCGAGCAAGCTGTCTGCCCCCGTCGTAGAGCTCTCAGAGAGCTTTGCAAGGGTTTGATGTGCACCGTGTAACTCTTTACGGATCAAAAGTTATGGGCACCGGAGCGACGGAGACCTGGTCACAAACACTACGCCCTCGGTTTGCGGGCCCAGCCTCTACGTGAAGCGAAGTTGTCTTGCCCAATGTTCCGTGGGATTCAGTAATAGAGACTTGGTAGATAAAGTATCTTGGCAACCCTAACCAGGGCAAAAAAAATTGAAAAGGGGGTGCAACACGAGGACTTCCGAAGGGGTCACCCATCCTAGTACTACTCAAGCCCAAGCACGCTTAACTTCGGAGTTCTTATGGGATCCGGTGCATTAGTGCTGGTATGATCGCACCCGTCATGTTGAGGGCACAATTCCTTTATGTGTTAACTGGTCACAGTCCCAGCCAAGACAGATGGCCCATTCAGAAGGCCCAATGGGCTTAACGACAACCCATCCGCTTCAACAACGCAGTATGCTTGCATGACATACGATCCGGGACGGAAGAACAGAGCAAAAGAAGAAAAGTGGCCTGAAACTGATGAAAATGTTCAATTTTGGGCTCCAAAAATAGACACAGCGAGGATGATGGCAGCCCCCATCGTAGAGCTCTCAGAGAGCTTTGCAACGGTATGTTGTGCTCCGCGTAACTCCTTACGAATCAAAACTTATCGGCACCGAAACGACAGAGACCTGGTCACAAACCCTAGACCCTCAGTTTGCTGGCCCAGCCTCTACGTGAAACGAAGTTGTCTTGCTCAATGTTCCGTGGGATTCAGTAATAGAGATTTGGTGGATAATGTATCTTGGCAACCCTAACCAGGGCAAAAAAATTTGAAAAGTGGGTGCAACATGAGGACTTCCTAGGGTGTCACCCATCCTAGTACTACTCTCGTCCAAACAAGCTTAACTTCGGAGTTCTGTTTGGACCCGGTGCAATAGTACTGGTATGATCGTACCCTTCATGTTGAGGGCACAATTCCTATATGTGTTAACGGATCACAGTCCCAGCCTAGAGAGATGGCCTATTCAAAAGGCCCAATGGGCTTAACGACAACCCATCAGCTTCAACAATGCAGAATCCTCACAAGACGTGATATCGACACGTTGTAGGGCCCTCTGATTTCCCGTGAGTCAGGTCGTCGTCCTTTTAACAGTTCACGACGTACGATTCGGGACGGAAAAACAGAGCAAAAGAAGAAAAGTGGCCTGAAACTGATGAAAACGTTCAATTTTGGGCTTGAAAAATGGGCACAGCGAGCAAGCTAGTTGCCCCCGTCGTAGTGCTCTCAAAGAGCTTTGTAACGGTATGCTGTGCGCCGCGTAACTCCTTACGGATCAAAAGTTATGGGCACCGGAGCGACGGAGACCTGGTCACAAACCCTACGCCCTCGGTTTGCGGGCCCAGCCTCTACGTGAAGCGAAGTTGTCTTGCCCAATGTTCCGTGGGATTCAGTAATAGAGATTTGGTAGATAAAGTATCTAGGCAACCCTAACCAGGGCAAAAAAAATTGAAATGGGGGTGCAACACGAGGACTTCCCAAGGGGTCACCCATCCTAGTACTACTCTCGCCCAAGCACGCTTAACTTCGCAGTTCTGATGAGATCCGGTGCATTAGTGTTGGTATGATCGCACCCGTCATGTTGAGGGCACAATTCCTTTATGTGTTAACTGTTCACAGTCCCAGCCTAGAGAGATGGCCCATTCAAAAGGCCCAATGGGCATAAAGACAACCCATCCGCTTCAACAACGCAGCATCCTGGCAAGACGTGATATCAATACGTTGTAGGGCCCTCTGATGTCCCGCGAATCAGGTTGTCGTTCTTTTTACAGTTCACAACGTACGATCCGTGACTGAAAAACAGAGCAAATGTAGAAAAGTGCACTGAAACTGATGAAAACGTTCGATTTTGGGCTCCAAAAATGGGCACAACGAGCAAGCTGGCTGCCCCCATTGTAGAGCTCTCAGATAGCTTTGCAACGGTATGATGTGTGCCGCGTAACTCCTTACGGATCAAAAGTTATGGGCACCGGAGCGACGGAGACCTGGTCACAAACCCTACGCCCTCGGTTTGCGGGGCCAGCCTCTACGTGAAGCGAAGTTGTCTTGCCCAATGTTCCATGGGATTCAGTAATAGAGATTTGGTGGATAAAGTAGCTTGGCGACCCTAACCAAGGCAAAAAAAATTGAAAAGGGGGTGCAACACGAGGACTTCCCAGGGGGTCACCCATCCTAGTACTACTCTCGCCTAAACACGCTTAACTCTGGAGATCTGATATGATCCGGTGCATTAGTGCTAGTATGATCGCACCCGTCACGTTGAGGGCACAATTCCTTTAAGTGTTAACTGTTCACAGTCCCAGCCTAGAGAGATGGCCCAATGGGCTTAACGACAACCCATCATCTTCAACAACGCAGCATCCTTGCATGATGTGATATCGACACATTGTAGGGCCCTATGATGTCTCGCGAGTCCGGTTGTCGTCCTTTTAACAGTTCACGACGTACGATCTGGGACGGAAAAAAGAGTAAAAGAAGAAAAGTGGCTTGAACCGATGAAAATGTTCGATTTTGGGCTCCAAAAATGGGCACAACAAGCAAGCTGTCTGCCCCTGTCGTAGAGCTCTCAGAGAGCTTTGCAACAGTTTGTTGCGCACCGTGTAACTCTTTACGGATCGAAAGTTATGGGCACCGGAGCGACGGAGACCTGGTCACAAACACTACGCCCTCGGTTTGCGGGCCCATCCTCTACGTGAAGCGAAGTTGTCTTGCCCAATGTTCCGTGGGATTCAGTAATAGAGATTTGGTGGATAAAGTATCTTGGCAACCCTAACCAGGGCAAAAAACATTAAAAAGGGGGTGCAACACGAGGACTTCCCAAGGGGTCACCCATCCTAGTACTACTCTCGCCCAAGCACGCTTAACTTCGGAGTTCTGATGGATCCGGTACATTAGTGCTGGTATGATCGCACCCGTCATGTTGAGGGCACAATTCCTTTATGTGTTAACTGTTCACAGTCCCAGCCTAGAGAGATGGCCCATTTAGAAGGCCCAATGGGCTTAACGACAACCCATCCGCGTCAACAACACAGCATGCTTGCAAGACGTACGATCTCGGATGGAAAGACAGAGCAAAAGAAGAAAAGTGGCCTGAAACTGATGAAAACGTGCAATTTTGGGCTCCAAAAATGGACACAGCGAGCATGCTGGCTGCCCCCGTCGTAGAGCTCTCAGAGAGCTTTGCAACGGTATGTTGTGCGCCGCGTAACTCCTTACGGATCAAAAGTTATCGGCACCGAAGCGACAGAGACCTGGTCACAAACCCTACGCCCTCGGTTTGCGGGCCCAGCCTCTACGTGAAACGAAGTTGTCTTGCCCAATGTTCCGTGGGATTCAGTAATAGAGATTTGGTGGATAATGTATCTTGGCAACCCTAACCAGGGCAAAAAAAATTGAAAAGTGGGTGCAACACGAGGACTTCCCAGGGGGTCACCCATCCTAGTACTACTCTCGCCCAAACAAGCTTAACTTCGGAGTTCTGTTGGGATCCGGTGCATTAGTGCTGGTATGATCGCACCCTTCATGTTGAGGGCACAATTCCTATATGTGTTAACGGATCACAGTCCCAGCCTAGAGAGATGGCCTACTCAAAAGGCCCAATGGGCTTAACGACAACCCATCCGCTTCAACAACGCAGCATCCTCGCAAGATGTGATATCGACACGTTGTAGGGTCCTCTGATTTCTCGCGAGTCAAGTAGTCGTCCTTTTTACAGTTCAGGACGTATGATCCGGGACGGAAAAATAGATCAAAAGAAGAAAAGTGGCCAGAAACTGATGAAAACGTTCAATTTTGGGCTTGAAAAATGGGCACAGCAAGCAAGCTGGCTGCCCCCGTCGTAGAGCTCTCAAAGAGCTTTGCATTGGTATGCTGTGCGCCTGGTATCTCCTTACGGATCAAAAGTTATGGGTACCGAAGCGACGGAGACCTGGTCACAAACCCTACGCCCTCGGTTTGCAGGCCCAGCCTTTACGTGAAGCGAAGTTGTCTTGCCCAATGTTTCGTGGGATTCAGTAATAGAGATTTGGTAGATAAAGTATCTAGGCAACCCTAACCAGGGCAAAAAAAATTGAAAAGTGGGTGCAACACGAGGACTTCCCAAGGGGTCACCCATCCTAGTACTACACTCGGCCAAACAAGCTTAACTTCGGAGTTCTGTTGGGGTCCGGTGCATTAGTGCTGGTATGATCGCACCCTTCATGTTGAGGGCACAATTCCAATATGTGTTAACGGATCACAGTCCCAGCCTAGAAAGACGGCCTATTCAAAAGGCCCAATGGGCTTAACGACAACCCATCCGCTTCAACAACGCAGCATCCTCGCAAGACGTCATATCGGCACGTTGTAGGGCCCTCTGATTTCCCGCGAGTCAGGTTGTCGTCCTTTTTACAGTTCAGGACGTATGATCCGGGACGGAAAAACAGATCAAAAGAAGAAAAGTGGCCTGAAACAGATGAAAACGTTCAATTTTGGGCTTGAAAAATGGGCACAGCGAGCAAGCTGGCTGCCCCCGTCGTAGAGCTCTCAAAGAGCTTTGCAACGGTATGCTGTGCGCTGCGTAACTCCTTACGGATCAAAAGTTATGGGCACCGGAGCGACGGAGACCTGGTCACAAACCCTACGCCCTCGGTTTGCGGGCCCAGCCTCTACGTGAAGCGAAGTTGTCTTGCCCAATGTTTCGTGGGATTCAGTAATAGAGATTTGGTAGATAAAGTATCTAGGCAACCCTAACCAGGGCAAAAAAAATTGAAATGGGGGTGCAACACGAGGACTTCCTAAGGGGTCACCCATCCTAGTACTACTCTCGCCCAAGCACGCTTAACTTCGCAGTTCTGATGAGATCCGGTGCATTAGTGTTGGTATGATCGCACCCTTCATGTTGATGGCAATATTCCTTTATGTGTTAAATGTTCACAGTCCCAGCCTAGAGAGATGGCCCATTCAGAAGGCCCAATGGGCATAGACAACCCATCCGCTTCAACAACGCAGCATCCTCGCAAGACGTGTTATCGATACGTTGTAGGGCCCTCTGATGTCCCACAAATCAGGTTGTCGTTCTTTTTACAGTTCACTACGTACGATCTGGGATGGAAATACAGAGCAAATGTAGAAAAGTGCACTAAAACTAATGAAAACATTCAATTTTGGGCTCCAAAAATGGGCACAACGAGCAAGCTGGCTGCCCCCATTGTAGAGCTCTCAGATAGCTTTGCAACGGTATGCTGTGCGCTGCGTAACTCCTTACGGATCAAAAGTTATGTGCACCGGAGCGACAGAGACCTGGTCACAAACCCTACGCCCTCGGTTTGCGGGGCCAGCCTCTACGTGAAGCGAAGTTGTCTTGCCCAATGTTCCATGGGATACAGTAATAGAGATTTGGTGGATAAAGTAGCTTGGTGACCCTAACCAAGGCAAAAAAAATTGAAAAGGGGGTGCAACACGAGGACTTCCCAGGGGGTCACCCATCCTAGTACTACTCTCGCCTAAACACGCTTAACTTCGGAGTTCTGATATGATCCGGTGCATTAGTGCTGGTATGATCGCACCCGTCACGTTGAGGGCACAATTCCTTTATGTGTTAACTGTTCACAGTCCCAGCCTAGAGAGATGGCCCATTCAAAAGGCCCAATGGGCTTAACGACAACACATCCTCTTCAACAACGAAGCATCCTTGCAAGACATGATATCGACACGTTGTAGGGCGCTCTGATGTCCCACGAGTCCGGTTGTTGTCCTTTTAACAGTTCACGACGTACGAACCGGGATGGAAAAAAAGATCAAAAGAAGAAAAGTGGCCTGAAACCGATGAAAACGTTCGATTTTGGGCTCCAAAAATGGGCACAGTGAGCAAGCTATCTGCCCCCGTCGTAGAGTTGTCAGAGAGCTTTGCAACGGTTTATTGTGCACCGTGTAACTCTTTACGGATCAAAAGGTATGGGCACCGGAGCGACGGAGACCTAGTCACAAACACTACGCCCTCAGTTTGCGGGCCCAGCCTCTACGTGAAGCGAAGTTGTCTTGCCCAATGTTCCGTAGGATTCAGTAATAGAGATTTGGCGGATAAGGTATCTTGACAACTTTGAAAAGGGCAAAAAAATTTGAAAAGGGGGTGCAACACGAGGACTTCCCGAGGGGTCACCCATCCTAGTACTACTCTCGCCCAAGCACGCTTAACTTTGCAGTTCTGATGAGATTCGGTGCATTAGTGTTCGTATGATCGCACCCGTCATGTTGATGGCACAATTCCTTTATGTGTTAAATGTTCACAGTCCCAGCCCAGAGAGATGGCCCATTCAAAATGCCCAATGGGCATAAAGACAACCCATCCGCTTCAACAACGCAGCATCGTCGCAAGACGTGTTATCGATACGTTTTAGGGCCCTCTGATGTCCGGCGAATCAGGTTGTCGTTCTTTTTACAGTTCATGACGTACGATCCGGGACCGAAAAACAGAGCAAATGTAGAAAAGTGCACTGAAACAGATGAAAACGTTCAATTTTGGGCTCCAAAAGTGGGCACAACGAGCAAGCTAGCTGCCCCCATTGTTGAGCTCTCAGATAGCTTTACAACGGTATGCTGTGCGCCATGTAACTCCTTACGGATCAAAAGTTATGGACATCGGAGCGACGGAGACCTGGTCACAAACCTTACGCCCTCGGTTTGCGGGGCCAGCCTCTACGTGAAGCGAAGTTGTCTTGCCCAATGTTCCGTGGGATTCAGTAATAGAGATTTGGTGGATAAAGTAGCTTGGCGACCCTAACTAAGGCAAAAAAAATTGAAAAGGGGGTGCAACACGAGGACTTACCAAGGGGTTACCCATCCTAGTACTACTCTCGCCTAAACACGCTTAACTTCGAAGTTCTGATATGATCCGGTGCATTAGTGCTGGTATGATCGCACCCGTCATGTTGAGGGCATAATTCCTTTATGTGTTAACTGTTCACAGTCCCAGCCTAGAGAGATGGCCCATTCAAAAGGTCCAATGGGCTTAACGACAACCCATCATCTTCAACAACGCAGCATCCTTCCAAGACGTGATATCGACACGTTGTAGGGCCCTCTGATGTCCCGCGAGTCCGGTTGTCATCCTTTTAACAGTTCACGACATACGATCCGGAACGAAAAAATAGAGCAAAAGAAGAAAAGTGGCCTGAAATCGATGAAAACGTTCGATTTTGGGCTCCAAAAATGGCCACAGCGAGCAAGCTGTCTGCCCCCGTCGTAGAGCTCTCAGAGAGCTTTGCAACGGTTTGTTGTGCACCATGTAACTCTTTACGGATCAAAAGTTATGGGCACCAGAGCGACGGAGACCTGGTCACAAACACTACGCCGTCTGTTTGCAGGCCCAGCCTCTACGTGAAGCGAAGTTGTCTTGCCCAATGTTCGTGGGATTCAGTAATAGAGACTTGGTGGATAAAGTATCTTGGCAACTTTGAAAAGGGCAAAAAAATTTGAAAAGGGGGTGCAACACGAGGACTTCCCTGGGGGTCACCCAACCAAGTACTACTATCGCCCAAGCACGCTTAACTTCGGAGTTCTGATGGGATCCGGGGAATTAGTGCTGGTATGATCGCACCCCTCATGTTGAGGGCACAATTCCTATATATGTTAATGGTTCACAGTCCCAGCATAGAGAAATGGCCCATTCAAAATGCCCAATGGGCTTAACGACAACCCATCCGCTTCAACAACGTAGCATCCTCGCAAGACGTGATATCAACACGTTGTAGGGCCCTCTGTTGTCCCGCGAGTCAAGTTGTCGTCGTTTTAACAGTTCACGACGTACGATCCGGGACGGAAAAACATAGCAAAAGAAGAAAAGTGGCCTGAAACTAATGAAAACGTTCAATTTTGGACTCCAAAAACGGGCACAGCGTGCAAGCTGGTTGCCCCCGTTGTAGAGCTCTAAGAGGGCTTTGCAACGGTTGCTATGCGCCGCGTAACTCCTTACGGATCAAAAGTTATGGGCACCGGAGCGACAGAGACTTGGTCGCAAACCCTACGCCCTCGGTTTGCGGGCCCAGCCTCTACGTGAAGCGAAGTTCTCTAGCCTAATGTTCCGTGGGATTCAGTAATAGAGATTTGGTGGATAAAGTATCTTGGCATCCCTAACCAGGGCAAAAAAAATTGAAAAGGGGGTGCAACACGAGGACTTCCCAGGGGGTCACCCATCCTATTACTACTCTTGCCCAAACACGCTTAACTTCGGAGTTCTGATAGGATCCGGTGCATTAGTGCTTGTATGATCGCACCCGTCATGTTAAAGGCACAATTCCTATATGTGTTAACGGTTCACAGTCCCAGCCTAGAGAGATGGCCCATTCAAATGGTCCAATGCGCTTAACGACAACCCATCCGCTTCAACAATGCAGCATCCTCGCAAGATGAGATATCACCAAGTTGTAGGGCCCTCTGTTTTCCTGCGAGTCAGGTTGTCGTCCTTTTAACAGTTCACAACGTACGATCCGAGACGGAAAAACAGAGCAAAAGAAGAAAAGTGGACTGAAACTGATGAAAACGTTCGATTTTGGGCTCCAAAAAGGGGCACAGCAAGCAAGCTGGCTGCCCCCGTCGTAGAACTCTCAGAGAGCTTGGCAACGGTATGCTGTGCGCAGCGTAACTCCTTACGGATCAAAAGTTATGGGCACCGGAACGACGGAGACTTGGTCATAAACCCTACGCCCTCGGTTTGCGCGCCCACCCTCTACGTGAAACGAAGTTGTCTTGCCCAATCTTCTGTGGGATTCAGTAATAGAGATTTGGTGGATAAAGTATCTTGGCAACCCTAACCAGGGCAAAAAAAATTGAAAAGGGGGTGCAACACGAGGACTTCCCAGGGGGTCATCCATCCTAGTACTACTCTCGCCCAAGCACGCTTAACTTCGGAGTTCTGAGGGGATCCGGTGCATTAGTGCTGGTATGATCGCACCCGTTATGTTGAGGGCACAATTCCTATATGTGTTAAAGGTTCACAATCCCAGCCTAGAGAGATGGCCCATTCAAAAGGCCCAATGGGCCTCACGATAACCCATCCACTTAAACAACGAAGCATCCTCGTAACACGTGATAACAACACGTTGTAGGGCCATCTGATGTCCCGCGAGCCAGGTTGTAGTACTTTTAACAGTTCACGATGTACGATCCGGGGCGGAAAAACAGAGCAAAAGAAGAAAAGTGACCCGAAACTGTTGAAAATGTTCGATTTTGGGCTACAAATATGGGCAAAACGAGCAAGCTGGCTGCCCCCGTCGTAGAGCTCACAGAGAGCTTTGCAACAGTATGCTTTGCACTGCGTAACTCTTTAAGGATCAAAAGTTATGGGCACCGGAGCGACGGAGACCTGGTCACAAACCATACGCCCTCGGTTTGCGGGCCCAACCTCTATGTGAAGCGAAGTTGTCTTGCCCAATGTTCCGTCGAATTCAGTAATAGAGATTTGGAAGATAAAGTATCTTGGCAACCCTAACCATGGCAAAAAAAATTGAAAAGGGGGTGCAACACGAGGACTTCCCAGGGGGTCACCCATCCATGTACTTCTCCCGCCCAAGCACGCTTAACTTCAGAGTTCTGATAGAATCCGGTGCATTAGTGCTGGTATGATCGCACCCGTCATATTGAGGGCACAATTCCTATATGTGTTAACGGTTCACAGTCTCATCCTAGAGAGATGGCCCATTCAGAAGGCCCAATAGGCTTAACGACAACCCATCCGCTTCAACAACGCAGCATTCTTGCAAGAAGTGTTATCGACACGTTGTAGGGCCCTCTGATGTCCCGCGAGTCAGGTTGTCGTCCTTTTAACAGTTCATGACGTACGATTTGGGATGGAAAAACAGAGCAAAAGAAGAAAAGTGGCCTGAAACTGATGAAAACGTGCGATTTTGGGCGCCAAAAATGGGCACAGGGTGCATGCTGGCTACCCCCATCGTGCAGCTCTCAGAGTGCTTTGCAACGGTATGTTGTGCGCCGTGTAACTCCTTACGGATCAAAAGTTATCAGCACCGGAGCGACGGAGACCTAGTCACAAACCCTACGCCCTCGGTTTGCGGGCCCAGCCTCTACGTGAAGCGAATTTGTCTTGCCCAATGTTCCGTGGGATTCAGAAATAGAGATTTGGTCGATAAAGTATCTTGCCAACCCTAACCAGGGCAAAAAAAATTGAAAATGGGGTGCAACACGAGGGCTTCCCAGGGGGTCACCCATCCTAGTACTACTCTCGCCCAAACACGCTTAACTTCGGAGTTCTGATGGGATCCGGTGCATTAGTGCTGGTATGATCGCACCCGTCCTATTGATGGCACAATTCCTATATGTGTTAACGGTTCACAGTCCAAGCCTAGAGAGATGGCCCATTCAAAAGGCCCAATGCGCTTAACAACAACTCATCCGCTTCAACAATGCAGCATCCTCGCAAGATGAGATATCAACACGTTTTAGGGCCCTCTGATATCCCGCGAGTCAGGTTGTCATCCTTTTAACAGTTCACGACGTACGATCCGAGACGGAAAAATAGAACAAAAGAAGAAAACTGGACTAAAACTGATGAAAACGTGCGATTTTGGGCTCCAAAAACGGGCACAGCAAGCCAGCTGGCTGCCCCCGTCGTAGAGCTCTCAGAGAGCTTAACAACGGTATGCTGTGTGCCACGTAACTCCATACGGATAAAAAGTTTTGCACACCGGAACGACGGAGACCTGGTCACAAATCCTACGCCCTTGGTTTGCGGGCCCAACCTCTACGTGAAACGAAGTTTTCTTGCCCAATGTTTCGTGGGATTCAGTTATAGAGATTTGGTGGTTAAAGTATCTTGGCAACCCTAACCAAGGCAAAAAAAATTGAAATGGGGGTGCAACACGAGGACTTCCCAGGGGGTCACCCATCCTAGTACAACTCTCGCCCAAGCACGCTTAACTTCGGAGTTCTGATAGGATCCGGTGCATTAGTGCTGGTATGATCGCACCCTTCATGTTGATGGCACAATTCCTATATGTGTTAACGGTTCACAGTCCCAGCCTAGAGAGATGGCCCATTCAAAAGGCCCAATGCGCTTAACGACAACCCATCCGCTTCAACAACGCAGCATCCTCGCAAGACGTGTTATCAACACGTTGTAGGGCCCTCTGATGTCCCGCGAGTCAGGTTGTCATCCTTTTAACAGTTCACGACGTACATTCCGAGACGGAAAAATAGAGCAAAAGAAGAAAAGTGGCCTGAAACTGATGAAAATGTTCGATTTTGAGCTCCAAAAAGGGGCACAGCAAGCATGCTTGCTGCCCCCGTCGTAGAGCTCTCAGAGAGCTTTGCAACGGTATATTTTGCGCCGCGTAACTCGTTACGGATAAAATGTTATGGGTACTGGAACGACGGAGACCTTGTCACAAACCCTACGCCCTCGGTTTGCGGGCCCAACCTCTACGTGAAACGAAGTTTTCTTTCCCAATGTTTCATGCGATTCAGTAATAGAGATTTGGTGGATAAAGTATCTTGGCAACCCGAACCAGGGCAAAAAAAATTGAAAAGGGGGTGCAACACGGTGACTTCCCAGGGGGTCACCCATCCAAGTACTTCTCTCGCCCAAGCACGCTTAACTTCGGAGTTCTGATGGGATCCGGTGCATTAGTGCTGGTATGATCGCAACCGTCATGTTGAGAGCACAATTCCTTTATGTGTTAACTGTTCACAGTCCCAGCCTAGAGAGATGGCCCATTCAGAAGGCCCAATGGGCTTAACGATAACCCATCTGCTTCAACAACGCAGTATTCTTGCTAGACGTGATATCGACACATTGTACGGCCCTCTGATGTCCCGCGAGTCAGTTTGTCATCCTTTTAAAAGTTAACGGCGTACGATCCAGTATGGAAAAACAGAGCAAAAGAAGAAAAGCGGCATAAAACTTATGAAAACGTTCGATTTTGGCCTCCAAAAATGAGCATAGCGAGCAACCTGGCTACCCCCGTCGTATAGCTCTCAGAGAGCTTTGCAACGGTATGCTGTGCGCCGCGTAACTCCTTACGGATCAAAAGTTATGGGCACCGGAGCTACGGAGACCTGGTCACAAACCCTACGCCCTCGGTTTGCAGGCCCGGCCTCTACGTGAAGCGAAGTTGACTTGCCCAATGTTCTGTGGCATTCAGTAATAGAGATATGGTGGATAAAGTATCTTAGTAACCCTAACCAGGGCCAAAAAAATTGAAAAGGGGGTGCAACCCGAGGACTTCTTAGGGGGTCACCCATCGTAGTACTACTCTCGCCCAAGCACGCTTAACTTCGGAGTTCTGATGGGATCCGGTGCATTAGTACTGGTATGATCACACCCATTATGTTGAGGGCACAATTCCTATATGTGTTAACAGTTCACAGACCCAGCCTAGTGAGATGGCCCATTCAAAAGGCCCAATGGGCTTAACGACAACCCATCCGCTTCAACAACGCAGCATCCTCGCAAGACGTGATATCAACACATTGTAGGGCCCTCTGATGTCCCGCGAGTCAGGTTGTCATCCTTTTAACAATTCATGACTTTCGATCCGGGATGGAAAAACAGAGCAAAAGAAGAAAAGTGCCCTGAAACTGATGAAAACGTTCAATTTTGTGCTCCAAAAAGGGCACAATGAGCAAGCTGGCTGTCCTCGTCGTAGAGCTCTCAGAGAGATTTGCAACGGTATGCTGTGCGCCGCGTAACTCCTTACGGATCAAAAGTTATGGGCACCGGAGCGACGGAGACCTGGTCAGAAACCCTACGCCCTCGGTTTGCGGGCCTAACCTCTACGTGAAGCGAAGTTATATTGCCAATTGTTCCGTGGGATTCAGTAATAGAGATTTGGTGGATAAAGTATCTTGGCAACCCTAACCAGGGCAAAAAAAATTGAAAAGGGGGTGCAACACGAGGACTTCCCAGGGGGTCACCCATCTTAGTACTACTCTCGCCCAAGCACGCTTAACTTCGGAGTTCTGATAGGATCCGGTGCATTAGTGCTGGTATGATCGCACCCGTCATGTTGATGGCACAATTCCTATATGTGTTAACAGTTCACATTCCCAGCCTAGAGAGATGGCCCATTCAAATGGCCCAATGCGCTTAATGACAACCCATCCTCTTCAACAATACAACATCCTCGCAAGACGTGATATCAACACGTTGTAGGGCCCTCTGATGTCCCGCGAGTCAGCTTGTCGTCCTTTTAACAGTTCACGACTTACGATCCGTGACAGAAAAATAGAGCAAAAGAAAAAAAGTGGCCTGAAACTGATGAAAACGTTCGATTTTGGGCTCCAAAAATGTGCACAGCAAGCGTGCTTGCTGCCCTCGTCGTAGAGCTCTCAGAGAGCTTTGCAACGGTATGCTGTGCGCTGCGTAACTCCTTACGGATCAAAAGTTATGGGCACCGGACCGACGGAGACCTGGTCACAAACCCAATTCCCTCGTTTTGCGGGCCCAGGCTTTACGTGAAACGAAGTTTTCTTGCCCACTGTTCCGTGGGATTCAGTAATAGAGATTTGGTGGATAAAGTATCTTGGCAACGAATTGTGCCCTCAACATGACGGGTTCGATCATACCAGCACTAATGCACCGGATCCCATCAGAACTCCGAAGTTAAGCGTGCTTGGGCGAGAGTAGTACTAGGATGGCCAACCCCCTCGGAAGTCCTCGTCTTGCACCGCCGTTTCAATTTTTTTTGCCCTGGTTAGGGTTGCCAAGATACTTTATTCACCAAATCTCTATTACCAAATCCCACCGAACATTAGGCAAGACAACTTCGCTCCACGTAGAGGCCGGGCCCGCAAACCGAGCACGTTGGGTTTGTGACCAGGTCTCCGTCGCTCCGGTGCCCATAAATTTTGATCCGTAAGGAGTTACACAGCGAACAGCATACCGTTGCAAAGCTCTCTGAGAGCTCTACGATGGGGGCAGTTAGCTTGCTCGCTGTGCCCAATTTCGGAGCCCAAAATAGAACATTTTCATCAGTTTCGGGCCACTTTAATTATTTTGCTCTATTTTCCATCCTGGATCGTACGTCGTGAGCTATTAAAAGGACGACAATCTGACTCGCGGGACATCAGAGGGCCCTACAACGTGTCGATATCACGTCTTGCGAGGATGCTGCGTTGTTGAAACAGATGGGTTTTTGTTAAGCCAATTGGAATTTTTGAATGGGCCATCTCTCTAGGCTGGGACTGTGAATCGTTAAGACATATAGGAATTGTGACCTCAACATGACAGGTGCGATCATACCAGCACTAATGCACCGGATCCCATCAGAGCTCCAAAGTTAAGCGTGCTTGGGCGAGAGTAGTACTAGGATGGGTGACCCCTTGGGAAGTCCTCGTGTTGCACCCCCTTTTCATTTTTTTTTGCCCTGGTTAGGGTTGCCAAGATACATTTTCCACCAAATCTCTAATATCAAATCCCACGGAACATTGGGCAAGACAACTTCCCTTCCGTAGAGGCCGGGCCCGCAAACCGAGGGCGTAGGGTTTGTGACCAGGTCTCCGTTGCTCCGATGCCCATAACATTTGATCCGTAAGGAGTTACGCGGCGCACAGCATAACGTTGCAAAGCTCTCTGAGAGCTCTACGATGGGGGCAGCTAGCTTGCTCCCTGTGCCCCTTTTTGGAGCCCAAAATCGAACATTTTCATCAGTTTCAGGCCACTTTTCTTCTTTTGCTCTGTTTTTTCGTCCCGGATCGTACGTCGTTAGCTGCTAAAAGGACGACAACCTGACTCACCAGACATCAGAGGGCCCTACAATGTGTCGATATCACGTCTTGCGAGGATCCTGCGTTGTTGAAGCAGATGGGTTGTCGTTAAGCCCATTGAGCCTTTTGAATGGGCCATCTCTCTAGGCTGGGACTGTGAACCGTTAACACATATAGGAATTGTGCCCTCAACATGACGGGTGCGATCATACCAGCACTAATGCACCGGATCTGATCAGAACTCCGAAGTTAAGTGTGCTTAGGCTAGAGTAGTGCTAGGATGGGTCACCCTACTGTGAATTCCTCGCGTTGCACCCGCTTTTCAATTTTTTTTTACCTGGTTTGGGTTGACAAGATACTTTATCCACCAAATCTCTATTACCGAATCCAATGGAACATTAGGCAAGACAACTTCGCTTCACGTAGAGGCCGGGGTCGCAAACCGAGGGCGTAGGGTTTGTGACCCGGTCCCCATCGCTCTGGTGCCCATAACTTTTGATCCGTGAGGAGTTACGCGGCGCACAATATACCGTTACAAAGCTCTCTGAGAGCTCTATGACGGGAGCAGCCAGCTTGCTCACTGTGCCCATTTTTTGGAGCCCAAAATCGAACGTTTTCATCAATTTCTGGCAACTTTTCTTCTTTTGCTCTGTTTTTCCATCCCGGATCGTATATCTTGAGCTGTTAAAAGGACGACAACCTGACTCGCGGGACATCAGAGGGCCCTACAATGTGTCGATATCATGCTTTACGAGGATGGGGCATTGTTGAAGCGGATGGGTTGTCGTTAATCCCATTGGGCCTTTTGAATGGGCCATCTCTCTAAGCTGGGACTGTGAACCGTTAACACATATAGGAATTGTGCCCTCAACATGACTGGTGAGATCATACCAGCACTAATGCACCGGATCCCATCAGAACTCCGAAGTTAAGCATGCTTGGGCGAGAGTAGTACTAGGATGGGTTACCCCCTGTGAAGTCCTCGTGTTCCACCCGCTTTTCAATTTTTTTTGCCCTGGTTTGGGTTGACAAGCTACTTTATCCACCAAATCTCTATTACCGAATCCCACGGAACATTGGGCAAGACAACTTCGCTTCACGTAGAGGCCGGGCTCGCAAACCGAGGGCATACGGTTTGTGACCAGGTCTCCGTCGCTCCGGTGCCCATAACTTTTGATCCGTAAGGAGTTACGCGGCGCAAAGCATACCGTTGCAAAGCTCTCTGAGAGCTCTACGACGGGGGTAGCTAGCTTGCTTGCTGTGCCCATTGTCGGAGCCCAAAATCCAACATTTTCATCAGTTTCAGGCCACTTTTCTTCTTTTGCTCTGTTTTTCCATCCCGAATCGTACGTCGTGAGCTGTTATAAGGATGACAGCCTAACTCGCCGGACATCAGAGGGCCCTACAACTTGTCGATATCACATCTTGCGAGGAAGCTGCGTTGTTGAAGCCGATGGGTTGACGTTAAGCCCATTGAGCCTTTTGAATGGGCCATCTCTCTCGGTTGCGACTGTGAACCTTTAACACATATAGGAATTGTGCCCTCAACATGATGGGTGTGATCATACCAGCACTAATGCACCGGATCGCATCAGAACTCCGATGTTAAGCGTGCTTGGGCGAGAGTAGTACTAGGATGGGTGACCCCCTGGGAAGTCCTCGTGTTGCACCCCCTTTTCAATTTTTTTTGCCCTGGTTAGGGTTGCCAGGATACTTTATCTACCAAATCTCTATTACCGAATCCCACGGAACATTGGGCAAGACAACTTCGCTTCACGTAGAGGTCGGGCCCGTAAACCGAGGGCGTAGGGTTTGTGACCAGGTCCCCATCGCTCCGGTGCCCATAACTTTTGATCCGTGAGGAGTTAAGCGGTGCACAGTATACCGTTGCAAAGCTCTCTGAGAGCTCTATGACGGGGGCAGCCAGCATGCTCGCTGTGCCCATTTTTTGGAGCCAAAAATCGAATGTTTTCATCAGTTTCAGGCCGCTTTTCTTCTTTTTCTTTGTTTTTCCGTCCCGGATCGTATATCGTGAGCTATTAAAAGGATGACAACCTGACTCGCGGGACATCTGAGGGCCCTACAATGTGTCGATATCATGTCTTACGAGAATGCTGGGACTGTGAATCGTTAACACATGTAGGAATTGTGCCCTCAACATGACGTGTGCGATCATACAAGCACTAATGCACCGGATCCCATCAGAACTCCGAAGTTAAGCGTTCTTGGGCGAGAGTAGTACTATGATGGGTGACCCCCAGGGAAGTCCTCGTGTTGCACCCCCTTTTCAATTTTTTTTGCCCTAGTTAGGGTTGCCAAGATACTTTATCCACCAAATCTCTATTACCGAATCCAACGGAACATTGGGCAAGACAACATCGCTTCACCTAGAGGCCGGGCCCGCAAACCGAGGGCGTAGGGTTTGTGGCCAGGTCTCCGTCCCTCCGATGACCATAACTTTTGATCCGTAAGGAGTTACGCGGCACACAGCATACCGTTGCAAAGCTCTCTGAGAGCTCTACGACGGGGGCAGTTAGATTGCTCGTTGTGCCCCTTTTTGGAGCCCAAAATCAAACGTTTTCATCAGTTTCAGGCCAATTTTCTTCTTTTGCTCTGGTTTTCCGTCCCGGATCGTACGTCGTGAGCTGTTAAAAGAACGACAACCTTACTCGCGGGACATCAGAGGGCCCTACAACGTGTCGATATCACGTCGTGCTAGGATTCTGCGTTGTTGAAGCGGATGGGTTGTCGTTAAGCCCATTGGGCCTTTTGAATGGGCCATCTCTCTAGGCTGGGACTGTGAACCGTTAAAACATATAGGAATTGTGCCTCAACTTGACGGGTGCTATCATACAAGCACTAATGCACCGGATCCCATCAAAACTCCGAAGTTAAGCGTGCTTGGGCGAGAGTAGTACTAGGATGGGTGACCCCCTGGGAAGTCCTCGTGCTGCACCACCTTTTCAATTTTTTTTGCCCTGGTTAGGGTTGCCAAGATACTTTATCCACCAAATCTCTATTACAGAATCCCACAGAACATTGGGAAAGACAACTTCGCTTCATGTAGAGGCCAGGCCCTCAAACCGAGGGCGTAGGGTTTGTCACCAGGTCTCCGTCACGCAGGTGCCCATAACTTTTGATCCGTAAGGAGTTACGCGGCGCACAACATACCGTTATAAAGCACTCTAAGAGCTCTACGATGGGGGCAGCTAGCTTGCTCGCTGTGCCCTCTTTTGGAGCCCAAAATCGAACGTTTTCATCAGTTTCAGGCCAATTTTCTTCTTTTGCTCTGGTTTTTCGTCCCGGATTGTACGTCGTGAGCTGTTAAAAGGACGACAACCTGACTTGCGGGACATCAGAGGGCCCTACAACGTGTCGATATCATGTCGTGCGAGGATTCTGCATTGTTGAAGCGGATGGGTTGTCGTTAAGCCCATTGGGCCTTTTGAATGGGCCATCTCTCTAGGCTGGGACTGTGAACCGTTAACACATATAGGAATTGTGCCTCAACATGACGGGTGCTATCATACCAGCACAAATGCACCGGATCCCATCAGAACTCCGAAGTTGAGCATGCTTGGGCGAGAGTAGTACTAGGATGGGTGACCCCGTGGGAAGTCCTCGTGTTGCACCATTTTTGCATTTTTTTTTGCCCTGGTTAGGGTTGCCAAGATACTTTATCCACCAAATCTCTATTACCGAATCCCACGGAACATTGGGCAAGACAACTTCGCTTCACGTAGAGGCCGGGCCCGCAAACCGAGGGAGTAGGGTTTGTGACCAGGTCTCCGTCGCTCCGGTGCCCGTAACATTTGATCCGTAAGAAGTTACGCAGCGCACAGCATACCGTTGCAAAGCTCTCTGAGAGCTCTACGACAGGGGCAGCGAGCTTGCTCGTTGTGCCCATTTTTGGAGCCCAAAATCGAACATTTTCATCAGTTTCAGGCCACTTTTCTTCTTTTTCTCTATTTTTCCGTCGCAGATCGTATGTTGTGAGCTGTTAAAAGGATGACAACCTGAA
The DNA here is from genome assembly GCA_037974665.1 of Ehretia macrophylla. Classification (NCBI taxonomy): domain Eukaryota; kingdom Viridiplantae; phylum Streptophyta; class Magnoliopsida; order Boraginales; family Ehretiaceae; genus Ehretia; species Ehretia macrophylla. Next base: position 79,219,690 of record CM075769.1, read on the forward strand.
TCGCGGGACATCAGAGGGCCTTACAATGTGTCGATATCATGTCTTGCGAGGATGTTGCGTTGTTGAAGCGGATGGGTTGTCGTTAATCCCATTGGGCCTTTCGAATGGGCCATCTCTCTAGGCTGGCACTGTGAACCGTTAACACATATAGGAATTGTGCCCTTAACAGGACGGGTGCCATCATACCAGCACTAATGCAGCAGATCCCATCAGAACTCCGAAGTTAAGCGTGCTTGGGCGAGAGTAGTACTAGGATGGGTGACCCCCTGGGAAGTCCTCGCGTGCCACCCCCTTTTCAATTTTTTTTTCCCTGGTTAGGGTTGCCAAGATACTTTATCCACCAAATCTCTATTACCGAATCCAATGGAACATTAGGCAAGACAACTTCGCTTCACGTAGAGGCCGGGCCCGCAAACCGAAGGTGTAGGGTTTGTCACCAGGTCTCCGTCGCTCCGGTTCCCATAACTTATGATCTGTAAGGAGTTACGCGGCGCACAGAATACCGTTGCAAAGCTCTCTGGGAGCTCTACGATGGGGGCAGCTAGCTTGCTCGTTGTGCCTGTTTTTGAGCAAAAAATCGAACGTTTTCATCAGTTTCAGGCCACTTTTCTTCTTTTGCCCTGGTTTTCTGTCCCGGAACGTACGTCGTGAGTTGTTAAAAGGACGACAACCTGACTCGCGGGACATCAGAGGGCCCTACAATGTGTCGATATCACGTCTTGCGAGGATGCTGCGTTGTTGAAGCGGATCGGTTGTCGTTAAGCCCATTGGGCCTTTTGAATGGGCCATCTCTCTAGGCTGGGACTGTGAACCGTAACACATATAGGAATTGTGCCCTCAACATGACGGGTGCGATCATACCAGCACTAATGCACCGGATTCCATCAGAACTCCGAAGTTAAGTGTCCTTGGGCGAGAATAGTACTAGGATGGGCGACCCCCTCGGAAGTCCTCGTCTTGCACCGCCGTTTCAATTTTTTTTGCCCTAGTTAGGGTTGCCAAGATACTTTATTCACCAAATCTCTATTACCGAATCCCACGGAACATTGGGCAAGAAAACTTCGCTCCACGTAGAGGCCGGGCCCGGAAACCGAGGGCGTAGGGTTTGTCACCAGGTCTCCGTCGTTCCGGTGACCATAACTTTTGATCCGTAAGGAGTTACGCGGCGCACAGCATACCGTTGCAAAGCTCTTTGAGAGCTCTACGACAGGGGCAGCCAGCTTTCTCGCTGTGTCCTGTTTTGGAGCCCAAAATCGAACGTTTTCATTAGTTTCTGGCCACTTTTATTCCTTTTCTCTGTTTTTCCGTCCCAAATCGTACGTCGTGAGCTGTTAAAAGAAGGACAACCTGACTCGCGGGACATCAGAGGGTCCTACAACGTGTCAATATCACGTCTTGCGAGGATGCTGCGTTGTTGAATCGGATGGGTTGTCGTTAAGCCCATTGGGCCTTTTGAATGGGCCATCTCTCTAGGCTGGGACTGTGAACCGTTAACACATATAGGAATTGTGCTCTCAACATGACGGGTGCGATCATACCAACACTAATGCACGGGATCCCATCAGAACTCCGAAGTTAAGCCTGCTTGGGCGAGAGTAGTACTAGGATGGGTGACCCCCTGGGAAGTCCTCATGTTGCACCCCCTTTTAAATTTTGTTTGCCCTGGTTAGGGTTGCCAAGATACTTTATCCACCAAATCTCCATTACCGAATCCCTTGGAACATTGGGCAAGACAACTTCGCTCCATGTAGAGGCCGAGCCCGCAAACCGAGGGCTTAGGGTTTGTGACTAGGTCTCCGTCGCTTCGGTGCCCATAACTTTTGATCCGTAAGGAGTTATGCAGCGCACAGCAAACCGTTGCAAAGCTCTCTGCCAGCTCTACGACAGGGGCATCCATCTTGCTCGCTGTGCCCATTTTTGGAGCCCAAAATCGAACATTTTCATCAGTTTCAGGCCACTTTTCTTCTTTTTCTCCATTTTTTCGTCCCAGATCGTACGTCGTGAGCTGTTAAAAGGACGACAACCTGACTCCCGGGACATCAGAGGGCCCTAAAACGTGTCGATATCACGTCTTGCGAGGATGCTGCGTTGTGGAAGCGGATGGGTTGTCGTTAAGCCCATTGGGCCTTTTGAATGGGCCATCTCTCTAGGCTGGCACTGTGAACCGTTAACACATTTAGGAATTGTGCTCTCAACATGACAGGTGCGATCAAACCAGCACTAATGCACCGGATCCCATCAGAACTTCGAAGTTAAGCGTGCTTGGGCAAGAGTAGTAATAGGATGGGTGACCCCCTGGGAAGTCCTCGTGTTGCACCCCATTTTCAAATTTTTTTGCCCTGGTTAGGGTTTCCAAGATACTTTATCCACCAAATCTCTATTACCGAATCGCACAGAACATTGGGCAAGACAACTTCGCTTCACGTAGAGGCCGGGCCCGCAAACCGACGACATAGTGTTTGTGACCAGGTCTCCGTCGCTCCGGTGCCCATAACATTTGATTCGTAAGGAGTTACGCAGCGCACAGCATACCGTTGCAAAGCTCTCTGAGAGCTCTACGACAACGGCAGCGAGCATGCTCGCCGTGCCCCTTTTTGGAGCCCATAATCGAACGTTTTCATCAGTTTCAGTCCATTTTTCTTCTTTTTCTCTGTTTTTTCGTCCCTTATCGTACGTCATGAGTTGGTAAAAGGACGAGAACCTAACTCACGGGACATCAGAGGGCCCTACAACATGTCGATATCACGTCTTGCGAGGATGCTGCGTTGTTGAAGCGGATAGGTTGTCGTGAAGCCCATTGGGCCTTCTGAATGGGCCATCTCTCTAGGCTGGGACTGTGAACCGTTAACACATATATGAATTGTGCTCTCAACATGATGGGTGCAATCATACCAGCACTACTGCACCGGATCCCATCAGAACTCCGAATTTAAGCATGCTTGGGCGAGAGTAGTACTAGGATGGGTTACCTCTTGGGAAGTCCTCGTGTTGCACCCCTTTTCAATTTTTTTTGCCCTGGTTAGGGTTGCAAAGATACTTTATCCACCAAATCTCTATTACCAAATCCCACGGAACATTGGGCAAGACAACTTCGCTCCACGTAGAGGCCGGGCCCGCAAACCGAGGGCGTAGGGTTTGTCACCAGGTCTCCGTCGCTCCGGTGCCCATAACTTTTGATCCGTAAGGAGTTACGCGGCGCACAGCATACCGTTGCAAAGCTCTCTCAGAGTTCTATGATGGGGGCAGCTAGCTTGCTCGCTGTGCCCTTTTTTGGAGTCCAAAATTGAATGTTTTCATCAGTTTCAAGCACCTTTTCTACTTTTGCTCTGTTTTTTCGTCCCGGATCGTACGTCGTGAGCTGTTAAAAGGACGACAACCTGACTCGTGGGACATCAGAGGGCCTTAAAACGTGTCGATATCACATCTTGCGAGGATTCTGCGTTGTTGAAATGGATGGGTTGTCGTTAAGCCCATTGGGCCTTTTGAATGGGCCATCTCTCTAGGCTGGGACTGTGAACCGTAAACACATATAGGAATTGTGCACTCAGCATGGTGGGTGCGATCATAGCAGCACTAATACACCGGATCCCATCAGAACTCGAAGTTAAGCGTGCTTGGCCGAGAGTAGTACTAGGATGGGCGACCCCCTCGAAAGTCCTCATCTTGCACCCCCCTTTCAATTTTTTTTGCCCTGGTTAGGGTTGCCAAGGTACTTGATCCACCAAATCTCTATTACCAAATCCCACGGAACATTGGGCAAGACAACTTCGCTTCACGTAGAGGCTGGGCCCGCAAACCGACGGCGTAGGGTTCTTGACCAGGTCTCCGTCGCTCCGGTGCCCATATCGTTTGATCCATAAAGAGTTACACTGCGCACAACATGCCGTTGGAAAGATCTCTGAGTGCTCTATGACAAGGGCAGCGAGCTTGCTCACTGTGCCCATTTTTGGAACCCAAAATCGAACATTTTCATCAGTCTTAGGCCACTTTTCTTGTTTTTCTCTATTTTTCCGTCGCAGATCGTATGTCGTGAGCTGTTAAAAGGACGAATACCTGACTCGCCGGACTTCAGAGGGCCCTACAACGTGTCGATATCACGTCTTGTGAGGATGCTGCGTTATTGAAGCGGATGGGTTGTCGTTAAGCCCATTGGGCCTTTTGAATGGGCCATCTATCTAGGCTGGGACTGTGAATTGTTAACACATATAGGAATTGTACTCTCAACATGACGGGTGCGATCATAGTAGCACTAATGCAACAGATCCCATCAGAACTCCGAATTTAAGCGTGCTTGGGCGAGAATAGTACTAGGATGGGTGACCCCCTGGGAAGTCCTCGTGTTGCACCCCATTTTCAATTTTTTTGCCCTGGTTAGGGTTGCCAAGATACTTTATCCACCAAATCTCTATTACCGAATCGCATAGAACATTGGGCAAGACAACTTCGCTTCACGTAGAGGCCGGGCCCGCAAACCGACGACATAGTGTTTGTGACAAGGTCTCCGTCGCTCCGGTGCCCATAACATTTGATTCGTAAGGAGTTACGCAGCGCACAGCATACCGCTGCAAAGCTCTCTGAGAGCTCTACGACAGGGGCAGCGAGCATGCTCGCCGTGCCACTTTTTGGAGCCCAAAATCGAACGTTTTCATCAGTTTCAGGCCATTTTTCTATTTTTTCTCTATTTTTTCGTCCCATATCGTACGTCATGAGTTGGTAAAAGGACGAGAACCTAACTCACGGGACATCAGAGGGCCCTACAACATGTCGATATCACGTCTTGCGAGGATGCTGCGTTGTTGAAACAGATAGGTTGTCGTGAAGCCCATTGGGCCTTCTGAATGGGCCATCTCTCTAGGCTGGGACTGTGAACCGTTAACACATATAAGAATTGTGCTCTCAACATGATGGGTGCAATCATACCAGGACTAATGCACCGGATCCCATCAGATTTCCGAATTTAAGCATGCTTGGGCGAGAGTAGTACTAGGATGGGTTACGCCTTGGGAAGTCCTCGTGTTGCACCCCTTTTCAATTTTTTTTGCCCTGGTTAGGGTTGCAAAGATACTTTATCCACCAAATCTCTATTACCGAATCCCACGGAACATTGGGCAAGACAACTTCGCTCCATGTAGAGGCCGGGCCCGCAAACCGAGGGCGTAGGGTTTGTGACCTGGTCTCCGTCGCTCCGGTGCCCATAACTTTTGATCCGTAAGGAGTTATGCGACGCACAGCATACCGTTGCAAAGCTCTCTCAGAGCTCTATGATGGGGGCAGCTAGCTTGCTCGCTGTGCCTTTTTTTGGAGTCCAAAATTGAATGTTTTCATCAGTTTCAAGCAACTTTTCTACTTTTGCTCTATTTTTTTGTCCCGGATCGTACGTCGTGAGCTGTTAAAAGGACGACAACCTGACTTGTGGGACATCAGAGGGCCTTACAACGTGTCGATATCACATCTTGCGAGGATTCTGCGTTGTTGAAACGGATGGGTTGTCGTTAAGCCCATTGGGCCTTTTGAATGGGCCATCTCTCTAGGCTGGGACTGTGAACCGTTAACACATATAGGAATTGTGCACTCAGCATGGCGGGTGCAATCATAGCAGCACTAATGCACCGGATCCCATCAGAACTCGAAGTTAAGCGTGCTTGGCCGAGAGTAGTACTAGGATGGGCGACCCCCTCAGAAGTCCTCGTCTTGCACCCCCCTTTCAATTTTTTTTGCCCTGGTTAGGGTTGCCAAGGTACTTTATCCACCAAATCTCTATTACCGAATCCCACGGAATAATGGGCAAGACAACTTCGCTTCACGTAGAGGCCGGGCCCGCAAACCGACGGCGTAGGGTTTGTGACCAGGTCTCCGTCGCTCCGGTGCCCATAACTTTTGATCCGTAAGGAGTTACGCAGCGCACAACATAACGTTGCAAAGCTTTCTAAGAGCTCTACGACAAGGGCAGCGAGCTTGCTCGCTGTTCCCATTTTTGGAGCCCAAAATCGAACATTTTCATCAGTTTTAGGCAACTTTTCTTGTTTTTCTCTATGTTTCTGTCGCTGATCGTAAGTCGTGAGCTGTTAAAAGGACGACAACCTGACTCGCCGGACTTCAGAGGGCCCTACAACGTGTCGATATCACGTCTTGTGAGGATGCTGAGTTGTTGAAGCGGATGGGTTGTCGTTAAGCCCATTGGGCCTTTTGAATGGGCCATCTCTCTAGGCTAGGACTGTGAATCGTTAACACATATAGGAATTGTGTTCTCAACATGACGGGTGCGATCATAGCAGCACTAATGCAACGGATCCCATCAGAACTACGAATTTAAGCGTGCTTGGGCGAGAATAGTACTAGGATGGGTGACCCCCTGGAAAGTCCTCGTGTTGCACCCCATTTTCAATTTTTTTGCCCTGGTTAGGGTTGCCAAGATACTTTATCCACCAAATCTCTATTACCGAATGGCATAGAACATTGGGCAAGACAACTTCGCTTCACGTAGAGGCCGGGCCCGCAAACCGAGGGCATAGGGTTTGTGACCAGGTCTTCGTCACTCCGGTGCCCATAACTTTTGATCCGTAAGTAGTTACGCAGTGCACAGCATACCGTTACAAAGCTCTCTCAGAGCTCCACGACGGGGGCCACTAGCTTGCTTGCTGTGCCCATCTTTGGAGCCTAAAATCGAACGCTTTCATCAATTTCAGGCCACTTTTCTTCTTTTGCTCTGTTTTTCCATCCCGGATCGTACGTCGTGAGCTGTTTAAAGGACGACAACCTGACTCGCGGGACATCAGAGGGCCCTACAATGTGTCGATATCACGTCTTGCGAGGATGCTGCGTTGTTGAAGCGGATGGGTTGTCATTAAGCCCATTGGGTCTTTTGAATGGGCCATCTCTCTTGGCTGGGACTGTGAACCGTTAACATATATAGGAATTATGCCCTCAATATGATGGGTGCAATCATACCAGCACTAATGCACCGGATCCCATCAGAACTCCGAAGTTAAGCGTGCTTGGGCGAGAGTAGTACTAGGATGGGTGACCCCCTAGGAAGTCCTCGTGTTGTACCCCCTTTTCAATTTTTTTTGCCTTGGTTAGGGTTGCCAAGATACTTTATCCACCAAATCTCCATTACCGAATCCCTTGGAACATTGGGCAAGACAACTTCGCTCCATGTAGAGGACGAGCCCGCAAACCGAGGGCTTAGGGTTTGTGACCAGGTCTCTGTCGCTCCGGTGCCGATAACTTTTGATCCGTAAGGAGTTACGCAGCGCACAGCATATCGTTGCAAAGCTCTCTGAGAGCTCTACGATGAGGGTAGCTAGTTTGCTCCCTGTGCCCTTTTTTGGAGCCCAAAATCGAACATTTTCATCAGTTTCAGGCCACTTTTCTTCTTTTGCTATGTTTTTTCGTCCCGGATCGTACGTCATGAGCTGTTAAAAGGACAACAACCTGACTCGCCCGACATCAGAGGGCCCTACAACGTGTCGATATCACGTCTTGTTAGGATGCTGCGTTGTGGAAGTGGATGGGTTGTCGTTAAGCCCATTGAGCCTTTTGAATGGGTCATCTCTCTAGCCTGGGACTGTGAACCGTTAACACAAATAGGAATTGTGCCCTCAACATGACGGGTGCGATCATACCAGCACTAATGCACCGGATCCCATCAGAGCTCCAAAGTTAAGCGTGCTTGGGCGAGAGTAGTACTAGGATGGGTGACCCCTTGGGAAGTCCTCGTGTTGCACCCCCTTTTCATTTTTTTTTGCCCTGGTTAGGGTTGCCAAGATACATTTTCCACCAAATCTCTAATATCAAATCCCACGGAACATTGGGCAAGACAACTTCCCTTCCGTAGAGGCCGGGCCCGCAAACCGAGGGCGTAGGGTTTGTGACCAGGTCTCCGTTGCTCCGATGCCCATAACATTTGATCCGTAAGGAGTTACGCGGCGCACAGCATAACGTTGCAAAGCTCTCTGAGAGCTCTACGATGGGGGCAGCTAGCTTGCTCCCTGTGCCCCTTTTTGGAGCCCAAAATCGAACATTTTCATCAGTTTCAGGCCACTTTTCTTCTTTTGCTCTGTTTTTTCGTCCCGGATCGTACGTCGTTAGCTGCTAAAAGGACGACAACCTGACTCACCAGACATCAGAGGGCCCTACAATGTGTCGATATCACGTCTTGCGAGGATCCTGCGTTGTTGAAGCAGATGGGTTGTCGTTAAGCCCATTGAGCCTTTTGAATGGGCCATCTCTCTAGGCTGGGACTGTGAACCGTTAACACATATAGGAATTGTGCCCTCAACATGACGGGTGCGATCATACCAGCACTAATGCACCGGATCCCATCAGAACTCCGAAGTTAAGCGTGCTTAGGCGAGAGTAGTACTAGGATGGGTCACCACACTGTGAATTCCTCGCGTTGCATCCGCTTTTCAATTTTTTTTCCCTGGTTTGGGTTGACAAGATACTTTATCCACCAAATCTCTATTACCGAATCCCACGGAACATTGGGCAAGACAACTTCGCTTCACGTAGAGGCCGGGGTCGCAAACCGAGGGCGTAGGGTTTGTGACCCGGTCCCCATCGCTCTGGTGCCCATAACTTTTGATCCGTGAGGAGTTACGCGGCGCACAATATACCGTTACAAAGCTCTCTGAGAGCTCTATGACGGGAGCAGCCAGCTTGCTCACTGTGCCCATTTTTTGGAGCCCAAAATCGAACGTTTTCATCAATTTCTGGCAACTTTTCTTCTTTTGCTCTGTTTTTCCATCCCGGATCGTATATCTTGAGCTGTTAAAAGGACGACAACCTGACTCGCGGGACATCAGAGGGCCCTACAATGTGTCGATATCATGCTTTACGAGGATGGGGCATTGTTGAAGCGGATGGGTTGTCGTTAATCCCATTGGGCCTTTTGAATGGGCCATCTCTCTAAGCTGGGACTGTGAACCGTTAACACATATAGGAATTGTGCCCTCAACATGACTGGTGAGATCATACCAGCACTAATGCACCGGATCCCATCAGAACTCCGAAGTTAAGCATGCTTGGGCGAGAGTAGTACTAGGATGGGTTACCCCCTGTGAAGTCCTCGTGTTCCACCCGCTTTTCAATTTTTTTTGCCCTGGTTTGGGTTGACAAGCTACTTTATCCACCAAATCTCTATTACCGAATCCCACGGAACATTGGGCAAGACAACTTCGCTTCACGTAGAGGCCGAGCTCGCAAACCGAGGGCATAGGGTTTGTGACCAGGTCTCCGTCGCTCCGGTGCACATAACTTTCGATTCGTAAAGAGTTACGTGGCGCACAGCATAACGTTAGAAAGCTCTCTAAGAGCTCTACAACGGGGGTAGCCAGCTTGCTTGCTGTGCTCGTTTTCGGAGCCCAAAATCGAACATTTTCATCAGTTTCATGCCACTTTTCTTCTTTTGCTCTATTTTTTCATCCCGGATCGTAGTGAGCTGTTATAAGGATGACAGCCTAACTCGCTGGACATCAGAGGGCCCTACACCTTGTCGATATCACATCTTGCGAGGAAGCTGCGTTGTTGAAGCCGATGGGTTGACGTTAAGCCCATTGAGCCTTTTGAATGGGCCATCTCTCTCGGTTGCGACTGTGAATCTTTAACACATATAGGAATTGTGCCCTCAACATGATGGGTGCGATCATACCAGCACTAATGCACCGGATCCCATCAGAACTCCGATGTTAAGCGTGCTTGGGCGAGAGTAGTACTAGGATGGGTGATCCCCTGGGAAGTCCTCGTGTTGCACCCCCTTTTCAATTTTTTTTGCCCTGGTTACGGTTGCCAAGATACTTTATCTACCAAATCTCTATTACCGAATCCCACGGAACATTGGGCAAGACAACTTCGCTTCACGTAGAGGTCGGGCCCGCAAACCGAGGGCGTAGGGTTTGTGACCAGGTCCCCATCGCTCCGGTGCCATTAACTTTTGATCCGTGAGGAGTTAAGCGGCGCACAGTATACCGTTGCAAAGCTCTCTGAGAGCTCTATGACGGGGGCAGCCAGCATGCTCGCTTTGCCCATTTTTTGGAGCCAAAAATCGAATGTTTTCATCAGTTTCAGGCCGCTTTTCTTCTTTTTCTTTGTTTTTCCGTCCCGGATCGTATATCGTGAGCTATTAAAAGGATGACAACCTGACTCGCGGGACATCTGAGGGCCCTACAATGTGTCGATATCATGTCTTACGAGAATGCTGGGACTGTGAATCGTTAACACATGTAGGAATTGTGCCCTCAACATGACGTGTGCGATCATACCAGCACTAATGCACCGGATCCCATCAGAACTCCGAAGTTTAGGGTGCTTGGGCGAGAGTAGTACTAGGATGGGTGACCCCCTGGGAAGTCCTCGTGTTGCACCCCCTTTTCATTTTTTTTTGCCCTGGTTAGAGTTTCCAAGATACTTTATCCACCAAATCTCTATTACCGAATCCCACTAAACAATGGGCAAGACAACTTCGCTTCACGTAGAGGCCGGGCCTGCAAACCGATGGCATAGTGTTGGTGACCAGGTCTCCTTCGTTCCGGAGCCCATAACTTTTGTTCCGTAAGAAGTTACGCAGCGCACAGCATATCGCTGCAAAGCTTTCTAAGAGCTCTACGACAGGGGCAGCTAGCTTGCTCGCTGTGCCCATTTTTGCAGCCCAAAATCAAACATTTTCATCAGTTTCAGGCAATTTTGTTCTTTTGCTCTATTTTTTCGTCCTGTATCGTACGTCGTGAGCTGTTAAAAGGACGACAACCTGACTCGCGAGACATGAGAAGGCCCTACAACGTGTCGATATCACGTTTTACGAGGATGCTGCGTTGTTGAAGCAGATGGGTTGTCGTTAAGCCCATTGGGCCTTTTGAATGGGCCATCTCTCTAGGCTGGGACTGTGAACCGTTAACACATATAGGAATTGTGCCCTCAACATGACGAGTGCGATCATACCAGCACTAATGCACCGGATCCCATCTGAACTCCGAAGTTAAGTGTGCTTGGGCGAGAGTAGTACTAGGATGGGTGACCCCCTGTGAAGTCCTCGTGTTGCACCCCCTTTTCAATTTTTTTTGCCCTGGTTAGGGTTGCCAAGATACTTTATCCACCAAATCTCTATTACCGAATCCCACTGAACAATGGGCAAGACAACTTCGCATCACGTAGAGGCCGGGCCGGCAAACCAAGGGCGTAGGGTTTGTGACCAGGTCTCCGTCGTTCTTGTGCCCATAACTTTTGATCCGTAAGGAGTTACGCGGCGCACAGCATACCGTTGCAAAGTTCTTTGAGAGCTCTACGATGGGGGCAGCTAGCTTGCTCGCTGTGCCCCTTTTTGGAGTCCAAAATTGAACATTTTCATTAGTTTCAGGACACTTTTCTTCTTTTGCTCTATTTTTTAGTCCCGGATCGTACGTCGTGAGCTGTTAAAAGGACGACAACCTGACTCGCGGGACATCAGAGGGCCCTACAACGTGTCGATATCACGTCTTGAGAGGATGCTGCGTTGTTGAAGCGGATGGGTTGTCGTTAAGCCCATTGAGCCTTTTGAATGGGCCATCTCTCTAGGCTGGGACTGTGAACCGTTAACACATATAGGAATTGTGCCCTCAACATGACGGGTGTGATCATACTAGCACTAATGCACCGGATCCCATCAGAACTTCAAAGTTAAGCGTGCTTAGGTGAGAGTAGTACTAGGATGGGTGACCCCCTGGGAAGTCCTCGTGTTGCACCCCCTTTTCAATTTTTTTTGCCCTGGTTAGGGTTGCCAAGATACTTTATCCACCAAATCTCTATTACCGAATCCCACGGAACATTGGGCAAGACAACATCGCTTCACGTAAAGGCCGAGCCCGCAAACCGAGGGCGTAGGGTTTGTGACCAGGTCCCCATCGCTTCGGTGCCCATAACTTTTGATCTGTGAGGAGTTACGTGGCGCACAGTATACAGTTGCAAAGCTCTCTGAGAGCTCTATGACGGGGGCACCTAACTTGCTCGCTATGCCCATTTTTTGGATCCCAAAATAGAACGTTTTCATCAGTTTCAATCCACTTTTCTTCTTTTGCTCTATTTTTCCGTCCCAGATCGTACGTCGTGAGTTGTTAAAAGGACGACAACCTAACTCACGGGACATCAAAGGGCCCTACAACGCGTCGATATCACGTCTTGCGAGGATGCTGCGTTGTTGAAGCGGATGGGTTGTCGTTAAGCCCATTCAGCCTTTTGAATGAGCTATCTCTCTAGGGTGGGACTGTGAACCGTTAACACAAATAGGAATTGTGCCCTCAATATGACGGGTGCGATCAAACCAGCACTAATGCACTGGATCCCATCAGAACTCCGTAGTTAAGCCCACTTGGGCGAGAGTAGTACTAGGATGGGTGACCCCCTGGGAAGTCCTCGTTTTACACCCTTTTTTCAATTTTTTTTGCCCTGGTTAGGGTTGCCAAGATACTTCATCCGCCAAATCTCTATTCCCGAATTCTACAGAACATTGGGAAAGACAACTGCGCTTCACGTAGAAGCCGGGCCCGCAAACCGAGGGCGTAGGGTTTGTGACCAGGTCTCCGTCGCTCCGGTGCCCATAACTTTTGATCCGTAAAGAGTTACGAGGAGCACAGTATACCGTTGCAAAGCTCTCTGAGAGCTCTATGACGGGGGCACCTAGCTTGCTCGCTGTGCCCATTTTTTGGAGCAAAAAATCGAACGTTGTCATCAGTTTCAGGCCACTTTTCTTCTTTTGCTTTGTTTTTTCGTCCCGGATCGTATATCGTGAGCTATTAAAAGGACGACAACCTGACTCGCGGGACATCAGAGGGCCCTACAACGTGTCGATATCATGTCTTATGAGGATGCTGTATTGTTGAAACAGATGGGTTGTCGTTAAGCCCATTGGGTCTTTTGAATGGGCCATCTCTCTAGGCTGGGACTGTGAACCGTTAACACATGTAGGAATTCTGCCCTCAACATGACGGGTGCGATCATACATTCACTAATGCATCGGATCCCATCAGAACTCCGAAGTTAAGCGTGCTTGGGCGAGAGTAGTACTAGGATGGGTGATCCCCTGGGAAATCCTCGTGTTGTACCCCATTTTCATTTTTTTTTGCCCTGGTTAGGGTTGCCAAGATACATTATCCACCAAATCTCTAATATCGGATCCCACGGAACATTGGGCAAGACAACTTCCCTTCACGTAAAGGCCGGTCCCGCAAACTGAGGGCGTAGGGTTTGTGACTAGGTCTCCGTCGCTCCGATGCCCATAACTTTTGATCCGTAAGGAGTTACGCGGCGCACAGCATACCGTTGCAAAACTCTCTGAGAGCTCTACGACGGGGGCAGCCAGCTTGCTCGCTGTGCCCATTTTTGGAGCCCATAATTGAACATTTTCATCAGTTTCAGGCCACTTTTGTTCTTTTGCTCTATTTTTTCATCCCGAATCGTACGTCGTGAGTTGATAAAAGGACGACAACCTGACCCGCGGGACATCAGAGGGCCCTACAACGTGTCGATATCACGTCTTGCCAGGATGTTGCGTTGTCGAAGTGGATGGGTTGTCGTTAAGCGCATTGGCCCTTTTGAATGTGCCTTCTCTCTAGGCTGGGACTGTGAACCGTTAACACATATAGGAATTGTGCCCTCAATATGACGAGTGCGATCATACCAGCACTAATGCACCGAATCCCATCAGAACTCTGAAGTTTAGCGTGGTTGGGCGAGAGTAGTACTAGGATGGGTGACCCCCTGGGAAATCCTCGTGTTGCACCCCCTTTTCATTTTTTTCCCTGGTTAGGGTTTCCAAGATACTTTATCCACCAAATCTCTATTACCGAATCGCACAGAACATTGGGCAAGACAACTTCGCTTCACGTAGAGGCCGGGCCCGCAAACAGATGGCGTAGTGTTGGTGACCAGGTCTCCTTCGTTCCGATGGCCATAACATTTGTTCCGTAAGGAGTTACGCAGCGCACAGCATACCGCTGCAATGCTTTCTAAGAGCTCTACGACGGGGGCAGCTAGCTTGCTCGCTGTGCCCATTTTTGGAGCCCAAAATAAAACATTTTCATCAGTTTCTGGCCATTTTTGTTCTTTTGCTCCATTTTTCTATCCCGGATCGTACGTCGTGAGCTGTTAAAAGGACGATAACCTGACTCGCGAGACATAAGAGGGCCCTACAACGTGTCTATATCACGTCTTGCGGGGATGCTGCATTGTTGAAGCGGATGGGTTGTCGTTAAGCCCATTGGGCCTTTTGAATGGGCCATCTCTCTAGGCTGGGACTGTGAACCGTTAACACATATAGGAATTGTGCCCTCAACATGACGGGTGTGATCATACCAGCACTAATGCACCGGATCCCATCAGAACTCCGAAGTTAAGCGTGCTTGGGCGAGAATAGTACTAGGATGGGTCACCCCCTGTGAAGTCCTCGTGTTGCTCCCCCTTTTCAATTTTTTTTGCCTTGGTTAGGGTTGCCAAGATACTTTATCCACCAAATCTCTATTACCGAATCCCACGGAAAATTGGGCAAGACAACTTCGATACACGTAGAGGCCGGGCCCGCAAACCGAGGGCATAGGGTTTGTGACCTGATCCCCATCGCTTCGGTGCCCATAACTTTTGATACGTGAGGAGTTACGCGGCGCACAGTATACCGTTGCAAAGCTCTCTGAGAGCTCTATGACGGGGGCACCGGATCCCATCTGAACTACGAAGTTAAGTGTGCTTCGGCGAGAGTAGTACTAGGATGGGTGACCCCCTTTGAAGTCCTCGTGTTGCACCCCCTTTTCAATTTTTTTTGCCCTGGTTAGGATTGCCAAGATACTTTATCCACCAAATCTCTATTACCGAATCCCACCGAACAATGGGCAAGACAACTTCGCTTAACGTAGAGGCCGGGCCGACAAACCGAGGGCGTAGGGTTTGTGACCAGGTCTCTGTCGCTCCGGTGCCCATAACTTTTGATCCGTAAGGAGTTACGCGGCGCACAACATACCGTTGCAAAGTTCTTTGAGAGCTCTATGATGGGGGCAGCTAGCTTGCTTGCTGTGCCCATTTTTGGAGTCCAAAATCGAACATTTTCATCAGTTTCAGGACACTTTTCTACTTTTGCTCTGTTTTTTAGTCCCGGATCGTACGTCGTGAGCTGTTAAAAGGACGACAACCTGACTCGCGGGACATCAGAGGGCCCTACAACGTGTCGATATCACGTCTTGCGAGGATGCTGCGTTGTTGAAGCAGATGGGTTGTCGTTAAGCCCATTGAGCCTTTTGAATGGGCCATCTCTCTAGGCTGGGACTGTGAACCGTTAACACATATAGGAATTGTGCCCTCAACATGACGGGCGCGATCATACTAGCATTAATGCACCGGATCCCATCAGAACTTCAAAGTTAAGCGTGCTTAGGCGAGAGTAGTACTTGGATGGGTGGCCCCCTGGGAAGTCCTCGTGTTGCACCCCCTTTTCAATTTTTCTTGCCCTGGTTAAGGTTGCCAAGATACTTTATCCACCAAATCTCTATTATCGAATCCCACGGAACATTGGGTAAGACAACTTCACTTCACGTAATGGCCGAGCCCGCAAACCGAGGGTGTAGGGTTTGTGACCAAGTCTCCATCGCTCCGGTGCCCATAACTTTTGATCAGTGAGGAGTTACGCGGCGCACAGTATACCGTTGTAAAGCTCTCTGAGAGCTCTATGACCGGGGCACCTAGCTTCCTCGCTATGCCCTTTTTTTGGAGCCCAAAATCGAACGTTTTCATTAGTTTCAGGCCACTTTTGTTCTTTTGCTCTATTTTTTCGTCCTGGATCGTACGTCGTGAGCTGTTAAAAGGACGATAACCTGACTCGCGAGACATAAGAGGGCCCTACAACGTGTCTATATCACGTCTTGCGGGGATGCTGCATTGTTGAAGCGGATGGGTTGTCGTTAAGCCCATTGGGCCATTGGAATGAGCTATCTCTCTAGGGTGGGACTGTGAACCGTTAACACATATAGGAATTGTGCCCTCAATATGACGGGTGCGATCATACCAGCACTAATGCACTGGATCCCATCAGAACTCCGTTGTTAAGCGTGCTTGGGCGAGAGTAGTACTAGGATGGGTGACCCCCTGGGAAGTCCCCGTGTTGCACCCCCTTTTCAATTTTTTTTTGCCCTGGTTAGGGTTGCCAAGATACTTCATCCACCAAATCTCTATTCCTGAATTCTACAGAACATTGGGCAAGACAACTTCGCTTCACGTAGAAGCCGGGCCCGCAAACCGAGGGCATAGGGCTTGTGACCAGGTCTCCGTCGCTCCGGTCCCATAACTTTTGATCCGTAAAGAGTTACGCGGAGCACAGTATACCGTTGCAAAGCTCTCTGAGAGCTCTATGACGGGGGCACCTAGCTTGCTCGCTATACCCATTTTTTGGAGCCAAAAATCGAACGTTTTCATCAGTTTCAGGCCACTTTTCTTCTTTTGCTTTGTTTTTCCGTCCTGGATCGTATATCGTGAGCTATTAAAAGGACGACAACCTGACTCGCGGGACATCAGAGGGCCCAACAACGTGTCGATATCATGTCTTACGAGGATGCTGCATTGTTGAAGCGGATGGGTTGTCGTTAAGCCTATTGGGCCTTTTGAATGGGCCATCTCTCTAGGCTAGGACTGTGAATCGTTAACACATATAGGAATTGTGCCCTCAAAATGACGGGTGCGATCATACTAGCACTAATGCACCGGATCCCATCTGAACTACGAAGTTAAGTGTGCTTCGGCGAGAGTAGTACTAGGATGGGTGACCCCCTTTGAAGTCCTCGTGTTGCACCCCCTTTTCAATTTTTTTTGCCCTGGTTAGGATTGCCAAGATACTTTATCCACCAAATCTCTATTACCGAATCCCACGGAACAATGGGCAAGACAACTTCACTTCACGTAGAGGCCGGGCCCACAAACTGAGGGCATAGGGTTTGTGTCCAGGTCTCTATCGCTCCGGTGCCCATACCTTTTGATCCGTAAGGAGTTACGCGGCGCACAGCATACCGTTTTAAAGTTCTTTGAGAGTTTTATGATGGGGGCAGCTAGCTTGCTCCCTGTGTCCTTTTTTGAAACCCAAAATCGAACGTTTTCATCAGTTTCAGGCCACTTTATTTCTTTTGGTCTGTTTTTCCGTCCCGGATCGTACGTCGTGAGCTGTTAAAAGGACGACAACCTGACTCGCGGGACATCAGAGGGCCCTACAACGTGTCGATATCACGTCTTGCGAGGATGCTACGTTGTTGAAGCGGATTGGTTGTCGTTAAGCCCATTGAGCCTTTTGAATGGGCCATCTCTCTAGGCTGGGACTGTGAACCGTTAACACATATAGGAATTGTGCCCTCAACATGACTGGTGCGATCATACCAGCACTAATGCACCGGATCCCATCAGAACTCTGAAGTTAAGCATGCTTAGGCGAGAGTAGTACTAGGATAGGTGACCCCCTGGGAAGTCCTCGTGTTTCACTCCCCCTTTTCAATTTTTTTTTGCCCCGGTTAGGGTTGCCAAGATACTTTATCCACCAAATCTCTATTACCGAATCCCACGGAACATTGGGCAAGACAACTTCGCTTCACGTAGAGGCCGAGCCCGCAAACCGAGGGCGTAGGGTTTGTGACCAGGTCCCCATCGCTTCGGTGCCCATAACTTTTGATCCGTGAGGAGTTACGCGGCGCACAGTATACCGTTGCAAAGCTCTTTGAGAGCTCTATGACGGGGGCACCTAGCTTGCTCGCTATGCCCTTTTTTTGGAGCCCAAAATAGAACGTTTTCATCAGTTTCAATCTATTTTTCTTCTTTTGATCTGTTTTTCCGTCCTGGATCGTACGTCGTGAGCTGTTGAAAGGACGACAACCTAACTCACGGGACATCAAAGGGCCCTACAACGTGTCGATATTACGTCTTGCGAGGATGCTGCGTTGTTGAAGCGGATGGGTTGTCGTTAAGCCCATTGGACATTTTGAATGAGCTATCTCTCTAGGCTGGGACTGTGAACCGTTAACACATATAAGAATTGTGACCTCAATATGACGGGTGCGATCATACCAGTACTAATGCACTGGATCCCATCAGAACTCCGTAGTTAAGCGTGCTTGGGCGAGAGTAGTACTAGGATGGGTGACCCCTTGGGAAGTCCTCGTGTTGCACCCCCTTTTCAATTTTTTTTGCGCTGGTTAGGGGTGCCAAGATACTTCATCCACCAAATCTCTATTCCCGAATTCTACAGAACATTGGGCAAGACAACTTCGCTTCACGTAGAAGCCGGACCCGCAAACCGAGGGCGTAGGGTTTTTGACCAGGTCTCCGTCGCTCCGGAGCCCATAACTTTTGATCCGTAAAGAGTTACGTGGAGCATAGTATACCGTTGCAAAGTTCTCTGAGAGCTCTATGACGGGGGCACCTAGCTTGCTCGCTGTGCCCATTTTTTGGAGCCAAAAATCGAATGTTTTAATCAGTTTCAGGCCACTTTTCTTCTTTTGCTTTGTGTTTCCATCCCGGATCGTATGTCGTGAGCTATTAAAAGGACGACAACCTGACTCGCTGGACATCAGAGGGCCCTACAACGTGTCGATATCATGTCTTACGAGGATGCTGCATTGTTGAAGCGGATGGGTTGTCGTTAAGCCCATTGGGGCTTTTGAATGGGCCATCTCTCTAGGCTGGGACTGTGAACCGTTAACACATCTAGGAATTGTGCCCTCAACATGACGGGTGCGATCATACCAGCACTAATGCATCGGATCCCATCAGAACTCCGAAGTTAAGCGTGCTTGGGCGAGAGTAGTACTAGGATGGGTGACCCCCTGGGAAGTCCTCGTGTTGCACCCCCTTTTCATTTTTTTTGCCCTGGTTAGGTTTGCCAAGATACATTATCCACCAAATCTCTAATATCGAATCCCACGGAATATTGGGCAAGACAACTTCCCTTCACGTAGAGGCCGGTCCCGCAAATCGAGGGCATAAGGTTTGTGACCAGGTCTCCGTCGCTCCGATGCCCGTAACTTTTGATCCGTAAGGAGTTACGCTGCGCACACCATACCGTTCCAAAGCTCTTTGAGAGCTCTATGACAGGGGCAGCCAGCTTACTCGCTGTGCCCATTTTTGGAGCCCAAAATCGAACATTTTCATCAGTTTCAGGCCACTTTTGTTCTTTTGCTCTATTTTTTCGTCCCGAATTGTACGTCGTGAGATGTTAAAAGGACGACAACCTGACCCGCGGGACATCAGAGGGCCCTTCAACGTGTCGATATGACGTTTTGCGAGGATGATGCGTTGTTGAAGTGGATGGGTTGTCGTTAAGCCCATTGGGCATTTTGATTGGGCCATCTCCATAGGCTGGGACTGTGAACCATTAACACATGTAGGAATTGTGCCCTCAACATGACGGGTGCGATCGTACCATCACTAATGCACCGGATCCCATCAAAACTCCGAAGTTTAGCGTGCTTGGGCGAGAGTAGTACTAGGATGGGTGACCCCCTGGGAAGTCCTCGTGTTGCACCCCCTTTTCATTTTTTTTTGCCCTGGTTAGGGTTTCGAAGATACTTTATCCACCAAATCTCTATTACCGAATCGCACAGAACATTGCGCAAGATACCTTCGCTTCACGTAGAGGCCGGGCCCGCAAACCGATGGCGTAGTGTTGGTGACCAGGTCACCTTCGTTCCGGTGCCCATAACTTTTGTTCCGTAAGTAGTTACGCAGCGCACAGCATACCGCTGCAAAGCTTTCTAAGAGCTCTACGACGGGGGCAGCCAGCTTGCTCGCTGTGCCCATTTTTGGAGCCCAAAATCAAACGATTTCATCAGTTTCAGGCCATTTTCGTCTTTTGCTCTATTTTTTCGTCCTGGATCGTACGTCGTGTGCTGTTAAAAGGATGACAACCTGACTCGCGAGAGATTAGAGGGCCCTACAACTTGTCGATATCACATTTTGCAAGGATGCTGCGTTGTTGAAGCAGATGGGTTACCGTTAAGGCCCATTGGGCCTTTTGAATGGGCCATCTCTCTAGGCTGGGACTGTGAACCGTTAACACATATAGGAATTGTGCCCTCAACATGACGGGTGCGATCATACCAGCACTAATTCACCGGATCCCATATGAACTCCGAAGTTAAGTGTGCTTGGGCGAGAGTAGTACTAGGATGGGTGACCCCCTGTGAACTTCTAGTGTTGCACCCCCTTTTCAATTTTTTTTGCCCTGGTTAGGGTTGCCAAGATACTTTATCCACCAAATCTCTATTACCGAATCCCACGGAACAATGGGCAAGACAACTTCGCTTCACGGAGAGGGCAGGGCGGCAAACCGAGGGCGTAGGGTTTGTGACCAGGTCTCCGTCGCTCCGGTGCCCATAACTTTTGATCCGTAAGGAGTTACGCGGCGCACAGCATACCGTTGCAATGTTCTTTGAGAGCTCTAAGATGGGGGCAGCTAGCTTGCTCGCTGTGCCCCTTTTTGGAGTCCAAAATCGAACATTTTCATTAGTTTCAGGACACTTTTCTTCTTTTGCTTTGTTTTTTAGTCCCGTATGGTACGTCGTGAGCTGTTAAAAGGATGACAACCTGACTCGCGGGACATCAGAGGGCCCTACAACGTGTCGATATCACGTCTTGCGAGGATGCTGCGTTGTTGAAGCAGATGGGTTATCGTTAAGCCCATTGGGCCTTTTGAATGGGCTATCTCTCTAGGCTGGCACTGTGACCCGTTAACACATATAGAAATTGTGCCCTCAACATGATGGGTGCGATCATACCAGCACTGATGCTCCGGATCCCATCAGA
Organism: Ehretia macrophylla; assembly: GCA_037974665.1. Lineage (NCBI taxonomy): Eukaryota > Viridiplantae > Streptophyta > Magnoliopsida > Boraginales > Ehretiaceae > Ehretia > Ehretia macrophylla. The sequence goes on from CM075769.1 coordinate 79,240,480, forward strand.
ACTCCGAAGATAAGCGTTCTTGGTTGAGAGTAGTACTAGGATGGGTGACCCCCTGGGAAGTCCTCGTGTTGCACCCCTTTTTCAATTTTTTTTGCCCTGGTTAGGGTTGCCAAGATACTTTATCCACCAAATCTCTATTACCGAATCCCACGGAACAATGGGCAAGACAACTTCGCTTCACGGAGAAGCTGGGCCCGCAAACCGAGGGCGTAGGGTTTGTGACCAAGTCCCCATCGCTCCGGTGCCCATAACTTTTGATCCGTGAGGAGTTAGGCGGCGAACAGTATACCGTTGCAAACAGCTTTGAGAGCTCTATGATGGGGGCAGCCAGCATGCTCGTTGTGCCCATTTTTGGAGCCCAAAATCGAACGTTTTCATCAGTTTCAGTCCACATTTTTTCTTTTGCTCTATTTTTCTGTCCCGGATCGTACGTCGTGAGCTGTTAAAAGGACGACAACCTGACTCACGGGACATCAAAGGGCCCTACAACGTGTCGATATCTTGCCTTACGAGGATGCTGCATTTTTGAAGCGGATGCGTTGTCGTTAAGCCCACTGGGCTTTTTGAATGGGCCATCTCTCTAGGCTGGGACTGTGAACCATTAACACATATAGGAATTGTGCCCTCAATATGACGGGTGCGATCATACCAGCACTAATGCACCGGATCCCATCAGAACTCCGAAGTTAAGCGTGCTTGGGCGAGAGTAGTACTAGAATGGGGGACCCCTTGGGAAGTCCTCGTGTTGCACCCCCTTTTCAATTTTTTTTGCCTTGGTTAGGGTTGCCAAGATACTTTATCCACCAATTCTCCATTACCGAATCACACGGAACATTGGGCAAGACAACTTCGCTTCACGTAGAGGCCGAACCCACAAACCGAGGGCGTAGGGTTTGTGACCAGGTCTCCGTCGCTCCGGTGCCCATAACTTTTGATCCGTAAGGAGTTAGGCGGCGCACAGCATACCGTTGCAAAGCTCTCTCATAGCTCTACTGTGAGGCCCGACCCTGAATAACGTGTATTACCTCGATTTGCGTGCCATAGACCAAGAATGATATGACTGACCTTGAATTACGTGCCCTGTCTTGGTTTTTGTGCATTCCTCGTTGTACGTGCGTTAACCTAGGTTTGTGAGTCGTGTCTTGAATTACGTGCATTGCATTGAATTACATGCCTTATTTTGATCTACGTTCATTCACCTAGGGTTGCGTGTGTTAGCATTGGAATCCGTGCACTTATCTTGAAGTATGTGCCTTAGTCTTAAAAAACGTGCGTTCGTCTCGTAGTTCGTGTTCTACCTCGTAGTGCGTGCCTTAGACCTAGGAAAGCGTGCCTTCACGCTAACCGAGAAAGCATCTTACACGGAACACTAAACTATAAAATAATCCTAAAACAATCCTACAAAATCCACTAACAATATAATACTCCAAATTCCATTCACTCGAAGACAAAAATGCACCAAACACTAGACATTCCTTATTCTTTATTCTTTGTTCTTTTTGCATTTTCAACACACAACAATTACAACCCAAAAGATGACAAGAAATCAGAATTTTGCACATGTCATAGCCGACCACACCATGTTTTGAGCAAGAAATTTGAACAACACAATTAAATAAGCATGCTAGACAACTATGACACCAAAAGGCATAAAAAAATGATCAAAAACCCTCACATTTGCACACCTTGCTCGACCAAAAGCTTGAAGCCCATGCTAAACATTTAAAATTCTATCTTGAAGACACAAATTTCAGATTGTTGGCTGCCCAAGGCCGAGCTTGCATCACCAAGTTACAAGGCTTGTCTTCTTTTCATTTCAACTCATTTTCCTCAATCTTTCCTCTCTCCCCTTCATTCTCTCTCTCCATTTTCGGTTCTTGGCTGATTTTTCTACCTCCTTAGCTTGTCTTCTTCACATCTTGGTTGAGCAAGGTCGAGTAGCCATCGAGAAACCCAAGCAAACAAGCTAGAGCTCGAAATCACTCTTGCATGTGCATTTGAAGCTTCATTTCGGCCTAGGTGAGTTACTAAGCATCCATTTCTTTTCTTCAAGTTCTAATTACTTGCATGCACTAAGAGATTGCTTATTAAGCTAGGAAAAATAGAGAAAAGCTAGTAGGTTTTCGGCTAGGCAAAGAAAAGGAGAAGATTTGAGCTTCAACAAGGTTGTTGTGCATCTTTTGATTGATTGCAAAGGTGAGGGTTAAAAGCTTTTGAAAACTCTTTGAAATTTCACATGCATGTTCATAAATGTGTATATTTGCTTCTGTACTTGAGTTATGTGGTCGTTCATGAGCTTAAACAACCATGCATGGCAAGATCTTGGCTTGAAAATGATGCTAGGTGAAGTCGAATTTATGTGACAGCTCTCTGACCAGTCTGTTCGAGGTACGTTTAGCTAAGCAAATGATGGTGAAAATACTTGAAAATTGGTGAGTGACTAGTTTGGACAGTTTTGAACATTTTTCCCAGAAATAGGCCGAAGCAAATTTTGACTCTAAGGTCCTCAAAAAGGAAAATCATTAAAATGTGACCAAATCTGGAAATCTGGAAAAATGAATCAGGTTTTGGCAGATGCACTGACCTTGTGGAACGAACCATATTTGACTTAGTAAATGTTGTCCAAAATGCATGAAAATTGTTTTCCTGCTAGATTTTTCAGTTCTGGACAATTTTGTAAGAAATGGACCAAAGCTAAAAATGACTCTAAGGACCTCAAAAACGTCAAATTCTGAAAAGTGTGCAAATCTGTACAGTTTTGTGCTACCTCACTGTTTCGGCCATAACTAATGATTCTGAACTCCAATTGATGCAAGGTTTGTTTCTGATTTTAGTTAACTTATTAAGATTTAATTTTACATCTTATTCACTGAATTTGGAGATTGTTTGCTTACCCGATTGATTGTGAGAAAACAGCCTATTGCAGTGAGTGTTTCACTTAGCTATATGCATGGAAAACTATTGTAACCTCTCTTGTGGTGCTAATTGCTTGGAATTATGATGTTGGAATATTACGTGGACTGTTTTGAGTACTTGAGGATGCTTGAATGGAATGATGCATGACTTGAGAATAACCTTGAGTTGATTTAGGGTTTTAATCACATGAATAAGCATGAAATAGAAACCCTAATGACCATGTAGCTTTGCTAAGTGTTGATCTCTTGGTTATTGTGTGGAAATTATATGCTTAGTGGGCTGCCCGTAAATGTGTTATAACTTCAATTATGGTTTTGACGATTGCATGTTGTCAAATAAGTTTTTCTTGCTACCGAACCCACGTAAATGTTGTTGCATGTTGAATAATTCATATCACTTGATTATATGAGCTCCTTAATGAGTTGTATGGCCTGTTTTACATGTGTACATGGCTGCCCGTTTGATGTTCATATGACTCTACATGCCTTTCAAGTGAAATAACTTGCCTTATCGTGCCTCGTTTGACTACTTATCAACGTGCGATCTTACAACTGTTCGGAGGCAACCTACTTTGTTGCCCTCCTAATATGATATGTTAAATTTTATAAATGTGCATTGCATACAAGGTTGCAACCTTTCGTCTGGCATGGTAGTGTTTCACGCACGCCGGGCGGCATCGGGCTTGCCGGTGTTACCGTGACTACCATGGTCCAATTCCCTCTCTCGCTTGGCATTTCACCCTCGGAGAGTTGGGTTGTAGGTTTCGGGGTATATCCGGAGTACACCCAATTGGGAGTGATAAGTGAATTACTGAAGTCGGCCGCAACAATTGATTCAAAATCGAAATTGAGAGCAGATGCTCACCGTATCCTTGAAATGATTGGTAATTGTATCCGTTTCTCGATTTGTTTCTTATAATTGCTAACCATATTATTTGTAATATGTGACATGTTTTAAAAGGGGTTTTCATAAATTGAACAGGAAAACGAGTTTCAAAACTTATTTCTCGTTCTCCCTCGCTGAGTTCATAAGGACTCACCCTCTTTTATCATCTCAGGTGAAGAAGAACAGGCACAGGAACCCGAGGATAATGTACCTAATGATGAACCCCTGGAGTGATTGCCTGTTATTGTTGTTTTGCTTGAACGTGACTACTTGTGTACCTTTTGCTGCTTGAAGACTATTTCCCTTATGATCTTTGTTGCTTGTGATGTAAAAGACCCCCGCTGTAATTTGGGGTCTAATTTTGGATTGTACTTATTTTAAGTAGACTGATACTAGACATGACACTATGATCGTTTTGCTTTTACTACCGCTAGTATCTATCACAGGTTATGATGCTTAGTTAAGGAATAGGTAAATGAACTTATCCAATCTCAACAGGTACTCGCTAATAAGTTAAGATCAACAGGTATATTTTGAAACGAGAATAAATGTACAAACGAGACATAGTATGTCGCTAGGATATAAATCAAACAGGACGTCGAAGTAACCAATAGCCAATTTAATTGATGGATTAACAGTAAGCCTAGCTAGAACTGAATTTGAGATGGTAAATTTTGAGGCTGTTAGAGAATTTAGGTCAAAACAAAGAGCCCAATTACAGCCGTTATGCTGCCGAATTTTTGAAAAGTTTTGAAGCCCAGAATAAAACGTTAAGTGTTGAACCTCCTAGAATGATTAAGGATGTGAAATGACTTGAATGTTTAGATCACACCCTAGTCTAACCTTTATAGGCCGGGTTGGGGCGTGACAACTACGACGGGGGCAGCCAACTTTCTCGCTTGGCCCATTTTTGGAGCCCAAAATCGAACATTTTCATCAGTTTAGTCAACTTTTCTTCTTTTGCTCTATTTTTTCATCCCAGATCGTACGTCGTGAGCTATTAAAAGGACGACCACCTGACTCGCGGTACATCAGAGGGCCCTACAACGTGTTGATATCACGTCTTGCGAGGATGCTGCGTTGTTAAAGCAGATGGGTTGTCGTTAAGCCCCTTGGGCCTTCTGAATGGGCCATCTCTCTAAGCTGGCACTGTGAACCATTAACACATATAGGAATTGTGCCCTCAACATGACGGGTGCGATCATACCAGCACTATTGCACCGGATCCCATCAGAAATCCGAAGTTAAGCGTGCTTGGGCGAGAGTAGTACTAGGATGGGTGACCCCCTGGAAAGTTCTCGTGTTGCACCTATTTTTCATTTTTTTTTGCCCTGGTTAGGGTTGCCAAGATACTTTATCCACCAAATCTCTATTCCCGAATCCTACGAAACATTGGGCAAGACAACTTCGCTTCACGTGGAGGCTGGGCCTGCAAACCGAGGGCGTAGGGTTTGTGACCAGGTCTCCATCGCTCCGGTGCCTATAACTTTTGTTCCGTAAGGAGTTACGCGGCGCACAGCATACCATTAAAAAGCTCTCTGAGAGTACTACGACGGAGGCAGCCAGCTTGCTTGTTGTGCCCATTTTTGAAGCCCAAAATCAAACGTGTTCATCAGTTTCAGTCCACTTTTCTTCTTTTGCTCTGTTTTTCTATCCCGGATCGTACGTCGTGAGCTATTAAAAGGTCGACAACCTGACTCACGGGACATCAGGGGGCTCTACAACGTGTCGATATCACGTCTTGCGAGGATGCTGCGTTGTTGAAGCGGATGGGTTGTCGTTAAGCCCATTGGGACTTTTGAATGGGCCATCTCTCTAGACAGGCACTGTGAACCGTTAACACATATAGGAATTGTGCCCTCAACATGATGGGTGCGATCATACCAGCACTGATGCACCGGATCCCATCAGAACTCCGAAGTTAAGCGTTCTTGGGCGAGAGTAGTACTAGGATGGGTGACCCCCTGGGAAGTCCTCGTGTTGTACCCCCTTTTCAATTTTTTCTGCCCTGGTTAGGGTTGCCAAGATACTTTATCCACCAAATCTCTATTACCGAATCACACAGAACATTGGGCAAGAAAACTTCGCTTCACGTAGAGGCCGGGCCAGCAAACCGAGGGCGTAGGGTTTGTGACAAGGTCTCCGTCGCTCCGGTGCCCATAACTTTTGATCTGTCAGGAGTTACGCGGCGTATAGCATACCGTTGCAAAGCTCTCTGTGAGCTCTACGATGGGGGCAGAGAGCTTGCTCGCTTGGCCCATTTTTGGAGCCTAAAATCAAATGTTTTCATCAGTTTTAGGCCACTTTTCTTCTTTTGCCCTGTTTTTCCTACCCGGATCGTACGTCGTGAGCTGTTAAAAGGGCGACAACCTAACTCGTGGTACATCAGAGGGCCCTACAACGTATTGATATCACGTCTAGCGAGGATGCTGTGTTGTTGAAGCGGATGGGTTGTCGTTAAGCCCATTGGGCCTTTTGAATGGGCCATCTCTCTAGGCTGGCACTATAAACCGTTAACACATATAGGAGTTGTGCCCCCAACATGACGGGTGTGATCAGAGCAGCACTAATGCACCGGATCCCATCAGAACTCCGAAGTTAAGAATGCTTGGGTGAGAGTAGTACTAGGATGGGTGACCCCCTGGGAAGTCCTCGTGTTGCACCCCATTTTCAATTTTTTTTGCCCTGGTTATGGTTGCCAAGATACTTTATCCAACAAATCTCTATTACCTAATCCCACGGAACATTGGGCAAGACAACTTCGCTTCACGTAGAGGCCGGGCTCGCAAACCGAGGGCGTAGGGTTTGTGACCAAGTCTCCGTCGCTCCGGTGCCCATAACTTTTGATCCGTAAAGAGTTACGCGGCGCACAGCATACCGTTGCAAAGCTCTCTGAGAGCTCTACGATTGGGGCAGAGAGCTTGCTCGCTTTGCCCATTTTTGGAGCCCAAAATCAAACGTTTTCATCAGTTTCAGGCCACTTTTCTTCTTTTGCCCTGTTTTTGTGTCCCGGATCGTACGTCGTGAGCAGTTAAAAGGACGACAACCTGACTCGCGGTATATCAGAGGGCCCTACAACGTGTCGATATCACGTCTTGCGAGGATGCTGCGTTGATGAAGCGGATGGGTTGTTGTTAAGTCCATTGGACCTTTTGAATGGGCCATCTCTCTAGGCTGGCATTGTGAACCGTTAACACATATAGGAATTGTGCCCTTAACATGACGGGTGCGATCATACCAGCACTAATGCATCGGATCCCATCAGAACTCCGAAGTTAAGCGTGCTTGGGCGAGAGTAGTACTAGGATGGGTGACCCTCTACGAAGTCCTCGTGTTGCACCCCCTTTTTAATTATTTTTGCCCTGGTTAGGGTTGCCAAGATACTTTATCCACCAAATCTCTATTACCGAATCCCACGGAACATTGGGCAAGACAACTTCGCTTCACGTTGAGGCCGGGCCAGCAAACCGAGGGCGTAGGGTTTGTGACCAGGTCTCCGTCGCTCCGGTGCCCATAACTTTTGATCCGTAAGGAGTTACGCGGCGCACAACAAACCGTTGCAAAGCTCTCTGAGAGCTCTACGACGGGGGCAGCTAGTTTGCTCGCTGTGCCTATTTTTGAAGCCCAAAATCGAACATTTTCATCAATTTCAGTCCACTTTTCTTCTTTTTCCCACCCAGATCGTACGTCGTGAGCTGTTAAAGGGATCACAACATGACTCGCGGGACATCAGAGGGCCTTACAACGTGTCCATATCACGTATTTCGAGAATGCTGCATTGTTGAGGCAGATGGGTTGTCGTTAAGCCCATTGGGCCTTTTGAATGGGCCATCTCTCTAGCCTGGCACTGTGAACCGTTAACACATATAGGAATTGTGCCCTTAACATGACAGGTGCGATCATACCAGCACTAATGCACCGGATCCCATCAGAACTCCGAAGTTAAGCGTGCTTGGCCGAGAGTAGTACTAGGATGGGTCACCCCCTAGGAAGTCCTCGTGTTGCACCCCCTTTTTAATTATTTTTTCCCTGGTTAGGGTTGCCAAGATACTTTATCCACCAAATCTCTATTACCGAATCCCACGGAACATTGTTCAAGACAACTTCGCTTCACGTAGAGGCCGGGCACGCAAACCGAGGGCGTAGAGTTTGTGACCATGTCTCCGTCGCTCCGGTGCCCATAACTTTTGATCCGTAAGCAGTTACGCGGTGCACAGTATACCGTTGCAAAGCACTTTGAGAGCTCTACGATGGGGGCAGCTAGCTTGCTCGCTTTGCCCAATTTTGGAGCCCAAAATCGAACGTTTTCATCCGTTTCAGGTCACTTTTATTCTTTTGCTATGTTTTTCCGTCCCGGATCGTATGTCATGAGCTGTGTAAAGGATGACAACCTGACTCGCGGGACATCAGAGGGCCTTACAGCGTGTCGATATCACGTCTTGCGAGGATGCTGCGTTGTTGAAGCGGATGGGTTGTCGTTAAGCCCATTGGGCCTTTTTAATGGGCCATCTCTCTAGGCTGGGACTGTGAACCGTTAACAAGTATAGGAATAGTGCCCTCAACAAGACGGGTGAGATCATATCAGCACTAATGCACCAGATCCCATCAGAACTTCGAAGTTAAGCGTGCATGGGCGAGAGTACTACTAGGATGGGTGACCCCCTGGGAAGTCCTCGTGTTGCACCCCCTTCTCAATTTTTTTTGACCTGGTTAGGGTTGCCAGGATACCTTATCGACCAAATCTCCATTACCGAATCCCACGGAACATTGTTCAAGACAACTTCGCTTCACGTAGAGGCCGGGCACGCAAACCGAGGGCGTAGAGTTTGTGACCATGTCTCCGTTGCTCCAGTGCCAATAACTTTTGATCCGTCAAGAGTTACGCGGCGCACAGCAAACCGTTGCAAAGCTCTCTGAGAGCTCTACGATGGGGGCAAAGAGCTTGCTCGCCGTGCTCATTTTTGGAGCCCAAAATCAAACGTTTTCATCAGTTTCAGGCCACTTTTCTTCTTTTGCCCTATTTTTTCGTCCCGTATCGTACGTCGTGAGCTGTTAAAAGGACGACAACCTGACTCGCGGTACATCAGATGGCCCTACAATGTGTCGATATCACGTCTTGCGAGGATGCTGCATTGTTGAAGCGGATGGGTTGTCGTTAAGCCCATTGGGCCTTTTGAATAGGCCATCTCTCTAGGCTGGCACTATGAAACGTTAACACATATAGGAATTGTGCCCTCAACATTACGGGTGCGATCAGAGCAGCACTAATGAACCGGATCCCATCAGAACTCCAAAGTTAAGCGTGCTTGGGTGAGAGTAGTACTAGGATGGGTGACCCCCTGGGAAGTCCTCGTGTTGCACCCCCTTTTCAATTTTTTTTGCCCTAGTTAGGGTTGCCAAGATACTTTATCCCCCAAATCTCTATTACCGAATACCACGGAACAATGGGCAAGACAACTTCGCTTCACGTAGAGGCCGGGCCAGCAAACCGAGGTCGTAGGGTTTGTGACCAGGTCTCCGTCGCTCCGGTGCCCATAACTTTTGATCTGTAAAGAGTTACGCGGAGCAAAGCATTCCGTTGCAAATCTCTCTGAGAGCTCTACGATGGGGGCAGCCAATTTGCTCGATGTGCCCATTTTTGAAGCCCAAAATCGAATGTTTTCATCAATTTATGGCCACTTTTCTTCTTTTGCTCTGTTTTTCTTTCCCGGATCGTACATCGTGAGCTGTTAAAAGGACGACAACCTGACTCGCGGGACATCAGAGGGCCCTACAACGTGTCGACATCACGTCTTGCGAGGATGCTACGTTGTTGAAGCGGATGGGTTTTCGTTAAGTCCATTGGGCCTTTTGAATGGGCCATATCTCTAGGCTGGCACTGTGAACTGTTAACACATATAGGAATTGTTCCCTCAACATGACGGGGACGATCAGAGCAGTACTAATGCGCCGGATTCCATCAGAACTCTGAAGTTAAGCGTGCATGGGCGAGAGTAGTACTAGGATAGGTGACCCCCTGGGAAGTCCTCGTGCTGCACCCCTGTTTTCAATTTTTTTTGCTCCGGTTAGGGTTGCCATGATACTTTATCCACCACATTTCCATTATCGAATCCCATGGTACATTGGGCAAGACAACTTCACTTCACGTAGAGGCCGGGCCAACAAACCGAGGGCGTAGGTTTTGTGACCAAGCCTCCGTCGCTCCGGTGCCTATAACTTTTGATCTGTAAGGAGTTACACGGCGCACAGCATACCGTTGCAAAGCTCTCTGAGAGCTCTACGACGGGGGCAGCCAGTTTGCCCGATTTGCCCATTTTTGAAGCCCAAAATTGAACGTTTTCATCAATTTCTGTCCACATCAGAGGGCCCTACAGCGTGTCGATATCACATCTTTCGAGAATGATGCATTGTTGAAGCGGATGGGTTTTCGTTAAGTCCATTGGGCCTTTTGAATGGGCCATATCTCTAGGCTGGCACTGTGAACTGTTAACACATATAGGAATTGTTCCCTCAACATGACGGGGACGATCAGAGCAGTACTAATGCGCCGGATTCCATCAGAACTCTGAAGTTAAGCGTGCATGGGCGAGAGTAGTACTAGGATAGGTGACCCCCTGGGAAGTCCTCGTGCTGCACCCCCTTTTCAATTTTTTTTGCCCGTGTTAGGGTTGCCACGATACTTTATCCACCAAATCTCTATTACCGAATCCCACGGAACATTGGGCAAGACAACTTCGCTTCACGTAGAGGCCGGGCCCGTAAACAGAGGGCGTAGGGTTTGTGGCTAAGTCTCCGTCGCTCTGGTGCCCATAACTTTTGATCCGTAAGGAGTTACGCAGCGCACAGCATACCGTTGCAAAGCTTTCTGAGAGCTCTACGATGGGGGCAGAGAGTTTGCTCGCTTTGCCCATTTTTGGAGAGCAAAATCAAACATTTTCATCAGTTTCTGGCCACTTTCCTTCTTTTTCCTTGTTTTTCCGTCCCGGATTGTACATCATGAGCTGTTAAAAGGACGACAACCTGATTCGCGATACATCAGAGGGCCCTACAACCTGTCGACATCACGTCTTGCGAGGATGCTGCGTTGTTGAAGTGGATGGGTTGTCGTTAAGCCCATTGGGCCTTTTGAATGGGCCATCTCTCTAGGCTGGCACTGTGAACCATTAACACATATAGGAATTGTGCCCTCAACATGACGGGTGCGATCATACCCGCACTAATGCACCGGATCCCATCAGAACTCCGAAGTTAAGCGTGCTTGGGCGAGAGTAGTACTAGGATGGGTGACCCCCTGGGAAGTCCTCGTGTTGCACCCCCTTTTCAATTTTTTTTGCCCTAGTTAGGGTTGCCAAGATACTTTATCCACCAAATCTCTATTACCGAATCCCACGGAACATTGGGCAAGACAACTTCGCTTCACGTAGAGGCCGGGCCAGCAAACCGAGGGCGTAGGGTTTCTGACCAGGTCTTAGTCGCTCCGGTGCCCATAACTTTTGATCCGTAAGGAGTTACGCGGCGCACAGCATACTGTTGCAAAGCTCTCTTAGAGCTCTACGACGGGAGCAGCCAATTTGCTCGCTGTGCTCGTTTTTGAATACCAAAATCGAACGTTTTCAACAATTTCAGTCCATTTTTCTTCTTTTGATCCGTTTTTCCCACCCGGATAGTACGTCGTGAGCTGTTAAAAGGATGACAACATGGCTCGCGGGACATCAGAGGGCCCTACAACGTGTCGATATCACATTTTGCTAGGATGCTGCATTGTTGAAGCGAATGGGTTGTGGTTAAGCCCATTGGGCCGTTTGAATGGGCCATCTCTCTAGGCTGGTACTGTGACCGTTAACACATATAAGAATTGTGCCCTCAAAATGACAGGTGCGATCATACCAGCACTAATGCACCGGATCCCATCAAAACTCCGAAGTTCAGCGTGCTTGGGCGAGAGTAGTACTAGGATGGGTGACCCCTAGGGATGTCCTCGTGCTGCACCCCTTTTCAATTTCTTTTACCCTGGTTAGGGTTGCCAAGGTACTTTATCCACAAAATCTCTATTACCGAATCCCACGGAACATTGGGCAAGACAACTTCGCTTCACGTAGAGGTCGGGCCCGCAAACCAAGGGCGTAGGGTCTGTGACCAAGTCTCTGTCGCTCCGGTCCCCATAACTTTTGATCCGTAAGGAGTTACGCAGCGCACAGCATACCGTTGCAAAGCTCTCTGAGAGCTCTACGATGAGGGTAGAGAGCTTGCTCGCTTTGCCCATTTTTGGAGCCCAAAATCAAACGTTTTAATCAGTTTCATGCCACTTTTCTTCTTTTACCCTATTTTTTCATCCCGGATCGTACGTCGTGAGCTGTTAAAAGGACGACAACTTGACTTACGGGACATCAGAGGGCCCTACAACGTGTCGATATCACGTCTGGCGAGGATGCTGCGTTGTTGAAGCGGATGGGTTGACGTTAAGCCCATTGGGCCTTCTGAATGGGACATCTCTCTAGGCTGGGACTGTGAACCGTTAACACATATAGGAATTGTGCCCTCAACATGACGGTTGCGATCATACCAGTACTAATGCACCGGATCCCATCAGAACTCCGAAGTTAAGCGTGTTTGGGCGAGAGTAGTACTAGGATGGGTGACCCCCTGTGAAGTCCTCGTGTTGCATCCCCTTTTCAATTTTTATTGCCCTGGTTAGGGTTGCCAAGATACTTTATCCACTAAATCTCTAATAGCGAATCCCACGGAACAATGGCCAAGACAACTTTGCTTCACGTAGAGGCCGGGCCCGCAAACCGTGGGCGTAGGGTTTGTGACCAGGTCTCCGTCGCTCTGGTGCCCATAACTTTTGATTCGTAAGGAGTTACGCGGCGCACAACATACCGTTGCAAATCTCTCTGAGAGCACTACGACGGGGGCAGCCAGCATGCTCGCTGGGTCCATTTTTGGAGCCCAAAATCGAACGTTTTCATTAGTTTCAGGCCATTTTTCTTCTTTTGCTCTGTTTTTCTGTTCCGGATCGTACGTCGTGAGCTATTAAAAGGATGACAAACAGATTCGTGGGACATCAGAGGGCCCTACAACGTGTCGATATCACGTCTTGCGAGGATGCTGCGTTGTTGAAGCTGATGGGTTATCGTTAAGCCCATTGAGCCTTTTGAATGGGCCATCTCTCTAGGTTGGGACTGTGAACCGTGAACACATATAGGAATTGTGCCCTCAACATGATGGGTGCGATCATACCAGCTCTAATGCACCGGATCCCATCAGAACTTCGAAGTTAAGCGTGCTTAGGAGAGAGTAGTACTAGGATGGGTGACCCCCTAAGAAGTCCTCGTGTTGCACTACATTTTCAATTTTTTTTGCCCTGGTTAGGGTTGCCAAGATACTTTATCCACCAAATCTCTATTACCGAATCCCACGGAACATTGGGCAAGACAACTTCGCTTCACGTAGTGGCCGGGACCACAAACCGAAGGTGTAGCGTTTGTGACCAGGTCCCCATCGCTCCGGTGCCCATAACTTTTGATCCGTGAGGACTTACGCCGCGCACAGTATACCGTTGCAAAGCTATCTGAGAGCTCTATGATGGGGGCAGCTAGCATGCTTGCTGTGTTCATTTTTGGAGCCCAAAATCGAACGTTTTCATCAATTTTAGGCCACTTTTTTCTTTTGCTCCATTTTTCCATCCCGGATCGTACGCCATCAGCTGTTAAAAGGATGACAACCTGACTCACGGGACATCAGAGGGCCCTACAATGTGTCGATATCACGTCTTGCGAGGATGCTGCGTTGTTGAAGCAGATGGGTTGTCTTTATGCCCATTGGGCATTTTGAATGGGCCATCTCTCCAGGCTGGCACTGTGAACCGTTAACACATATAGGAATTGTGCCCTCAAGATGATGGGTACGATTAGAGCAGCACTAATGCACCAGATCCCATCAGAACTCCGAAGTTAAGCGTGCTTGGGCGGGAGTAGTACAAGGATGGGTGACCCCCTGGGAAGTCCTCGTGTTGCAACCCCTTTTCAATTTTTTTTGCCCTGGTTTTGGTTGCCAAGATACTTTATCCACCAAATCTCTATTACCGAATCCCACGGAACATTGGGCAAGACAACTTCGCTTCACGTAGATGTCGGGCCAGCAAACCGAGGGTGTAAGGTTTGTGACCAGGTCTCCGTCGTTCCGGTGCCCATAACTTTTGATCCGTAAGGATTTACGCGGCGTACAACATACCGTTGCAAAGCTCTCTGAGAGCTCTACGACAGGGGCAGCCAGTTTGCTCGCTATACCCATTTTTGAAGCCCAAAATTGAACGTTTTCATCAATTTTCGGCCACTTTTCTTGTTTTACGATGTTTTTCCGTCCTGGATCGTACGTCGTGAGCTGTTAAAAGGACGACAACCTGACTCGCGGGACATCAGAGGGCCCTACAACGTGTCGATATCACGTCTTGCGAGGATGCTGTGTTGTTGAAGCGGATGGGTTGTCGTTAAGCCCATTGGGCCATTTGAATGGGCCATATCTCTAGGCTGGCACTTTGAACCGTTAACACATATAGGAATTATGCCCTCAACATGACGGGGGCGATCAGAGCAGTACTAAGGCACCGGATTCCATTAGAACTCCGAAGTTAAGCGGGCTTGGGCGAGAGTAGTACTAGGATGGGTGACCCCCAGGGAAGTTCTCGTGTTGCACCCCACTTTTCAATTTTTGTTGCTCCGGTTAGGGTTGCCATGATACTTTATCCACCACATTTCTATTATCGAATCCCACGGTACATTGGGCAAGACAACTTCGCTTCAAGTAGAGGCCGGGCCAGCAAACCGAGGGCGTAGGGTTTGTGACCAGGTCTCCGTCGCTCCGGTGCCCATAACTTTTGATCCGTAAGGAGTTACGCGGCACACAGCATACAGTTGCAAAGCACTTTGAGAGCTCTACGACGGGGGAAGCCAGTTTGCTCGCTGTACCCTTTTTGATGCCCAAAATCGAACGTTTTCATCAATTTCAGTCCACTTTTCTTCTTTTTCTCCGTATTTCCCACCCGGATCGTACATCGTGAGCTGTTAAAAGGATGACAACATGACTCGCGGGACATCAGGGGGCCCTACAACGTGTCGATATCACGTCTTTCGAGGATGCTGCGTTGTTGAGGCGGATGGGTTGTCGTTAAGCCCATTGGGCCTTTTGAATTGGCCATCTCTCTAGGCTGGCACTGTGAACCGTTAAAACATATAGGAATTGTGCCCTCAACATGACGGGTGCGATCATACCAGCACTAATGCACGGGATCCCATCAGAACTCCGAAGTTAAGCGTGCTTGGGCGAGAGTAGTACTAGGATGGATGACCCCCTGGGAAGTCCTCGTGCTGCACCACCTTTTCAATTTTTTTTGCCCTGGTTAGGGTTGCCAATATACTTTATCCACCAAATCTCTATTACCAAATCCCACGGAACATTGGGCAAGACAACTTCGCTTCACATAGAGGTCGGGCCCGCAAACCGAGGGCGTAGGGTTTGTGACCAAGTCTCCGTCGCTCCGGTTCCTATAACTTTTGATCCGTAAGGAGTTACGCGGCGCACATCATACTGTTGCAAAGCTCTCTGAGAGCTCTACGAAGGGGGTAGCCAGCTTGATCGCTGTGCCCGTTTTTGGAGCCCAAAATTGAACGTTTTCATCAGTTTCAGTCCACTTTTCTTCTTTTGCTCTGTTTTTATGTCCCGGATCGTACGTCGTGAGCTGTTAAAAGGATGACAACCTGACTCGCGGGACATTAGAGGGCCTACAACGTGTCGATATCACGTCTTGCGAGGATGCTACGTTGTTGAAGCGAATGGGTTGTCGTTAAGCCCATTGGGCCTTTTGAATGGGCCATCTCTCTAGGTTGGGACTGTGAACCATTAACATATATAGGAATTGTGCCCTCAACATGATGGGTGCGATCATACCAGCACTAATGCACCGGATCCCATCAGAACTCCGATGTTAAGCGTGCTTTGGCGAGAGTAGTACTAGGATGGGTGACCCCATGGGAATTCCTCGTGTTGCACCCCCTTTTGAATTTTTTTTGCCCTGGTTAGAGTTGCCAAGATACTTTATCCACCAAATCTCTATTACCGAATCCCACGGATCATTGAGCAAGACAACTTCACTTCACGTAGAGGCTAGGCCCATAAACCGAGGGCGTAGGGTTTGTGACTAGGCCTCCGTCGCTCCGGTGCCCATAACTTTTGATCCGTAAGGAGTTACGCGGCGCACAGCATACCATTGCAAAGCTCTCTGAGAGCTTGACGGAGGGGGCAGCCAAATTGCTCGCTGTGCCCTTTTTGGAGCCCAAAATCGAACGTTTTCATCAGTTTTAGTCCACTTTTCTTCTTTTGCTCTATTTTTCCATCCTGGATCGTACGTCGTGAGCTGTTAAAAGGATGACAACATGACTCGCGGGACATCGGAGGGCCCTACGACGTGTCAATATCATATCTTGCGAGGATACTGCGTTGTTGAAGCGGATGGGTTGTCGTTAAGGCCATTGGGCCTTTTGAATGGGCCATCTATCTATGCTGGTACTGTGAACCGTTAACACATATAGGAATTGTGCCCTCAAAATGACAGGTGCGATCATACCTGCACTAATGCACCGGATCCCATCAGAACTCCGAAGTTAAGCGTGCTTGGGCGACAGTAGTACTAGGATGGGTGACCCCCTGGGAAGTCCTTGTGTTGCACCCCCTTTTCAATTTTTTTTGCCCTGGTTAGGGTTGCCAAGATACTTTATCCACCAAATCTCTATTACCGAATCCCACGGAACATTGGGCAAGACAACTTCGCTTCACGTAGAGGCCTGGCGTGCAAACCGAGGGCGTAGGGTTTGTGACCAGGTCTCCGTCGCTCCGGTGCCCATAACTTTTGATCCGTAAGGAGTTACGCGGCACACAGCATACCATTGCAAAGCTCTCTGAGAGCTCTACGAAGGGGGCAGCCAGCTTGCTTGTTGTGTGTCACGCCCCCAACCCGGCCTATAAGGTTAGACTAGGGTGTGAACTAACCTTCAAGTAATGTACATAGCTATTTATGAAGATTAACACCTAATGATTTAGTCTAAACTCCAAATTTTTCTGGAAAACCGGCAGCATAACGGCTGTAATTGGCCATTTGGTTTTACCTAATTCTCTAAATGCCTCAAAGTTTACCGTCTCAAATTCATTTCCAACTAAGATTACTAATTTACTATCGATTGGATTGCCTATTGGTTATTTCGACGTCCCGTTTGAATTATAGCCTAGCATGATACTATGTCTCGTTTGCTTATTTGTCCTCGTTACAAATATACCTGTTGATCTTAGCTCAATAGCAAGTACCTGTTAAGATTGGATAAGTTCATTTACTTAGATTTTAACTAAAGCGTCATAACCTAAGATAGATACTACCGGTGATAAAAGCAAAATGATCACAGTAGTGTTATGTCTAGCATCAGTCTACTTAATATAAGTACAAACCAAAATTTGACCCCAAATTACAACGGGGGTCTTTTACATTAGCAACAACAAGCAACATAAATAAATGGTCTTCAAGCAGCACAAGGTACACAAGTAGTCACGTTCAAGCAAAACAACAATAACAGGCAATCACTCCAGGGGTTCATCATTAGGTACATTGTCCTCGGGTTCCTGTACCTATTCTTCTTTACCTGAGATGATAAAAGAGGGTGAGTCCTTATGAACTCAGCGAGGGGGGAATGAGAAATAAGTTTTGAAACTCATTTTCTGGTTAAACTTATGAAAATCCCTTTCTCAAACATGAATACAACAGAAATACAAGTACATGAATACAAGTACAGAAATACAAGTACAGAAATACAAGTACAGAATAGGAATACCGGTCTTTCTTCCCCGAGGTTCTCTAGGAACCAAGCGAGAGTACTTATACACATAGTAAAAAGGATACAGTGAGCTTTTGCTCTCAGATCAATTCCAGGATCAGTTGTTGCGGCCGACTTCAAATCATCCCCCAAACACGCCAGGTGGGTGTTCTCCGGATGTACCCCGAAATCCTACGACCCAACTCTCCGAGGAAGTCTAGCCCCCAAGCGAGAGAGGGAATGGGACCATGGTAGTCACAGGTGCACCGGCAAGTCCGATGCCGCCCGGTGTGCGTGATAGCTACCATGCCAACAGGAAAGGTTGCAACCTTGTATGCAATTCATGAAAGGTAATATATCACAGTAGGAGGACAACAAAGTAGGTCGCCTCCGGACAGTCATAAGATTGCACATTGACAGGTAAACAAGTAGCACACAATAAGACAGGAAATTTCACTTGAAAAGCATATAGAGTTATATGAAAATTAAACGGGCACCCATGTAACACATGTAAAACAGGCCATATAACTCATTAAGAAGCCCACGTAATCAAGTGATAAGATCATTCAACATGGAGTGAAATTAACATGGGTTCGGTAGCAAGAAAAGCTTATTTGACAACATGTCATGGTCAAATTCACATTTGAAGTTATAAAACATTTACGGGCAGCCCACTAAGCATATAATTTCCACACACTAACCACAAGATAACCACTTAGCAAAACTACCTAGTCATTAGGGTTTCTGTTTCATGCTTAACCGTGTGATTAAAACCCTAAGTCAACTCAAAATCATTCTCAAGTCATGCATCATTCAATTCACGCATCCTCAAGTACTCAAAACAGTCCACATAACATCCCAACACCACATTTTCACACAAATAGAACCACAAGAGAGGTTACAACAATTTCCCAAGCACGTAGCTAAATGAACCCTTTACTGCAATAGGCTGTTTTCCCACAATCAATAGGATAATCAAACAATCTCCAAATTCAGTGAATAAGATGTCAAATTAAATCTTAAGAAGTTAACTAAAATCAGAAACAAGCCTTGCATCAATTGGAGTTCAGAATCATTAGTTATAGCCGAAACAGTGAGGTAACACAAAACTGTCCAGATTTGCACACTTTTCAGAAATTGACGTTTTTGGGGTCCTTAGGGTCAGTTTTAGCTTTGGTCCATTTCTGACAAAATTGTCCAGAACTGAAAAATATAGCAGTATAACAAATTTCATGCATTTTGGACAACATTTACTAAGTCAAATATGGTTCGTTCCACAAGGTCAGTGCATCTGCCAAAACCTGCTTCATTTTTCCAGATTTCCAGATTTGGTCACATTTTGAAGATTTGTCATTTTGAGGACCTTAGAGTCAAAATTAGCTTCGGCATATTTCTGGGAAAAATGTTCAAAACTGTCCAAACTAGTCACCCACCAATTTGTAAACATTTTCAACATTATTTGCTTAGCTAAACGTACCTCTAACAGACTGGTCAGAGAGCTGTCATCCATTTCGACTTCACCTAGCATCATTTTCAAGCCAAGATCTTGCCATGCATGGTTGTTTAAGCTTATGAACGACCATATATCTCAAGTACAGAAGCAAATACACACATTCATGATCATGCATGTGAAATTTTGAAGAGTTTTCAAAAGGTTTTAACCCTCACCTTAGCAATCAACCTCAAGTTGCTCAAAAACCTTTGTTGAAGTTCAAATCTCCTCTTCTCCTTTGTCTAGCCGAAATCCCACTAGCTTTTCTCTATTTTTCCTAGCTTAGTGATCAGTCTCTTAGTGCATGCATGTAGTTATAACTTGACGAAAAGAAATAGATGTCAAGAAGCTTACCTAGGCCGTAAATGAAGCTTCAATGCCCATGCATGAGTGATTTTCGAACTCTAGCTTGTTTGCTTGAGTTGCTTGGATGATTTGCTTGCCTTGTTCGACTAAGGTGTGATGAAGATGAGCAAGGATGGTGAGAGCTCAGCCAAGGCCAAGTATGAGAGAGAGGAAAATGAGAGTGAGTGAGAAATGTGAGAGGAAGAAATGAATGAAATGAAAATAAAACAAAAGCCTTGCAACTTGAGGAGCATGCTTGGCCTTGAGGCTTGCAATTTTTGCTTTTGTCTTCAAGATGCTTTAATTTTTGAAATGTCTAGCATGGCAAATTGTTATGGCCGAGAATGGTGAGGAGATTGAGGGAAATTTGAGCCATTTTTTAATTCCTTGTGTCTTAGTTTGTCTTAGCATGCAATAGGATAAAAAAATTTTCTCAAACCTTGTCCAAAAACCATGGTATGGTCGGCCAAGGCTAATTAAATGGCTGAATTTGTGTCATCTTGAGCATTATTCTAATTGTATCTAGAAGTCCAAAAAGAATAATGGATAAAGAATAAGGAATGTTTTGTTTTTAGTAAATTTTTGTCTTCTAGTGAATTGAATTTGGATTATTATATTGTTAGTGGATTTTGTAGGATTGTTTAATAGTCTAGTGCTTCATGAAAGATACTTTCTTGATTAGCGTGAAAGCACGCTTTCCTAGGTCTAAGGCACGCCCTACGAGGTAGGACACGAACTACGAGACGAACGCACGTTTTTCAAGTAAATGCATGCAATCCCAAACGAATGCACGTAATTCAATGCATGGCACATAAAATGAACTCATTTCCTAAACCAAGGTCATGGCACGCAAATCTAGGTTAGGGAAAACAAAGCTAGGTTTCGCACGCAAATCGGGGTCGGGCCTCACACTGTGCCATTTTTAGAGCCTAAAATTGAACGTTTTCATCAGTTTCAGTCCACTTTTCTTCTTTTGCTCTGTTTTTCCGTCCCGGATTGTACGTCGTGAGCTGTTAAAAGGACGACAACATGACTCGCGGGACATCAGAGGGCCCTACAACGTGTCGATATCACGTCTTGCGAGGATGATGCGTTGTTGAAGCGGATGGGTTGTCGTTAAGCCCATTGGGCCTTTTGAATGGGCCATCTCTCTGGGCTGGCATTGTGAACCATTAACACATATAGGAATTGTGCCCTCAACATGACGGGTGGGATCATACCTGCACTAATGCATCGGATCCCATCAGAACTCCGAAGTTAAGCGTGCTTGGGCAAGAGTAGTACTAGGATGGGTGACCCCCTAGGAAGTCCTCGTGTTGCACCCCCTTTTCAATTTTTTTTGCCCCGGTTAGGGTTGCCAAGATACTTTATCCACCAAATCCCTATTACTGAATCCCACGGAACATTGGGCAAGACAACTTCGCTTCACGTAGAGGCCGGGCCCGCAAACCGAGGGCGTAGGGTTTGTGACCAGGCCTCCATCGCTCTGGTGCCCATAACTTTTGATCCGTAAAGAGTTACGCGGCGCACAGCATGCCGTTGCAAAGCTCTCTGAGAGCTCTACGACGGGGGCAGCCAGATTGCTCGCTGTGCCCATTTCTGGAGCCCAAAATCGAACATTTTCATCAGTTTCAGTCCACTTTTCTTCTTTTGCTCTATTTTTCCGTCCCGGATCATACGTCGTGAGTTGTTAAAAGGATGAAAACATGACCCGCGGGACATCAAAGGGACCTACAACGTGTCGATATCATGTCTTGCGAGGATGCTGCGTTGTTGAAGCGGATGGGTTGTCGTTAAGCACATTGGGCCTTTAGAATGGGCCATCTCTCTAGGCTGGCATTGTGAATCATTAACACATATAGGAATTGTGCCCTCAACATGACGGGTGCGATCATACCAGCACTAATGCACCGGATCCCATCAGAACTCCGAAGTTAAGCATGCTTGGGCGAGAGTAGTACTAGGACGGGTGACCTCCAGGGAAGTCCTCGTGTTGCACCCCCTTTTCAATTTTTTTTGCCATGGTTAGGGTTGCCAAGGTACTTTATCCACCAAATCTCTATTACCGAATCCCACGGAAGATTGGGCAAGACAACTTCGGTTCACGTAGAGGCCGGGCCGGCATACCGAGGGCGTAGGGTTTGTGACCAGGCCTCCGTCGCCTCGGTGCCCATAACTTTTAATAGTAAAGAGTTACGCGGCGCACAACATACCGTTGCAAAGCTCTCTGAGAGCTCTACGACGGGGGCAGCCAGATTGCTCACTGTGCCCATTTTTGGTGCCCAAAATCGAACATTTTCATCAGTTTTAGTCCACTTTTCTTATTTTGCTCTATTTTTCCGTCCCGGATCGTATGTTGTGAGCTGTTAAAAGGACGACAACATGACTCGCGGGACATCAGAGGGCCCTACAACGTGTCGATATCACGTCTTGCGAGGATGCTGCGTTGTTGAAGCGGATGGGTTTTCGTTAAGGCCATTGGGCCTTTTGAATGGGCCATCTCTCTAGGCTGGCACTGTGAACCGTTAACACATATAGGAATTGTGCCCTCAACATGACGGGTGCGATCATACCAGCACTAATGCACCGGATCGCATCAGAACTCCAAAGTTAAGCGTGCTTGGGCGATAGTAGTACGAGGATAGGTGACCCCATGGGAAGTCCTCGTGCGGCACCCCCTGTTCAATTTTTTTGCCCTGGTTAGGGTTGCCAAGATACTTTATCAACCAAATCTCTATTACCGAATCCCACGGAACATTGGGCAAGACAACTTCGCTTCACATAGTGGCCGGGCCAGCAAACCGAGGGCGTAGGGTTTGTGACCAGGTCTCCATCGCTCTGGTGCCCATAACTTTTGATCCGTAAAGAGTTACGTGGCGCACAGCATACTGTTGCAAAGGTCTCTGAGAGCTCTACGAAGGGGGCAGCTGGCTTGCTCGCTGTGCCCGTTTTTTAGCCTAAAATTGAACGTTTTCATCAATTTTAGTCCACTTTTCTTCTTTTGCTCTATTTTTCCGTCCCGGATCGTCCGTCGTGAGCTGTTAAAAGGACGACAACCTGACTCATGGGACATCAGAGTGCCCTACAACGTGTCGATATCACGTCTTGCGAGGATGCTGCATTGTTGAAGTAGATGGGTTGTCGTTAAGCCCATTGGGCCTTTTGAATGGGCCATCTCTCTAGGCTGGCACTGTGAACCATTAACACATATAGGAATTGTGCCCTCTACATGACGGGTGAGATCATACCAGCACTAATCCACCGGATCCCATCAGAACTCCGAATTTATGCGTGCTTGGGCGAGAGTAGTACTAGGATGGGTGACCCCCTGGGAAGTCCACGTGTTGCACCCCCTTTTCAATTTTTTTTGCCCTGGTTAGGGTTGCCAAGGTACTTTATCCACCAAATCTCTATTACTGAATCCCACGGAACATTGGGCAAGACAACTTCGCTTCAAGTAGAGGTCGGGCCCGCAAACCGAGGGCATAGGGTTTGTGACCAGGCCTCCGTCGCTCCGGTGCCCATAACTTTTTATCCGTAAGGAGTTACGCGGCGTACAGCATACCGTTGCAAAGCTCTCTGAGAGCTCTATGACGGGGGCAGCCAGCTTGCTTGCTACGCCCATTTTTGGAGCCCAAAATCGAACATTTTCAGCAGTTTCAGTCCACTTTTCTTCTTTTTCTCTCTTTTTCCGACCCGGATCGTACGTCGTGAGCTGTTAAAAGGACGACAGCATGACACACGGGACATCAGAGGGCCCTACAACATGTCGATATCACGTCTTGGGGGGATGCTGCATTGTTGAAGCGGATGGGTTGTCGTTAAGGCCATTGGGCCTTTTGAATGGGCCATCTCTCTAGGCTGGCACTGTGAACCGTTAACACATATAGAAATTGTGCCCTCAACATGACGGGTGCGATCATACAAGCACTAATGCACCGGATCCCATCAGAACTCCAAAGTTAAGCGTGCTTGGGCGAGAGTAGTACGAGGATAGGTGACCCCATGGGAAGTCCTCGTGCGGCACCCCCTTTTCAATTTTTTTGCCCTGGTTAGGGTTGCCAAGATACTTTATCAACCAAATCTCTATTACCGAATCCCACGGAACATTGGGCAAGACAACTTCGCTTCACGTAGAGGCCGGGCCAGCAAACCGAGGGCGTAGGGTTTGTGACCAGGTCTCCGTCCCTCCAGTGCCCATAACTTTTGATTCGCAAGGAGTTACGCGGCGCACAATATACCGTTGCAAAGCTCTCTGAGAGCTCTACGACGAGGGCAGCATGCTTGCTCGCTTTGCCCATTTTTGGAGCCCAAAATCGAACGTTTTCATCAGTTTCAGTCCACTTTTCTTCTTTTGCTCCGTTTTACCCACCCGAATCATATGTCATGAGCTGTTAAAAGGACGACAACATGACTCGCGGGACATCATAGGGCCCTACAATGTGTTGATATCACGTCTTTTGAGGATGCTGCGTTGTTGAAGTGGATGGGTTGTCGTTTAGCCCATTGGGCCTTTTGAATGGGCCATCTCACAAGGCTGTCACTGTGAACCGTTCACACATATAGGAATTGTGCCCTCAACATGACGGGTGCGATCATACCAGCACTAATGCACCGGATCCCATCAGAACTCCGAAGTTAAGCGTGCTTGGGCGAGAGTAGTAAGAGTAAGGGTGACCCCACGGGAAGTCCTCGTGCTGCACCCCATTTTCAATTTTTTTTGCCCTGGTTAGGGTTGCCAAGATACTTTATCAACCAAATCTCTATTACTGAATCCCACGGAACGTTGGGCAAGACAACTTCGCTTCACGTAGAGGCCGGGCCAGCAAACCGAGGGCATAGGTTTTGTGACCAGGTCTCCGTCGCTCCGGTGCCCTTAACTTTTGATCCGTAATGAGTTATGTGGCGCACAGCATACTGTTGCAAAGCTCACTGAGAGCTCTACGAAGGGGGCAGCCAGCTTGCTCGCTGTGCCCTTTTTGGAGCCTAAAATCAAACATTTTCATCAGTTTCAGTCCACTTTTCTTCTTTTGCTCTATTTTTCCATCCCGGATCGTACGTCGTGAGCTGTTAAAAGGACGACAACATGACTCGCGGGACATCAGAGGGCCCTACAACGTGTCGATATCACGTTTTGCGAGGATGCTGCATTGTTGAAGCGGATGGGTTGTCGTTAAGCCCATTGGGCCTTTTGAATGGGCCATCTCTCTAGGCTGGCACTGTGAACCATTAACACATATAAGAATTGTGCCCTCAACATGACGGGTGCGATCATACCAGCACTAATGCACCAGATCCCATCAGAACACCGAAGTTAAGCGTGCTTGGGCGAGAGTAGTACTAGAATGGGTGACCCCCTGGAAAGTCCTCGTGTTGCACCCCCTTTTCAATTTTTTTTGCCTTGGTTAGGGTTGCCAAGACACTTTATCCACCAAATCTCTATTACTGAATCCCACTGAACATTGGGCAAGACAACTTCGCTTCACGTAAAGGCCGGGCCCGCAAACCGAGGGCGTAGGCTTTGTGACCAGGCCTCCGTCGCTCCAGTGCTGATAACTTTTGATCCGTAAGGAGTTACGCGACGCACAGCATACCGTTGCAAAGCTCTCAGAGAGCTCTACGACGAGGGTAGCCAGATTGCTTGTTGTGCCCATTTTTGGAGCCCAAAATCGAACATTTTCATCAGTTTCAGTCCACATTTCTTCTTTTGCTCTATTTTTCAATCCCGGATCGTACGTCGTGAGCTGTTAAAAGGACGACAACATGACTCGCGGGACATCAGAGGGCCCTACAACGTGTCGATATCACGTCTTGCGAGGATGCTGCGTTGTTGAAGAGGATGGGTTGTCGTTAAGGCCATTGGACCTTTTGAATGAGCCATCTCTCTAGGCTGGCACTGTGAACCGTTAACAAATATAGGAATTGTGCCCTCAACATGACGGGTGCGATCATACCAAGACGAATGCACCGGATCCCATCAGAACTCCGAAGATAAGTGTGCTTGGGCGAGAGTAGTACGAGGCTGGGTTAGCCCATGGGAAGTCCTCGTGCTGCACCCCCTTTTCAATTTTTTTTGCCCTGGTTAGGGTTGCCAAGATACTTTATAGACCAAATCTCTATTAATAAATCCCACGGAACATTGGGCAAGACAACTTCGCCTCACGTAGAGGCCGGGCCAGCAAACCGAGAACGTAGGGTTTGTGACCAGGTCTCCATCGCTCCGGTGCCCATAACTTTTGATCCGTAAGGAGTTATGCCGTGCACAGCTCTACGACGGGGCAGCCAGTTTGCTCGCTGTGCCCATTTTTGAATCCTAAAATCGAACATTTTCATCTATTTCAGTCCACTTTTCTTCTTTTCATCCGTTTTTCCCACCCGCATCGTACGTCGTGAGCTGTTTTAAGGATGACAACATGGCTCGCGGGACATCAGAGGGCCCTACAACGTGTCGATATCACGTATTGCTAGGATGCTACGTTGTTGAAGCGGATGGGTTGTGGTTTAGCCCATTGGGCCTTTTGAATGGGCCATCTCTCTAGGCTGGCACTGTGAACCGTTAACACATATAGGAATTGTGCCCTCAAAATGATGGATGCAATCATACCAGCACTAATGCACTGGATCCCATCAAAACTCCGAAGTTAAGCGTGCTTGGGCGAGAGTAGTACTAGGATGGGTGACCCCCTGGGCAGTTCTCGTGTTGCACCCCCTTTTCAATTTTTTTTGCCCTGGTTAGGGTTGCCCAGATACTTTATCAACCAAATCTCTATTACCGAATCCCATGGAACATTGGGCAAGACAACTTCGCTTCACGTAGAGGCCGGGCCAGCAACCGACGGCGTAGGGTTTGTGACCAGGTCTCCGTCGCTCTGGTGCCAATAACTTTTGATCCGTAAAGAGTTACGCGGCGCACAGCATACTGTTGCAAAGCTCTATGAAAGTTCTACGACGGGGGCAGCCAGTTTGCTCGCTGTGCCCTTTTTGGAGCCTAAAATCAAACATTTTCATAAGTTTCAGTCCACTTTTCTTCTTTTGCTCTGTTTTTCCGTCCCGGATCGTACGTCGTGAGCTGTTAAAAGGACGACAACCTGACTCACGGGACATCAGAGGGCCCTACAACGTGTCGATATCACGTTTTGCGAGGATGCTGCATTGTTGAAGTGGATGGGTTGTCGTTAAGCCCATTGGCCCTTTTGAATGGGCCATCTCTCTAGGCTGGCACTGTGAACCATTAACACATATAAGAATTCTGCCCTCAACATGACGGGTGCAATCATACCAGCACTAATGCACCGGATCCCATCAGAACTGCGAAGTTAAGCGTGTTTGGGCGAGAGTAGTACTAGGATGGGTGACCCCCTGGGAAGTCCTCGTGTTGCACCCCCTTTTCAATTTTTTTTGCGCTGGTTAGGGTTGCCAAGATACTTTATCCACCAATTCTCTATTATTGAATCCCACGGAAAATTGGGCAAGACAACTTCGCTTCACGTAGAGAATGGGCCCGCAAACCGAGGGCGTAGGGTTTGTCACCAGGCCTCTGTCGCTCCGGTGCCCATAACTTTTGCTCCTTAAGGAGTTACGTGGCGCACAGCATACCGTTGCAAAGCTCTCAGAGAGCTCTAAGACGAGGGCAGCTAGATTGCTCGCTGTGCCCATTTTTGGAGCCCAAAATCGAACATTTTCATCAGTTTCAGTCCACTTTTATTCTTTTGCTCTATTTTTCCGTCCCGGATCGTACGTCGTGAGCTGTTAAAAGGACGACAACATGACTCGCGGGACATCAGAGGGCCCTACAACGTGTCGATATCACGTTTTGCGAGGATGCTGCATTGTTGAAGCGGATGGGTTGTCGTTAAGCCCATTGGGCCTTTTGAATGGGCCATCTCTCTAGGCTGGCACTGTGAACCATTAACACATATAAGAATTGTGCCCTCAACATGACGGGTGCGATCATACCAGCACTAATGCACCGGATCCCATCAGAACTACGAAGTTAAGCGTGCTTGGGCGAGAGTAGTACGAGGATGGGTGACCCCATGGGAAGTCCTCGTGTTCCACCCCCTTTTCAATTTTTTTTGCCTTGGTTAGGGTTGCCAAGATACTTTATCCACCAAATCTCTATTACTGAATCCCACGGAACATTGGGCAAGACAACTTCGCTTCACGTAGAGGACGGGCCTGCAAACCGAGGGCGTAGGGTTTGTGACCAGGCCTCCGTCGCTCCGGTGCCTATAACTTTTGATCCATAACGAGTTACGCGGCGCACAGCATACCGTTGCAAAGCTCTCAGAGAGCTCTACGACGTGGGTAGCCAGATTGCTCGCCGTGCCCATTTTTGGAGCCCAAAATTGAACATTTTCATCAGTTTCAGTCCATTTTTCTTCTTTTGTTCTATTTTTCCGTCCCGGATCGTACATCGTGAGTTGTTAAATGGACGATAACAAGACTCGCGGGACATCAGAGGGCCCTACAACGTGTCGATATCACGTCTTGCGAGGATGCTGCATTGTTGAAGCGGATGGGTTGTCGTTAAGGCCATTGGGCCTTTTGAATGGGCCATCTCTCTAGGCTGGCACTGTGAACCGTTAACAAATATAGGAATTGTGCCCTCAACATGATGGGTACGATCATACCAGCACTAATGCACCGGATCCCATTAAAACTCCGAAGTTAAGTGTGCTTGGGCGAGAGTAGTACGAGGATGGGTGACCCCATGGGAAGTCCTCGTGCTGCACCCCCTTTTCAATTTTTTTTGCCTTGGTTAGGGTTGCCAAGATACTTTATCCACCAAATCTCTATTACTAAATCCCACGGAACATTGGGCAAGACAACTTCGCTTCACGTAAAGGCCAGGCCAGCAAACCGAGGGCGTAGGGTTTGTGACCAGGTCTCCATCGCTCTGGTGCCTATACCTTTTGATCCGTAATGAGTTACGCGGTGCACAGCTCTACGACGGGGGCAACCAGTTTGCTCGCTGTGCCCATTTTTGAATCCTAAAATCGAAAGTTTTCATCAATTTCAGTCCACTTTTCTTCTTTTGACCCATTTTTCCCACCCGAATCGTACGTCGTGAGCTATTTTAAGGATGACAACATGGCTCGCGGGACATCAGAGGGCCCTACAACGTGTCGATATCATGTCTTGCTAGGATGCTGCGTTGTTGAAGCGGATGGGTTGTGGTTAAGCCCATTGGGCCTTTTGAATGGGCCATCTCTCTAGGCTGGCACTGTGAACCGTTAACACATATAGGAATTGTGCCCTCAAAATGATGGATGCAATCATACCAGCACTAATGCACTGGATCCCATCAAAACTCCGAAGTTAAGCGTGCTTGGGCGAGAGTAGTACTAGGATGGGTGACCCCCTGGGCAGTTCTCGTGTTGCACCCCCTTTTCAATTTTTTTTGCCCTGGTTAGGGTTGCCCAGATACTTTATCAACCAAATCTCTATTACCGAATCCCATGGAACATTGGGCAAGACAACTTCGCTTCACGTAGAGGCCGGGCCAGCAACCGACGGCGTAGGGTTTGTGACCAGGTCTCCGTCGCTCTGGTGCCAATAACTTTTGATCCGTAAAGAGTTACGCGGCGCACAGCATACTGTTGCAAAGCTCTATGAAAGTTCTACGACGGGGGCAGCCAGTTTGCTCGCTGTGCCCTTTTTGGAGCCTAAAATCAAACATTTTCATAAGTTTCAGTCCACTTTTCTTCTTTTGCTCTGTTTTTCTGTCCCGGATCGTACATCGTGAGCTGTTAAAAGGACGACAACCTGACTCACGGGACATCAGAGGGCCCTACAACGTGTCGATATCACGTCTTGCGAGGATGCTGCATTGTTGAAGCCGATGGGTTGTAGTTAAGCCCATTGGCCCTTTTGAATGGGCCATCTCTCTAGGCTGGCACTGTGAACCATTAACACATATAAGAATTCTGCCCTCAACATGACGGGTGCAATCATACCAGCACTAATGCACCGGATCCCATCAGAACTGCGAAGTTAAGCGTGTTTGGGCGAGAGTAGTACTAGGATGGGTGACCCCCTGGGAAGTCCTCGTGTTGCACCCCCTTTTCAATTTTTTTTGCGCTGGTTAGGGTTGCCAAGATACTTTATCCACCAATTCTCTATTATTGAATCCCACGGAAAATTGGGCAAGACAACTTCGCTTCACGTAGAGAATGGGCCCGCAAACCGAGGGCGTAGGGTTTGTCACCAGGCCTCTGTCGCTCCGGTGCCCATAACTTTTGCTCCTTAAGGAGTTACGCGGCGCACAGCATACCGTTGCAAAGCTCTCAGAGAGCTCTACGACGTGGGTAGCCAGATTGCTCGCCGTGCCCATTTTTGGAGCCCAAAATTGAACATTTTCATCAGTTTCAGTCCATTTTTCTTCTTTTGTTCTATTTTTCCATCCCGGATCGTATGTCGTGAGCCGTTAAAAGGACGACAACATGACTCGCGGGACATCAGAGGGCCCTGCAACGTGTCGATATCACGTCTTGCGAGGATGCTGCGTTGTTGAAGCGGATGGGTTGTCGTTAAGGCCATTGGGCCTTTTGAATGGGCCATCTCTCTAGGCTGGCACTGTGAACCGTTAACAAAGATAGGAATTGTGCCCTCAACATGACGGGTGCGATCATACCAGCACTAGTGCACCGGATCCCATCAGAACTCTGAAGTTAAGTGTGCTTGGGCGAGAGTAGTACGAGGAGGGTGAGCCCATGGGAAGTCCTCGTGCTGCACCCCCTTTTCAATTTTTTTTGCCCTGGTTAGGGTTGCCAAGATACTTTATCAACCAAATCTCTATTACCGAATCCCATGGAACATTGGGCAAGACAACTTCGCTTCACGTAGAGGCCGGGCCAGCAAACCGAGGGCGTAGGGTTTATGACCAGGTCTCCGTCGCTCCGGTGCCCATAACTTTTGATCCGTAAGGAGTTACGCGGCGCACAGAATACTGTTGCAAAGCTCTCTGAAAGTTCTACGACGGGGGCAGCCAGTTTGCTCGCTCTGCCCATTTTTGAATACCAAAATCGAACGTTTTCATCAATTTCAGTCCACTTTTCTTCTTTTGATCCGTTTTTCCCACCCGGATCGTACGTCATGTGCTGTTAAAAGGAAGAAAACATGGCTCGCGGGACATCAGAGGGCCCTACAACGTGTCGATATCACGTCTTGCTAGGATGCTGCGTCGTTGAAGCGGATGGGTTGTGGTTAAGCCCATTGGGCCTTTTTAATAGGCCATCTCTCTAGGCTGGCACTGTGAACCGTTAACACATATAGGAATTGTGTCCTCAAAATGACAGGTGCGATCATACCAGCCCGAATGCACCGGATCCCATCAGAACTCCGAAGATAAGCGTGCTTGGGCGAGAGTAGTACTAGAATGGCTGACCCCGTGGGAAGTCATCGTGTTGCACCCCCTTTTCAATTTCTTTTGCCCTGGTTAGGGTTGGCAAGATACTTTATCCGCCAATTCTCTATTACTGAATCCCACGGAACATTGGGCAAGACAACTTCGCTTCACGTAGAGGCCGGGCCCGCAAACCGAGGGCGTAGGGTTTGTGACCAGGCCTCCGTCGTTCCGTTGCCCATAACTTTTGATCCGTAAGGAGTTACGCGGTGTACATCATACCGTTGCAAAGCTCTCTGAGAACTCTATGACTGGGGCAACCAGATTGCTCGCTGTGCCCATTTTGGCAGCCCAAAATCGAACATTTTCATCAGTATCAGTCCATTTTTCTTCTTTCGCTCTATTTTTTCGTCCCAGATCGTACGTCGTGAGCTGTTAAAAGGACGACAACATGACTCGCGGGACATCAGAGGGCCGTACAAAGTGTCGATATCACGTCATGCAAGGATGCTGCGTTGTTGAGGCGGATGGGTTGTCGTTAAGGCCATTGGGCCTTTTGAATGGGCCATCTCTCTAGGCTAGCCCTGTGAATCGTTAACACATATAGGAATTGTGCCCTCAACATGACGGGTGCGATCATACCAGCATTAATGCACCGGATCCCATCAGAACTCCGAAGTTAAGCGTGCTTGGGCGAGTGTAGTACGAGGATGGGTGACCCCATGGGAAGTCCTTGTGCTGCACCCCCTTTTCAAAACTTTTTACCCTGGTTAAGGTTGCCAAGATACTTTATCAACCAAATCTCAATTACCGAATCCCACGAAACAATGGGCAAGACAACTTCGCTTTACGTAGATGCCGGGCCAGCAAACCGAGGGCGTAGGGTTTGTGACCAAGCCTCCTTCGCTCCGGTGCCCATAACTTTTGATCCGTAAGGAGTTACGCGGCACACAGCTTACCGTTGCAAAGCTCTCAGAGAGCTCTAAGACTAGGGCAGCTAGATTGCTTGCTGTGCCCATTTTTGGAGCCCAAAATCGAACATTTTCATCAGTTTCAGTCCACTTTTCTTCTTTTGCTCTATTTTTCCGTCCTGGATCGTACGTCGTGAGCTGTTAAAAGGACGACAACATGACTCGCGGGACATCAGAGGGCCCTACAACGTGTCGATATCACGTCTTGCGAGGATGCTGCGTTGTTGAAGCGGATGGGTTGTCGTTAAGGCCATTGGGCCTTTTGAATGGGCCATCTCTCTAGGCTGGCACTGTGAACCGTTAACAAATATAGGAATTGTGCCCTCAACATGACGGGTGCGATCATACCAGCACTAATGCACCGGATCCCATCAGAACTCCGAAGTTAAGTGTGCTTGGGCGAGAGTAGTACGAGGATGGGTGAGCCCATGGGAAGTCCTCGTGCTGCACCCCATTTTCAATTTTTTTTGCCCTGGTTAGGGTTGCCAAGATACTTTATCAACCAAATCTCTATTACCGAATCCCATGGAACGTTGGGCAAGACAACTTCGCATCACGTAGAGGCCAAGCCAGCAAACCGAGGGCGTAGGGTTTGTGACCAGGTCTCCGTCGCTCCGGTGCCCATAACTTTTGATCTGTAAGGAGTTACGCGGCACACAGCATACTGTTGCAAAGCTCTCTGAAAGTTCTACGACGGGGGCAGCCAGTTTGCTCGCTCTGCCCATTTTTGAATACCAAAATCGAACGTTTTCATCAATTTCAGTCCACTTTTCTTCTTTTGATCCGTTTTTCCCACCCGGATCGTACGTCATGTGCTGTTAAAAGGAAGAAAACATGGCTCGCGGGACATCAGAGGGCCCTACAACGTGTCGATATCACGTCTTGCTAGGATGCTGCGTCGTTGAAGCGGATGGGTTGTGGTTAAGCCCATTGGGCCTTTTTAATAGGCCATCTCTCTAGGCTGGCACTGTGAACCGTTAACACATATAGGAATTGTGCCCTCAAAATGACAGGTGCGATCATACCAACACTAATGCACCGGATCCCATCAGAACTCTGAAGTTAAGCGTGCTTGGGCGAGAGTAGTACGATGATGGGTGACCCCATGGGAAGTCCTCGTGCTGCACCCCCTTTTCAATTTTTTTGCCCTGGTTAGGGTTGCCAATATACTTTATCAACCAAATCTCTATTACCGAATCCCACGGAACATTAGGCAAGACAACTTCGCTTCACGTAGAGGCCGGGCCAGCAAACCTAGGGCGTAGGGTTTGTGACCAAGTCTACGTCGCTCTGGTGCCCATAACTTTTGATCCGTAAGGAGTTACATGGCGCACATCATACTGTTGCAAAGCTCTCTGGGAGCTCTACGAAGGGGGAAGCCAGCTTGCTCGATGTTCCCTTTTTGGAGCCTAAAATCAAACGTTTTCATCAGTTTCAGTCCACTTTTCTTCTTTTGCTTTATTTTTCCGTCCCGGATCGTACGTCGTGAGCTGTTAAAAGGATGACAACCTGACTCGCGGGACATCAGAGGGCCCTACAACATGTCAATATCACGTCTTGCGAGCATGCTGCATTGTTGAAGCGGATGGGTTGTCGTTAAGCCCATTGGGCCTTTTGAATGGGCCATCTCTCAAGGCTGGCACTGTGAACCATTAACACATATAAGAATTGTGCCCTCAACATGACGGGTGTGATCATACCAGCACTAATGCACCGGATCCCATCAGAACTTCGAAGTTAAGCGTGTTTGGGCAAGAGTAGTACTAGGATGGGTAATCCCCTGGGAAGTCCTCGTGTTGCACCCCCTTTTCAAATTTTTTTGCCCTGGTTAGGGTTCCCAAGATACTTTATCCACCAAATATCTATTACTAAATCCCACGGAACATTGGGCAAGACAACTTCGCTTCTCGTAGAGGCCGGGCCAGCAAACCGAGGGCGTAGGGTTTGTGACCAGGTCTCCGTCGCTCCGGTGCCCATAACTTTTGATCCGTAAGGAGTTACATGGCGCACAGCATACTGTTGCAAATCTCTCTGAGAGCTCTACGAAGGGGCCAGCCAGCTTGCTCGCTGTGCCCTTTTTGGAGCCTAAAATCAAACGTTTTCATCAGTTTCTGTCCACTTTTCTTCTTTTGCTCTGTTTTTCCGTCCCGGATCGTACGTCATGAGCTGTTAAAAGGACGACAACCTGACTTGCGGGACATCAAAGGGCCCTACAACGTGTCGATATCACGTCTTGCGAGGATGCTGCATTATTGAAGTGGATGGGTTGGCATTAAGCCCAATGGGCCTTTTGAATGGGCCATCTCTCTAGGTTAGCACTATGAACCATTAACACATATAGGAATTGTGCCCTCAACTTGACGGGTGCGATCATACCAGCACTAATGCACCGGATCCCATCAGAACTCCGAAGTTAAGCGTGCTTGGGCAAGAGTAACACCAGGATGGGTGATCCCCTGGGAAGTCCTCGTGTTGCACCCCCTCTTCAATTTTTTTTGCCCTGGTTAAGGTTGCCAAGATACTTTATCCACCAAATCTCTATTACCGAATCCCACGGAACATTGGGCAAGACAACTTCGCTTCACGTAGAGGTCAGGCCAGGGGTTTGTGACCAGGCCTCCGTCGCTCCGGTGACCATAACTTTTGATCCGTAAGGAGTTACGCGGCACACAGCATACTGTTTCAAAGCTCTCAGAGAGCTCTACGACGAGGGCAGCCAGAATGCTCGCTGTGCCCATTTTTGGAGCCCAAAATTGAAAATTTTCATCAGTTTCAGTCCACTTTTCTTCTTTTGCTCTATTTTTCCGTCCCGGATCGTACGTCGTGAGCCGTTAAAAGGATGACAACATGACTCGCGGGACATCATAGGGCCCTACAACGTGTCGATATCACGTCTTGCGAGGATGCTGCGTTGTTGAAGCGGATGGATTGTCGTTAAGGCCATTGGGCCTTTTGGATGGGCCATCACTCTAGGCTGACACTGTGAACCGTTAACACATATAGGAATTGTGCCCTCAACATGACGGGTGCGATCATACCAGAACTAATGCACCGGATCCCGTCTGTACTCCGAAGTTAAGTATGCTTGGGCGAGAGTAGTACGAGGATGGGTGACCCCATGGGAAGTCCTCATGCTGCACCCCCTTTTCTATTTTTTTTGCCCTGGTTAGGGTTGCCAAGATACTTTATCAAGCAAATCTCTATTACCGAATCCCACGGAACATTGGGCAAGACAACTTCGCTTCACATAGAGGCCGGGCCAGCAAACCGAGCGCGTAGGGTTTGTGACCAGGTCTCCGTCGCTCCGATGCCCATAACTTTTGATCCGTAAGGAGTTACGCGGCGCACAGCATACCGTTGCAAAGCTCTCTGAGAGCTCTACGACGGGGGCAGCCAGCTTGCTCGCCGTGCCCATTTTAGGAGTCCAAAATCGAACGTTTTCATCAATTTCAAGCCACTTTTCTTCTGTTGCTCTGTTTTTTCATCCCGGATCGTACGTCGTGAGCTGTTAAAGGACGACAACCTGACTCACTGGACATCAGAGGGCCCTACAACGTGTCAATATCACGTCTTGCGAGGATGCTGCATTGTTGACGCGGATGGGTTGTCGTTAAGCCCATTAGGCCTTTTGAATGGGCCATATCTCTAGGCTGGCACTGTGAACCATTAACACATATAGGAATTCTGCCCTCAACATGACGGGTGTGATCATACCAGCACTAATGCACCGAATCCCATCAAAACTCCAAAGTTAAGCGTGCTTGGGTGAGAGTAGTACGAGGATGGGTGACCCCATGGGAAGTTCTCGTGCTGCACCCCATTTTCAATTTTTTTTGCCCTGGTTAGGGTTGCCAAGATACTTTATCAACCAAATCTCTATTACCGAATCCCACAGATCATTGGGCAAGACAACTTCGCTTCACGTAGAGGCCGGGCCAGCAAACCGAGGGCGTAGGGTTTGTGACTAGGTCTCCGTCATTCCGGTGCCCATAACTTTTGATCCGTAAGGAGTTACATGGCGCACAGCATACTGTTGCAAAGCTCTCTGAGAGCTCTACGAAGGGGGCAGCCAGCTTGCTGGCTGTGCCCTTTTTGGAGCCTAAAATCAAACGTTTTCATCAGTTTCAGTCCACTTTTCTTCTTTTGCTCTGTTTTTCCATCCCGGATCGTACGTCGTGAGCTGTTAAAAGGACAACAACCTGACTTGCGGGACATTAGAGGGCCCTACAACGTGTTGATATTACGTCTTGCGAGTATGCTGCATTGTTGAAGTGGATGGGTTGGCGTTAAGCCCAATGGGCCTTTTGAATGGGCCATCTCTCTAGGTTGGCACTGTGAACCATTAACACATATAGGAATTGTGCCCTCAACATGACGGGTGCAATCATACGAGCACTAATGCACCGGATTCCATTAGAACTCCGAAATTAAGCGTGCTTGGGCGAGAGTAGTACTAGGATGGCTGACCCCCTGGGAAGTACTCGTGTTGCACCCCATTTTCAATTTTTTTTGCCCTGGTTAGGGTTGCCAAGATACTTTATCCACCAAATCTCTATTACTGAATCCCACGGAACATTGGGCAAGACAACTTCGCTTCACGTAGAGGCCGGGCCCGCAAACCGAGGGCGTAGGGTTTGTGACCAGGCCTCCGTCGCTCCGGTGCTCATAACTTTTGATATGTTAGGAGTTACGCGGTGCACAGCCTACCATTGCAAAGCTCTCTGAGAGCTCTACGACGGGGACAACTAGATTGCTCGTTGTGCCCATTTTGGGAGCCCAAAATTGAACATTTTCTTCAGTTTCAATCCACTTTTCTACTTTTGCTCTATTTTTCCGTCCCGGATCGTACGTCGTGAATTGTTAAAAGGACCTCAACATGACTTGCGGGACATCAGAGGGCCCTACAATGTGTCGATATCACGTCTTGCAAGGTTGCTGTGTTGTTGAAGCGGATGGGTTATCGTTAAGGCCATTGGGAGTTTTGAATGGGCCATCTCTCTAGGCTGGCACTGTGAACCGTTAACACATATAAGAATTGTGCCCTCAACATGACGGGTGCGATCATACTAGCACTAATGCACCGGATCCCATCAGAACTCCGAAGTTAAGCGTGCTTGGGCGAGAGTAGTAAGAGGATGGGTGACCGCATGGGAAGTCCTCGTGCTGCACCCCCTTTTCAATTTTTTTTGCCCTGGATAGGGTTGCCAAGATACTTTATCAACCAAATCTCTATTACCGAATGCCACGGAACATTGGGCAAGACAACTTCGCTTCACGTAGAGGCCGGGACAACAAACCGAGGGCGTAGGGTTTATGACCAGGTCTCCATCGCTCCGGTGCCCATAACTTTTGATCCGTAAGGTGTTACATGGCGCACAGCATACTGTTGCAAAGCTCTCTGAGAGCTCTACGAAGGGGGCAGCCAGCTTGCTCGCTGTGCCCTTTTCGGAGCCTAAAATCAAAAGTTTTCAACAGTTTCAGTCCACTTTTCTTCTTTTGCTCTCTTTTTCCGTCCCGGATCGTACGTCGTGAGCTGTTAAAAGGACGACAACCTGACTCGCTGGACATCAGAGGGCCCTACAACGTGTCAATGTGACGTCTTGCGAGGATGCTGCATTGTTGAAGCGGATGGGTTGTCGTTAAGCCCATTGGGCCTTTTGAATGGGCCATCACTCTAGGCTGGCACTGTGAACCGTTAACACATATAGGAATTGTGCCCTCAACATGACGGGTGCGATCATACCAACACTAATGCACAGGATCCCATCAGAACTCCAAAGTTAAGCGTGTTTGGACGAGAGTAGTACTAGGATGGGTGACCCTCTGGGAAGTCCTCGTGCTGCACCCCCGTTTCAATTTTTTTTGCCCTGGTTAGGGTTGCCAAGATACTTTATCAACCAAATCTCTATTACTGAATCCCACGGAATATTGGGCAAGACAACTTCGCTTCACGTAGAGGCCGGGCCAGCAAACCAAGGGGGTAGGGTTTGTGACCAGGATTCTGTCGCTCCGGTGCCCATAACTTTTGATCCGTAAGGAGTTACATGGCGCACAGCATACTGTTGCAAAGCTCTCTGAGAGCTCTACGAAGGGGGCAGCCAGCTTGCTCGTTGTGCCCTTTTTGGAGCCTAAAATCAAACGTTTTCATCAGTTTCAGTCCACTTTTCTTCTTTTGCTTTGTTTTTCCGTCTGGGATCGTACGTCGTGAGCTGTTAAAAGGACGACAACCTGACTCACGGGATATCAGAGGGCCCTACAACGTGTCGATATCACGTCTTGCGAGGATGCTACATTGTTGAAGCGGATGGGTTGTCGTTAAGCCCATTGGGCCTTTTGAATGGGCCATCACTCTAGGCTGGCACTGTGAACCGTTAACACATATAGGAATTGTGCCCTCAACATGACGGGTGCGATCATACCAACACTAATGCACCAGATCCCATCAGAACTCCGAAGTTAAGCGTGCTTGGGCGAGAGTAGTACTAGGATGGGTGACCCTCTGGGAAGTCCTCGTGCTGAACCCCCGTTTCAATTTTTTTTGCCCTGGTTAGGGTTGCCAAGATACTTTATCAACCAAATCTCTATTACTGAATCCCACGGAACATTGGGCAAGACAACCTCGCTTCACGTAGAGGACGGGCCAGCAAACCGATGGTGTAGGGTTTGTGACCAGGTCTCCGTCGCTCCGGTGCCTATAACCTTTGATCCGTAATGAGTTACGCAGTGTACAACATACCGTTGCAAAGCTCTCTGAGAGCTCTACGACGGGTGTAGCCAGCTTGCTCGCTGTGCCCATTATTGGAGTCCAAAATCGAACGTTTTCATCAATTT
Source organism: Ehretia macrophylla (assembly GCA_037974665.1). Taxonomy (NCBI): domain Eukaryota; kingdom Viridiplantae; phylum Streptophyta; class Magnoliopsida; order Boraginales; family Ehretiaceae; genus Ehretia; species Ehretia macrophylla. The sequence goes on from CM075769.1 coordinate 79,279,123, forward strand.
CAGGCCACTTTTCTTCTTTTGCTCTGTTTTTTCATCCCGGACCGTACTTTGTGAGCTGTTAAAAGGACGACAACCTGACTCACGGGACATCAGAGGGCCCTACAACGAGTCGATATCATGTCTTGCAAGGATGCTGCGTTGTTGAAGCGGATGGGTTGTCGTTAAGCCCATTGGGCCTTTTGAATAGGCCATCTCTCTACGCTGGCACTGGGAATCGTTAACACATATAGGAATTGTGCCCTCAACATGACGGGTGCGATCATGCCAGCACTAATGCACTGGATCCCATCAAAACTCCGAAGTTAAGCGCGCTTAGGCGAGAGTAGTACTAGGATGGGTGACCTCCTGGGAAGTCCTTGTGTTGCACCCTTTTTCAATTTTTTTTGCCCTGGTTAGGGTTGCCAAGGTACTTTATCCACCAAATCTCTATTACCGAATCCCACAAAACATTGGGCAAGACAACTTCGCTTCACGTAGAGGCCGGGCCCGTAAACCGAGGGCGTTGGGTTTGTGACCAGGTCTCCGTCGCTCCGATGGCCATAACTTTTGATCCGTAAGGAGTTACGTGGTGCACAACATACCATTGTAAAGCTCTATGAGAGCTCTACTAAGGGGGCAGCCAGCTTGCTCGCTTTGCCCTTTTTGGAGCATAAAATAAAATGCTTTCATCAGTTTCAGTCCACTTTTCTTCTTTTGCTCTGTTTTTCCATCGCGGAACGTACGTCGTGAGCTGTTAAAAGGACGACAACCTGACTCGCGGGACATCAGAGGGCTTTACAATGTGTCGATATCACGTATTGCGAGGATGCTGCGTTGTTGAAGCGGATGGGTTGTCGTTAATCCCATTGGGCCTTTTGAATAGGCCATCTCTCTAGGCTGGCACTGTGAACCGTTAACACATATAGGAATTGTGCCCTCAACATGATGGGTGCGATCATACCAGCACTAATGCACCGGATCCCATCAGAACTCCGAAGTTAAGCATGCTTGGGCGAGAGTAGTACTAGGATGGGTGACCCCCTAGGAAGTCCTCGTCCTGCGCCCCTTTTTCAATTTTTTTGCCTTGGTTAGGGTTGCCAAGATACTTTATCCACCAAATCTATATTACCAAATCCTACAGAACATTGGGCAAGACAACTTCGCTTCACGTAGAGGCCGGGCGCGCAAACAGAGGGCGTGGGGTTTGTGACCAGGTCTCTGTCGCTTCGGTGCCCATAACTTTTGATCCGTAAGGAGTTACGCGGCGCACAGCATACCATTGGAAAGCTCTCTGAGAGCTCTAGGATGGGGGCAGCCAGATTGCTCGTTATGCCCATTTTTGCAGCCCAAAATCGAACATTTTCATCAGTTTCATTCCACTTTTCTTCTTTTGCTCTATTTTTCCGTCCCGGATCGTACGTTGTGAGCTGTTAAAAGGACGACAACATGACTCGCGGGACGTTAGAGGGCCCTACAACGTGTTGATATCACGTCTTGCGAAGATTCTACGTTGTTGATGCGGATGGGTTGTCGTTAAGGCCATTGGGCCTTTTGAATGGGCCATCTCTCTTGGCTGGCTCTGTGAACCGTTAACACATATAGGAATTGTGCCCTGGTTAGGGTTGCCAAGATACTTTATCAACCAAATCTCTATTACCGAATCCCACAGAACATTGGGCAAGACAACTTCGCTTCACGTAGAGGCTGGGCCCGCAAACCGAGGGCGTAGGGTTTGTGACCCGGTCTCCGTCGCTCTGGTGGCCATAACTTTTGATCCGTAAGGAGTTACGTGTTGCACAACATACCGTTGTAAAGCTCTCTGAGAGCTCTACGACGGGGTCAACATGCTTGCTCACTGTGCCCATTTATGGAACCCAAAATCGAACGTTTTCATCAGTTTTAGTCCACTTTTCTTCTTTTGCTCCGTTTTTCCTACCCGGATCGTACATCGTGAGCTGTTAAAAGGACGACAACCTGACTCGCTGGACATCAGAGGGCCCTACAGCGTGTCGATATCACGTCTTGCGAGGATGCTGCGTTGTTGAAGCGGATGGGTTATCGTTAAGCCCATTGGGCCTTTTGAATGGGCCATCTCTTTAGGCTGGCACCGTGAACCGTTAACACATATAAGAATTGTGCCCTCAACATGACGGGTGCGATCATACCAGCACTAATGCACCGGATCCTATCAGAACTCCGAAGTTAAGCGTGCTTGGGCGAGAGTAGTACTAAGATGGGTGACCCCCTGGGAAGTTCTCGTGTTGCACCCCCTTTTCAATTTTTTTTGCCTTGGTTAGGGTTGCCAAGATACTTTATCCACCAAATCTCTATTACCGAATCCCACGGAACATTGGGCAAGACAACTTCGCTTCACGTAGAGGCCGAGCCCACAAACCGAGGGCGTAGGGCTTGTGACCAGGCCTCCGTTACTCCGGTGCCCATAACTTTTGATCCGTAAGGAGTTACGCGGCGCACAGCATACCGTTGCAAAGCTCTCTGAGAGCTCTACGATGGGGGCAGCCAGATTGCTCGCTTAACCCATTTTTGGATCCCAAAATTGAACGTTTTCCTCAGTTTCAGTCCACTTTTCTTCTTTTGCTCTACTTTTCCGTCCCGGATCGTACGTCATGAGCTGTTAAAAGGACGACAACATGACTCGCTGGACATCAAAGGGCCCTACAACGTGTCGATATCACGTCTTGCGAGGGTGCTGCGGTGTTGAAGTGGATGGGTTGTCGTTAATCCCATTGGGCCTTTTGAATAGGCCATCTCTCTAGGCTGGCACTGTGAACCATTAACACATATAGGAATTGTGCCCTCAACATGACGAGTGCGATTATACCAGTACTAATGCACCGGATCCCATCCGAACTCTGAAGTTAAGCGTGCTTGGGCGAGAGTAGTACTAGGATGGGTGACCCCTTGGGAAGTCCTTGTGTTGCACCCGCTTTTCAATTTCTTTTGCCCTGGTTAGGGTTGCCAAGATACTTTATCCACCAAATCTTTATTACCGAATCCCACGGAACATTGGGCAAGACAACTTCGCTTCACGTAGAGGCCGGGCCCGCAAACCGAGGGCGTAGGGTTTGTGACCAGGTCTCCGTCGCTCCGGTGCCCATAACTTTTGATCCGTAAGGAGTTACGTGGCGAACAACATACTGTTGCAAAGCTCTCTGAGAGATCTATGAAGGGGGCAGCAAGCTTGCTCGCTGTACCCATTTTTGGAGCCCAAAATCAAACGTTTTCAACAGTTTCATTCCACTTTTCTTCTTTTGCTATGTTTTTCAGTCCCGGATCGTACGTCGTGAGCTGTTAAAAGAACGATAACCTGACTCGTGGGACTTCAGATGTCACGCCCCAACCCGGCCTATGAAGGTTAGACTAGGGTGTGATCTAAACATTCAGGTAATATCACATACTTAACTGTTTATAAAGATTTAACACTTAACGTTTTGGCCTAAACTCCAAATTTTTTCGGCAAACCGGCAGCATAACGGCTGTAATTGGGCTCTTTGGTTTGACCTAATTCTCTAAACGCCTCAATTATTCCAATCATTAATCCAATTCCATTAAGGACTCCTATTTGTCACCAACCGATTTGCCTACTAGTTTATCTTGAAAGTCTCGTTTGGTTAATAAGCCTAACATGATAACTATGTCTCGTTTATTTGTCAATTTCCTATCATGCAAGTACCTATTATCCTTTAGTTTGCAAATGAGCACCTAAGTGAAATTAGATAGAATTAACTTAGTTGATTGCTCATCTAGTGGTTTGAATGCCTATGATAACTACTAATGAAGAAAACGAAAGCAAACAACCAAATAAAAGTTCGTCCGGTTATAGATAGTACAATCCCAGAATTAGACCCAAATTACAACGGGATCATTTACATCAATAAAATGAATAGTTACAATCAAACACAACATCCATATAGCAACCACTTTCAGGCAAGGCACAAAAGCACGTAGGGAGAGGCAATCACTCCAAGGAATCATCGATAGGCACGTTGTCCTTGGGTACCTGTACCTGTTCTTCTTCACCTGTGATAAAAAGAGGGTGAGTCCTTATGAACTCAGTGAGGGGGAACGAGAAATACGTTTTGAAACTCATTTTTCGGTTCAATTTATGAAAATCCCTTTTTCAAACATGAATATAACAGTAAAATCAAGTAAAGGAATAGAAATACCAGTCTTTCCTTCCCGAGGTTCTCGAGGAACCAAGCGAGAGGACTTATACACACAGTAAAAGGATACGGTGAGCGGTTGCTCTCAATTTCAATTTCGATACAATTGTTGTGCCCGACTTCAATAATCCCCTTATCGCTCCCAATTGGGTGTACTCTGGATGTACCCCAAAACCTACGACCCAACTCTCCAAGGGTGGAATGCCAAGCGAGAGAGGGAATTGGACCATGGTAGTCACGGGAGCACCGGCAAGCCCTATGCCGCCCGGCGTTCGTGAAACGCTACCATGCCAAAATGAAAGGTTGCAACCTCGTATGCAATGCACATTATGTCATTTAACATTTCACATTAGGAGGTCAACAAAGTAGGTTGCCTCCGAGCAAGTATATGATCACATTTTGACATATTGGCATATAAGGCATTGTAAGAACATATAATCATTTCATATATCCATTTGAAAGCAATTAAACTTTAACGGGCAGCCAAGTAATCATGTTCAAATAAACCATTGAATATCTTTTAACAATTCACATTAAGAGGACAACAAAGTAGGTTGCCTCCGAGCAATTTCAAGATCACATATTGCCAAGTAAACGAACGAGGCATGCTTGACATGAAATTTCACTTGTAGAACACATAAAGTCATATGAACATTAAACAAGCAGCCATGTAACACATGCAAGTCAAGCCATATAACTCATTTCGAAGTCCACGTAATCAAGTGATACGATTATTCAACATGCAATGACATCAATCATGGGTTCGGGTGCAAGAAAAGCTTATTTGTCAACATGCAATGGTCAAAATCACATTTGAAGTTATAAGACATTTACGGGCAGCCCACTAAGCATATAATTCCCACACAATGTCCAATTGATCAATACTTAGCAAAACTACCTAGTCATTAGGGTTTCCATGTCATGTATATTCGTGCAATTTGAGCCTCAACCCAACTCAAAGTCAATCTCAAACCATGCATCATTTAATTCAACATCCTCAAACATTCAAAACAGTCCACACAACATCCCGTAGCTATAATCCCAAGCATTTAATTCAACAAGAGGAGTCACAACAATTTTCTAAGCACAACATTAAGTGAAACCCTTACTGCAATAGGCTGTCTTCTCACAATCAATCAGATAAGCAAACAATCTCCAAATTCAGTGAATAAGATGTAAAATTAAAGCTTAAGAAGTTAACTAAAATCAGAAATAAACCTTGCATAAATTTGAGTTCGGGATCATTAGATATAGGCGAAACAGTGGAATAGCACAAAACTATCCAGATTTGCACACTTTTCAGAAATTGACGTGTTGGAGGTCCTTAGGGTCAGTTTTAGCCTTGGTCCATTTCTGACAAAATTGTCTAGAACTGAAAAATCTAGAAGCACACCAAATATCATGCATTTTGGATAACATTTACTAAGTAAAATATGGTTCGTTCCACAAGGTCAGTGCATCTGCCAAAACCTGCTTCATTTTTCCAGATTTCCAGATTTGGTCACATTTTAAAGATTTTCAATTTTGAGGACTTTAGACTCAAAATTAGCTTCGGCCTATTTCTGGGAAAAATGTTCAAAACTGTCCAAACTAGTCACCTATAAATTTTCATGCATTTTCAACATCATTTTCCCAGCTAAACTTACCTCGAACAGACTGGTCAGAGAGCTGTCAACAATTTCGACTTCACCTAGCATCATTTTCAAGCCAAGATCTTGCCATGCATGGTTGTTTAAGCTTATGAACGACCATATAGCTCAAGTACAGAAGCAAATACACACATTTATTAGCATGCATGTGGATTTTTGAAGAGTTTTCAAAAGGTTTTAGCCCTCACCTTTGCAATCAACCCAAAAAATGCTCAAAAACCTTGTTGAAGCTCAAATCTCTTCTTCTTCTTGCTTAGCCGAGATTCCAACTAGCTTTTCTCTATTTTTCCTAGCTTAGTGATCAATCTCTTAGCACATGCATAAGGTTAGAACAAGAAGAAAAGAAATGGAAGCTTAAAAACTCACCAAGGCCGAAAATGGTGACTCAAAATGATTGCATGTGTGTTTCTTGCATCCTAGCTTGCTTGGGTGAGTTTCTTTGCTTGTGGTTTGTCTTGATGCACCATAGGATGATGAAGATGATCTAAGAGGTGGAGAGAACTCATCCAAAACCGAAATGGAGAGAGAGAGAAAATGTGAGAAAAGTGAGAGAAATGAGAGAAAAATGAGGCTTTTGCAAAAGTTGATGCATATGTTGGCCTTGGGCATGCAAAAATTCAGATTTGTGTCATCTTTTGAATTGTTTTAACATGTGTGTAAGAGAATGTTGGGTATTTAGGGATTTTAGGTAGAATAGAATATAGGATATGTTTAGAGGTTTGTGAGATTTTGTCTTGTAGTGAGTTTAAAATATAATATTTAGGTGTTAGTGGATTTTGTAGAGATTTGAATTAGGATTATAATAATAGTTAGTGGTGTTTGTAGGATTATTTTATAGTCTAGTGCTTTGTGTAGGATTCTTTATTGATTAGCGTGTGGGCACGCTTTCTTAAGTCTAGGGCACGCACTACGAGAAACACACAGAAATCAATACAGGGCACGAATCACGAGGTAGACACGAACTACGAGGTAAGACACGGACTTCAAGACTAATGCACGCAATCCTAGGTGAATGCACGTAAACCAATGCAAGGCACGTAATTCAATGTAATGCACGCAAATCGAGGTATGAATCTTAAACCTAGGTTAAGGTATGCAGTTCAAGGTTAGGGCACACGAAATGAGGTAACGCACGTACATCGAGATCAGTGCACGTATTTCTAGGTACCGCACATGTGTCGGGGATTACGGTACACTATTCTAGGTCAAGGCACGTATGACGAGGTATGCACGAAAACCAAGACAGGACATGTAATCCAAGGTCGATCATATAATTAGGGGTCTATGGCATGCAAATCAAGGTAACACACGTTATTCGGGGTCGGACCTCACATCAGAGGGCCCTACAACGTGTCGATATCGCGTCTTGCGAGGATGCTGCGTTGTTGAAGCGGATGGGTTGTCGTTAAGCCCATTGGGCCTTTAGAATGGGCCATCTCTCTAGCCTGGCACTGTGAACCATTAACAATGTAGGAATTGTGCCCTCAACATGACGGATGCCATCATACCAGCACAAATGCACCAGATCCCATCAGAACTCCGAAGTTAAGCGTGCTTGGAAGAGAGTAGTACTAGGATGGGTGACCCCCTGGGAAGTCCTCGTGTTGCACTCCATTTTCAATTTTTTTTGCCCTGGTTAGGGTTGCCAAGATACTTTATCCACCAAATCTCTATTACCGAATCCCACGGAACATTGGGCAAGACAACTTCGCTTCACATAGAGGACGGGCCATCAAACCGAGGGCGTAGGGTTTGTGACCAGGTCTCCGTCGCTCCGGTGCCCATAACTTTTGATCCGTAAGGAGTTACGCGGCGCACAGCATACCGTTGCAAAGCTCTCTGAGAGCTCTACGATGGGGGCAGCTAGCTTGCTCGCTGTGCCCGTTTTTGAAGCCCAAAATTGAACGTTTTCATCAATTTCAGACCATTTTTCTTCTTTTGTTCTTTTTTTCAGTCCCGGATCGTACGTCGTGAGCTGTTAAAAGGATGACAACCTGACTTGCGGGACATCAGAGGGCCCTACAACGTGTCGATATCACATCTTGCGAGGATGCTGCGTTGTTGAAGCGGATGGGTTGTCGTTAAGCCCATTGGGCCTTTTGAATGGGCCATATCTCTAGGCTGGCACTGTGAACCGTTAACACATATAGGAATTATGCCCTCAACATGACGGGTGCGATCAGAGCAGCACTAATGCAACGGATCCCATCAGAACTCCGAAGTTAAGCGTGCTTGGGCGAGAGTAGTACTAGGATGGGCGACCCCCTGTGAAGTCCTCGTGTTGCACCCCCTTTTCAATTTTTTTTGCTCTGGTTAGGGTTGCCAAGATACTTTATCCACCAAATCTCTATTACCGAATCCCACGGAACATTGGGCAAGACAACTTCGCTTCACGTAGAGGACGGGCCCGCAAACCGAGGGCGTAGGGTTTGTGACCAGGTCTCCGTCGCTCCGGTGCCCATAACTTTTGATCCGCAAGGAGTTACGCGGCGCACGGTATACCGTTGCAAAGCTCTCTGAGAGGTCTACGAAGCTGGCAGCCAGCTTGCTCGCTGTGCCCATTTTTGGAGCCCAAAATCGAACATTTTCTTCAATTTCAGTCCACTTTTCTTCTTTTGCTCTGTTTTTCCGTCCCGGATCGTACGTCGTGAGCTGTTAAAAGGACGACAACCTGACTCGCGGGACATCAGAGGGCCTTACAACGTGTCGATATCACGTCTTGCGTGGATGCTGCTTTGTTGAAGTGGATGGGTTGTCGTTCAGCACATTGGGCCTTTTGAATGGGCCATCTCTCTAGCCTGGCACTGTGAACCATTAACACATATTGGAATTGTGCCCTCAACATGACGGATGCGATCATACCAGCACTAATGCAACGGATCCCATCAGAACTCCGAAGTCAAGCGTGCTTGGGCGAGAGTAGTACTAGGATGGGTGACCCCTGGGAAGTCCTCGTGTTGCACCCCCTTTTCAATTTTTTTTGCCCTGGTTAGGGTTGCCAAGATACTTTATCCACCAAATCTCTATTACTGAATCCCACGGAACATTGGGCAAGACAACTTCGCCTCACGTAGAGGCCGAGCCAGCAAACCGAGGGCGTAGGGTTTGTGACCAGGTCTCCGTCGCTCCGGTGCCCATAACTTTTGATCCGTAAGGAGTTACGCGGAGCACAGCATACCGTTGCAAAGCTCTCTAAGAGCTCTACGACGGGAGTAGCAAGCTTGCTCGCTGTGCTCGTTTTTGGAGCCCAAAATCAACATTTTCAACAATTTCAGTCCACTTTTCTTCTTTCGCTCTATTTTTTCGTACTGGATCGTACGTCGTGAGCTGTTAAAAGGGCGACGACCTGACTCACGGGACATCAGAGGGCCCTACAACATGTCGATATCACGTCTTGCGAGGATGCTACGTTGTTGAAGCGGATGGGTTGCCGTTAAGCCCATTGGGCCTTTTGAATGGGCCAACTCTCTAGGCTGGCACTGTGAATCGTTAACACATATAGGAATTGTGCGCTCAACATGACGGGTTCGATCATACCAGCACTAATGCACCGGATCCCATCAGAACTCCGAAGTTAAGCGTGCTTGGGCGAGAGTAGTACTAGGATGGGTGACCTCGTGGGAAGTCCTCGTGTTGCACCCCCTTTTCAATTTTTTTTGCCCTGGTTAGGGTTGCCAAGGTACTTTATCCACCAAATCTCTATTACCGAATCCCATGGAACATTGGGCAAGACAACTTCGATTCACGTAGAGGCCGGGCCCGCAAACCGAGGGCGTAGGGTTTGTGACCAGGTCTCCGTCGCTTTGGTGCCCATAACTTTTGATCCGTAAAGAGTTACGCGGCGCACAGCATACCGTTGCAAAGCTCTCTGAGAGCTCTACGACGGGGGCAGCATGCTTGCTCGCTGTACCCATTTTTGCAGCCCAAAATCGAACATTTTCTTCAGTTTCAGTCCACTTTTCTTCTTTTGCTCTATTTTTTCGTCCTGGATCGTACGTCGTCAGCTGTTAAAAGGACGACAACCTGACTCGCGGGACATCAGAGGGCCCTACAGCGTGTCGATATCACGTCTTGCGAGGATGCTGCGTTGTTGAAGCAGATGGGTTGTCGTTAAGCCCATTGGGCCATTTGAATGGGCCATCTCTCTAGGCTGGCCCTGTGAACCGTTAACACATATAGGAATTGTGCCCTCAACATGACGGGTGCGATCATACCAGCACTAATGCACCAGATCCCATCAGAACTTCGAAGATAAGCGTGCTTGGGCGAGAGTAGCACCAGGATGGGTGACCCCTTGGGATGTCCTCGTGTTGCACCCCCTTTTCAATTTTTTTCCCAGGTTAGGGTTGCCAAGATACTTTATCCACCAAATCTCTATTACCGAATCCCACGGAACATTGGGCAAGACAACTTCGCTTCACGTAGAGCCTGGGCCTCCGTCGCAAGCATACCATTCCAAAGCTCTCTGAGAGTTCCACGACGGGGGCAGCAAGATTGCTCGCTATGCCCATTTTTGGATGGGTGACCCCCAGGCCTCCGTCGCTCAGGTGCCCATAACTTTTGAACGATAAGGAGTTATACGGCGCACAGCATACTGTTGCAAAGCTCTCTGAGAGCTCTACGAAGGTGGCAGCCAGCTTGCTCGCTGTGCCCATTTTTGGAGACCAAAATTGAACATTTTCTTCAGTTTCAGGCCACTTTTCTTCTTTTGCACTATTTTTCTGTGCCAGATCGTACGTCGTGAGCTGTTAAAAGGACGAAAACCTTACTCGTGGGACATCAAAGGTCCCTACAACGTGTTGATATCATGTCTTGCTAGGATGCTGCTTTGTTGAAGCGGATGGGTTGTCGTTAAGCCCATTGGGCATTTTGAATGGGCCATCTCTCTAGGCTGGCACTGTGAACCGTTAACACATATAGGAATTGTGCCCTCAACATGACGGGTGCGATCATACCAGCATTAATGCACCGGATCCCATCAGAACTTTGAAGTTAAGAGTGCTTGGGCGAGAGTAGTACTAGGATGGGTGACCCCATGGGAATTCCTCGTGTTACACCCCCTTTTCAATTTTTTTTGCCTTGGTTAGGGTTGCCAAGATACTTTATCCACCAAATCTCTATTTCCGAATCCCACGGAACATTTGGCAAGACAACATCGCTTCACGTAAAGGCCGAGCCCGCAAACCGAGGGCGTAGGGTTTGTGACCAGGTCTCCGTCACTCCGGTGCCCATAACTTTTGATCTGTAAGGAGTTACGTGGCGCACAGCATACCGTTGCAAAGCTCTCTGAGAGGTCTACGAAGGGGGCAGCCAGCTTGCTCGCTGTTCCCTTTTTGGAGCCCAAAATCGAACGTTTTCATCATTTTCAATCCACTTTTCTTCTTTTTCTCTGTTTTTCCATCATGGATCGTACGACGTGAGCTGTTAAAAGGATGACAACATGACTCGCGTGATATCAGAGGGCCCTACAACGTGTCGATATCACATCTTGCGAGGATGCTGCGTTGTTGAAGCGAATGGGTTGTCGTTAAGCCCATTGGGGCTTTTGAATTGGCTATCTCTCTAGGCTGGCACTGTGAACCGTTAACATATATAGGAATTGTGCCCTCAACTTCATGGGTGTGATCATACAAGCACTAATGCTCCAGATCACATCAGAACTCCGAAGTTAAGCGTGCTTGGGCGAGAGTAGTACTAGGATGGCTGAACCCCTGGGAAGTCCTCGTGCTGCATCCCCTTTTCAATTTTTTTTGCCCTGGTTAGGGTTGCCAAGATACTTTATCCACCAAATCTCTATTACCGAATCCCACGGAACATTGGGCAAGACAACTTCGCTTCACGTAGAGGTTGGGCCCACAAACCGAGGGCGTATGGTTTGTGACCAGGTCTCCGTCGCTCCGGTGCCCATAACTTTTGATCCGTAAGGAGTTACGTGGCGCACAGCATACCGTTGCAAAGCTCTCTGAGAGCTCTATGAAGAGGGCAGCTTGCTTGCTCGCTGTGCCCGTTTTGGAGCCCAAAATCGAACGTTTTCATCAATTTCAGTCCACTTTTCTTCTTTTGCTCTATTTTTTCATCCCGGATCGTATGTCGTGAGCTTTTAAAAGGATGATAACCTGACTCGCGGGACATCAGAGGACCCTACAATGGGTCGATATCACGTCTTGCGAGGATGCTGCGTTGTTGAAGCGGATGGGTTGTCGTTACGCCCATTGGGCCTTTTGAATGGGCCATCTCTCTTGGCTGGTACTGTGAATCGTTAACACATATAGGAATTGTGCCCTCAACTTAACGGGTGCGATCATACCAGCACTAATGCACCGGATCCCATCAGAACTCCGAAGTTAAGCGTGCTTGGGCGAGAGTAGTACTAGGATGGCTGACCCCCTGGAAAGTCCTCGTGCTGCATCCCCTTTTCAATTTTTTATGCCCTGGTTAGGGTTGCCAAGATACTTTATCCGCCAAATCTCTATTACCCAATCCGACGGAACATTGGGCAAGACAACTTCGCTTCACGTAGAGGCTGGGCCAGCAAACCCAGGGCGTAGGGTTTGTGACCACGTCTCCGTCGCTCCGGTGCCCATAACTTTTGATCCGTAAGGAGTTACGCGGCGCACAACATACTGTTGCAAAGCTCTTTGAGAGCTCTACGAAACGGGCAGCTTGCTTGCTCGCTGTGCCCGTTTTTCGAGCACTAAATCGAACATTTTCATATGTTTCAGTCCACTTTTCTTCTTTTGCTCTGTTTCTTCGTCTCGAATCGTACATCGTGAGCTGTTAAACGGACGACAACTTGACTTGCGGGACATCAGAGGGCCCTACAACTTGTCGATATCACGTCTTGCGAGGATGCTGCGTTGTTGAAGCGGATGGGTTGTCGTTAAGCCCATTGGGCCTTTTGAATGGGCCATCTCTCTAGGCTGGCACTATGAACCATTAACACATCTAGGAATTGTGCCCTCAACATTATCGGTGCGATCATACCAGCACTAATGCACCGGATCCCACCAGAACTCTGAAGTTAAATGTGCTTGGGCGAGAGTAGTGCTAGGATGGGTGACCCCCTGGGAAGTTCTCGTGTTGTACCCCCTTTTCAATTTTTTTTGCCCTGGTTAGGGTTGCCAAGATACTTTATCCACCAAATCTCTATTACCGAATCCCACAGAACATTGGGCAAGACAACTTCACTTCACGTAGAGGCTGGGCCCGCAAAACCGTGGGCGTTTGGTTTGTGACCAGGTCTCCGTCGCTCCGGTGCCCATCACTTTTGATCCGTAAGGAGTTACGCGGCGCACATCATACCGTTGCAAAGCTCTCTAAGAGCTCTACGAAGGGGGCAGCTTGCTTGCTCGCTGTGCCCGTTTTTGGAGCCCAAAATTGAACGTTTCATCAGTTTCAATCCACTTTTCTTCTTTTGCTCTATTTTTTCATCCCGGATCATACGTCGTGAGCTGTTAAAAGGACGACAACCTGACTCGCGGGACATCAGAGGACCTACAACGTGTCAATATCACGTCTTGCATGGATGCTGCGTTGTTGAAGCGGATGGGTTGTCGTTAAGCCCATTGGGCCTTTTGAATGGGCCATCTCTCTAGGCTGGCACTGTGAACCGTTAACACATATAGGAATTGTGCCCTCAACATGGCGGGTGTGATCATACCAACACTAATTCCCCGGATCCCAACAAAACTCCGATGTTAAGCGTGCTTGGGCAAGAGTTGTACTAGGATGGGTGACCCCCTGGGAAGTCCTCGTGTTGCACCCCCTTTTCAATTTTTTTTGCCCGGGATAGGGTTGCCAAGATACTTTATCCACCAAATCTTTATTTCCGAGTCCCACAGAACATTGGGCAAGACAACTTCGCTTCACGTAGAGGTCGGGCGGCAAACCGAGGGCGTAGGGTTTGTGACCAGGCCTCTGTCGCTCCGGTGCCCATAACTTTTGATCCGTAAGGAGTTACGCGGCGTAAAGCATACCGTTGCAAAGCTCTCGTAGAGCTCTACGACGGGGGCAGCCAGATTGCTCGCTGTGCCCATTTTTGGAGCCCAAAATTGAACGTTTTCATCAGTTTCATTCCACTTTTCATCTTTTGCTCTATTTTTCCGTCCCGGATCGTACGTCGTGAGTTGTTAAAAGGACGACAACATGACTCTCGGAACATCAGAGGGCCCTACAACCTGTCGATATCACGTCTTGCGAGGATGTTGGGTTGTTGAAGCGGATGGGTTGTCGTTAAGCCCATTGGGCCTTTTGAATGGGCCATCTCTCTAGGCTGGCACTGTGAACCGTTAACACATATAGGAATTGTGCCCTCAACATTACGGGTGCGATCATACCAGCACTAATGCACCGGATCCCATCAGAACTCCGAAGTTAAGCGTGCTTGGGCGAGAGTAGTACTAGGATGGGTGACCCCCGGGGAAGTCCTCGTGCTGCACCCCCTTTTCAATTTTTTTTGCCCTGGTTAGCGTTGCCAAGAGACTTTATCTACCAAATCTTTATTTCCGAGTCCCACAGAACATTGGGCAAGACAACTTCGCTTCACGTAGAGGTCGGGGCCGCAAACCGAGGGCGTAGGGTGTGTGACCAGGTCTCTGTCGCTCCGGTGCCCATAACTTTTGATCCGTAAGGAGTTACGTGGCGCACAACATACCGTTGCAAAGCACTCTGAGAGCTCTACGAAGAGGGCAGCCAGCCTGCTAGCTGTACCCGTTTTTTGATCCCAAAATCCAACGTTTTCATCAGTTTCATTCCACTTTTCTTCTTTTGCTTTGTTTTTCTATCCCGGATCGTATGTCGTGAGCTGTTAAAAGGACGACAACCTGACTCGCGGGACATTAGATGGCCCTACAACATGTCAATATCACGTCTTGTGATGATGCTGTGTTGTTGAAGCGGATGGGTTGTCGTTAAGCACATTGTGCCTATTGAATGGGCCATCTCTCTAGGCTGGCACTGTGAACTGTTAACACATATAGGAATTGTGCCCTCAATTTGATGGGTGCGATCATACCAGCACTAATGCACCGGATCCCATCAGTACTCCGAAGTTAAGCGTGCTTGGGCAAGAATAGTACTAGGATGGCTGACCCCCTGGGATGTCCTCGTGCTGCATCCCCTTTTCAATTTTTTTTGCCCTGGTTAGGGTTGCCAATTTACTTTATCCACCAAATCTCTGTTACCGAATCCCAAGGAACATTGGGCAAGACAACTTCACTTCACATAGAGGCTGGGCCCGCAAGCCGAGGGCGTAGGGTTTGTGACCAGGTCTCCGTCGCTCCGGTGCCCATAACTTTTGATCCGTAAGGAGTTACGCGGCGCACAGCATACCGTTCCAAAGCTCTCTGAGAGCTCAACGAAGGGTGAGCTTGCTTGCTCGCTATGCCCGTTTTTGGAGCCCAAAATCAAATGTTTTCATCAGTTTCAGTCCACTTTTCTTCTTTTGCTCTATTTTTTCATCCCGGATTGTACGTCGTGAGCTGTTAAAAGGACGACAACCTGACTCGCGGGACATCAGAGGGCCCTACAACGTGTCGATATCACGTCTTGCGAGGATGCTGCGTTGTTGAAGCGGATGGGTTGTCGTTAAGCCCATTGGGCCTTTTGAATGGGCCATCTCTCTAGGCTGGCACTGTGAACCGTTAACACATATAGGAATTGTGCCCTCAACTTGACGGGTGCGATCATACCCGCACTAATGCACCGGATCCCATCAGAACTCTGAAGTTAAGCGTGCTTGGGCGAGAGTAGTACTAGGATGGCTGACCCCCTGGGAAGTCCTCGTGCTGCATCCCCTTTTCAATTTTTTTTGCCCTAGTTAGGGTTGCCAAGGTACTTTATCCACCAAATCTCTATTACTGAATCCCACGGAACATTGGGCAAGACAACTTCACTTCACGTAGAGGCTGGGCCCGCAAACCAAGGGCGTATGGTTTGTGACCAGGCCTCCGTCGCTTTGGTGCCCATAACTTTTGATCCGTAAGGAGTTACGCGGCGCACAGCATACCGTTGCAAAGCTCTCTGAGAGCTCTACAACGGGGGCAGCTAGATTGCTCGCTGTGCCCATTTTTAGAGCCCAAAATCGAACGTTTTCATCAGTTTCAGTTAACTTTTCTTCTTTTGCTCTGTTTATCGATCCCGGATCGTACGTCGTAAGTTGTTAAAAGGACTACAACATGACTCGCGGGACATCAGAGGGCCCTACAACGAGTCGATATCACGTCTTGCGAAGATGATGCGTTGTTGAAGCGGATGGGTTGTCGTTAAGGCCATTGGGCCTTTTGAATGGGCCATCTCTCTAGGCTAGCACTGTGAACCATTAACACATATAGGAATTGTGCCCTCAACATGACGGGTGCGATCATACCATCACTAATGCACCGGATCCCATCATAACTCCGAAGTTAAGCGTGCTTGGACGAGAGTAGTACTATGATGGGTGACCCCCTGGGAAGTCCTCGTGCTGGACCCTCTTTTCAATTATTTTTTCCCTGGTCAGGGTTGCCAAGATATTTTATTCACGAAATCTCTATTACCGAATCCCACGGAACATTGGGCTAGACAACATCGCTTCACGTAGAGGTTGGGCCAGCAAACCCAGGGCGTAGGGTTTGTGACTAGGTCTCCGTCGCTCCGGTGCCCATAACTTTTGATTCGTAAGGAGTTACGCAGTACACAGCATACCTTTGCAAAGCACTCTGATAGTACTACGAAGGGCACAGCTAGCTTGCCCGCTGTGCCCATTTTTGGAGCCAAAAATCGAACGTTTTCATCAGTTTCAGTCCACTTTTCTTCTTTTCCTCTATTTTTTCATCTCGGATCGTACTTCGTGAGCTGTTAAATGGACGAAAACATGACTCACGGGACATCAGAGGGCCCTACATCGTGTCGATATCACGTCTTGCGAGGATGCTGCGTTGTTGAAGCAGATGGGTTATCGTTAAGCCCATTGGGCCTATTGAATGGGCCATCTCTCTAGGCTTGCTCTGTGAACCATTAACACATATAGGAATTGTGCCCTCAACATGACGGGTGTGATCATACCAGCACTAATGCACCGGATCGCATCCGAACTCCGAAGTTAAGCGTGCTTGGGTGAGAGTAGTACTAGGATGGGTGACCCCCTGGGAAGTCCTCGTGTTGCACCCCATTTTCAATTTTTTTTGCCCTGTTTAGGGTTGCCAAGATACTTTATCCACCAAATCTCTATTTCCGAGTCCCACAAAACATTGGGCAAGACAACTTCGCGTCATGTAGAGGCTCAACCGGCAAACTGAGGGCGTAGGGCTTATGACAAGGCCTCCGTCGCTTCGGTGCCCATAACTTTTGATCTGTAAGGAGTTACACGGCGCACAGCATACCGTTGCAAAGCTCTCTGAGAGCTCTACGACAGGGGCAGCCAGATTGCATGCTGTGCCCATTTTTGGAGCCCAAAATTGAACGTTTTCATCAGTTTCATTCCACTTTTCTTCTTTTGTTCAATTTTTTCATACCGGATCGTACTTCGTGAGCTGTTAAATGGACGAAAACATGACTCACGGGACATCAGAGGGCCCTACATCGTGTCGATATCACGTCTAGCGAGGATGCTGCGTTGTTGAAGCGGATGGGTTATCGTTAAAGCCATTGGGCCTATTGAATGGGCCATCTCTCTAGGCTGGCTCTGTGAACCATTAACACATATAGGAATTGTGCCCTCAACTTTACGGGTCCGATCATACCAGCACTAATGCACCGGATCCCATCAGAACTCCGAAGTTAAGCGTGCTTGGGCGAGAGTAGTACTAGGATGGGTGACCCCCTGGGAAGTCCTCGTGCTGCACCCCCTTTTCAATTTTTTTTTGCCATGGTTAGGGTTGCCAAGATACTTTTTCCACCAAATCTCTATTTCTGAGTCCCACAGAACATTGGGCAAGACAACTTCGCTTCACGTAGAGGCCAGGGCCGCAAACCGAGGGCGTAGTGTTTGTGACCAGGTCTCCGTCGCTCCGGTGCCCATAACTTTTGATCCGTAAGGAGTTACGCGGCACAAAGCATACCGTCGCAAAGCTCTCTGAGAGGTCTACGAAGGGGGCAACCAGCCCGCTAGCTGTACCCATTTTTCGAGCCCAAAATCGAACGTTTTCATAAGTTTCAGTCGACTTTTCTTCTTTTGCACTATTTTTTCATCCCGGATCGTATGTCGTGAGCTGTTAAAAGGACGACAACCTGACTCGCTGGACATTAGAGGGCCCTACAACATGTCGATATCATGTCTTGTGAGGATGCTGCGTTGTTGAAGCGGATGAGTTGTCGTTAAGAACATTGTGCCTTTTGAATGGGCCATCTCTCTAGGCTGGCACTATGAACCATTAACACATATTGGAATTGTGCCCTCAACATGACGGTAGTTAAGCGTGCTTGGGTGAGCGTAGTACTAGGATGGTTGACCCCCTAGGAAGTCCTCATGTTGCACCCCCTTTTCAATTTTTTTTTGCCCTGGTTAGGGTTGCCAAGGTACTTTATCCACCAAATCTCTATTACTGAATCCCACGGAACATTGGGCAAGACAACTTCGCTACACGTATAGGCCGGGCCCACAAACCGAGGGCGTAGGGTTTGTGACCAGGTCTCCGTCACTTCGGTGCCCATAACTTTTGATCTGTAAGGAGTTACGTGGCGCGCAGCATACCGTTGCAAAGCTCTCCGAGAGGTCTACGAAGGGGGCAGCCAGCTTACTCGCTGTGCCCGTTTTTGGAGCCCAAAATTGAACGTTTTCATCAGTTTCAGTCCATTTTTCTTCTTTTGCTCTGTTTTTCCATCCCGGATCGTACGACGTGAGTTCTTAAAAGGACGACAACATGATTCGCGGGACATCAGAGGGCCCTACAAAGTGTCGATATCACGTCTTGCGAGGATGCTGCGTTGTTGAAGTGGATGGGTTGTCGTTAAGCCCATTGGGCCTTTTGAATTGGCTATCTCTCTAGGCTGGCACTGTGAACCGTTAACATATATAGGAATTGTGCCTCAACTTCACGGGTGCAATCATGCCTGCACTAATGCACCAGATCCCATCAGAACTCCGAAGTTAAGTGTGCTTGGTCGAGAGTAGTACTAGGATGGCAGAACCCCTGGGAAGTCCTCGTGCTGCATCCCCTTGTCAATTTTTTTTGCCCTGGTTAGGGTTGCAAAGATACTTTATCCACCAAATCTCTATGACCGAATCCCACGGAACATTGGGCAAGACAACTTCGCTTCACGTGGAGGCCGCGCCGGCAAACCGAGGGCGTAGGGTTTGTGACTAGGTCTCCGTCGCACAGGTGCCCATAACTTTTGATCCGTAAGGAGTTACGCGGCGCACAGCATACCGTTACAAAGCTCTCTGAGAAATCTACGACGGGGGCAGCAAGATTGCTAGCTGTGACCTTTTTGGAGCCCAAAATGAACATTTTCATCAGTTTCAGTCCACTTTTCTTCATTTGCTATGTTTTTTCGTCCCGGATCGTACGTCGTGAGCTGTTAAAAGGACGACAACCTGACTCGCGGGACATCAGAAGGCCCTACAACGTATCGATATCACGTCCTGCGAGGATGCTGCGTTGTTGAAGCAGATGGGTTGTCGTTAAGCCCATTGGGGCTTTTGAATGGGCCATCTATCTAGGCTGGCTCTGTGAACCATTAACACATATAGGAATTATGCCCTCAACATGACGGTTGCGATCATACAAGCACTATTGCACCGGATCCCATCAGAACTCCGAAGTTAAGCGTGCTTGGGCGAGAGTAGTATTAGGATGGGTGAACCCCTGGGAAGTACTCGTGTTGCACCCCCTTTTCAATTTTTTTTTTGCCCTCGTTAGGGTTGCCAAGATGCTTTATCCACAAATCTCTATTACTGAATCCCACGGATCATTGGGCAAGACAACTTCGCTTCACGTAGAGGCCGAGCCCGCAAACCGAGGGCGTATGGTTTGTGACCAGGTCTCCGTCGCTCCGGTGCCCATAACTTTTGCTCCGTAAAGAGTTACGCGGCGCACAACATAACATTGCAAAGCTCTTTGAGAGCTCTACGAAGGGGGCAGCCAGATTGCACGCTGTACCCGTTTTTGGAGCCCAAAATCAAACATTTTTGTCAGTTTTAGTCGACTATTCATCTTTTGCTCTGTTTTTCCATCCCGGATTGTACGTCGTGAGCTGTTAAAAGAATGACAACATGACTCGCTGGACATCAGAGGGCCCTACAACGTGTCGATATCACGTATTGCGAGGATGCTGCGTTGTTGAAGCGGATGGGTTGTCATTAAGCCCATTGGGCCTTTTGAATGGGCCATCTCTCTAGGTTGGCATTGTGAACCGTTAACACATATAGGAATTGTGCCCTCAACATGACGGTTGCGATTATACCAGCACTAATGCACCAGATCCCATCAGAACTTCGAAGTTAAGCGTGCTTGGGCGAGAGCAGTACTAGAATGGGTGACCCTTGGGAAGTCCTCGTGCTGCACCCCATTTTCAATTTTTTTTGCCCTGGTTAGGGTTGCCAAGATACTTTATCCACCAAATCTCTATTACCGAATCCCACGGAACATTGGGCAAGACAACTTCGCTTCACGTAGAGGCCGGGCCCGCAAACCGGGTGTGTAGGGTTTGTGACCAGTTCTCCATCGCTTCGGTGCCCATAACTTTTGATCCGTAAGGAGTTACGCGGCACACAGCATACCGTTGCAAAGTTCTCTGAGAGCTCTACGAAGGGGACAGCCAGCTTTCTTGCTGTGCCCTTTTTTGGAGCCCAAAATCGAACGTTTTCATCAGTTTCAGTCCACTTTTCTTCTTTTGCTCTTTTTATCCGTCCTGAATCGTACGTCGTGAGCTGTTAAAAGGACGACAACCTGACTCGCTGGACGTCAGAGGGCCCCACAACGTGTCGATATCATGCCTAGTGAGGATGCTGCGTTGTTGAAGCAGATAGGTTGTCGTTAAGCCCATTGGGCCTTTTGAATGGGCCATCTTTCTAGGCTGGCATTGTGAACCGTTAACACATATAGGAATTGTGCCCTCAATATGACGGGTGTGATCATACCAGCACTAATGCACCGGATCCCATCAAAACTCCGAAGTTAAGCGTGCTTGGGCGATAGTAGTACTAGGATGGGTGACCCCTTGGGAAGTCCTCGTGTTGCACCCCCTTTTCAATTTTTTTTGCCCTGGTTAGGGTTGCCAAGGTACTTTATCCACCAAATCTCTATTACTGAATCTGACGGAACATTGGGCAAGACAACTTCACTTCACGTAGATGCCGAGCCCGCAAACCGAGGGTGTAGGGTTTGTGACCAGGTCTCCGTCGCTACGGTGCCCATAACTTTTGATCCGTAAGGAGTTACGCGGCGCACAGCATACCGTTGCAAAGCTCTCTGGGAACTCTACGAAGGGGGCAGCCAGCTTGCTCTCTGTGCCCGTTTTTGGAGCCCAAAATCGAATGTTTTCATCAGTTTCAGTCCACTTTTCTCCTTTTGCTATTTTTTTCCGTCCCGGATCGTATGTCGTGAGCTGTTAAAAGGACGACAACCTGACTCGCGGGACATCAGAGGGCCCTACAACGTGTCGATATCACGTCTTGCGAGGATGCTGGGTTGTTGAAGCGGATGGGTTGTCGTTAAGCCCATTGACACTTTTGAATGGGCCATATCTCTAGGTTGGCACTGTGAACCATTAACACAAATAGGAATTGTGCCCTCAACATGACGGGTGTGATCATACCAGCACCAATGCACTGGATCCCATTAGAACTCCGTAGTTAAACGTGCTTGGGCGACGGTAGTACTAGGATAACTGACCCCCTGGGAAGTCCTCGTGTTGCACCCCCTTTTCAATTTTTTTTGCCCTGGTTAGTGTTGCCAAGATACTTTATCCATAAAATCTCTATTACCGAATCCCACGGAATATTGGTCAAGAAAACTTCGCTTCACGTAGAGGCCGGGCCCGTAAACCGAGGGCGTAGGGTTTGTGACCAGGTCTCCGTCGCTCCGGTGCCCATAACTTTTGATCCGTAAGGAGTTACGTGGCGCACAGCATACCTTTGAAAAGCTCTCTGAGAGCTCTACGAAGGGGGCAGCCAACTTGTTTGATATGCCCCTTTTTGAAGCCTAAAATCGAATGTTTTCATCAATTTCAGTCCACTTTTCTTCTTTTGCTATGTTTTTTCATCCCGGATCGTACGTCGTGAGTTGTTAAAAGTACGACAACCTGACTCGCTGGACATCAGAGGGCCCTACAACGTATCGATATCACGTCCTGCGAGGATGCTGCGTTGTTGAAGCGGATGGGTTGTCATTAAGCCCATTGGGCATTTTGAATGGGCCATCTCTCTAAGCTGGGACTGTGAACCGTTAACACATATAGGAATTGTGCCCTCAACATGACGGGTGCGATCATACCAGCACTAATGCACCGGATCCCATCAGAACTCCGAAGTTAAGCGTGCTTGGGCGAGAGTAGTACAAGGATGGGTGACCCCCTGGGAAGTCCTATTGCTGCACCCCATTTTCAATTTTTTTTGCCCTGGTTAGGGTTACCAAGATACTTTATCCACCAAATCTCTATTACTGAATCCCACGGAACATTAGGCAAGACAACTTCGCTTCACATAAAGGCCGGGCCCGCAAACCGAGGGCGTAGGGTTTGTGACCAGGTCTCTGTCGCTCCGGTGCCCATAACTTTTGATCCGTAAGGAGTTACACGGCGCACAGCATACCGTTGTAAAGCTCTCTGAGAGCTCTATGACGGGGGCAGTCAGCTTGCTCGCTGTGCCCATTTTTGGAGCCCAAAATCGAACATTTTCATAAGTTTCAATCGACTTTTCTTCTTTTGCTCTGTTTTTCGGTCCCAGATTGTACGTCGTGAGCTGCTAAAAGGATGACAACATGACTCGCTGGACATCAGAGGGCCCTACAATGTGTTGATATCACGTCTTGCGAGGATGCTGTGTTTGTGAAGCGGATGGGTTGTCGTTAAGCCCGTTGGGCCTTTTGAATTGGCCATCTCTCTAGGCTGGCACTGCGAACCGTTAACACATATAGGAATTGTGCCCTCAACATGACGGGTGCGATCATACCAGCACTAATGCACCAGATCCCATCAGAACTCCGAAGTTAAGCGTGTTTGGGTGGGAGTAGTACTAGGATGGGTGACCCTTGGGAAGTCCTCGTGCTGCACCCCCTTTTCAATTTTTTTTGCCCTGGTTAGGGTTGCCAAGATACTTTATCCACCAAATCTCTATTACCAAATCCCACAGAACATTGGGCAAGACAACTTCGCTTCACGTAGAGGCCAGGCCCACAAACCGAGGGCGTAGGGTTTGTGACCAGGTCTCCGTCGCTCCGGTGCCCATAACTTTTGATCCGTAAGGAGTTACGCGGCGCACAGCATACCGTTGCAAAGCTCTCTGAGAGCTCTACAAAGGGGGCAGCCAGCTTGCTCGCTGTACCCATTTTTGGAGCCCAAAATTGAACGTTTTCATCAGTTTCATTCCACTTTTCTTCCTTTGCTCTGTTTTTCTATCCCGAATAGTACGTCGTGAGCTGTTAAAAGGACGAAAACCAGACTCGCGGGAAATCAGAGGTCCCTACAACATGTCGATATCACGTCTGGTGAGGATGCTGAGTTGTTGAAGCGGATGGGTTGTCATTAAGCCCATTGGGCATTTTGAATGGGCCATCTCTCTAAGCTGGGACTGTGAACCGTTAACACATATAGGAATTGTGCCCTCAACATGACGGGTGCGATCATACCAGCACTAATGCACCGGATCCCATCAGAACTCCGAAGTTAAGCGTGCTTGGGCGAGAGTAGTACAAGGATGGGTGACCCCCTGGGAAGTCCTATTGCTGCACCCCATTTTCAATTTTTTTTGCCCTGGTTAGGGTTACCAAGATACTTTATCCACCAAATCTCTATTACTGAATCCCACGGAACATTAGGCAAGACAACTTCGCTTCACATAAAGGCCGGGCCCGCAAACCGAGGGCGTAGGGTTTGTGACCAGGTCTCTGTCGCTCCGGTGCCCATAACTTTTGATCCGTAAGGAGTTACACGGCGCACAGCATACCGTTGTAAAGCTCTCTGAGAGCTCTATGACGGGGGCAGTCAGCTTGCTCGCTGTGCCCATTTTTGGAGCCCAAAATCGAACATTTTCATAAGTTTCAATCGACTTTTCTTCTTTTGCTCTGTTTTTCGGTCCCAGATTGTTCGTCGTGAGCTGTTAAAAGAACGACAACATGACTCGCTGGACATCAGAGGGCCCTACAATGTGTTGATATCACGTCTTGCGAGGATGCTGTGTTTGTGAAGCGGATGGGTTGTCGTTAAGCCCGTTGGGCCTTTTGAATTGGCCATCTCTCTAGGCTGGCACTGCGAACCGTTAACACATATAGGAATTGTGCCCTCAACATGACGGGTGCGATCATACCAGCACTAATGCACCAGATCCCATCAGAACTCCGAAGTTAAGCGTGCTTAGGTGAGAGTAGTACTAAGATGGGTGACCCTTGGGAAGTCCTCGTGCTGGACCCCCTTTTCAATTTTTTTTGCACTGGTTAGGGTTGCCAAGATACTTTATCCACCAAATCTCTATTACCAAATCGCACCGAACATTGGGCAAGACAACTTCGCTTCACGTAGAGGCCGGGCCCACAAACCGAGGGTGTAGGGTTTGTGACCAGGTCTCCGTTGCTCCGGTGCCCATAACTTTTGATCCGTAAGGAGTTACGCGGCGCACAGCATACCGTTGCAAAGCTCTCTGAGAGCTCTACGAAGGGGGCAGCCAGCTTGCTCGCTGAACGCATTTTTGGTGCCCAAAATCGAACGTTTTCATCAGTTTCATACCACTTTTCTTCTTTTGCTCTGTTTTACTATCCTGGATAGTACGTCGTGAGCTGTTAAAAGGATGAAAACCTGACTCGCGGGACATCAGAGGTCCCTACAACGTGTCGATATCACGTCTTGTGAGGATGCTGCGTTGTTGAAGCGGATGGGTTGTCATTAAGCCCATTGGGCATTTTGAATGGGCCATCTCTCAAAGCTGGGACTGTGAACCGTTAACACATATAGGAATTGTGCCCTCAACATGACGGGTGCGATCATACCAGCACTAATGCACCGGATCCCATCAGAACTCCGAAGTTAAGCATGCTTGGGCGAGAGTAGTACTAGGATGGGTGACCCCTTGGGAAGTCCTCGTGCTGCACCCCATTTTCAATTTTTTTTGCCCTGGTTATGGTTGCCAAGATACTTTATCCACCAAATCTCTATTACTGAATCCCACGTAACATTGGGCAAGACAACTTCGCTTCACGTAGAGGCCGTGCCCGCAAACCGAGGGCGTAGGATTTGCGACCAGGTCTCTGTCGCTCCGGTGCCCATAACTTTTGATCCGTAAGGAGTTACACGGCGCACAGCATACCGTTGTAAAGCTCTCTGAGAGCTCTATGACGGGGGCAGTCAGCTTGCTCGCTGTGCCCATTTTTGGAGCCCAAAATCGAACATTTTCATAAGTTTCAGTCGACTTTTCTTCTTTTGCTCTGTTTTTCGGTCCCAGATTGTACGTCGTGAGTTGTTAAAAGGATGACAACATGACTTGCTGGACATAAGAGGGCCCTACAACGTGTCGATACCACGTCTTGCGAGGATGCTGTGTTGTTGAAGCGGATGGGTTGTCGTTAAGCCCGTTGGGCCTTTTGAATTGGCCATCTCTCTATGCTGGCACTGTGAACCGTTAACACATATAGGAATTGTGCCCTCAACATGACGGGTGCGATCATACCAGCACTAATGCACCAGATCCCATCAGAACTCCGAAGTTAAGCGTGTTTGGGTGGGAGTAGTACTAGGATGGGTGACCCTTGGGAAGTCCTCGTGCTGCACCCCCTTTTCAATTTTTTTTGCCCTGGTTAGGGTTGCCAAGATACTTTATCCACCAAATCTCTATTACCAAATCCCACAGAACATTGGGCAAGACAACTTCGCTTCACGTAGAGGCCGGGCCCACAAACCGAGGGCGTAGGGTTTGTGACCAGGTCTCCGTTGCTCCGGTGCCGATAACTTTTGATCTGTAAGGAGTTACGCGGCGCACAGCATACCGTTGCAAAGCTCTCTGAGAGCTCTATGAAGGGGGCTGCGAGCTTGCCCGTTTTGCCCATTTTTGGAGCCCAAAATCGAACGTTTTCATCAGTTTCAGGCCACTTTTCTTCTTTTGCTCTGTTTTTCTATCCCGAATAGTACGTCGTGAGCTGTTAAAAGGACGAAAACCAGACTCGCGGGAAATCAGAGGTCCCTACAACGTGTCGATATCACGTCTTGAGAGGATGCTGCTTTGTTGAAGCGGATGGGTTGTCGTTAAGCACATTGTGCCTTTTGAATGGGCCATCTCTCAAAGCTGGGACTGTGAACCGTTAACACATATAGGAATTGTGCCCTCAACATGACGGGTGCGATCATACCAGCACTAATGCACCGGATCCCATCAGAACTCTGAAGTTAAGCGTGCTTGGGCGAGAGTAGTACTAGGATGGGTGACCCTTGGGAAGTCCTCGTGCTGCACCCCATTTTCAATTTTTTTTGCCCTGGTTAGGGTTGCCAAGATACTTTATCCACCAAATCTCTATCACTGAATCCCACGGAACATTGGGCAAGACAACTTCGCTTGACGTAGAGGCCGGGCCGGCAAACAGAGGGCGTAGGGTTTGTGATCAGGTCTCCGTCACTCTGGTGCCCATAACTTTTGATCCGTAAGGAGTTACGCGGTGCACAGCATACCGTTGCAAAGCTCTCTGAGAACTCTACGGAGGGGGCAGCCAGCTTGCCCGCTATGCTCGTGTTTGGTGCCCAAAATCGAATGTTTTCATCAGTTTCAGTCCACTTTTCCTCTTTTCCTCTGTTTTTCCATCCCGGATCGTACGTTGTGAGCTGTTAAAAGGACGACAACATGACTCGCTGGACATCAGAGTGCCCTACAACGTGTCGATATCACGTCTTGAGAGGATGCTGCTTTGTTGAAGCGGATGGGTTGTCGTTAAGCACATTGTGCCTTTTGAATGGGCAATCTATCTAGGCTGGCACTGTGAACCATTAACACATATTGGAATTGTGCCCTCAACATAACAGATGCGATCATACCCGCAATAATGCACTGGATCCCAGAAGAACTCTGAAGTTAAACGTGCTTGGGCGAGAGTAATACTAGGATTGGTGACCCTTGGGAAGTCCTCGTGCTGCACCCCATTTTCAATTTTTTTTGCCCTGGTTAGGGTTGCCAAGATACTTTATCCACCAAATCTCTATCACTGAATCCCACGGAACATTGGGCAAGACAACTTCGCTTCACGTAGAGGCCGGGCTGGCAAACCGAGGGCGTAGGGTTTGTGATCAGGTCTCCGTCGCTCTGGTGCCCATAACTTTTGATCCGTAAGGAGTTACGCGGCGCACAACATACCGTTGCAAAGCTCTCTGAGAACTCTACGAAGGGGGCAGCCAGCTTGCCCGCTGTGCCCGTGTTTGGTGCCTAAAATCGAATGTTTTCATCAATTTCAGTCCACTTTTCTTCTTTTCCTCTGTTTTTCCATCCCGGATCGTACGTCGTGAGCTATTAAAAGGACGACAACCTGACTCGCGGGACATCAGAGGGCCCTACAATGTGTCGATATCACGTCTTGCGAGGATGCTGCGTTGTTGAAGCGAATGGGTTGTCGTTAAGCCCATTGGGCCTTTTGAATGGGCCATCTCTCTAGGCTGGCTCTGTGAACCATTAACACATATAGGAATTATGCCCTCAACATGACGGGTGCGATCATACCATCACTAATGCACCGGATCCCATCAGAACTCCGAAGTTAAGCGTGCTTGGGTGAGAGTAGTACTAGGATAGGTGACGCCCTGGGAAGTACTCGTGTTGCACCCCAATTTCAATTTTTTTTGCCCTGGTTAGGGTTGCCAAGATACTTTGTCCACCAAATCTCTATCACTGAATCCCACGGAACATTGGGCAAGACAACTTCGCTTCACGTAGAGGCCGGGCCGGCAAACCGAGGGTGTAGGGTTTGTGACCAGGCCTCCGTCGCTCCTATGCCCATATCTTTTTATCCGTTAGGAGTTACGGGGCGCACAACATACCGTTGCAAAGCTCTCTGAGAGCTCTACGATGGGGGCAGCTAGATTGCTTGCTCTGCCCTTTTTGGAGCCCAAAATCGAACATTTTCATCAGTTTCAGTCCATTTTTCTTATTTTGGTCTATTTTTCAGTCCCGGATCGTACATCGTGAGTTGTTAAAAGGATGACAACATGACTCGCGGGACATCAGAGGTCCCTACAACGTGTCGATATCACGTCTTGCGAGGATGCTGCGTTGTTGAAGCGGATGGGTTGTCGTTAAGCCCATTGGGCCTTTTGAATGGGCCATCTCCCTAGGCTGGCACTGTGAACCGTTAACACATATAGGAATTGTGCCCTCAACATGACGGGTACGATCATACCAGCACGATTGCACCGAATCCCATCAGAACTCTGAAGTTAAGCGTGCTTGGGCGAGTGTAGTACTAGGATGGGTGACCCCCAGGGAAGTCCTTGTGTTGCACCCCCTTTTCAATTTTGTTTGCCCTGGTTAGGGTTGCCAGGATACTTTATCCACCAAATCTCTAATTCCGAATCCCACAGAACATTGGGCAAGACAACTTCGCTTCACGTAGAGGCCGGGCCGGCAAACCGAGGGCGTAGGGTTTGTGACCAGGCCTCCGTCGCTCCTATGCCCATATCTTTTTATCCGTAAGGAGTTACGGGGCGCACAGCATACCGTTGCAAAGCTCTCTAAGAGCTCTACGACGGGGGCAGCTAGATTGCTCGCTGTGCCCTTTTTGGAGCCTAAAATCGAACGTTTTCATCAGTTTCAGTCCACTTTTCTTATTTTGCTCTATTTTTCAGTTCCGGATCGTACATCGTGTGTTGTTAAAAGGATGACAACATGACTCGCGGGACATCAGAGGTCCCTACAAAGTGTCGATATCACGTCTTGCGAGGATGCTGCGTTGTTGAAGCGGATGGGTTGTCGTTAAGCCCATTTGGCCTTTTGAATGGGCCATCTCCCTAGGCTGGCACTGTGAACCGTTAAGACTTATAGGAATTGTGCCCTCAACATGACGGGTGCGATCATACCAGTACTAATGCACCGAATCCCATAAGAACTCCGAAGTTAAGCGTGCTTGGGCGAGAGTAGTACTAGGATGGGTGACCCCCAGGGAAGTCCTTGTGCTGCACCCCCTTTTCAATTTTTTTTGCCCTGGTTAGGGTTGCCAGGATACTTTATCCACCAAATCTCTATTTTCGAATCCCACAAAACATTGGGCAAGACAACTTCGCTTCACGTAGAGGCCGGGACCGCAAACCGAAGGCGTAGGGTTTGTGACCAGGTCTCCGTTGCTCCGGTGCCCATAACTTTTGATCCGTAAGGAGTTACGCGGCTCACAGCATACCGTTGCAAAGCTCTCTGAGAGCTCTACGAAGGCGGTAGCCAGCTTGCTCGCTGTACCCATTTTTGGTGCCCAAAATTGAACGTTTTCATCTGTTTCATTCCACTTTTCTTCTTTTGCTCTGTTTTTCTGTCCTGGATCGTACGTCGTGAGCTGTTAAAAGGACGAAAACCTGACTCGCGGGACATCAGAGGTCCCTACAACGTGTCGATATCACCCTTGCGAGGATGCTGCGTTGTTGAAGAGGATGGGTTGTCGTTAAGCACATTGGGCCTTTTGAATGGGCCATCTATCTAGGCTGGCACTGTGAACCATTAACACATATAGGAATTGTGCCCTCAACATAACGGATGCGATCATACCCGCAATAATGCGCTGGATCCCATCAGAACTCTGAAGTTAAGCGTGCTTGGGCGAGAGTAGTACTAGGATGGGTGACCCTTGGGAAGTCCTCGTGCTGCACCCCATTTTCAATTTTTTTTTTCTTGGTTAGGGTTGCCAAGATACTTTATCCACCAAATCTCTATTACCGAATCCCACGGAACATTGGGCAAGACAACTTCGCTTGATGTAGAGGCCGGGCCCGCAAACTGAGGGCGTAGGGTTTTTGACCAGGTCTCCGTCGCTCCGGTGCCCATAACTTTTGATCCGTAAGGAGTTACGCGGCGCACATCATGCCGTTGCAAAGCTCTCTGAGAGCTCTACGAAGGGGACATCCAGCTTGCTCGCTGTGCCCATTTTTGGAGCCTAAAATTGAATGTTTTCATCAGTTTCAGTCCACTTTTCATCTTTTGCTCTGTTTATCCGTCCCGGATCGTACGTCGTGGGTTGTTAAAAGGATGACAACCTGACTCGCGGGACGTCAGAGGGCCCCACAACGTGTCGATATCACGTCTTGCGAGGATGCTGCGTTGTTGAAGCGGATGAGTTGTCGTTAAGACCATTGGGCCTTTTGAATGGGCCATCTTTCTAGGTTGGCACTGTGAAACGTTAACAAATATAGGAATTGTGCCCTCAACATGATGGGTGCGATCATACCAGCACTAATGCACCAGTTCCCATCAGAACTCCAAAGTTAAGCGTGCTTGGGCGAGAGTAGTACTAGGATGGGTGACCCCTTGGGAAGACCTCGTGTTGCACCCCATTTTCAACTTTTTTTGCCCTGGTTAGGGTTGCCAAGATACTTTATCCGCCAAATTTCTATTACCGAATCCCACGGAACATTGGGCAAGACAACTTCGCTTCACGTAGAGGCCGGGCTCGTAAACTGAGGGTGTAGGGTTTGTGACCAGGTCTCCGTCGCTCCGGTGCCTATAACTTTTGATCCGTAAGGAGTTACGCGGCGCACAACATACTGTTGCAAAGCACTCTGAGAGCTCTACGAAGGGGGCAGCCAGCTTGCTCGATTTACCCGTTTTTGGAGCCCAAAATCAAACATTTTCATCAGTTTCAGTCCACTTTTCTTCTTTTTCTCTATTTTTCCGTCCCGTATCGTACGTCATGACTTGTTAAAAGGACGACAACCTGACTCGCGGGACATCAGAGGGCCTTACAACGTGTCGATATCATGTCCTGCGAGGATGCTGCGTTGTTGAAGCGGATGGGTTGTCATTAAGCACCTCGGGCGTTTTGAATGGGCCATCTCTCTAGGCTAGCACTGTGAACCATTAACACATATAGGAATTGTGCCCTCAACTTAACGGATGCGATCATACCAGCACTAATGCACCGCATCCCATCAGAACTATGAAGTTAAGCGTGCTTGGGCGAGAGTAGTACTACGATGGGTGACCCCCTGGGAAGTCCTCATGTTGCACCCCCTTTTCAATTTTTTTTGCCCTGGTTAGGGTTGCCAAGATACTTTATCTACCAAATCTCTATTACCGAATCCCACGGAACATTGGGCAAGACAACTTCACTTCACGTAGAGGCCGGGCCCGCAAACCGAGGGCGTAGGGTTTGTGAACAGGTCTCTGTCGCTCCGATGCCCATAACTTTTGATCCGTAAGGAGTTACGAGACGCACAGCATACCGTTGCAAAGCTCTATGAGAGCTCTATGACGGGGGCAGCCAGCTTGCTCGCTTTGCCCATTTTGGAGCCCAAAATCGAATATTTTCATCAGTTTCAGTCGACTTTTCTTCTTTTGCTCTGTTTTTCCATCCCGGATTGTACGTCGTGAGCTATTAAAAGGACGACAACATGACTCGCTGGACATTAGAGGGCCCTACAACGTGTCGATGTCATTACTTGCGAGGATGCTTCGTTGTTGAAGCGGATGGGTTGTCGTTAAGCCCATTAGGCCTTTTGAATGGGCCATCTCTCTAGGCTGTCATTGTGAACCGTTAACACATATAAGAATTGTGCCCTCAACATGACGGGTGCGATCATACCAGCACTAATGCACCAAATCCCATCAGAACTCCGAAGTTAAGCGTGCTTGGGGAAGAGTAGTACTAGGATGGGTGACCCTTGGGAAGTCCTCGTGCTGCACCCCATTTTAATTTTTTTTTCCCTGGTTAGGGTTCCCAAGATACTTTATCCACCAAATCTCTATTACCGAATCCCATAGAACATTGGGCAAGACAACTTCGCTTGACGTAGAGGTCGGGCCCGCAAACCGAAGGCATAAGGTTTGTGAGCACGTCACCGTCACTCCAGTGCCCATAACTTTTGATCCATAAGGAGTTACGCGGCGCACAACATACCGTTGCAAAGCTCTCTAAGAGCTCTACGTAGGGGGCAGCCAGCTTGCTCGCTTTGCCCGTTTTTGGAGCCCAAAATCGAATGTTTTCATCTGTTTCAGTCCACTTTTATTCTTTTGCTCTATTTATCCGTCTCGGATCGTACGTCGTGAGTTGTTAAAAGGATGACAACCTGACTCGCGGGACATCAGAGGGCCCAACAACTTGTCGATATCACATCTTGCGAGGATGCTGCATTGTTGAAGTGGATGGGTTGTCGTTAAGCCCATTGGGCCTTTTGAATGGGCCATCTTTCTAGGTTGGCACTGTGAACCGTTAACACATATAGGAATTGTGCCCTCAATATGACAGGTGCGATCATACCAGCACTAATGCACCGGATCCCATCAGAACTCCGAAGTTAAGTGTGCTTGGGCGAGAGTAGTACTAGGATGGGTGACCCCTTTGGAAGACCTCGTGTTGCACCCCCTGTTCAATTTTTTTTACCCTAGTTAGGGTTGCCAAGGTACTTTATCCACCAAATCTCTATTACCGAATCCCACGGAACATTGGGAAAGACAACTTCGCTTCACGCAGAGGCCGAGCCCGCAAACCGAGGGCGTAGGGTTTGTGAGCAGGTCTCCGTTGCTCCGGTGCCCATAACTGTTGATCCGTAAGGTGTTATGCGGCGTACAGCATACCGTTGTAAAGCTCTCTGAGAACTCTACGAAGGGGGCAGGCAGCTTGCTCACTTTGCCAGTTTTTGGAGCACAAATTTGAACATTTTCATCCGTTTCAGTCCACTTTTGTTCTTTTACTCTTTTTTTCCGTCCCTGATCGTACGTTGTGAGCTGTTATAAGGACGACAACCTAACTCGCGGGACATCAGAGGGCCTTACAACGTGTCGATATCACGTCTTGCGAGGATTCTGTGTTGTTGAAGTGGATGGGTTGTCAATAAGCCCATTGGGCCTTTTGAATTGGCCATCTCTCTAGGCCGGGACCGTGAACTGTTAACACATATAGGAATTGTGCCCTCAACATGACGGGTGTGATCATACCAGCACTAATGCACCGGATCCCATCAGAACTCTGAAGTTAATCGTGCTTGGGCGAGAGTAGTACTAGGATGGGTGACCCCTTGGGAAGAACTCGTGTTGCACCCCCTTTTCAATTTTTTTTGCCCTAGTTACGGTTGCCAAGAAACTTTATCCACCAAATCTCAATCACCGAATTCTACGGAACATTGGGCAAGACAACTTCACTTCACGTAGAGGTCGGGCCCGCAAACCTAGGGTGTAGGGTTTGTGACCAGGTCTCCGCCGCTCCGGTGCCCGTAACTTTTGATTTGTAAGGAGTTACGCAGCGCACATCATATTGTTGCAATGCTCTCTGAGAGCTCTACGATGAGGGTAGCGAGCTTGATCGTTGTACCCATTTTTGGAGCCGAAAATCGAACATTTTCATGAGTTTCAGGCCACTTTTCTTCTTTTGCCCAGTTTTTCTGTCCCGGATCGTACGTCGTGAGCTGTTAAAAGGACGACAACCAGACTCGCAGTACATCAGAAGGCCCTACAACGTGTCGGTATCACGTCTTGCGAGGATGCTGCGTTGTTGAAGTGGATGGGTTGTCGTTAAGCCCATTGGGCCTTTTGAATGGGCCATCTCTCTAGGCTGGTACTGTGAACCGTTAACACATATAGGAATTGTTGCACCCCCTTTTCAATTTTTTTGCCTAGGTTAGGGTTGCCAAGATACTTTATCCCCCAAATCTCAATTACCAAATCCCACAGAACATTGGGCAAGACAACTTCGCTTCACGTAGAGGCCGAGCCGACAAACCGAGGGCGTAGGGTCTGCGACCAGGTCTCCGTCGCTCCGGCGCCCATAACTTTTTATCCGTAAGGAGTTATGTTGGGCACAGCATACCGTTGCAAAGCTCTCTCAGAGCTCAACGAATGGGGCAGCCAGCTTGCCCGCTGTGCCCCTGTTTGGAGCCCAAAATCGAACGTTTTCATCAGTTTCAGTCCACTTTTCTTCTTTCGTTCTGTTTTTCCGTCCCGGATCGTACGTCGTGAGCTGTTAAAAGGACGACAACCTGACTCGCGGGACATCAGAGGGCCCTACATTGTGTCGATATCACGTCTTCCGAGGATGCTGCGTTGTTGAAGCGGATGGGTTATCGTTAAGCCCATTGGGCCTTTTGAATGGGCCATCTCTCTAGGCTGGCTCTGTGAACCATTAACACATATAGGAATTATGCCCTAAACATGACGGGTGCGATCATACCAGCACTAATGCACCGGATCCCATCAGAACTCCGAAGTTAAGCGTGCTTGGGCGAGAGTAGTACTAGGATGGGTAACCCCTTAGGAAGTACTCGTGTTGCAGCCCATTTTCAATTTTTTTTGCCCTGGTTAGGGTTGCCAAGATACTTTATCCACCAAATCTCTATGACCGAATCCCACGGAACATTGGGCAAGACAATTTCGCTTCACGTAGAGGCCGGGCCGGCAAACCGAGGGCGTAGGGTTTGTGACCAGGCCTCCGTCGCTCCGGTGCCCATAACTTTTGATCCGTAAGGCGTTACACGGCGCACAACATACCGTTGCAAAGCTCTCTGAGAGCTCTACGACGGGCGTAGCTAGATTGCTCCCTGTGCCCATTTTTGGAGCCAAAAATTGAACGTTTTCATCAGTTTCAGTCCACTTTTCTTCTTTTGGTCTATTTTTCCGTCTCGGATCATACGTTGTGAGCTGTTAAAAGGACGACAACATGACTCGCAGGACATCAGAGGGCCCTACAATGTGTCGATATCACGTCTTGCAAGGATGCTGCGTTGTTGAAGTGGATGGGTTGTCGTTAAGCCCATTGGGCATTTTGAATGGACCATCTCTCTAGCCTGGCACTGTGAACCGTTAACACCTATAGGAATTGTGCCCTCAACATGACGGGTATGATCATACCAGCACCAATGCACCGGATCCCATCAGAACTCCGAAGATAAGCGTGCTTTGGCGAGAGTAGTACTAGGATGGGTGACCCCTTAGGAAGTCCTCGTGTTGCACCCACTTTTCAATTTTTTTTGCCCTGGTTAGGGTTGCCAAGATAATTTATCCACCAAATCTCTATTACCGAATCCCACGGAACATTGGTCAAAACAACTTCTCTTCACGTAGAGGCCGGGCCCGCAAACCGAGGGCGTAGGGTTTGTGACCAGGTCTCCGTCGCTCCGGTGCCCATAACTTTTGATCTGTAAGGAGTTACGCAGCGCACATCATACCTTTACAAAGCTCTCTGAGAGCTCTACGATGAGAGCAGCGAGCTTGCTAGTTGTGCTCATTTTTGGAGCCGAAAATCGAACATTTTCATCAGTTTTAGGCCACTTTTCTTCTTTTGCCCCGTTTTTCTGTCCCAGATCGTACGTCGTGAGCTGTTAAAAGGATGACAACCTGACTCGTAGTACATCAGAGGGCCCTACAACATGTCAATATCACGTCTTGCGAGGATGCTGCGTTGTTGAAGTGGATAGGTTGTCGTTATGCCCATTGGGCCTTTTGAATGGGCCATCTCTCTACGTTGGCACTGTGAACCGCTATCACATATAGGAATTATGCCCTCAACATGACGGGTACGATCATACCAGTACTAATCCACCGGATCCCATCAAAACTCCGAATTTAAACGTGCTTGGGCGAGAGTAGTACTAGGATGGGTGACCCCCTGGGAAGTCCTCGTGCTGCACCCCATTTTCAATTTTTTTTGCCCTGGTTAGGGTTGCCTAGATACTTTATCCACCAAATCTCTATTACCGAATCCCACGGAACATTGGGCAAAACAACTTCGCTTCACGTAGAGGCCGGGCCAGCAAACCGAGGGCGTAGGGTTTGTGACCAGGTCTCCGTCGCTCTGGTGCCCATAACTTTTGATCCGTAAGGAGTTACGCGGCGGACAACATACCGTTGCAAAGCTCTCTGAGAGCTCTACGACGGGGGCAGCCAGCTTGCTCGCTGTGCACGCTTTTGGAGCCCAAGATTGAACTTTTTCATCAATTTCAGGCCACTTTTCTTCTTTTTCTTTGTTTTTCCGTCCCGGATCGTACGTCGTGAGTTATTAAAAGTATGACAACCTGACTCGCTAGACATCAGAGGGCCCTCCAACGTGTCGATATCACATCTTGTGAGGATGCTGCGTTGTTGAAGCAGATAGGTTGTCGTTAAGCCCATTGGGCATTTTGAATGGGCCATCTCTCTAAGCTGGGACTGTGAGCCGTTAACACATATAGGAATTGTGCCCTCAACATGATGGATGCGATCATGCCAGCACTAATGCACCAGATCCCATCAGAACTCCGAAGTTAAGCGTGCTTGGGGGAGAGTAGTACTAGGATGGGTGATCACCTGGGAAGTCCTCGTGTTGCACCCCATTTTCAATTTTTTTTGCCCTGGTTAGGGTTGCCAAGATACTTTATACCCCAAATCCCACGGAACATTGGGCAAGACAACTTCGCTTCACGTAGAGGTCGGGCCCACAAACCGAGGGCGTAGGGTTTGAGACCAGGTCTCCGTCGCGCCGGTGCCCATAACTTTTGATCCGTAAGGAGTTATGTGGCGCACAGCATACCGTTGCAAAGCTCTCTGAGAGCTCTACGAATGGGGCAGCCAGCTTGCCCGCTTTGCCCATGGTTGGAGCCTAATATCGAATGATTTCATCAGTTTCAGTCCACCTTTCTTCTTTCGCTATATTTTTCCGTCTCGGATCGTACGTCGTGAGCTGTTAAAAGGACGATAACCTGACTCGCGGGACATCAGAGGGCCCTACAACGTGTCGATATCACGTCTTGCGAGGATGCTGTGTTGTTGAAGCGGATGGGTTGTCGTTAAGCCCATTGGGCCTTTTGAATGGGCCATCTCTCTAGGTAGGCACTGTGAACCGTTAACAAATATAAGAATTGTGCCCTCAACATGACGGGTACGATTATACCGGCACTAATGCACCAGATCCCATCAGAACTCCGAAGTTAAGCGTGCTTGGGGGAGAGTAGTACTAGGATGGGTGATCACCTGGGAAGTCCTCGTGTTGCACCCCATTTTCAATTTTTTTTGCCCTGGTTAGGGTTGCCAAGATACTTTATCCCCCAATCCCATGGAACATTGGGCAAGACAACTTCGCTTCACGTAGAAGTCGGGCCCACAAACCGAGGGCGTAGGGTTTGAGACCAGGTCTCCGTCGCTCCGGTGCCCATAACTTTTTATCCGTAAGGAGTTATGTGGCGCACAGCATACCGTTGCAAAGCTCTCTGAGAGCTCTACGAATGGGGCAGCCAGCTTGCCCGCTTTGCCCATGGTTGGAGCCCAATATCGAACGTTTTCATCAGTTTCAGTCCACCTTTCTTATTTCGCTCTGTTTTTCCGTCCCGGATCGTACGTCGTGAGCTGTTAAAAGGACAACAACCTGACTCGCGGGACATCAGAAGGCCCTACAACGTGTCGATATCACGTCTTGCGAGGATGCTATGTTGTTGAAGCGGATGGGTTGTCGTTAAGCCCATTGGGCCTTTTGAATGGGCCATCTCTCTAGGTAGGCACTGTGAACCGTTAACAAATATAAGAATTGTGCCCTCAACATGACGGGTACGATTATACCGGCACTAATGCACCGGATCCCTTCAGAACTCCGAAGTTAGGCGTGCTTGGGCGAGAGTAGTACTAGGATGGGTTACCCCCTGGGAAGTCCTCGTGTTGCACCCCCTTTTCAATTTTTTTTGCCCTGGTTCGGGTTGCCAAGATACTTTATCCACCAAATCTCTATTACCGAATCCCATGGAACATTGGGCAAGACAACTTCGCTTCACGTAGAGGCCGGGCCCGCAAACCGAGGGCGTAGGGTTTGTGACCAGGTCTCCGTCGCTCTGGTGCCTATAACTTTTGATCAGTAAGGAGTTACGTGGCGCACAACATACCATTGTAAAGCTCTCTGAGAGCTCTATGACGGGGGCAGCCATCTTGCTTGTTATGCATGCTTTTGGAGCCCAAGATTGAACTTTTTCATCAATTTCATGCCACTTTTCTTCTTTTGCTATGTTTTTTCGTCCAGGATCGAAAGTCGTGAGCTGTTAAAAGTACGACAACCTGACTCGCTGGACATCAGTGGGCCCTACAACGTGTCGATATCACGTCTTGTGAGGATGCTGCGTTGTTGAAGCGGATGGGTTGTCGTTAAGCCCATTGGGCATTTTGAATGGGCCATCTCTCTAAGCTGGGATTGTGAACCGTTAACACATATTGGAATTGTGCCCTCAACATGACGGATGCGATCATACCAGCACTAATGCACCAGATCCCATCAGAACTCCGAAGTTAAGCGTGCTTAGGCAAGAGTAGTACTAGGATGGGTGACCCCCTTAGAAGTACTCGTGTTCCTCCCCCTTTTCAATTTTATTTGCCCAGGTTAGGGTTGCCAAGATACTTTATCCACCAAATCTCTATGACCGAATCCCACGGAACATTGGGCAAGACAACTTCGCTTCACGTTGAGGTCGAGCCCGCAAACCGAGGGCGTAGGGTTTGTGACCAGGCCTCCGTCGCTCCGGTGCCCATAATATTCGATCCGTAAGGAGTTACGCTGCGCACAGCATACCGTTACAAAACTCTCTGAGAGCTCTGTTGTCACGCCCCAACCCGGCCTATAAGGTTAGACTAGGGTGTGAACTAAACATTCAAGTCACGTCTCGTACTTAACTGTTTATAAGGATTTAACACTTATCATTTTTAGCCTAAACTCCAAAGTTTTTCGGAAAACCGGCAACATAACGGCTGTAATTGGACTCTTTGGTTTGACCTAATTCTCTAAACGCCTCAATTATTCCAATCATTAATCCAATTTCATTAAGGACTCCTATTTGTCACCAACCAATTTGCCTACTAGTTTATCTTGAAACTCTCGTTTGGTTAATAAGCCTAACATGATAACTATGCCCCGTTTATTTTTCAATTTCCTATTATGCAAGTACCTATTATCCTTTAGTTTGCAAATAAACACCTAAGTGAAATTAGATAGACTTTACTTACTTGCTTGCTCATCTAGTGGCTTGAATGCCTACGATACCTACTAATTAAGAAAACGAAAGCAAACAACCAAATAAAAGTTCGTCCGGTTATAGATAGTACAATCTCAGAATTAGACCCAAATTACAACGGGGTCATTTACATCAATAAACAACGAGCAACATAAAATAAATAGTCTTCAAGTAGCATAGTTCACAAATAGCCATAATCACGCAAGGCACACAAGACAGGCAATCACTCCAGGGGTTCATCGTTAGGCACACCGTCCTTGGGTACCAGTACCTGTTCTTCTACACCTGTGATGAAAAAGAGGGTGAGTCCTTATGAACTCAGCGAGGGGGAACGAGAACTATGTTTTGAACCTCGTTTTCCGGTACAATTTATGAAAACTCTTTTTGAGAACATGTCACGTATTACAAATAATAAGGTACGCAATTATAAGAAACAAATCAAGTAACGGATACAAAGTAAGGGAACAGAAATGCCAGTCTTTCCTCCCCGAGGTTCTCTAGGAACCAAGCGAGAGTACTTACATATAAGCACAGGAACAAGAATACCAGTCTTTCCTCCCCGAGGTTCTCTAGGAACCAAGCGAGAGTACTTATACACATAGTAAAAAGGATACGGTGAGCATTTGCTCTCAATGTCAATTTCGATTCATTTGGTGCGGCCGACTTCAATAATCCACTTATCGCTCCCAATTGGGTGTACTCCGGATGTACCCCGAAACCTACGACCCAACTCTCCGAGGGTGAAATGCCAAGCGAGAGAGGGAATTGGACCATGGTAGTCACGGTAACACCGGCAAGCCCGATGCCGCCCGGCGTGCGTGAAACACTACCATGCCACACTGAAAGGTTGCAACCTCGTATACAATGCCCATTTTTGTCATTTAACATTTCACATTAGGAGGTCAACAAAGTAGGTTGCCTCCGAGCAAGTATATGATCACATTTTGACATATTGGCATATAAGGCATTGTAAGAACATATAATCATTTCATATATCTATTTGAAAGCAATTAAACTTTAACGGGCAGCCAAGTAATCATGTTCAAATAAACCATTGAATATCTTTTAACAATTCACATTAGGAGGACAACAAAGTAGGTTGCCTCCGAGCAATTTCAAGATCACATATTGCGATGTAAACGAACGAGGCATGCTTGACATGAAATTTCACTTTGTAGAACACATAGAGTCATATGAACATTAAACGGGCAGCCATGTAACACATGCAAGTCAAGCCATATAACTCATTTCGAAGTCCACGTAATCAAGTGATACGATTATTCAACATGCAACAACATCTACGTGGTGGTTTCGGATGCAAGAAAAGCCTATTTGTCAACATGCAATGATCAAAATTACATTTAAGCTTATAAGACATTTACGGGCAGCCCACTAAGCATATAATTTCCACACAATATCTAAATGATCAACACTTAGCAAGACTACCTAGTCATTAGGGTTTCCGTTTCATGCTTAACCATGTGATTAAACCCTAAGTCAACTCAAGTTCATTCACAAGTCATGCATCATTCAATTCAAACATCCTCAAGTACTCAAAACAGTCCACACAACATCCCAACACCACAATTCCAAGCAATTAGCACCACAAGAGGGGTTACAACAATTTTCCAAGCATATAACTAAGTGAAACCTTTACTGCAATAGGCTGTTTTCCCACAATCAATAGGATAATCAAACAATCTCAAAATTCAGTGAATAAGATGTTAAATTAAATCTTAAGAAGTTAACTAAACTCAGAAACAAACCTTGCATCAATTGGAGTTCAGAATCATTAGTTATGGCCGAAACAGTGAGGTAGCACAAAACTGTCCAGATTTGCACACTTTTCAGAAATTGACGTTTTTGAGGTCCTTAGAGTCATTTTTAGCTTTGGTCCATTTCTGACAAAATTGTCCAGAACTGAAAAATATAGTAGCACACCAATTTTCATGCATTTTGGACAACATTTACTAAGTCAAACACGGTTCGCTCCACAAGGTCAGTGCATCTGCCAAAACCTGATTCATTTTCCCAGATTTCCAGATTTGGTCATATTTTAATGATTTGCCATTTTGAGGATCTTAGAGTCAAAATTAGCTTCGGCCTATTTCTGGGAAAAATGTTCAAAACTGTCCAAACTAGTTACCCACAAATTTTCAAGCATTTTTAACATCATTTGATTAGCTAAACTTACCTCTAACAGACTTCAGAGAGCTGTCATCCACTTCGACTTCACCTAGCATCATTTTCAAGCCAAGATCTTGCCATGCATGGTTGTTTAAGCTTATGAACGACCATATAGCTCAAGTACAGAAGCAAATACACACATTTATGAG
Source organism: Ehretia macrophylla (assembly GCA_037974665.1). NCBI lineage: Eukaryota > Viridiplantae > Streptophyta > Magnoliopsida > Boraginales > Ehretiaceae > Ehretia > Ehretia macrophylla. The sequence goes on from CM075769.1 coordinate 79,320,520, forward strand.
CATGCATGTGAAATTTCAAAGAGTTTTCAAAAGCTTTTAACCCTCACCTTTGCAATCAACCAAAAGATGCACAAAAACCTTGTTGAGGCTCAAATTTCTTCCTCTTCTTGCTTAGCCGAGTTTCCAACTTGGTTTTCTCTATTTTTCCTAGCCTAGTAAGCAATCTCTTAGTACATGCATGTAGTTAGGACTTGAAGAAAAGAAATGGAAGCTTAGTAACTCACCTAGGCCGAAAATGAAGCTTCAATGCACATGCATGAGTGATTTTTGCATCCTAGCTTGTTCGGTTGAGGTCCTTTGCTTGTGGCTTGCTTGGTTTAGCTATGGTGTGAAGAAGAGAAGCTATGGAGATGAAGAACTCAGCCAAAACCGAAATGGAGAGAGAAAATGAGAGGGAGAGAGAGAAATGTGAGGAAAGTGAGAGAAATGAGAGAAAAATGAGGCTTTTTGCAATTTTTTGAGCATGTGGTCAGCCTTGGGCTTCCAAATCTGAATTTTTGTGTCTTCAAGGTGGAATTTGAAATGTTAGCATGGGCCATGAGTGGTTTGGTCGAAAATGAGAGGAAATTGAGGTGGTTTTGGACAATTTTTTATGCATTGATAAGTGTTTTTGTGTCATGACTTGTCTAGAATTATTTTGAATTAAACATGCATGCAAAAATCTGATTTGGTGTCATCTTTTGAATTGTTTTAACATGTGTGTAAGAGAATGTTGGGTATTTAGGGATTTTAGGTAGAATAGAATATAGGGTATGTTTAGAGGTTGGTGAGATTTTGTCTTGTAGTGAGTTTAAAATATAATATTTAGGTGTTAGTGGATTTTGTAGAGATTTGAATTAGGATTATAATAATAGTTAGTGGATTGTGTAGGATTATTTTATTGTCTTGTGCTTTGTGTAGGATTCTTTCTTGATCAACGTGGTGGCACGGATTCCTAGGTCTAGGGCACGAATTACGAGGTAGACACGATCTACGAGGTAAGACACGAACTTCAAGACTAATGCACGTACTTCAAGACTAATGCACAGATTTCAATGCAAATGCACGCAATCCCTAGATAAATGTACGTAAACCAATACAAGGCACGTAATTCAAGACACGACTCTTAAACCTAGGTTAAAGCACGTAGTTCAAGGTTAATGCACACGAAACGAAGAGACACACGCAAATCAAGGTCTCGCATGTAAATTAAGGTCATGGCATGTTTATCTAGGTATCGCACGTATATCGAGGATTAGGGCACACAATTTTAGGTTAAGGCACGTATAACGAGGTATACACGAAAATCAAGACAGGACACGTAATCCTAGGTCGGTCATATAATTTTAGGTCTAAGGCACGTAAATCGAGGTAAGACACGTTATTCGGTGTCGGGCCTCACATCCTCCCCTCCTTAAAAGAATTTCGTCCCGAAATTCATTCTTACTTGTTAAGGTCATTTAGACGGATTCCGACCATTGTCATTTTCAACTCCGGGTCGTCCTTTGCTCTGTGATCTCTCTTACCACAACGAATTCACTTCCTAGCTTTCTCCAATCATTTAATTCGGGTGACCCCTACATTTACAGTTCGTTCCTTTGAACAACTCTCTTTTCTCCAATTGATCTTAAGGTCGAGTTCATTAACTAAGGTTAGAATCTCCAAACATAGTCATCAAAACTGCATCGGTATCCTAACAATAGAACTATAACTCCAAAATCATGATTCATGTTGTATCAATCTCGCATCCATACCTCAAAAGGAATATCACAATAATACCGCAATCTTATGGTTACATACACTAATTTCAAGATGATAGGTCTATATCCGATTTACATATCATATCTACTAGCTTCAAATTGTTAGCACGTAAGACATACACATGTTATGGATTATTTCCACAATACGACTCTATTTTCAGGAAAAACTCTCCAAACAAACTGATCCATCTCAAATCGTCATCTATCGATGGTATTATAGCCCTTCTTATCTCGCAGGTACATTAGATTAGCAAATCTTCTAATGACTAGTCTCCTAATCATAGGCTCCTATTCACTAACATCCTTTCCCAGCTTCGTTAACCTTCATGCCCGTAATCAAGGAGAAAGACTGTTGAGGTTCATGAAACTCAAACTCTAAGGTTTATTAAGTACCACCAACAAATTGCCATTGAAATTGCATGAGTAACTAATCATGTAGCACTAGTTCAACTTTTCAGTAAGCTTCATCAGCTTGTGATCCACAATTTATTTCCATATTCAAATCTCTATTTTCAAGTCACGAGGCTTCAGAACTTTCTTTTAATCTTATCCAAATTTCCTAAGACAAATAGATTCAACCTCAAATAAATTATACTCACCTTAATCCACGGTTACGTCATACTTAAGAAGACAATGGTCCTACTCACTTAGCGACCTAGTCATCCCTTCGAACACTTAATGCTCGCCAATATATCTTCGACATTAATGTTACTAAGCTGGGTTCATCGCCATGTAAGTGATATCAATACTCTACTAGGTTACCGACCGTACAACAACAATCCTAGGACTATAAATGGGTACCGAAATGACCGAGCTCATAAAATACTTACACGAGATAACTTCAAGGTTGTATCAACATAAGAATTATAACCACAATATAATCTAATAGAACTTCAAAAGTAATCAATTACTTATTTAACTATCACTACAAAATTCACCCCTCTTATTCGACGACCACAATTCCAAGTCTCCAACTGCTAGTTTCTAGAAGTGAAACGGTGCACATAGATACGGTGGTCTAACAATAGTCTCTTGGGTCATCATGACTCTGATTTATCTCTATCTTACTCTCTTCGTTTACATGTTCAACTAACTAAAGACATCAAGACTCATCGACCTTAGGTTCTAGGGTTCACCATGAATCATCATGCATACTTACTATTAGCTATTTAGGATTACTAATCATATCCTAACGACTCCACTTTGCAACCAGATGCTTAATATCATTTCGATGGTTTATATAATAGGTCCATCGGTATTACTTAGAGATATATGCTTCCTAATATCCTTTAGGGTATCCAAACAACGAGTGCATAGAATGACTTACTTACATAATCACAACTAAATCCGAGAGGTGCCAAATTAATACCATGATTCTTAATATAACCAATATCCAACTTAGGACCTTAGCAACATCATCTAATACATAATTCAATACCTTACACTTCCATTCGACCAAACATTTAGGTGTAGTCTTCCGAACACGAGTTCTCGTTACACGAATTCCTCGATTCCAATATCCCCATATCTTGTTATACTAAAGATTCATCAATCTTGTTAAACTTAATCTCTAGAGTTGCCTACATGTCTCGAGGTTATCCATTGTTAAGTTACCTAAACACGTTATTCACGCCTTAATAATCTAACCCCTATCGCCCATTTCCACGAGTTCATCCCTTAATTTCTAGGTCACAAACTTACCATTGAGTGAACTTGAAACTCGTTAATATACACCTTATTAGGTTCAACGATGCTTAATTCCAATCAAGTAAGGATTCAATCGTACGAGTATATTGCTAACTTCTTAGATAGCCTATCGAGCCAATTTTAAGATGTGAGAAATGGATTCAAAGAAACCTCCAAGTCAACTTCCACTATCAGCACATGAGAATATATACTACTCTACATATTTAATAGTATGTTCTTATATCTTAAGCGAAGTTGTATGTCATTAAACTTTATACTTGAACCATAATTAGAAGAACGGTTTAACGGAATCAATAACTTCATAGCTATAAAATTGACAACTTAATCACAGGTATAGGTATTTCAAAAATAAGGAGAAACTTTACCTCAATAATTATACCCGTGCTACGCATTTTATACATATGCATATCCAATAATACATACTATCCATCGAGTACCTGTGAAGATGCCAGAAATCTCTAACCGAGACTTTTCGTTCTTCCTGCATGAATTTACTTCCCTGAAAGTCCTAATTCTAACTATTTATGTGTATAAACAGTCATTTATGGTTATATAACATGCATATGTATCAAGAAAGAAGTATAAAGGTATGCATGCATTATTGAGGGCACTAACGTGTCGGTGTGCATGACACATAATACATATAGTCCACAAAGGCACATAGTATTCAATTCTCAAAGCAATTAAAGCACATTAGCACACATTAACTCATATAAACAAGACATCACAATTACCTTAGGGCTTCTACCCATGGTCCGAGAGTTGAACCCGACTAACGCCTAGTTACTAAACTAAGCTCTGATACCATTCTTATATAAGTTGTCACGCCCCAACCCGGCCAATAAGGTTAGACTAGGGTGTGAACTAAACATTCAAGTCACGTCTCGTACTTAACTGTTTATAAAGATTTAACACTTATCATTTTTAGCCTAAACTCCAAAGTTTTCCGGAAAACCGGCAACATAACAGCTGTAATTGGACTCTTTGGTTTGACCTAATTCTCTAAACGCCTCAATTATTCCAATCATTAATCCAATTTCATTAAGGACTCCTATTTGTCACCAACCAATTTGCCTACTAGTTTATCTTGAAACTCTCGTTTGGTTAATAAGCCTAACATGATAACTATGCCCCGTTTATTTTTCAATTTCCTATCATGCAAGTACCTATTATCGTTTAGTTTGCAAATGAACACCTAAGTGAAGATAGATAGAATTAACTTACTTGATTCTTCATCTAGTGGTTTTAATGCCTACGATAACTACTAATTAAGAAAACGAAAGCAAACAACCAAATAAAAGTTCGTCCGGTTATAGATAGTACAATCTCAGAATTAGACCCAAATTACAACGGGGTCATTTACATCAATAAACAACGAGCAACATAAAAGAAATAGTCTTCAAGTAGCATAGTTCACAAATAGCCATAATCACGCAAGGCACACAAGACAGGCAATCACTCCAGGGGTTCATCGTTAGGCACACCGTCCTCGGGTACCTGTACCTGTTCTTCTTCACCTGTGATGAAAAAGAGGGTGAGTCCTTATGAACTCAGCGAGGGGGAACGAGAAATACGTTTTGAAACTCGTTTTCCGGTTCAATTTATGAAAACTCTTTTTGAGAACATGTCACGTATTACAAATAATAAGGTACGCAATTATAAGAAACAAATCAAGTAACGGATACAAAGTAAGGGAACAGAAATGCCAGTCTTTCCTCCCCGAGGTTCTCTAGGAACCAAGCGAGAGTACTTACATATAAGCACAGGAACAAGAATACCAGTCTTTCCTCCCCGAGGTTCTCTAGGAACCAAGCGAGAGTACTTATACACATAGTAAAAAGGATACGGTGAGCATTTGCTCTCAATGTCAATTTCGATTCATTTGGTGCGGCCGACTTCAATAATCCACTTATCGCTCCCAATTGGGTGTACTCCGGATGTACCCCGAAACCTACGACCCAACTCTCCGAGGGTGAAATGCCAAGCGAGAGAGGGAATTGGACCATGGTAGTCACGGTAACACCGGCAAGCCCGATGCCGCCCGGCGTGCGTGAAACACTACCATGCCACACTGAAAGGTTGCAACCTCGTATACAATGCCCATTTTTGTCATTTAACATTTCACATTAGGAGGTCAACAAAGTAGGTTGCCTCTGAGCAAGTATATGATCACATTTTGACATATTGGCATATAAGGCATTGTAAGAACATATAATCATTTCATATATCCATTTGAAAGCAATTAAACTTTAACGGGCAGCCAAGTAATCATGTTCAAATAAACCATTGAATATCTTTTAACAATTCACATTAGGAGGACAACAAAGTAGGTTGCCTCCGAGCAATTTCAAGATCACATATTGCCACGTAAACGCACGAGGCATGCTTGACATGAAATTTCACTTTGTAGAACACATAGAGTCATATGAACATTAAACGGGCAGCCATGTAACACATGCAAGTCAAGCCATATAACTCATTTCGAAGTCCACGTAATCAAGTGATACGATTATTCAACATGCAACAACATCTACGTGGTGGTTTCGGATGCAAGAAAAGCCTATTTGTCAACATGCAATGATCAAAATTACATTTAAGCTTATAAGACATTTACGGGCAGCCCACTAAGCATATAATTTCCACACAATATCTAAATGATCAACACTTAGCAAGACTACCTAGTCATTAGGGTTTCCGTTTCATGCTTAACCATGTGATTAAACCCTAAGTCAACTCAAGTTCATTCACAAGTCATGCATCATTCAATTCAAACATCCTCAAGTACTCAAAACAGTCCACACAACATCCCAACACCACAATTCCAAGCAATTAGCACCACAAGAGGGGTTACAACAATTTTCCAAGCATATAACTAAGTGAAACCTTTACTGCAATAGGCTGTTTTCCCACAATCAATAGGATAATCAAACAATCTCAAAATTCAGTGAATAAGATGTTAAATTAAAGCTTAAGAAGTTAACTAAACTCAGAAACAAACCTTGCATCAATTGGAGTTCAGAATCATTAGTTATGGCCGAAACAGTGAGGTAGCACAAAACTGTCCAGATTTGCACACTTTTCAGAAATTGACGTTTTTGAGGTCCTTAGAGTCATTTTTAGCTTTGGTCCATTTCTGACAAAATTGTCCAGAACTGAAAAATATAGTATCACACCAATTTTAATGCATTTTGGACAACATTTACTAAGTCAAACACGGTTCGCTCCACAAGGTCAGTGCATCTGCCAAAACCTGATTCATTTTCCCAGATTTCCAGATTTGGTCATATTTTAATGATTTGCCATTTTGAGGACCTTAGAGTCAAAATTAGCTTCGGCCTATTTCTGGGAAAAATGTTCAAAACTGTCCAAACTAGTTACCCACCAATTTTCAAGCATTTTCAACATCATTTGCTTAGCTAAACTTACCTCGAACAGACTGGTCAGAGAGCTGTCATCCACTTCGACTTCACCTAGCATCATTTTCAAGCCAAGATCTTGCCATGCATGGTTGTTTAAGCTTATGAACGACCATATAGCTCAAGTACAGAAGCAAATACACACATTTATGAGCATGCATGTGAAATTTCAAAGAGTTTTCAAAAGCTTTTAACCCTCACCTTTGCAATCAACCAAAAGATGCACAAAAACCTTGTTGAGGCTCAAATTTCTTCCTCTTCTTGCTTAGCCGAGTTTCCAACTTGGTTTTCTCTATTTTTCCTAGCCTAGTAAGAAATATCTTAGTACATGCATGTAGTTAGGACTTGAAGAAAAGAAATGGAAGCTTAGTAACTCACCTAGGCCGAAAATGAAGCTTCAATGCACATGCATGAGTGATTTTTGCATCCTAGCTTGTTCGGTTGAGGTCCTTTGCTTGTGGCTTGCTTGGTTTAGCTATGGTGTGAAGAAGAGAAGCTATGGAGATGAAGAACTCAGCCAAAACCGAAATGGAGAGAGAAAATGAGAGGGAGAGAGAGAAATGTGAGGAAAGTGAGAGAAATGAGAGAAAAATGAGGCTTTTTGCAATTTTTTGAGCATGTGGTCAGCCTTGGGCTTCCAAATCTGAATTTTTGTGTCTTCAAGGTGGAATTTGAAATGTTAGCATGGGCCATGAGTGGTTTGGTCGAAAATGAGAGGAAATTGAGGTGGTTTTGGACAATTTTTTATGCATTGATAAGTGTTTTTGTGTCATGACTTGTCTAGAATTATTTTGAATTAAACATGCATGCAAAAATCTGATTTGGTGTCATCTTTTGAATTGTTTTAACATGTGTGTAAGAGAATGTTGGGTATTTAGGGATTTTAGGTAGAATATAATATAGGGTATGTTTAGAGGTTGGTGAGATTTTGTCTTGTAGTGAGTTTAAAATATAATATTTAGGTGTTAGTGGATTTTGTAGAGATTTGAATTAGGATTATAATAATAGTTAGTGGATTGTGTAGGATTATTTTATTGTCTTGTGCTTTGTGTAGGATTCTTTCTTGATCAACGTGGTGGCACGGATTCCTAGGTCTAGGGCACGAATTACGAGGTAGACACGATCTACGAGGTAAGACACGAACTTCAAGACTAATGCACGTACTTCAAGACTAATGCACAGATTTCAATGCAAATGCACGCAATCCCTAGATAAATGTACGTAAACCAATACAAGGCACGTAATTCAAGACACGACTCTTAAACCTAGGTTAAAGCACGCAGTTCAAGGTTAATGCACACGAAACGAAGAGACACACGCAAATCAAGGTCTCGCATGTAAATTAAGGTCATGGCATGTTTATCTAGGTATCGCACGTATATCGAGGATTAGGGCACACAATTTTAGGTTAAGGCACGTATAACGAGGTATACACGAAAATCAAGACAGGACACGTAATCCTAGGTCGGTCATATAATTTTAGGTCTAAGGCACGTAAATCGAGGTAAGACACGTTATTCGGTGTCGGGCCTCACATCTGTGACGGGGGCATCGAGATTGCTCGCTGTGCCCATTTTTGGAGTCCAAAATCGAACGTTTTCATTAGTTTCATTCCACTTTTCTTCTTTTGATCTATTTTTCCATCCCGGATTGTACGTCGTGAGCTGTTAAAAGGATGACAACATGACTTATAGGACATCAGACGGCCCTACAACGTGTCGATGTCACGTCTTGCGAGGATGCTGCGTTGTTAAAGCGGATGGGTTGTCGTTAAGCCCATTGGGCCTTTTGAATGGGCCATCTATCTGGGCTGGCACTGTGAACCGTTAACACTAATAGGAATTGTGCCCTCAACATGACGGGTGCGATCATACCAGCACTAATGCACCGAATCCCGTCAGAACTCCGAAGTTAAGTGTCCTTGGGCGAGAGTAGTACAAGGATGGGTGACCCCTTGGGAAGTCCTCGTGTTGCACCCCCTTTTCAATTTTTTTTGCCCTGGTTTGGGTTGCCAAGATACTTTATCCACCAAATCTCTATTACCGATCCCACGGAACATTGGGCAAGACAACTTCGCTTCACATAGAGGCCGGGCCCGCAAACCGAGGGCGTAGGGTTTTTGACCAGGTCTCCGTCGCTCCGGTGCTCATAACTTTTGATCCGTAAGGAGTTACGCGGCGCACATCATACCGTTGCAAAGCTCTCTGAGAGTTCTACCACGGGGGCAGCCAGCTTGCTCGCTGTGCCCTTTTTGGAGCCCAAAATCTAACGTTTTCATCAGTTTCAGTTGACTTTTCTTCTTTTGCTCTGTTTTTCGATCCCGAATTGTACGTCGTGAGCTGTTAAAAGGACGACAACATGACTTACTGGACATTAGAGGGCCCTACAACATGTCGATAACACGTCTTGCGAGGATGCTGCGTTGTTGAAGTGGATGGGTTGTTGTTAAGCCCATTGGGCCTTTTGAATAGGCCATCTCTCTAGGCTGGCACTGTGAACCGTTAACACATATAGGAATTGTGCCCTCAACATGACGGGTGCGATCATACCAGAACTAATGCACCAGATCGCATCAAAACTCCCAAGTTAAGCATTCTTGGGTGAGAGTAGTACTAGGATGGGTGACCCTTGGGAAGTCCTCGTGTTGCACCCCCTTTTCAATTTTTTTTTCCCTGGTTAGGGTTGCCAAGATACTTTATCCACCAAATCTCTATTACCGATCCCACGGAACATTAGGCAAGACAACTTCGCTTCATATAGAGGCCGGGCCCGCAAACCGAGGGCGTAGGGTTTTTGACCAGTTCTCCGTCGCTCCGGTGCTCATAACTTTTGATCCGTAAGGAGTTACGCGGCGCACATCATACCGTTGCAAAGCTCTCTGAGAGTTCTACGACGGGGGCAGCCAGCTTGCTCGCTGTGCCCTTTTTGGAGCCCAAAATCTAACGTTTTCATCAGTTTCAGTTGACTTTTCTTCTTTTGCTCTGTTTTTGGGTCCCGAATTGTACGTCGTGAGCTGTTAAAAGGACGACAACATGACTTGCTAGACATTAGAGGGCCCTACAACGTGTCGATGTCACGTCTTGCGAGGATGCTGCATTGTTGAAGCGGATGGGTTGTCGTTAAGCCCATTGGGCCTTTTGAATGGGCCATCACTCTAGGCTGGCTCTGTGAACAATTAACACATATAGGAATTATGCCCTCAACATGACGGGTGCGACCATACCAGCACTAATGCACCGGATCCCATCAGAACTCCGAAGTTAAGCATGCTTGGGTGAGAGTAGTACTAGGATGGGTGACCCCCTAGGAAGTACCCGTGTGGCACCCCTTTTTCAATTTTTTTTTTCCCTGGTTAGGGTTGCCAAGATACTTTATCCACCAAATCTAAATCAACGAATCCCACGGAACATTGGGCAAGACAACTTCGCTTCACATAGAGGCCAGGCCGGCAAACCGAGGGCGTATGGTTTGTGACCAGGCCTCGGTCGCTCCTATGCCCATAACTTTTAAATCGTAAGGAGTTACGCGGCGCACAACATACCGTTGCAAAGCCCTCTGAGAGCTCTACGATGGGGGCAGCTAGATTGCTCGCTATGCTCATTTTTGGACCCCAAAATCGAACGATTTCATCAGTTTCAGTCCACTTTTCTTCTTTTGCTCTAGTTTTTCGTCCTGGATCGTACGTCGTGAGCTATTTAAAGGAAGACAACATGACTCGCGGGACATCAGAGGGCCCTACAAAGTGTCGATATCACGTCTTGCGAGGATGCTGCGTTGTTGAAGCGAATGGGTTGTCGTTAAGCCCATTGGGCCTTTTGAATGGGCCATCACTCTAGGCTGGCTCTGTGAACAATTAACACATATAGGAATTATGCCCTCAACATGACGGGTGCGACCATACCAGCACTAATGCACCGGATCCCATCAGAACTCCGAAGTTAAGCGTGCTTGGGTGAGAGTAGTACTAGGATGGGTGACCCCCTGGGAAGTACCCGTGTTGCACCCTTTTTTCATTTTTTTTTCCCTGGTTAGGGTTTCCAAGATACTTTATCCACCAAATCTATTTCACCGAATCCCACGGAACATTGGGCAAGACAACTTCGCTTCACGTAGAGGCCAGGCCGGCAAACCGAGGGCGTATGGTTTGTGACCAGGCCTCCGTCGCTCCTGTGCCCATAACTTTTAAACCGTAAGGAGTTACGCGGTGCACAACATACCGTTGCAAAGCTCTCCGAGAGCTCTACGATGGGGTGGGCTAGATTGCTCGCTGTGCCCGTTTTTGGAGCCCAAAATCGAACGTTTTCATCAGTTTCAGTCACTTTTCTTCTTTTGCTCTATTTTTTCGTCCCGGTTCGTACATCTTGAACTGTTAAAAGGAAGACAACATGACTCGCGGGACATCAGGGGGCCGTACAACGTGTCGATATCACGTCTTGCGAGGATGCTGCGTTGTCGAAGCAGATGGGTTGTCGTTAAGCCCATTGGGCCTTTTGAATAGGCCATCTCTCTAGGCTGGCACTGTGAACCGTTAACACATATAGGTATTGTGCCTTCAACATGACGGGTGCGATCATACCAGCACTAATGCACCGGATCCCATCAGAACTCCGAAGTTAAGCGTGCTTGGGCGAGAGTAGTACTAGGATGGGTGACCCCTGGGAAGTCCTCATGCTGCACCCCCTTTTCAATTTTTTTTGCCCTGGTTAGGGTTGCCAAGATACTTTATCCACCAAATCTCTATTTCTGAATCCCACTGAACATTGGGGAAGACAACTTCGCTTCACGTAGAGTCCGGGCATGCAAACCGAGGGCGTAGTGTTTGTGACCAGGTCTCTGTCACTCCGGTGCGCATAACTTTTGATCCGTAAGGAGTTACGCGGCGCACAGCATACCGTTGCAAAGCTCTCTGAGAGCTCTACCAAAGGAGCAGCCATCTTGCTCGGTGTACCCATTTTTGGAGCCCAAAATCGAACGTTTTCATCAGTTTCATTCCACTTTTCTTCTTTTGCTCTGTTATTCCGTCCCGGATCGTACGTCGTGAGATGTTAAAAGGGCCAAAACCTGACTCGCGGGACATCAGACGGCCCTACAACGTGTCGATATCACGTCTTGCGAGGATGCTGCGTTGTTGAAGCGAATGAATTGTCGTTAAGCACATTGGGCATCTTGAATGGGCCATCTCTCTAGGCTGGCACTGTGAACCATTAACACATATAGGAATTGTGCCCTCAACATAACGGATGCGATCATACCAACACTAATGCACCGGATCCCTTCAGAACTCTGAAGTTAAGCGTGCTTGGGCGAGAGTTATACTAGGATGGGTGACCCACTGGAAAGTCCTCATGTTGCACCCCCTTTTCAATTTTTTTTGCCTTGGTCAGGGTTGCCAAGATACTTTATCCACCAAATCTCTATTACCGAATCCCATGGAACATTTGGCAAGACAACTTCGCTTCACGTAGAGGTCGGGCCCGTAAACCTAGGGCGTTGGTTTTGTGACCAGGTCTCCGTCGCTCCGGTGCCCATAACTTTTGATACGTAAAGAGTTACGCGGTGCACAGCATACCGTTGTAAAGCTCTCTAAGAGCTCTACGACGAGGGCAATCTGCTTGCTCGCTGTGCCGGTTTTTGGAGCCCAAAATCGAACATTTTCATCAGTTTCATTCGAGTTTTCTTCTTTTCCTCTGTTTTTTCATCCCGGATTGTACGTCGTGAGCTGTTAAAAGGACGACAACATTGCTCGCTGGACATCAGAGGGCCCTACAACATCTCGATATCACGTCTTCTGAGGATTCTGCGTTGTTAAAGCAAATGGGTTGTCGTTAAGCCCATTGGGTATTTTGAATGGGCCATCTCTCTAAGCTGGGATTGTGAACCGTTAACACATATAGGAATTGTGCCCTCAACATGACGGGTGCGACCATAGCAGCACTAATGCACCGGATCCCATCAGAACACCGAAGTTAAGCATGCTTGGGCGAGAGTAGTACTAGGATGGGTGACCCCCTGGGAAGTCCTCGTGTTGCACCCCCTTTTCAATTTTTTTTGCCCTGGTTAGGGTTGCCAAGATTTTTTATCCCCCAAATCTCTATTACCAAATCCCACGGAACATTGGGTGAGAAAACTTTGCTTCACGTAGAGGCCGGGCCCGTAAACCGATGGCATAGGGTTTGTGACCAGGTCTCTGTCGTTCCGGTGCCCATAACTTTTGATCCGTAAAGAGTTACGCGGCGCACAACATTCCATTACAAAGCTCTCTGAGAGCTCTACGAAGGGGGCAGCCAACTTGCTCGCTGTGCCCCTTTTTGGAGCCCAAAATCGAACATTTTCATCAATTTCTGTCTACTTTTCTTCTTTCGCTATGTTTTTCCATCCCGGATCGTACGTCGTGAGCTCTTAAAAGGATGACAACCTGACTCGCGGGACATCAGAGGGACCTACAACATGTCGATTTCACGTCTTGCGAGTATGCTGTGTTGTTGAAGCGGATGGGTTGTCGTTAAGCCGATTGGGCCGTTTGAATGGACCATCTCTCTAGGCTGGCACTGTGAACCATTAACACATATAGGAATTGTGCCCTCAACATGATGGGTACGATCATACCAGCACTAATGTACCGGATCCCATCAGAACTCCGAAGTTGAGCGTGCGTGGGCGAGAGTAGTACTAGGATGGGTGACCCCTTGAGAAGTCCTCGTGTTGCACCCCCTTTTCATTTTTTTTACCATGGTTACGGTTGCCAAGATACTTTATCCACCAAATCTCTATTACCGAATCTCACGGAACATTGGGCAAGACAACTTCGCTTCACGTAGAGGTCGAGCCCGCAAACCGAGGGCGTAGGGTTTGTGACCAGGTCTCCGTCACTCTGGTGCCCATAAGTTTTGATCCGTAAGGAGTTACGCGGGGCACAACATATCGTTGCAAATCTCTCTGAGAGCTCTACGACGGGGGCAGCCAGCTTGCTCGCTGTGCATGCTTTTGGAGCCCAAGATTGAACTTTTTCATCAATTTCATGCCACTTTTCTTCTTTTGCTCTGTTTTTTCCGTCCCGGATTGAAAGTCGTGAGCTGTTAAAAGTACGACCACCTGACTCGCTAGACATCAGTGGGCCCTACAACGTCTCGATATCACGTCTTGTGAGAATGCTGCGTTGTTGAAGCGGATGGGTTGTCGTTAAGCCCATTGGGCATTTTGAATTAGCCATCTATCTAGGCTGGCACTGTGAACCGTTAACACATATAGGAATTGTGCCCTCAACATGACGGGTGCGATCATACCAGCACTAATACACCGGATCCCATCAAAAGTCCGAAGTTAAGTGTGCTTGGGCGAGAGTCGTACAAGGATGGGTGACCCCCTGGGAAGTCCTCGTGTTGTACCCCCTTTTCAATTTTTTTTGCCCTGGTTAGGGTTGCCAAGATACTTTATCCCCCAAATCTCTATTACCAAATCCCACAAAACATTGGGCAAGACAACTTCGCTTCACGTAGAGGCCGGGCTCGCAAACCGAGGGCGTAGGGTTTGCGACAAGGTCTCCGTCGCTCCTGTGCCCATAACTTTTTATCCGTAAAGAGTTACGTGGCGCACATCATACCGTTGCAAAGCTCTCTGAGAGCTCTACGACAGGGGCAGCCAGCTTGCCAGCTATGCCCATGTTTGGAACCCAAAATTGAATGTTTTCATCAGTTTTAGTCCACTTTTCTTCTTTCGCTCTATTTTTCCGTCCCGGATTGTACGTCGTGAGCTGTTAAAAGGACGATAACCTAACTCGCGGGACATTAAAGGGTCCTACAACGCGTCGATATCACATCTTGCGAGGATGGTACGTTGTTGATGCCGATGGGTTGTCGTTAAGTCCATTGGGCCTTTTGAATGGGCCATCTCTCTGGGCTGGGACAGTGAACCGTCAACACATATAGGAATTGTGCCCTCAACATGACGGGTGCGATCATACCAGCACTAATGCACCAGATCCCATCAGAACTCCGAAGTTAAGCGTGCTTGGGCGAGAGTAGTACTAGGAAGGGTGACCCCCTTGGAAGTACTCGTGTTGCTCTCCCTTTTCAGTTTTTTTTGCCCTGGTTAGGGTTGCCAAGATACTTTATCCACAACTTCGCTTCACGTAGAGGCCGGGCCCGCAAACCGAGGGCGTAGGGTTTGTGACCAGGCCTCCGTCGCTCCGGTGCCCATAACTTTCGATCCGTAAGGAGTTACGCTGCGCACAGCATACCGTTGCAAAGCTCTCTGAGAGCTCTACGACGGGGGCAGCTAGATTGCTCGCTGTGCCTATTTTTTGGAGCCCAAAATTGAACGTTTCATCAGTTTCATTCCACTTTTCTTCTTTTGCTCTATTTTTTCGTCCCGGATTGTACGTCGTGAGCTGTTAAAAGGATGACAACATGACTCACGGGACATCAGACGGCCCTACAACGTGTCGATATCACGTCTTGCGAGGATGCTGCGTTGTTAAAGCGGATGGGTTGTCGTTAAGCCCATTGGGCCTTTTGAATGGGCCATCTATCTAGGCTGGCACTGGGAACCGTTAACACATATAGGAATTGTGCCCTGAACATGACGGGTGCGATCATACCAGCACTAATGCACCGGATCCCATCAGAACTCCGAAGTTAAGCGTGCTTGGGCGATAGTAGTACTAGGATGGGTGACTCATTGGGAAGTCCTCGTATTGCACCCCTTTTCAATTTTTTTTGCCCTGGTTAGGGTTGCCAAGATACTTTATCCACCAAATCTCTATTACCGATCCCACGGAACATTGGGCAAGACAACTTCGCTTCACATAGAGGTCGGGCCCGCAAACCGAGGGCGTAGTGTTTTTGACCAGGTCTCCGTCGCTCCAGTGCCCATAACTTTTGATACGTAAAGAGTTACGCGGTGCACAGCATACCGTTGTAAAGCTCTCGGAGAGCTCTACGACGGGGGCAGCCAGCTTGCTCGTCGTGCCCTTTTTGGAGCCCAAAATCTAACGTTTTCATCAGTTTCAGCCCACTTTTCTTCTTTCGCTCTGTTTTTTCGTGCCGGATCGTACGTTGTGAGCTGTTAAAAGGATGAAAACCTAACTCGCGGGACATCAAAGGGCCCTACAACGTGCTGATATCACGTCTTGCGAAGATGGTGCGTTGTTGAAGCGGATGGGTTGTCATTAAGCCCATTGGGCCTTTTGAATGGGCCATCTCTCTAGGCTGGCTCTGTGAACCATTAACACATATAGGAATTATGCCCTAAACATGACGGGTGCGATCATACCAGTACTAATGCACCGGATCCCATCAGAACACCGAAGTTAAGAGTGCTTGGGCGAGAGTAGTACTAGGATGGGTGACCCCCTTGGAAGTACTCGTGTTGTTCCCCCTTTTCAAATTTTTTTGCCTTGGTCAGGGTTGCCAAGATACTTTATCCACCAAATCTCTATTACCGAATCCCACGAAACATTGGGCAAGACAACTTCGCTTCACGTAGAGGCCGAGCCCGCAAACCGAGGGCGTAGGGTTTGTGACCAGGTCTCCGTCACTCTGGTGCCCATAACTTTTGATCCGTAAGGAGTTACACGGCGCACAACATACTGTTGCAAAGCTCTCTGAGAGCTCAACGACGGGGGCGGCCAGCCTTCTAGCTGTCCACGCTTTTGGAGCCCAAAATTGAACTTTTTCATCAATTTCAGGCCACTTTTCTTCATTTGCTATGTTTTTCCATCCCGGATCGTACGTCGTGAGCTATTAAAAGTACGACAACCTGACTCGCTGAACATCAGAGGGCCCTACAACGTGTCGATATCGCGTCTTGTGAGGATTCTGCGTTGTTGAAGCGGATGGGTTGTCGTTAAGCCCATTGGGTATTTTGAATGGGCCATCTCCCTAAGCTGGGACTGTGAACCGTTAACACATATAGGAATTGTGCCCCCAACATGTCGAGTGCTATCATACCAGCACTAATGCACCGGATCCCATCAGAACTCCGATGTTAAGCGTGCTTGGGCGAGAGTAGTACTAGGATGGGTGACCCCCTGGGAAGTCCTCGTCTTGCACACCCTTTTCAATTTTTTTTGCCCTGGTTAAGGTTGCCAAAATACTTTATCCCCCAAATCTCTATTACCAAATCCCACGGAACATTGGGCGAGAAAATTTCGCTTCACGTAGAGGTCAGGCCCGTAAACCGATGGCGTAGGGTTTGTGACCAGGTCTCCGTCGCTCCGGTGCCCATAACTTTTGATCCGTAAAGAGTTACGCGGCGCACAACATACCGTTGCAAAGCTCTCTGAGAGCTCTACGAAGGGGACATCCAACTTGCTCATTGTGCCCCTTTTTGGAGCTCAAAAGCGAACGTTTTCATCAATTTTTGTCTACTTTTCTTCTTTTGCTCTGTTTTTTCATCCCAGATCGTACGTCGTGAGCTGTTAAAAGGACGACAACCTGACTCACGGGACATCAGAGGGCCCTACAACATGTCGGTATCACGTCTTGCGAGGATTCTGCATTGTTGAAGCGGATGGGTTGTCGTTAAGCCCCTTGGGCCTTTTGAATAGGCCATCTCTCTATGCTGGCACTGTGAACCGTTAACACATATAGGAACTGTGCCCTCAACATGACGGGCATGATCATACCAGCACTAATGCACTGGATCCCATCAGAACTCCGAAGTTAAACGTGCTTGGGCGAGAGTAGTACTAGGATGGGTGACGCCCTGGGAAGATCTCGTGTTGCACCCCCTTTTCAATTTTTTTGCACTGGTTAGGGTTGCCAAGATACTTCATCCACCAAATCTCTATTACCGAATCCCACGGAACATTGGGCAAGACAACTTCGCTTCACGTAGAGGCCGGGCCCGCAAACCGAGGGCGTAGGGTTTGTGACCAGGTCTCTGTCGCTCTGGTGCCCATAACTTTTGATCCGTAAGGAGTTACGCGGCGCACAACATACCGTTGCAAAGCTCTCGAGAGCTCTACGACGGGGGCAGCTAGCTTGCTTGCTGTGCACGCTTTTGGAGCCGAAGATTGCACTTTTTCATCAATTTCAGGCCACTTTTATTCTTTTGTTCTGTTTTTCCATCCCGGATCGTACGTCGTGAGTTATTAAAAGTACGACAACCTGACTCGCTGGACATCATAGGGCCCTACAACGTGTTGATATCACGTCTTGTGAGGATTCTGCGTTGTTGAAGCGGATGGGTTGTCGTGAAGCCCATTGGGTATTTTGAATGGGCCATCTCTCTAAGCTGGGACTGTGAACCGTTAACACATATAGGAATTGTGCCTTCAACATGACGGGTGCGATCATACCAGCACTAATGCACCGGATCCTATCAGAACTCCGAAGTTAAGCGTGCTCGGGCGAGAGTAATACTAGGATGGCTGACCCCCTGGGAAGTCCTCGTGTTGCACCCCCTTTTCAATTTTTTTTGCCCTGGTTAGAGTTGCCAAGATACTTTATCCCCCAAATCTCTATTACCAAATCCCACAGAACATTGGGCGAGAAAACTTCGCTTCACGTAGAGGCCGGGCCCGTAAACCGATGGCGTAGGGTTTGTGACCAGGTCTCCGTTGCTCCGGTGCCCATAAGTTTTGATCCGTAAAGAGTTACGCGGTGCACAGCATACCGTTGCAAAGCTCTCTGAGAGCTCTACGAAGGAGGCCGCCAACTTGCTCGTTGTTCCCCTTTTTGGAGCCCAAAATCGAACGTTTTCATCAATTTCTATCCACTTTTCTTCTTTTGCTCTGTTTTTCCATCCCGGATCGTATGTCGTGAGCTGTTAAAAGGACGACAACCTGACTCACGGGACATTAGAGGGCCCTACAACATGTCGATATCACGTCTTGCGAGGATGCTGCGTTGTTGAAGGGGATGGGTTATCGTTAAGCCCATTGGGCATTTTGAATGGGCCATCTCTCTAGGCAAGCACTGTGAACCACTAACACATATAGGAATTGTGCCCTCAACATGATGGGTACGATCATACCAGCAATAATGCACCGGATCCCATCAGAACTCCGAAGCTAAGCGTGCTTGGGCGAGAGTAGTAATAGGATGGGTGACCCCTTGGGAAGTCCTCGTGTTGCACCCCCTTTTCATTTTTTTGCCCTGGTTACGATTGCCAAGATACTTTATCCACCAAATCTCTATTACCGAATCCCACAGAACATTGGGCAAGACAACTTCGCTTCACGTAGAGGTCGAGCCCGCAAACCGAGGGCGTAGGGTTTGTGACCAGGTCTCCGTCACTCTGGTGCCCATAACTTTTGATCTGTAAGGAGTTACGCGGCGTACAACATACCGTTGCAAAGCTCTCTGAGAGCTCAACGACGGGGGCAGCCAGCCTGCTAGCTGTGCACGCTTTTGGAGCCCAAAATTGAACTTTTCCATCAATTTCAGGCCAATTTTCTTCTTTTGCTATGTTTTTCCATCCCGGATCGTACGTCGTGAGCTATTAAAAGTACGACAACCTGACTCGCTGGACATCAGAGGGCCCTACAACGTGTTGATATCACGTCCTGTGAGGATTCTGCGTTGTTGAAGCAGATGGGTTGTCATGAAGCCCATTGGGTATTTTGAATGGGCCATCTCTCTAAGCTGGGACTGTGAACCGTTAACACATATAGGAATTGTGCCCCCAACATGTCGAGTGCTATCATACCAGCACTAATGCACCGGATCCCATCAGAACTCCGATGTTAAGCGTGCTTGGGCGAGAGTAGTACTAGGATGGGTGACCCCCTGGGAAGTCCTCGTCTTGCACACCCTTTTCAATTTTTTTTGCCCTGGTTAAGGTTGCCAAAATACTTTATCCCCCAAATCTCTATTACCAAATCCCACGGAACATTGGGTGAGAAAACTTCGCTTCACGTAGAGGCCGGGCCCGTAAACCGATGGCATAGGGTTTGTGACCAGGTCTCCGTCGCTCCGGTGCCCATAACTTTTGATCAGTTAAGAGTTGCGCGGCGCACAGCATACCGTTGCAAAGCTCTCCGAGAGCTCTACGAAGGGGGCAGCCAACTTGCTCGCTTTGCCCCTTTTTGGAGCTCAAAATCGAACGTTTTCATCGATTTTTGTCCACTTTTCTTCTTTTTCTCTGTCTTTCCATCCCAGATCGTACGTCGTGAGCTGTTAAAAGGACGACAACCTGACTCGCGGGACATCAGAGGGCCCTACAACATGTCGGTATCACGTCTTGCGAGGATGCTGCATTGTTGAAGCGGATGGGTTGTCGTTAAACCCATTGGGCCTTTTGAATAGGCCATCTCTCTAGGCTGGCACTGTGAACCGTTAACACTTATAGGAACTGTGCCCTCAACATGATGGGCATGATCATACCAGCACTAATGCACCGGATCCCATCAGAACTCCGAAGTTAAACGTGCTTGGGCGAGAGTAGTACTAGGATGGGTGACCCCCTGGGAAGTCCTCGTGTTGCATCCCCTTTTCAATTTTTTTGCCCTGGTTAGGGTTGCCAAGATACTTTGTCCACCAAATCTCTATTACCGAATCCCAGGGAACATTGGGCAAGACAACTTCGCTTCACGTAGAGGCTGGGCCCGCAAACTAAGGGCGAAGGGTTTGTGACTAGGTCTCCGTCACTCTTGTGCCCATAACTTTTGATCCGTAAGAAGTTACGCGGCGAACAACATGCCGTTACAAAGCTCTCTGAGAGCTCTACGTCGGGGGCAGCCAGCTTGCTCGCTGTGCACGCTTTTGGAGCCCAAAATTGAACTTTCTCATCAATTTCGGGCCACTTTTCTTCTTTTGCTATGTTTTTCCATCGCGGATCGTATGTCGTGAGCTGTTAAAAGTACGACAACATGACTCGCTAGACATCAGAGGGCCCTACAACTTGTCGATATCACGTCTTGTAAGGATTCTATGTTGTTGAAGCGGATGGGTTGTCGTTAAGCCCATTGGGTATTTTGAATGGGCCATCTCTCTAAGCTGGGACTGTGAACCATTAACACAGATAGGAATTGTGCCCTCAACATGACGGGTGCGATCATACCAGCACTAATGCACCGGATCCCATCAGAACTCTGAAGTTAAGCGTGCTTGGGCGAGAGTAGTACTAGGATGGGTGACCCCGTGGGAAGTCCTCGTGTTGCACCCCCTTTTCAATTTTTTTTTCCCTGGTTAGGGTTGCCAAGATACATTATCCCCCAAATCTCTATTAGCAAATCCCACAGAACATTGGGCAAGACAACTTCGCTTCACGTAGAGGCCAGGCCCGCAAACCGAGGGCGTAGGGTTTGCGACCAGGTCTCCGTCGCTCTGGTTCCTATAACTTTTTATCCGTAAGGAGTTACGCGGCGCACAGCATACCGTTGTAAAGTTCTCTGAGAGCTCTACGACGGGGGCAGCTAGTTTGCTCATTGTGCCCAATTTTGGTGCCCAAAATCGAACATTTTCATTAGTTTCAGTCCACTTTACTTCTTTTGCCCTGCTTTTTCATCCTGGATCGTACGTCGTGAGTTGTTAAAAGGACGACAACCTGACTCGTGGGAGATTTGAGGGCCCTACAACATGTCGATATCACGTCTTGTGAGGATGCTGTGTTGTTGAAGCGGATGGGTTGTCGTTAAGCCTATTGGGCCTTCTGAATAGGCCATCTCTCTAGGCTAGCACTGTGAATCGTTAACACCTATAGGAATTGTTTCCTCAACATGACGGGTGCGATCATACCAGCACTAATGCACTGGATCCCATCAGAACTCCGAAGTAAAGCGTGCTTGAGAGAGAGTAGTACTTGGATGGGTGACCCCCTGGGAAGTCCTCGTGTTGCACCCCTTTTTCAATTTTTTTTGCCCTGGTTAGGGTTGCCAAGATACTTTATCCACCAAATCCCTATTACCAAATCCCACGGAACATTGGGCAAGACAACTTCGCTTCACGTAGAGGTCGGGCCCGCAAACCGAGGGCATAGGGTTTGTGACCAAGTCTCCGTCGCTCCGGTGCCCATAACTTTTGATTTGTAAGGAGTTACGCGACGCACAGCATACAGTTGCAAAGCACTCTTAGAGCTCTACGACGGGGGCAGCCAGCTTGCTCGCTGTGCTAGGTTTTGGAGCCCAAAATCGAACATTTTCAATAGTTTCAGGCCAATTTTGTTCTTTTGCTCTATTTTTCCGTCCCGGATCGTACGTCGTGAGCTGTTAAAAGGACGACAACCTGACTCGCAGGACATCAGAGGGCCCTACAACGTGTCGATATCACGTCTTGTGAGGATGCTGCGTTGCTGAAGCGGATGGGTTGTCGTTAAGCCCATTGGGCCTTTTGAATGGGCCATCTCTCTAGGCTAGCACTGTGAACCGTTAACACATATAGGAATTGTGCCCTCAACATGACGGGTGCGATCATACCAGCACTAATGCACCGGATCCCATCAGAACTCCGAAGTTGAGCGTGCTTGGGCGAGAGTAGTGCTAGGATGGGTGACCCCCGAGAAGTCCACGTGTTGCACCCCATTTTCAATTTTTTTTGCCCTGGTTAGGGTTGCCAAGATACTTTATCCACCAAATCTCTCTTATCGAATCCCACGGAACATTGGGCAAGACAAGTTCGCTTCACGTAGAGGCCGGGCCCGCAAACCGAGGGCGTAGGGTTTGTGACCAGGTCTTCGTCGCTCTAGTGCCTATAACTTTTGATTCGTAAGGAGTTACGCTGCGCACAGCATACCGTTGCAAAGCTCCCTGAGAGCTCTACGACGGGGGCAGCCTGCTTGTTCGCTGTGCCCATTTTTGGAGCCCATAATCGATCGTTTTCATCAATTTCAGTCCAATTTTCTTCTTTTGCTCTGTTTTTCCGTCCTGGATCGCACGTCGTGAGTTGTTAAAAGGATGACAACCTGACTCGCGGGACATCAGAGTGCCCTACAATGTGTCGATATCTGGTCTTGCGAGGATGTTGCATTGTTGAAGCGGATGGGTTGTCGTTAAGCCTATTGGGCCTTTTGAATGGGCCATCTCACTAGGCTGCGCTGTGAACCGTTAACACATATAGGAATTGTGCCCTCAATATGACGGGTGCGATCATACCAGCACTAATGCTCCGGATCCCATCAGAATTCTGAACTTAAGCATTCTTGGGAAAGAGTAGTACTAGGATGGGTGCCCCCCTGGGAAGTCCTCGTGTTGCACCCCCTTTTCAATTTTTTTTGCCCTAGTTAGGGTTGCCAAAATACTTTATCCACCAAATCTCTATTACCGAATCCCATGGAACATTGGGCAAGACAACTTCGCTTCACGTAGAGGCCGGGCCCGCAAACCGAGGGCGTAGGGTTTTTGACCAGGTCTCCGTCGCTCCGTTGCCGATAACTTTTGATCCGTAAGGAGTTACACGGCGCACAGCATACCGTTGCAAAGCTCTCTGAGACCCCTACGACGGGGAAAACAACATGCTCGCTGTGCCCCTTTTTGGACCCCAAAATAGAACATTTTCATCAGTTTCAGGCCACTTTTGTTGTTTTGCTCTATTTTTCATCCCCGGATCGCACGTCGTGAGCTGTTAAAAGGACGAAAACCTGAGTCGCGGGACATCAGAGGGCCCTACCACGTGTCGATATCACGTCTTGCAAGGACGCTGCATTGTTGAAACGGATGGGTTGTCGTTAAGACCATTGGGCCTTTTGAGTGGGCCATCTCTCTAGACCGGTACAGTGAACCGTTAACACATATAGGAATTGTTCCCTCAACATGACGGGTGCGATCATACCAGCACTAATGCACCGGATCCCATCAGAACTCCGAAGTTAAGCGTGCTTGGGCGAGAGTAGTACTAGGATGGGTGACCCCCTGGGATGTCCTCGTGTTGCACACCTTTTTCAATTTTTTTTGCCATGGTTAGGGTTGCCAAGATACTTTGTCCACCAAATCTCAATTACCGAATCCCACGGAACATTGGGCAAGACAACTTCGCTTCACGTAGAGGCCGGGCCCGCAAACCGAGGGCGTAGGATTTGTGACCAGGTCTCCGTCGCTCCGGTGCCCATAACTTTTGATCCGTAAGGAGATACGCGGCGCACATCATACCGTTGCAAAGCTCTCTAAGAGCTTTACGTCGGGGGCAGCGCGCTTGCTCGTTGTGCCCTTTTTGGAGCCCAAAATCGAACGTTTTCATCAGTTTCAAGCCACTTTTCTTCTTTTGCCCTATTTTTTCATCCCGGATCGTACGTCGTGAGCTATTAAAAGGACGACAACCTGACTCGCGGTATATCAAAGGGCCCTACAATGTGTCAATATCACGTCCTGGGAGGATGCTGTACTGTTGAAGCGGATGGGTTGTCGTTAAGCCCATTGGGCCTTTTGAATAGGCCATCTCTCTAGGCTGGCACTGTGAACCGTTTACACATATAAGTATTGTTCCCTCAACATGACGGGTGCGATCATACCAGCACTAATGCACCGGATCCCATCAGAACTCCGAAGTTAAGCGTGCTTGGGCGAGAGTAGTACTAGGATGGGTGACCCCCTGGGATGTCCTCGTGTTGCACACCTTTTTCAATTTTTTTTGCCATGGTTAGGGTTGCCAAGATACTTTGTCCACCAAATCTCAATTACCGAATCCCACGGAACATTGGGCAAGACAACTTCGCTTCACGTAGAGGCCGGGCCCGCAAACCGAGGGCGTAGGATTTGTGACCAGGTCTCCGTCGCTCCGGTGCCCATAACTTTTGATCCGTAAGGAGATACGCGGCGCACATCATACCGTTGCAAAGCTCTCTAAGAGCTTTACGTCGGGGGCAGCGCGCTTGCTCGTTGTGCCCTTTTTGGAGCCCAAAATCGAACGTTTTCATCAGTTTCAAGCCACTTTTCTTCTTTTGCCCTATTTTTTCATCCCGGATCGTACGTCGTGAGCTATTAAAAGGACGACAACCTGACTCGCGGTATATCAAAGGGCCCTACAATGTGTCAATATCACGTCCTGGGAGGATGCTGTACTGTTGAAGCGGATGGGTTGTCGTTAAGCCCATTGGGCCTTTTGAATAGGCCATCTCTCTAGGCTGGGACTGTGAACCGTTAACACATATAGGTATTGTGCCCACAACTTGACGGGTGTGATCATACCAGCACTAATGCATCGGATCCAATCAGAACTCCGAAGTTAAGCGTGCTTGGGCGATAGTAGTACTAGGATGGGTGACCCTATGGGAAGTCCTCGTGTTGCACCCCATTTTCAATTTTTTTTGCCCTGGTTAGGGTTGCCAAGTTACATTATCCACCAAATCTCTATTACCGAATCACACCGGACATTGGGCAAGACAACATCGCTTCACGTAGAGGCCGGGCCTACAAACCGAGGGCGTAGGATTTGTGACTAGGTCTCCGTCGCTCCGGTGCCCATGACTTTTGATCCATAAGGAGTTACGCGGCGCACAACATACCGTTGCAAAGCTCTATGAGAGTTCTACGACGATGGCGCCAGCTTGCTCGGTGTGCCCATTTTCTTCTTTTGCTCTGTTTTTCTATCTCGGATCGTACGTCGTGAGCTGTTAAAAGGACGACAACCTAACTCGCTGGACATCAGAGGGCCCTACAACGTGTCGATATCACGTCTTGGGAGGATGCTGCGGTGTTGTAGCGGATGGGTTGTCGTTAAGCCCACTGGGCATTTTGAAAGGGCCACCTCTCTAAGCTGGGACGGTGAACCATTAACACATATAGGAATTATGCCCTCAACATGACGTGTGCGATCATACCAGCTCTAATGCGTCGGATCCCATCAGAACTCCGAAGTTAAGCATTCTTGGACGAGAGTAGTACTAGGATGGGTGACCCCCTGGGAAGTCCTCGTGTTGCACCCCCTTTTCAATTTTTTTTGCCCTGGTTAGGGTTGCCAAGATACTTTATCCACCAAATCTACATTATCGAATCCCACAGAACATTAGGCAAGACAACTTCGCTTCACGTAGGGCGTAGGGTTTGTGACCAGGTCTCCGTCGCTCCGGTGCCCATAACTTTTTATCCGTAAGGAGTTATGCTGCGCACAGCATGCCGTTGCAAAGCTCTCTAAGAGCTCTATGACGGGGGTAGCCATCTTGCTTGCTATGACCGCTTTCGGAGCCAAAAATTGAACGTTTTCATGAGTTTCATTCCATTTTTCTTCTTTTGCTCTGTTTTTCCGTCCCGGATCGTACGTCGTGAGTTGTTAAAAGGACGATAACCTGACTCGCGAGACATCAGAGGGCCCTACAACGTGTCAACTTCACGTCTTGCGAAGATGCTACGTTGTTGAAGCGGATGGGTTGTCCTTAAGCCCATTGGGACTTTTGAATGGGCCATCTCTCTAGGCTGGCACTTTTGAACCGATAACACATATAGGAATTGTGCCCTCAACATGACGGGTGCGATCATACCAGCACTAATGCACCGGATCCCATCAGAACTACGAAGTTAAGCGTGGTTGGGCGAGAGTAGTACTAGGATGGGTGACCCCCTGGGAAGTCCTCGTGTTGTACCCTTTTTTCAATTTTTTTTTCCCTGGTTAGGGTTGCCAAAAAACTTTATCCAACAAAATCTCTATTACCGAATCCCACTGAACATTGGGCAAGACAACTTTGCTTCACCTAGAGGTCGAGCCTGCAAACCGAGGGCGTAGGGTTTGTGACCAGGTCTCCGGCGCTCCGGTGCACATAACTTTTGATCCGTAAGGAGTTACGCGGTGCACAGCATACCGTTTCAAAGAACTCTCAGAGCTCTACGACGGGGGCAGCCTGCTTGCTCATTGTGCCCTTTTTGGAGCCCAAAATTGAACGTTTTCATCAGTTTTAGTCTACTTTTCTTCCTTTGCTCTGTTTTTCCGTCCCGGATCGTACGTCGTGAGCTGTTAAAGGGACGACAACCTGACTCGCGGTACATTAGAAGGCCCTACAACGTGTCGATATCACGTCTTGCGAGGATGCTGCGTTGTTGAAGCGGATGGGTTGTCGTTAAGCCCATTGGGCCATTTGAATGGGCCATCTCTCTAGGCTACCACTGTGAACCGTTAACACATATAGGAATTGTTCCCACAACATGACGGGTGCGATCATAAAAGCACTAATGCACCGGATCCCATCAGAACACCGAAGTTAAGCGTTCTTGGGCGAGCGTAGTACTAGGATGGGTGACCACCTGGGAAGTCCTCGTGTTGCACCCCCTTTTCAATTTTTTTTCCTCTGGTTAGGGCTGCCAAGATACTTTATCCACCAAATCTCTATTACCGAATCCCACGGAACAATGCGCGAGACAACTTTGCTTCACGTAGAAGCCGGGCCTGCAAACCGAGGGCGTAGGGTTTGTGACCAGGTCTCCGTTGCTCTGGTGCCCATAACTTTTGATCTGTAAGGAGTTACGCAGCGCACAGCATACCGTTGCAAAGCTCTCTTAGAGTTCTACGACGGGGTCAGCCATCTTGCACGCTATGCCCATTTTTGTATCGCAAAATCGAATGTTTTCATCAGTTTCAGACCACTTTTCTTCTTTTGCTATGTTTTTCCGTCCCGGATCGTACGTCGTGAGCTGTTAAAAGGATGACAACATGACTCGCGGGACATCAGAGGGCCCTATATCGTGTCGATATTACGTCTTGCGAGGATGTTGCGTTGTTGAGGTTGATGGGTTGTCGTTAAGCCCATTGGGCCTTTTGAATAGGCGATCTCTCTAGGCTAGGACTGTGAACCGTTAACACATATAGGAATTATGCCCTCAACATGAAGGGTGCGATCATACCAGCAATAATGCAGCGGATCCCATCGGAACTCCGAAGTTAAGCGTGCTTGGGCGAGAGTTGTACTTGGATGGGTGACCGCCAGGGAAGTTCTCGTGTTGCACCCCATTTTCATTTTTTTTGCCCTGGTTAGGGTTGCCAAGATACTTTATCCACCAAATCTCTATTACCGAATCCCACGAAACATTGGGCAAGACAACTTCGCTTCACGTAGAGGCCGGGCCTGCAAACCGAGGGCGTTGGGTTTGTGAGCAGGTCTCTGTCGCTTCGGTGCCCATAACATTTGATCCATAAGTAGTTACGTGGTGCACTACATACCGTTGCAAAGCTCTCTGAGAGCTCTATGATGTGGGCAGCCAGCTTGCTCGCTGTGCCCATTTTTGGAGCCCAAAATCGAATGTTTTCATTAGTTTCAGGCCACTTTTCTTCTTTTGCCCTGTTTTTCTATCCCGGATCGTAAGTTGTGTGCTATTAAAAGAACGACAACCTGACTCGCGGTACATCAGAGGGCCCTACAATGTGTCGATATCACGTCTCCGAGGTTGCTACGTTGTTGAAGTGGATGGGTTGTCGTTAAGCCCATTGGGCCTTTTGAATGGGCCATCAATCTAGGCTGGCACTGTGAATCGTTAACACATATAGGAATTGTGCCCTCAACATTGCGGGTGCGATCATACCAACACTAATGTACCAGATCCCATCAGAACTCCGAAGTTAAGCGTGCTTGGGCGAGAGTAGTACTAGGATGGGTGACCCCTTGGGAAGTTCTCGTGTTGCACCCCCTTTTCAATTTTTTTCCCTGGTTTGGGTTGCCAAGATACTTTATCCACCAAATCTCTATTACAGAATCCCACGGAACATTGGGCAAGACAACTTCACTTCACGTAGAGGCGGGCCCGAAAACCGAGGGCGTAGGGTTTGTGACCAGGTCTCTGTGGCTCCGGTGCCCATAACTTTTGATCTGTAAGGAGTTACGCCGCACACAGCATACCTTTGCAAAACTCTTTGAGAGCTCTACGACGAGGGCAGTTAACTTGCTCGCTATGTCCATTTTTGGGGCCCAAAATTGAACGTTTTCATCAGTTTCAGGCCACTTTTGTTCTTTTGCCCTGTTTTACCGTCCCTGATCGTATGTCGTGAGTTGTTAAAAGGACAACAACCGGACTCGCAGTACATCAGAGGGCCCTACAATGTGTAGATATCATGTCTTGCGGGGATGCTGCGTTGTTGAAGCGGATCGGTTGTCGTTAAGCCCATTGGGTCTTTTGAATGGGTCATCTCTCTAGGCTGGCACTGTGAACCGTTAACACATATAGGAATTGTGCCCTCAACATGACGGGTGTGATCATACCAGCACTAACGCACCGGATTCCATAAGAACTCCTAAGTTAAGCGTGCTTGGGCGAGAGTAGTACTTGGATGGGTGACCCCCTGCGAAGTCCTCGTGTTGCACCCCATTTTCAATTTTTTTTACCCTGGTTAGGGTTGCTAAGATACTTTATCCACCAAATCTCTATTTTTGAATCCCACGGAACATTGGGCAAGACAACTTCGCTTCACGTAGAGGCTGGGCCCGCATACCGAGTGCGTAAGGTTTGTGACCAGGGCTCCGTCGCTCTGGTGCCCATAAATTTTGATCCGAAAGGAGTTACGCGGTGCACAGCATACCGTTGCAAAGCTCTCTGAGAGCTTTATGATGGGGGCAGCGAGCTTGCTCTTTTTTGCCCATTTTTGGACCCCATAATCGAACGTTTTCATCAGTTTCAGGCCACTTTTCTTCTTTTGCCCTATTTTTTCGCCTCGGATTGTACGTCGTGAGCTGTTAAAAGAATCACAACCTGACTCGCGGTACATTAGAGGGCCCTACAACGTGTCGATATCACATCTTGCGAGGATGCTGCGTTGTTGAAGCGGATGGGTTGTCGTTAAGCCCATTGGACCTTTTGAATGGGCCATCTCTCTAGGCTGGCACTGTGAACCGTTAACACATATAGGAATTGTGCCCTCAACATGACGGGTGCGATCATACCAGCACTAATGCACCGGATTCCGTAAGAACTCCTAAGTTAAGCGTGCTTGGGCGAGAGTAGTACTTGGATGGGTGACCCCTTGGGAAGTCCTCCTGTTGCACCCCTGTTTCAATTTTTTTTGCCCTGGTTAGGGTTGCCAAGATGCTTTATCCACCATATCTCTATTACCGAATCCCACGAAATATTGGGCAAGACAACTTCGCTTCACGTAGAGGTCGGGCCCACAAACCGAGGGCGTAAGGTTTGTGACCAGGTCTCCATCGCTCCGGTGCCCATAACTTTTGATCAGTAAGGAGTTACGCGGTGCACAGTATACCGTTGCAAAGCTCTCTGAGAGCTCTACGACGGGGGCATCTAGCTTGCTCGCTATGCCCATTTTTGGAGCCCAAAATTGAACATTTTCATCAGTTTCAGGCCACTTTTGTTCTTTTGTCCTGTTTTACCGTCCCGGATCTACGTCGTGAGCTATTAAAAGGACAACAACCTGACTTGCAGTACATTAGGGGCCCTACAACGTGTTGATATCATGTCTTGCGAGGTTGCTATGTTGTTGAAGTGGATGGGTTGTCGTTAAGCCCATTGGGTCTTTTGAATGGGCCATGTCTCTAGGCTGGCACTGTGAAACGTTAACACATATAGGAATTGTGCCCTCAACATGACGGGTGCGATCATACCAGCACTAATGCAACAGATCCCATTAGAAATCCGAAGTTAAGCGTGCATGGGCGAGAGTAGTACTAGGATGGGCGACCCGCTGGGAAGTCCGCGTGTTGCACCCCCTTTTCAATTTTTTTTGCCCCGGTTAGGGTTGCTAAGGTACTTTATCCACCAAATCTCTATTATCGAATCCCACGGAACATTGGGCAAGACAACTTCGCTTAACGTAGAGGCCGAGCCTGCAAACCGAGTGCGTAGGGTTTGTGACCAGGTCTCCGTCACACCGGTGCCCAAAAATTTTGATCCGAAAGGAATTACGTGGCGCACAGCATACCGTTGCAAAGCTCTTTGAGAGCTCTATGACTGGGGCAGCTAGCTTGCTCACTGTGCCCATATTTGGAGCCCATAATCGAATGTTTTCTTCAGTTACAGTCCACTTATCTTCCTTTGCCTTCTTTTTTCCTCCCGAATCGTACGTCGTTCTCTGGTAAAAGGACAACAACCTGACTCGCGGTACATCAGAGGGCCCTACAACGTGTCGATATCACGTCTTGCGAGGATGCTGCGTTGTTGAAGCAGATGGGTTGTCGTTAAGCCCATTGGGCCTTTTGAATGGGCCATCTCTCTAGGCTGGCACTGTGAACCGTTAACACATATAGGAATTGTGCCCTCAACATGACGGGTGCGATCATACCAGCACTAATGCACTGGATCCCATCAGAACTCTGAAGTTAAGCGTGCTTGGGCGAGAGTAGTACTAGGATGGGTGACCCCTTGGGCAGTCCTCGTGCTGCACTTCTTTTCAATTTTTTTTGCCCTGGTTAGGGTTGCCAAAATACATTATCCACCAAATCTAAATTACCAAACCCCACGGAACATTGGGCAAGACAACTTCACTTCACGTAGAGGCCGGGCCTGCAAACTGAGGGCGTAGGGTTTGTGACCAGGTCTCCGTCGCTCCGGTGCCCATAACTTTTGAACCGTAAGGAGTTACGCGGTTCATAGCATACCGTTACAAAGCTCTCTGAGAGCTCTAGGACGGGGGCAGCCAGCTTGCTCGATGTGCCCATTTTTGCAGGCCAAATCGAACGTTTTCATCAGTTTCAGACCACTTTTCTTCTTTTGCTCTGTTTTTCTGTCCCGGATCGTACGTCTTGACTTGTTAAAAGGATGACAACCTGACTCGCTGTACATCAGAAGGCCCTACAACGTGTCGATATCACGTCTTGTGAGGATGCTGCGTTGTTGAAGCGGATGGGTAGTCGTTAAGCCCATTGGGCCTTTCGAATGGGCCATCTCTCTAAGCTGCCACTGTGTACCATTTACGCATATAGGAATTGTGCTCTCAACATGACGGGTGCGATCATACCAGCACGAATGTATCGGATCCCATTAGAACTCCGAAGTTATGCGTGCTTGGGCGAGAGTAGTACTAGGATAGGTGACCCCCTGGGAAGTCCTCGTATTGCACCCCCTTTTCAATTTTTTTTGCCCTGGTTAGGGTTGCCAAGATACTTTATCCACCAAATCACTATTATCGAATCCCACGGAACATTGGGCAAGAGAACTTTGCTTCACGTAGAGGTCGGGGCCGCAAACCGAGAGCGTAGGGTTTGTGACCAGGTCTCCGTCGCTCCGGTGCCCATAACTTTTGATCCGAAAGGAGTTACGCGGTGCACAGCATACCGCTGCAAAGCTCTCTGAGAGCTCTACGACGGGGGCATCCAGCTTGCTCCATATACCCATTTTTGGACCCCAAAATTGAACGTTTTCATATGTTTCAGGCCACTTTTGTTTTTTTGCCCTGTTTTACCATCCTGGATCGTACGTCGTGAGCTGTTAAAAGGACAACAACCTGACTCGCGGTACATCAGAGGGCCCTACAATGTGTTGATATCATGTCTTGCGAGGATGCGGCGTTGTTGAAGCGGATGGGTTGTCGTTAAGCCCATTGAGCATTTTGAATCGGCCATCTCTCTAGGCTGGCACTGTGAACCGTTAACACATATAGAAATTTTGCCCTCAACATGACGGGTGCGATCATACTAGCACTAATGCACCGGATCTCATCAGAACTTTGAAGTTAAGCGTGCTTGAGCGAGAGTAGTACTAGGATGGGTGACCCCCTTGGAAGTCCTCGTGTTGCACCCCTTTTCAATTTTTTTTGCTTGGTTAGGGTTGCCAAGATACTTTATCCACCAAATCTCTATTACCGAATCCCGCGGAACATTGGGTAAGACAACTTTTCTTCACGTAGAGGCCGGGCCTGCAAACCGAGTGCATAGGGTTTGTGACCAGGTCTCCGTCGCTCCGGTGTGCATAAATTTTGATCCGAAAGGAGTTAAGCGGCGCACAACATACCGTTACAAAGCTCTCTGAGAGCTCTACGACTGGGGCAGCTAGCTTGCTCGCTGTGTCCATTTTTGGAGCCCAAAATTGAACGTTTTCGTCAGTTCTAGGCCACTTTTCTTCTTTCGCCCGGTTTTTCTATCCCGGATCGTACGTCGTGAGCCGTTAAAAGAATGACAACCTGACTTGCGGTACATTAGAGGGCCCTACAACGTGTCGATATCACGTCTTGCGAGGATGCTGCTTTGTTGAGGTGGATGGGTTGTCGTGAAGCCCATTGGGCCTTTTGAATGGGCCATCTCTCTAGGCTGGGACTGTGAACTGTTAACACATATAGGAATTGTGCCCTCAACATGACGGGTGCGATTAAACCAGCACTAATGCACCGGATCCCATCAGAACTCCGAAGTCAAGCGTGCTTGGGCGAGAGTAGTACTAGGATGGGTGACCCCATAGGAAGTCCTCGTGTCGCACCCCCTTTTCAATATTTTTTGCCCTGGTTAGGGTTCCCAGGATACTTTATCCACAAAATCTCTATTACCGAATCCCACGGAACATTGGGCAAGACAACTTTGCTTCACGTAGAGGCCGGGCCCGCAAACCGAGGGCGTAGGGTTTGTGACCAGGTCTCCGTCGCTCCGGTGCCTATAACTTTTGATCCGTAAGGAGTTACGCGGTGCACTGCATACCGTAGCAAAGCTCTCTGAGAGCTCTACGACAGGGGCAGCTAGCTTGCTCACTGTGCCCATTTTTGGAGCCCATAATCGAACGTTTTCATCAGTTTCATGCCACTTTTCTTCTTTTGCCCTATTTTTTTGTCTCGGATCGTACGTCGTGAGCTGTTAAAAGGACGACAACCTGACTAGTGGTACATCAGAGGGCCCTACAACGTGTCGATATCACGTCTTGCGAGGATGCTGCGTTGTTGAAGCGGATGGGTTGCGTTAAGCCCATTGGGCCTTTTCAATGGGCCATCTCCCAAGGCTGGCACTGTGAACCGTTAACACATATAGGAATTGTGCCCTCAACATGACTGGTGCGATCATGCCAGCACTAATGCACTGGATCCCATCAGAACTCCGAAGTTAAGCGTGCTTGGGCGAGAGTAGTACTAGGATGGGTGACCCCCTGGGAAGTACTCGTGTTGCACACCCTTTTCAATTTTTTTTGCCCTGGTTAGGGTTGCCAAGATACTTTATCCACCAAATCACTATTACCAAATCCCACGAAACATTGGGCGAGACAACTTCACTTCATGTAG
Source organism: Ehretia macrophylla (assembly GCA_037974665.1). NCBI lineage: Eukaryota > Viridiplantae > Streptophyta > Magnoliopsida > Boraginales > Ehretiaceae > Ehretia > Ehretia macrophylla. The sequence goes on from CM075769.1 coordinate 79,354,381, forward strand.
AGGCCGGGCCCGCAAACTGAGGGCGTAGTGTTTGTGACCATGTCTCTGTCTCTCCGGTGCCCATAACTTTTGATCCGTAAGGGTTTACGTGGCGCACAACATACCGTTACAAAGCTCTCTGAGAGCTCTAGGATGGGGGCACCCAGCTTGCTCGCTTTGTCCGTTTTTGCAGCCAAAAATTGAACATTTTCATCAATTTCAGACCACTTTTCTTCTTTTGCCCTGTTTTACCGTCCCGGATCGTACGTTGTGAGCTGTTAAAAGGACGACAACCTAACTCATGGTACATCAGAGGGCCGTACAACGTGTCGATATAACGTCTTGCGAGGATGTTGCGTTGTTGAAACGGATGGGTTGTCGTTCAGCCCTTTGGGCCTTTTGAATGGGCCATCTTTCTAGGCTGGCACTGTGAACCATTAACACATATAGGAATTATGCCCTCAACATGACAGGTGCGATCATACCAGTCCTAATGCACCAGATCCCATCAGAACTCAGAAGTTAAGCGTGCTTGGGCGAGAGTAGTAGTAGGATGGGTGACCCCCTGGGAATTCCTCGTGTTGCACCCCCTTTTCAAATTTTTTTGCCCTGGTTAGGATTGCCAAGATACTTTATCCATCAAATCTCTATTACCAAATCCCACGGAACATTGGGCAATACAACTTCGCTTCACGTAGAGGCCGTGCCCGCAAACCGAGGGCGTAGGGTTTGTGAACAGGCCTCCGTCGCTCCGGTGCCCATAACTTTTGATCCGTAAGGAGTTACACGGCGCACTGCATACCGTTGCAAAGCACTCTGAGAGCTCTACGACGGGGGCAGCGAGCATGCACGCTGTGCCCATTTTTGGAGCCCAAAATTGAACATTTTCATCAGTTTTGGGCCACTTTTCTTCTTTTTCCCTGTATTTCTGTCTCGGATCGTACGTCGTTAGCTGTTAAAAGAACGACAACCTGACTCGTGGTACATCAGAGGGCCATACAACGTGTGGATATCACGTCTTGCGACGATGCTGCGTTGTTAAAGTGGATGGGTTGTCGTTAAGCCCATTGGGCCTTTTGAATGGGCCATCTCTCTAGGCTGGCACTGTGAACTGTTAACACATATAGGAATTGTGTCCTCAACATGACGGGTGCGATCGTACCAGCACTAATGCACCGGATCGCATCAGAACTCCGAAGTTAAGCGTGTTTGGGCGAGAGTAGTACTAGGATGGGTGACCCCTTGGGAAGTCCTCGTGTTGCACCCCCTTTTCAATTTTTTTTGCCCTGGTTAGGGTTGCCAAGATACTTTATCCACCAAATCTCTATTACCGAATCCCACGAAACATTGGAAAAGACAACTTCGCTTCACGTAGAGGCTGGGCACGCAAAACGAGGGCGTAGGGTTTATGACCAGGTCTCCGTCGCTTCGGTGCCCATAACTTTTGATCCATAAGGAGTTACGCGGCGCACTGCATACCGTTGCAAAGCTCTCTGAGAGTTCTACGACGGGGGCAGCGAGCTTGCTCGCTGTGCCTGTTTCTGGAGCCCAAAATTGAACGTTTTATCAATTTCAGGCCATTTTTCTTCTTTTGCCTTGTTTTTCTGTCCCGGATCGCACGTCATGAGCTGTTAAAAGAATGACAACCTGACTCGCGGTACATCAGAGGGCCGTATAATTTGTCGATATCACGTCTTGCGAGGGTGCTACGTTGTTAAAGAGGATGGGTTGTCGTTAAGCCCATTGGGCCTTTTGAATGGGCCATCTCTCTAGGCTGGCACTGTGAACCGTTAACACATATATGAATTGTGCCCTCAACATGACGGGTGCGATCATACCAGCACTAATGCACCGGATCCCATCAGAACACCGAAGTTCAGCGTGCTTGGGTGAGAGTAGTACTAGGATGGGTGACCCCTTGGGAAGTCCTCGTGTTGCACCCCCTTTTCAATTTTTTTTTGCCCTGGTTTGGGTTGCCAAAATACTTTATCCACCAAATCTCTATTACCCAATCCCACGGAACATTGGGCAAGACAACTTCACTTCACGTGGAGGCCGGGCCCGCAAACTGAGGGCGTAGGGTTTGTGACCAGGTCTCCGTCGTTCCGGTGCCTATAACTTTTGATCTGTAAGGAGTTACGCGGCGCACAACATACCGCTACAAAGCTCTCTGAGAGCTCTAGGATGGGGGCAACTATCGTCCTAGCTGTGCCCGTTTTTGTAGCCCAAAATCAAATGTTTTCATAAGTTTCAGGCCACTTTTCTTCTTTTGTCCAGTTTTTCCGTCCCGGATTGTATGTCGTCAGCTGTTAAAAGGACGCAAACTTGACTTGCGGGACATCAGAGGGCCCTACAATGTGTCGATATAATGTCTTGCAAGGATGCTGCGTTGTTGAAGCGGATGGGTTGTCGTTAAGCTCATTGGGCCTTTTGAATGGGCCATCTCTCTGGGCTGGGACTGTGAACCGTTAACACATATAGGAATTGTGCCCTCAACATGACGGGTGCGATCATACCAACACTAATGCACCGGATCCGATCAGAACTCCGAAGTTAAGCGTGCTTGGGCGAGAGTAGTACTAGGATGGGTGACCCCCTGGGAAGTCCTCGTGTTGCACCCCCTTTTCAATTTTTTTTGACCTGGTTAGGGTTGCCAAGATACTTTATCCATCAAATCTCTATTACCGAATACCACAGAACATTGGGAAATACAACTTCGCTTCACGTAGAGGCCGGGCCGGCAAACCGAGGGCGTATGGTTTGTGAACAAGTCTCCGTCGCTCCGGTGCCCATAACTTTTGATCCGTAAGGAGTTACACGGCGCACTGCATACTGTTGCAAAGCTCTCTGATAGCTCTACGACGGGGGCAGCGAGCATGCTCGCTGTGCCCATTTTTGGAGCCCAAAATCGAACGTTTTCATCAGTTTCGGGCCACTTTTCTTCTTTTGCCCTATTTTTCTATCCCGGATCGTACGTCGTGAGCTTTTAAAAGAACGACAACCTGACTCGTGGTACATCAGAGGGCCATACAACGTGTGGATATCACGTCTTGCGAGGATGCTGCGTTGTTAAAGTGGATGGGTTGTCGTTAAGGCCATTGGGCCTTTTGAATGGGCCATCTCTCTAGGCTGGCACTGTGAACCGTTAACACATATAGGAATTGTGCCCTCAACATGACGGGTGCGATCGTACCAGTACTAATGCACCGGATCCCATCAGAACTCCGAAGTTAAGCGTGTTTGGGCGAGAGTAGTACTAGGATGGGTGACCCCTTGGGAAGTCCTCGTGTTGCACCCCCTTATCAATTTTTTTTGCCCTGGTTAGGGTTGCCAAGATACTTTATCCACCAAATCACTATTACCGAATCCCACGGAACATTGGGAAAGACAACTTCGCTTCACGTAGAGGCTGGGCCCGCAAACCGAGGGCGTAGGGTTTATGACCAGGTCTCCGTCGCTTCGGTGCCCATAACTTTTGATCCATAAGGAGTTACGCGGCGCACTGCATACCGTTGCAAAGCTCTCTGAGAGTTCTACAACAGGCAGCGAGCTTGCTCATTGTGCCTGTTTTTGAAAGCCCAAAATTGAACGTTTCATTAGTTTCAAGCCATTTTTCTTCTTTTGCCCTGTTTTTCTATCCCGGATCGCACGTCGTGAGGTGTTAAAAGAACGAAAACCTGACTCGCGGTACATCAGAGGGCCATACAATGTGTCGATATCACATCTTGCAAGGATGCTGCGTTGTTAAAGAGGATGGGTTGTCGTAAAGCCCATTGGGCCTTTTGAATGGGCCATCTCTCTAGGCTGGCACTGTGAACCGTTAACACATATAGGAATTGTGCCCTCAACATGACGGGTGCGATCATACCAGCACTAATGCACCGGATCCCATCAGAACACCGAAGTTCAGCGTGCTTGGGTGAGAGTAGTACTAGGATGGGTGACCCCTTGGGAAGTCCTCGTGTTACACCCACTTTTCAATTTTTTTTTGCCCTGGTTTGGGTTGCCAAAATACTTTATCCACCAAATCTCTATTACCGAATCCCACGGAACATTGGGCAAGACAACTTCACTTCACGTGGAGGCCGGGCCCGCAAACTGAGGGCGTAGGGTTTGTGACCAGGTCTCCGTCATTCCGGTGCCTATAACTTTTGATCTGTAAGGAGTTACGCGGCGCACAACATACCGCTACAAAGCTCTCTGAGAGCTCTAGGATGGGGGCAACCATCGTCCTAGCTGTGCCCATTTTTGCAGCCCAAAATCAAACGTTTTCATCAGTTTCAGGCCACTTTTCTTCTTTTGTCCTGTTTTTCCGTCCTGGATCGTATGTCGTGAGCTGTTAAAAGGACGCAAACCTGACTCGCGGGACATCAGATGGCCCTACAACGTGTCGATATAATGTCTTGCGAGGATGCTGCGTTGTTGAAGTGGATGGGTTGTCGTTAAGCCCATTGGGCCTTTTGAATGGGCCATCTCTCTAGGCTGGGACTGTGAACCGTTAACACATATAGGAATTGTGCCCTCAACATGACGGGTGCGATCATACCAACACTAATGCACCGAATCCGATCAGAACTCTGAAGTTAAGCGTGCTTGGGCGAGAGTAGTACTATGATGGATGACCCCCTAGGAAGTCCTCGTGTTGCATCCCATTTTCAATTTTTTTTGCCCTGGTTAGGGTTGCCAAGATACTTTATCCATCAAATCTCTATTACCGAATCCCACGGAACATTGGGCAATACAACTTCGCTTCACGTAGAGGTCGGGCCCGCAAACCGAGGGCGTATGGTTTGTGAACTAGTCTCCGTCTCTCCGATGCCCATAACTTTTGATCCGTAAGGAATTACACGGCGCACTGCATACCGTTGCAAAGCTCTCTGAGAGCTCTACGATGGGGGCAGCGAGCACACTCGCTGTGCTTAATTTGGAGCCCAAAATCGAATGTTTTCATCAGTTTCGGGCCACTTTTCTTCTTTTGCCCTGTTTTTCTGTCCTGGATCGTACGTCGTGAGCTGTTAAAAGAATGACAACCTGACTCGCTATACATCAGAGGGCCATACAACGTGTATATATCACGTCTTGCGAGGATGCTGCATTGTTAAAGCGGATGGGTTGTCGTTAAGCCCATTGGGCCTGTTGAATGGGCCATCTCTCTAGGCTGGCACTGTGAACCGTTAACACATATAGGAATTGTGCCCTCAACATGCCGGGTGCGATCACACCAACACTAATGCACCGGATCCGATCAGAACTACGAAGTTAAGCGTGCTTGGGCGAGAGTACTACTAGGATGGGTGACCCCCTGGGAAGTCCTCGTGTTGCACCCCCTTTTCAATTTTTTTTGCCCTGGTTAGGGTTGCCAAGATACTTTATCCATCAAAACTCTATTACCGAATCACACGGAACATTGGGCAATACAATTTCGCTTCACGTAGAGGCCGGGCCTACAAACCGAGGGTGTATGGTTTGTGAACAGGTCTTCTTCGCTCCAGTGCCCATAACTTTTGATTCGTAAGGACTTACACGGCGCACTGCATACCGTTGCAAAGCTCTCTGAGAGCTCTACAACGGGGGCAGCGAGTATGTTCGTTGTGCCCAATTTTGGATCCCAAAATCGAACGATTTCATCAGTTTTGGGCCACTTTTCTTCTTTTGCCATGTTTTTCTATCCCGGATCATACGTCGTGAGCTGTTAAAAGAACGACTACCTGACTCGCTGTACATCAGAGGGCCATACAACGTGTTGATATCACGTCTTGCGAGGATGCTGCGTTGTTAAAGCGGATGGGTTGTCGTTAAGCCCATTGGGCCTTTTGAATGGGCCATCTCTCTAGGCTAACACTGTGAACCGTTAACACATATAGGGATTGTGCCCTCAACATGACGGGTGTGATCATACCAGCACTAATGCACCGGATCCCATTAGAACTCCGAAGTTAAGCGTGTTTAGGCGAGAGTACTACTAGGATGGGTGACCCCCTGGGAAGTCCTCGTGTTGCACCCCCTTTTCAATTTTTTTTGCCCTGGTTAGGGTTGCCAAGATACTTTATCCACCAAATCTCTATTACCGAATCCCACGGAACATTAGGAAAGACAACTTCGCTTCACGTAGAGGCTGGGCCCGCAAACCAAGGGCGTAGGGTTTATGACCAGGTCTCTGTCGCTTCGGTGCCCATAAATTTTGATCCGTAAGGAGTTACGTCGCGCACTGCATACCGTTGCAAAGCACTCTGAGAGTTCTACGATCGGGGCAGCGAGCTTGCTGCTGTGCCCGTTTCTGGAGCCCGAAATTGAACGTTTTCATCAATTTCAGGCCATTTTTCTTCTTTTACCCTGTTTTTCTGTCCCGGATCGTACGTCGTGAGCTGTTAAAAGAACGACAACCTGACTCGCGGTACATCAGAGGGCCATACAACGTGTCAATATCACGTCTTGCGAGGATGCTGTGTTGTTAAAGCGGATGGGTTGTCGTTAAGCCCATTGGGCCTTTTGAATGGGCCATCTCTCTAGGCTGGCACTGTGAACCGTTAACACATATAGGAATTGTGCCCTCAACATGATGGGTGCCATCATACCAGCACTAATGCACCGGATCCCATCAGAACACCGAAGTTCAGCGTGCTTGGGTGAGAGTAGTACTAGGATGGGTGACTCCTTGGGAAGTCCTCGTGTTGCACCCCCTTTTCAATTTTTTTTTGCCCTGGTTTGGGTTGCCAAAATACTTTATCCACCAAATCTCTATTACCGAATCCCACGGAACATTGGGCAAGACAACTTCACTTCACGTAGAGGCCGAGCCTGCAAACTTAGGGCGTAGGGTTTGTGACCAGGTCTCCGTCGCTCCGGTGCCTATAACTTTTGATCTGTAAGGAGTTACGCGGCGTACAGCATACCGTTACAAAGCTCTCTGAGAGCTCTAGGATGGGGGCAGCTATTGTCCAAGCTGTGCCCTTTTTTCCAGCACAAAATCAAACATTTTCATCAGTTTCAGGCCATTTTTCTTCTTTTGTCCTGTATTTCCGTCCCGGATCGTATGTCGTGAGCTGTAAAAAGGACGTAAACCTGACTCGCGGGACATTAGAGGGCCCTACAACGTGTCGATATAACGTTTTGCGAGGATGCTGCGTAGTTGAAGCGGATGGGTTGTCGTTAAGCCCATTGGGCATTTTGAATGGGCTATCTCTCTAGGCTGGGACTGTGAACGGTTAACACATATAGGAATTATGCCCTCAACACGACGGGTGCGATCATACCGACACTAATGCACCGGATTTGATCAGAACTCCGAAGTTAAGCGTGCTTGGGCGAGAGTTGTACTTGAATGGGAGACCCCCTGGGAAGTCCTCGTGTTGCACGCCCTTTTCAATTCTTTTTGCCCTAGTTAGGGTTGCCAAGATACTTTATCCACCAAATCTGTATTGCCAAATCCCACGGAACAATGGGCAAGACAACTTCGCTTCACGTAGAGGTCGGGCCCACAAACCGAGTGCGTATGGTTTGTGACCGGGTCTCCATCGCTCCGGTGCCCATAACTTTTGATCCGTAAGGAGTTAAGCGGCGCACAGCACACTGTTGCAAAGCTCTCTGAGAGCTCTACGACGGGGGCAGCCAGCTTGCTCTGTTAGCCCATTTTGGGAGCCCAAAATCTAACGTTTTCATCAGTTTCAGTCCACTTTTCTTCTTTTGCTCTGTTTTTCTGTCCCAGATCGTACGTCGTGAGCTGCTAAAAGGATGACAACCTGACTCGCGGGACATCAGAGGGCCCAACAAAGTGTCGATATCACGTCTTGCGAGGATGATGCATTGTTGAAGCGGATGGGTTGTCGTTAAGCCAGTTGGGCCTTTTGTATGGGCCATCTCTCTAGGCTGGCACTGTGAACCGTTAACATATATTGGAATTGTGCCATCAACAAGACTGGTGCGATCATACGAGCACTAATGCACCGGATCCCATCAGAACTCCGAAGTTAAGCATACTTGGGCTAGAGTAGTACTAGTATGGGTGACCCCCTGGGAAGTACTCGTGTTGCACCCCCTTTTCAATTTTTTTTGCCCTGGTTAGGGTTGCCAAGATACTTTATCCACCAAATCTCTATTATCGAATCCCACGGAACATTGGGCAAGATAACTTCGCTTCACGTAGAGGCCGGGCCTGCAAAATGAGGGCGTAGAGTTTGTGACCAGGTCTCCGTCGCTCTGGCGCCCATAACTTTTGATCCGTAAGGAGTTACGCGGCGAACATCGTACAGTTACAACGCTCTCTGAGAGCTCTAGGATGGGGGCATCAAGGTTGCTCGTTGTGCCCTTTTTGGAGTCCAAAATCGAACATTTTCATCAGTTTCAGTCCACTTTTCCTCTTTTCCCCTATTTTTTCGTCCTAGATTGTACGTCGTGAGCTGTTAAAAAGACGACCACCTGACTCGCGGGACATTAGAGGGCCCTACAACGTGTCGATATCACGACTTACGAGGATGCTGGCTTGTTGAAGCGGATGGGTTGTCGTTAAGCCCATTGGGCCTTTTGAATGGGCCATCTCTCTAGGCTGACACTGTGAACCGTTAACACATATAGGAATTGTGCCCTCAACATGACGGGTGCAATCACACCAGCACTAATGCACCGGATCCCATCAGAACTCCGAAGTTAAGGGTGCTTGGGCGAGAGTAGTACTAGGATGGGTGACCCCTTGGGAAGTCCTCGTGTTGCACCTCCTTTTCAATTTTTTTTGCCCTCGTTAGGGTTGCCAAGATACATTATCCACCAAATCTCTATTACCGAATCCCACGGAACATTGGGCAAGACAAATTCGCTTCACGTAGAGGTCGGGCCCGCAAACCGAGGGCGTAAGGTTTGTGACCAGGTCTCCGTCGCTCCGATGCCCATAACTTTTGATCCGTAAGGAGTTACGCGGCACACAGCATACCGTTGCAAAGCTCTCTGAGAGCTCTATTACGGGGGAAGCCAGCTTGCTCTGTGTGCCCGTTTTGGGAGCCCAAAATCTTACGTTTTCATCAGTTTCAGTCCACTTTTCTTCTTTTGCTCTGTTTTTCCGTCCCAGATCGTACATCGTGAGCTGTTAAAAGGATGACAACCTGACTCGTGGGGCATCAGAGTGCCCTACAAAGTGTCGATATCACGTCTTGCGAGGATGCTGCGTTGTTGAAGCGAATAGGTTGTCGTTAAGCCCATTGGGCCTTTTGTATGGGCCATCTCTCTACGCTGGCACTGTGAACCTTTAACACATATAGGAATTGTGCCTTCAAGAAGACGGGTGCAATCATAACAGCACTGATGCACCGGATCCCATCAGAACTCCGAACTTAAGCGTACTTGGGCTAGAGTAGTACTAGGATGGGTAACCCCCTGGGAAGTACTCGTGTTGCACCCCCTTTTCAATTTTTTTTGCCCTGGTTAGGGTTGCCAAGATACTTTATCCACCAAATCTCTATTACCGAATCCCACAGAACATTGGGCAAGCCAACTTCGCTTCACGTAGAGGCCGGGCCCGCAAACTGAGGGCGCAGGGTTTGTGACCAGGTCTCTGTCGCTCCGGTGCCTATAACTTTTGATCCGTAAGGAGTTACGCGGTGAACAGCATACAGTTACAACGCTCTCTGAGAGCTCTAGGACGGGGGCAGCAAGGTTGCTCGTTGTGCCCCTTTTGGATTCCAAAATCGAACATTTTCATCAGTTTCGGGCCACTTTTCTTCTTTTGCCCTGTTTTTTCGTCCTGTATCGTACGTCGTGAGCTGTTAAAAGGACGACAACCTGACTCGTGGGACATTAGAGGGCCCTACAACGTGTCGATATCACGTCTTGCGAGGATGCTGGCTTGTTGAAGCGGATGGGTTGTCGTTAAGCCCATTGGGCCTTTTGAATGGGCCTTCTCTCTAGGCTGACACTGTGAACCGTTAACACATATAGGAATTGTGCCCTCAACATGACGGGTGCAATAACACTAGCACTAATGCACCGGATCCCATCAGAACTCCCATGCTTGGGCAAGAGTAGTACTAGGATGGGTGACCCCTTGGGAAGTCCTCGTGTTGCACCCCATTTTCAATTTTTTTTGACCTGGTCAGGGTTGCCAGGATACATTATCCACCAAATCTCTATTACCGAATCCCACGGAACATTGGGCAAGACAACTTTGCTTCATGTAGAGGCCGGGCCCACAAACCGAGGGCGTGGGGTTTGTGACCAAGTCTCCGTTGCTCTAGTGCTCATAACTTTCGATATGTAAGGAGTTACGCGGCGCACAGAATATCATTCCAAAGCTCTCTGAGAGCTCTACGACAGGGGCAGCGAGCATTCTCGCTATGCCTATTTTTGGAGCCAAAATCGAATGTTTTCAATAGTTTCAGTCTACTTTTCTTCGTTTGCTCTTTTTTTTCGTCCCGGATAGTACGTCATGATCTGTTAAAAGGACGACAACCTAACTCGCGGAGCATCAGAGGGCCCTACAACGTGTCGATATCATGTCTTGCGAGATTGCTGCGTTGTTGAAGCGGATGGGTTGTGGTTAAGCCCATTGGTACTTGTGAATGGGCCATCTCTCTATGCTGGCACTATGAACCGTTAACACATATAGGAAATGTGCCCTCAACATGACGGGTGCGATCATACCAGCACTAATGCACCAGATCCCACCAGTACTCCGAAGTTGAGCGTGCTTGGGCGAGAGTAGTACTAGGAAGGGCGATCCCCTGGGAAGTCCTCGTGTTGCACCCCCTTTTCAATTTTTTTTGCCCTGGTTAGGGTTGCCAAGATACTTTATCCACCAAATCTCTATTACCGAATCCCACGGAACATTGGGCAAGACAACTTCGCTTCACGTAGAGGCCGGGCCAGCAAACCGAGGGCGTAGGGTTTGTGACCAGGTCTCCATCGCTCCGGTGCCCATAACTTTTGATCTGTAAGGAGCTACGCGGTGCACAGCATACCGTTGCAAAGCTCTCTGAGAGCTCTATGACGGGAGCAGCTCGCTCGCTCGCTGTGCCCCATTTTGTCACCCAAATTCTAACGTTTTCATCAGTTTCAGGCCACTTTTCTACTTTTACCCTATTTTTTTCTCCCGGATCGTACGTTGTGAGTTGTTAAAAGGACGACAACCTGTCTCGCTGTACATTAGAGAGCCCTACAACGTGTCGATATCACGTCTTGCGAGGATTCTGCGTTGTTAAAGGGGATGGGTTATCGTTAAGCCCATTAGACCTTTTGAATGGGCCATCTCTCTAGGCTGGCATTGTGAACCGTTAACACATATAGGAATTGTGCCCTCAACATGACGGGTGCGATCATACTAGCACTAATGCATCGGATCCCATCAGAACACCCAAATTAAGCGTGCTTGGGAGAGAGTAGTACTAGGATGGGTGACCCCCGGGGAAGTCCTCGTGTTGCACCCCCTTTTAAATTTTTTTTTCCCTAGTTAGGGTTGTCAAGATACTTTATCCACCAAATCTCTATTACCGAATCCCACGGAACATTGGGCAAGACAACTTCGCTTCACGTAGAGGCCAGGCCCGGAAACTGAGGGCTTAGGATTTGTAACCAGGTCTCCGTCGCTCCAGTGCTCCTAACTTTTGATCCGTAAGGAGTTACGCGGCGCACAGCATACCGTTGCAAAGCTCTCTAAGAGATCTATGACCAGGGCAGCCAGCTTGCTCGCTATGCCCATTTTTGGAGGGCAAAATCGAACGTTTTCATCAGTTTCAGTCCACTTTTTTCTTTTGCTCTATTTTTTCGTCCCGGATCATACGTCGTGAGCTGTTAAAAGGATGACAACCTAACTCGCGGGACATCAGAGGGCCCCACAACGTGTCAATATCACGTCTTGCGAGGTTGTTGCATTGTTGAAGCAGATGGATTGACGTTAAGCCCATTGGGACTTGTGAATGGGCCATCTCTCAAGGCTGGCACTATGAACCATTAACACTTATAGGAATTGTGCCCTCAACATGACGGGTGCGATCATACCAGCACTAATGCACCGGATCCCATCAAAACTCCGAAGTTGAGCGTGCTTGGGCGAGTGTAGTACTAGGATGGGTAATCCCCTGGGAAGTCCACGTGTTGTACCCCCTTTTCAATTTTTTTTGCCCTGGTTAGGATTGCCAAGGTACTTTATCCACCAAATCTCTATTACCAAATACCACGGACCATTGGGCAAGATAACTTCGCTTCACGTAAAGGCCGAGCCCGCAAACCGACGGCGTAGGGTTTGCGACCAGGACTCTGTCACTCCGATGCCCATAACTTTTCATCCGTAAGGAGTTACGCGCTGCATAGCATACCGTTGCAAATCTCTCTGAGAGCTCTACGACGGGGGCAGGGAGCTCGCTCGCTGTATCTATTTTTGGAGCCCAAAATCGAACGTTTTCATCAGTTTCAGGCCACTTTTCTTCTTTTGCCTATTTTTTCCTCTTGGATCATACGTCGTGAGCCGTTAAAAGGATGACAACCTGTGTCGCGGTAAATCAGAAGGCCCTACAACGTGTTGATATCACGTCTTGTGAGGATGCTGCGTTGTTGAAGCGGATGGGTTGTCGTTAAGCCCATTGGGCCTTTTGAATGGGCCATCTCTCTAGGCTGGCACTGTGAACCGTTAACACATATAGGAATTGTGCCCTCAACATGACGGATGCGATCATACCAGCATTAATGCACCGGATCCCATCAGAACTCCGAAGTTAAGCGTGCTTGGGCGAGAGTAGTACTAGGATGGGTGACCCCCTGCGAAGTCCTCGTGTTGCACCCCCCTTTCAATTTTTTTTGCCCTGGTTAGGGTTGCCAAGATACTTTATCACCCAAATCTCTTTTACCAAATCCCACGGAACATTGGGCAAGACAACTTCACTTCACGTAGAGGCCGGGCCCGCAAACCGAGGGCGTAGGGTTTGTGACCAGGTCTACGTCATTCCGATGCCCATAACTTTTGATCCGCAAGGAGTTACATGGCGTACATCATACCGTTGTAAAGCTCTCTGAGAGCTCTACGACGAGTGCAGCCAGCTTGCTCGTTGTGCTCATTTTTGGAGACCAAAATTGAACATTTTCATCAGTTTCAAGCCACTTTTATTCTTTTGCTCTTTTTTTTCGTCCCGGATCGTACGTCATGAGCTGTTAAAAGGACGACAACCTGACTCGCGGGACATCAGAGCGCCCTACAGCATGTCGAGATCACGTCTTGCGAGGATGCTGCGTTGTTGCAGCGGATGGGTTGTCGTTAAGCCCTTTGGGCCTTTTGAATGGGCCATCGCTCTAGGCTCGGACTGTGAACTGTTAACACATATAGGAATTGTGCCCTCAACATGACGGGTGCGATCATACCAGCACTAATGCACCGGATCCAATCAGAACTCCGAAGTTAAGCGTGCTTGGGTGAGAGTAGTACTAGGATGGGTGACCCCCTAGGAAGTCCTCGTCTTGCACCCCCTTTTTAATTTTTTTTTGCCCTGATTAGGGTTGCCAAGATACTTTACCCACCAAATCTCTTTTACCGAATCTCACGGAACAATGGGCAAGACAACTTCGCTTCACGTAGAGGACGGGCCCGCAAACCGAGGGCGTTGGGTTTGTCACCAGGTCTCCGTCGCTCCGGTGCCCATAACTTTTGATCCGTAACGAGTTACGCAGCGCACAGCATACCGTTGCAAAGCTCTCAGGGAGCTCTACGACGGGGGCTGCCAGCTTGCTCGCTGTGCCCTTTTTGGAGCCCAAAATCGAATGTTTTCATCAGTTTCAGGCCACTTTTCTTCTTTTGCTCTGTTTTTCCATCCCGGATCGTACGTCGTGAGCTGTTAAAAGGACGACAACCTGACTCGTGGTACATCAGAGGACCCTACAATGTGTCGATATCACGTCTTGCGAGGATGCTGCGTTGTTGAAGCGAATGGGTTGTCGTTAAGCCCATTGGGCCTTTTGAATGGGCCATCTATCTAGGTTGGGACTGTGAACCGTTAACACATATAGGAATTGTGCCCTCAACATGACGGGTGCAATCATACCAGCACTAATGCACCGGATCCCATCAGAACTCCGAAGTTAAGCGTGGTTGGGCGAGAGTAGTACTATGTGACGCCCGAGATTTAGCCTAATTACTGTTGCATCCCTTGTTTGCGCATTTACTTTTGTGCTTTGCTAACTGACTTCTATGACTACTATTCACTTCATTTTTAAACTGCCTTCTATTAGTTAATTAGCATTTTTATTAAATCATATTAATTGTTAGAGTAGTGGGAAAAATGTGCAATTGAGCTAGAGGCGATAGGAGAGCTCGTTTGGAAAATAATTTTTGTAGTTGAATGAATAGTGTTACGTAAAATAACTTAGAGATTTAATTAGCTAGCCTATGTTTTACACTTTAGGCTTGTTTCTAAGCTATCTACGCTCATTTTAGGAGTCCAGTTAAGCCCCCACCATGACCCCACCTCAACTAAACTTCACCATATAAACACATAAGCACCAAAACACAAAACAAAAAGAAAAAATTGGGCAGAAATACTGTAGCAGGGCCGAGAGCAGCTAGGAGAGGAGAAAAACTGATTTTTGCTCTTCAACTCTTCGATTCAAGCCACTCCAAGCCTAGAGCAACTAGATTAGGGTGTGTGCAAGCTTCCTAGAGGCTCCTACGCGCATTGGTGAGGGATTTCACAGCTTGTTTTTGCATTTCTAAATAGTTGTCAATTTCTTGATTTGTTGAAAATGTGATCAAATGCTATTGTATGAGTTATCTATGCTAATATACCATCTATATGAATGCTAGAGAACACATTTGAGCCGTTGTTTCGCTTTTTAAACGGTTAGAATCATTAATTTGAAATTTTGGGTGAATAGTGACATTTTTCTAGGATTTTGCGTAATTGCTCGAATTAGCTTGATTCAATGCTTCGAATAGACGCCTTAGGTGCTAGTGAAGGTAACCTAATAGCCCCGTGCACTTGCATTGTCCTTAAATCGCTTAAAATGGAAAATAGCCGACTTTAACTTGGGGCTTTCGGGGTTAATGCGAATCCGGGTGAATTCGGACTTCAATTCTAGTATCCTCAAGCTACCTAGGTGCTATAGAAGCCTTGATATCCCTTGTTTGAAGCCCGGACAATGTAGGTGTAGTTTAAAGCCATAAGAGGAAAATTGGGGCTTTCAGGGTAATTGCGGGTATTTGAATGAGTTAGAGGGTTGAGAGGGTACCTTGAGGGTTAGTTAGAAAGTTAGAAAAGTTTCCTTTGAAAATGGAATCATTAACCTTGGTTTGGAAGAGAAATAGTTTGAAAAACAAAGAGGTTTATGAGCTATTTCGGTTGACTCACACTTCTAAACCCATGGCATAACTTCTTGAGCGTTTATATGTGGTTTCAAGTTGTTTTGAAGCTTTTGGTGTGATTCTATACTTAACTTGCATATGTCTCCTTGTAAAATTGCATATTTGCTTATATAATTGTTCTATTCTAATTGCATCGAGGTCAACCTACTTTGTTGATCCTCCTATGTGTTAATGCTTATATTGTTGCTATTAACTTGCCATTGTTAAGTGCATTGCATAGTGGTTGCGCAACCATAGTGTCAGGGGCGGATGTGTTGAATATCGGCTGGGCGGCAGAGGGCTTGCCGGTGGATATTCAAACTCCGTGCCCTAGTCCCTCATTCGCCTGGTCCGGAGATTGCCAGGGGATGTTGGGTCGTAGGATTCGGGGTACATCCGGAGTACACCCACTGGAGTGTTTGGGGTTATGCCGGCTTATCGTGATCGTGCTCATGGTTCGTGGATCGTGATTGAAGACCTGTGAAGATTGGTGTATAGGGGATTGTGTGAAATGTATCCTTTTAAATGTGTGGTTATTTAAGTTATCATTGTTTCTTTAATTGTCTAAGTGATATTGTTGTATAATTGTATTATCTGTTGCATTGCACGCCCCGGGACTATATCCCTCACTGGGCAACAGTGGTTGCTCATACCTCGATATCTGTTTCAGGAGACGCTGAGGGTGATCCCTAGCTTGTTGAGTTAGTTGAGGAAGAAGAAGTTCAGATTGAGCCTTTACCTTAGTTGCTGTGCCTGATAGCTTGAGGTGGTTAATGAATTTGCTGCTATGTGGAAGATTCATCTGATTATCTTATGTATTATTTTGTAGCCTAAGGGCTATGTATATGCTTGTTGTATAAGTTGAAGACTAGTTGGTTGTGTTGTAGATTTGAAAGCCTATGTACTGTAATAACTTATGATCTACTTCTATTCGCTTTGCTTGCTTGGGAGTGAATGGCGTAAAGTAGAAATGTTTGACCTTTCAATTATGTTTAATTGATTTCCTAGGATGTCATGACTATAAAACTATGTTGATAACAAGTTCTCGCATGCTTGTGTGTTTTGGAACTATTGTGTACCATAAGGCTCGGATGGCCTTAGAATTTTGTTGTTTAATTAAGAACAGCTTGTATTGTATTGTTGGGACTTTGTTTGAGTGTTTACAGGTTTTTAGAATGTCCACGGTACAGGGGAGACTCTGTCCGTGTGTCGGGTCCGGACTTAACCTTTAGCTTGGGGGTTGGGTCGGGGCGTGACATACTAGGTTGGGTAACCCCCATGGAAGTCCTCGTGTTGCACCCCCTTTTAAATTTTTTTTTCCCTAGATAGGTTTGCCAAGATACTTTATCCACCAAATCTCTATTACCGAATCCCACGGAACATTGGGAAGACAACTTCGCTTCACGTAGAGGCCGGGCCTGCAAACTGAGGGCGTAGGGTTTGTGACCTGGTCTCCGTCGCTCCGGTGCCCATAACTTTTTATCTGTAAGGAGTTACGCAGCGCACAGCATACCGTTGCAAAGCTCTCTGAGATCTCTACGACGGTGGCAGGGAGCTTCCTCGTTGTGCCCATTTTTGGAGCCCAAAATCGAACGTTTTCATCATTTTTAGGCCACTTTTCTCCGTTTGCCCTATTTTTTTGTCCCGGGTCATACGTCATGAGCTTTTAAAACGACTCGCGGTACATCAGAGGGCCCTACAACATGTCGATATCACGTATTGTGAGGGTGCTACGTTGTTGATGCAGATGGGTTGTTGTTAAGCCCATTGGGTCTTTTGAATGGGCCATCTCTCTAGGCTGGAACCGTGAACCGTTAACACATATTGGAATTGTGCCCTCAACATGACGGGTGCAATCATACCAGCACTAATGCACCGGATCCCATCAGAGCTATGAATTTAAGCGTGCTTGGGCGAGAGTAGTTCTAGGATGGGTGACCCCCTGGGAAGTCCTCGTGTTGCACCCCCTTTTCAATTTTTTTTTCCCTGGTTAGGGTTGCCAAGATACTTTATCCACCAACTCTCTATTACCGAATCCCACGGAACATTGGGCAAGACGACTTCGCTTCACGTAGAGGCCGGGCCCGCAAACTAAGGGTGTAGGGTTTGTGACCAGGTCTCCGTCGCTCCGATGCCCATAACTTTTGATCCGTAAAGAGTTACGCGGCGCCCAGCATACCGTTACAAAGTTATCTGAGAGCTCTAGGACGGGGACAGCCAGCTTGCTTGCTGTGCCCCTTTTTGCGGCCCAAAATAGAACGTTTTCATCAGTTTCACTTTTCTTCTTCTGCCCTATTTTCCCATCCCGGATTGTACGCTGTGAGTTGTTAAAAGGACGACAACCTGACTCGCGGGACATCATAGGGCCTTACAATGTGTCGATATCAAGTCTTGCGAAGATGCTGCGTTGTTGAAGCGGATGGGTTGTCGTTAAGCCCATTGGGCCTTTTGAATGGGCCATCTCTCTAGGCTGGCACTATGAACCGTTAACACATATAGGAATTGTAACCTCAACATGACGGGTGCGATCACACCAGCATTAATGCACCTGATCCCATCAGAACTCCGAAGTTAGGTGTGCTTGGGCGAGAGTAGTACAAGGATGGGTGACCCCTAGGGAAGTCCTCGTATTGCACCCCCTTTCCAAATTTTTTTGCCCTGGTTAGGGTTGACAAGATACTTTATGCACCAAATCTCTATTACCGAATCCCACGGAACATTGGTCAAGACAACTTCGCTTGACGTAGAGATCGGGCCCGCAAACCGAGGGCGTAGGGTTTGTGACCAGGTCTCCGTTGCTCCGTAAGGAGTTACGCGGCGCACAGTATACCGTTGCAAATCTCTTTGAGAGCTCTAGGACGGGGGCAGCTAGCTTGCTCGCTATGCCCCTTTTTGAAGCTCAAAATTGAACGTTTTCATCAGTTTCAGGTCACTTTTCTTCTTTTGCCCTGTTTTTCCATCCCGGATCGTACATCGTGAGGTGTTAAAAGGACGACAACCTGACTCGTGGGACATTAGAGGGCCCTACAACGTGTCGATATCACGTCTTGCGAGGATGCTACATTGTTGAAGCGGATGGGTTGTCGTTAAGCCTATTAGGCCTTTTGAATGGGCTATCTCTCTAGGCTGGGACTGTGAATCGTTAACACAAATAGGAATTGTGCCCTCAACATGACGGGTGCGATCATACCAGCACTAATGCACCGGATCCCAACATAACTCCGAAGTTAATCGTGCTTGGGCGAGAGTAGTACTAAGATGGGTGACCCCTTGGGAAGTCCTCGTGTTGCACCCCTTTTTCAATTTTTTTTGCCCTGGTTAAGGTTGCCAAGATACTTTATCAACAAAATCCCTATTACCGAATCGCACGGAACATTGGGCAGGATAATTTCGCTTTACGTAGAGGCCGGGCCCGCAAACCGAGGGCGTAGGGTTTGTGACCAGGTCTCCGTCGCTCCGGTGCCCATAAATTTTGATCCGTAAGGAGTTACGTGGTGCACAGCATACCGTTGCAAAGCACTCTGAGAGCTCTACGATGGGGGCAGCCAGCTTGCTCGCTGTGCCCGATTTTTGGAGCCCAAAATTGAACGTTTTCATCAGTTTCAAGCCACATTTCTTCCTTTGCCCTATTTTTAGGTCCCGGATCATACGTCGTGAGCTGTTAAAAGGACGACAACCTGACTCGCCGTACATTAGATGGCCCTACAACGTGTCGATATCACATATTTTTTAGGATGCTGCGTCGTTGAAGCGGATGGGTTGTCGTTAAGCCCATTGGGCCTTTTGAATGGGCCATCAGTCTAGGTTGGGACTGTGAACCGTTAACACATATAGGAATTGTGCACTCAACATGACGGGTGCGATCACACCAGCACTAATACATCGGATCCCATCTGAACTCCGAAGTTAAGCGTGCTTGGGCGAGAGTAGTACTAGGATGGGTGACCCCCTGGGAAGTCCTCGTGTTGCACCCCCTTTTCAATTTTTTTTGCCTTGGTTAGTGTTGCCAAGATACTTTATCCACCAAATCTCTATTACCGAGTCGCATGGAACATTGGGAAAGACAACTTCGCTTCACGTAGAGGCTGGGACCGCAAATCGAGGGCATAGGGATTGTGACCAAGTCTCCGTCGCTCCGGTGCCCATAACTTTTGATGTGTAAGGAGTTACACGGTGCACAACATACCGTTGCAAATCTCTCTGAGAGCTCTACGACGGGGGCAGTGAGGTTACTTGTTGTGCTCATTTTTGGAGGCAAAAATCGAACGTTTTCATGAGTTTCAGGCCACTTTTCGTCTTTTCCCTATTTTTCCGTCTTGTATTGTACGTCATGAGCTGTTAAAAGGACGACAACTTGACTCGCGGGACATCAGAGGGCCTTACAATATGTCGATGTCACGTCTTGCGAGGATGTTGCATTGTTGAAGCGGATGGATTGTCGTTAAGCCCATTGGGCCTTTTCAATGGGCCATATCTCTAGGCTGGCACTGTGAACCGTTAACGCATATAGGAATTTTGCACTCAACATGACGGGTGCGATCACACCAGCACTAATGCACCGGATCCCATCAGAACTCCGAAGTTAAGCGTGCTTGGGCGAGAGTAGTACTAGGATGGGTGACCCCTTGGGAAGTCTTCGTGTTGCACCCCCTTTTCAATTTTTTTTGCCCTGGTTAGGTTTGCCAAGATACTTTATCCACCAACTCTCTATTACCGAATCCCACGGAACATTGGGCAAGACGACTTCGCTTCATGTAGAGGCCGGGCCCGCAAACTAAGGGTGTAGGGTTTGTGACCAGGTCTCCGTCGCTCCGATGCCCATAACTTTTGAGCCATAAGGAGTTACGCGGCGCCCAGCAAACCGTTACAAAGTTCTCTCAGAGCTCTAGGGCGGGGACAGCCAGCTTGCTTGCTGTGCCCCTTTTTGGGGCCCAAAATCGAACGTTTTCATCAGTTTCACTTTTCTTCTTCTGCCCTGTTTTCCCATCCCGGATTGTACGTCGTGAGCTGTTAAAAGGATGACAACCTGACTCGCGGGACATCATAGGGCCTTACAATGTGTCGATATCACGTCTGGCGAAGATGCTGCATTGTTGAAGCGGATGGGTTGTCGTAAGCCCATTGGGCCTTTTGAATGCGCCATCTCTCTAGGCTGGCACTATGAACCGTTAACACATATAGGAATTGTACCCTCAACATGACGGGTGCGATCACACCGGCACTAATGCACCGGATCCAATCAGAACTCCGAAATTAGGTGTGCTTGGGCGAGAGTAGTACAAGGATGGGTGACCCCCAGGGAAGTCCTCGTGGTGCACCCCCTTTCCAATTTTTTTTTCCCTGGTTAGGGTTGACAAGATACTTTATCCACCAAATCTCTATTACCGAATCCCACGGAACATTGGTCAAGACAACTTCGCTTCACGTAGAGGCTGGGCCCGCAAACCGAGGGCGTAGGGTTTGTGACCAGGTCTCCGTTGCTCCGTAAGGAGTTACGCGACGCACAGCATACCGTTGCAAATCTCTTTGAGAGCTCTACGACGGGGGCAGCTAGCTTGCTCGCTATGCCCCTTTCTGAAGCTCAAAATTGAACGTTTTCATCAGTTTCAGGCCACTTTTCTTCTTTTGCCCTATTTTTCTATCCCGGATCGTACGTCGTGAGCTGTTAAAAGGACGACAACCTTACTCGCGGGACATTAGAGGGCCCTACAACGTGTCGATATCACGTCTTGCGAGGATGCTACGTTGTTGAAGCGGATGGGTTGTCGTTGAGCCCATTGGGCCTTTTGAATGGGCTATCTCTCTAGGCTGGGACTGTGAATCGTTAACACAAATAGGAATTGTGCCCTCAACATGACGGGTGCGATCATACCAGCACTAATGCACCGGATCCCAACATAACTCCGAAGTTAAGCGTGCTTGGGCGAGAGTAGTACTAAGATGGGTGACCCCTTGGGAAGTCCTCGTGTTGCACCCCTTTTTCAATTTTTTTTGCCCTGGTTAAGGTTGCCAAGATACTTTATCAACCAAATCCCTATTACCGAATCCCACGGAACATTGGGCAGGATAATTTCGCTTCACATAGAGGCCGGGCCCGCAAACCGAGGGCGTAGGGTTTGTGACCAGGTCTCCGTCGCTCCGGTGCCCATAAATTTTGATCCGTAAGGAGTTACGTGGTGCACAGCATACCGTTGCAAAGCACTCTGAGAGCTCTACGATGGGGGCAGCCAGCTTGCTCGCTGTGCCCGATTTTTGGAGCCCAAAATTGAACGTTTTCATCAGTTTCAAGCCACATTTCTTCCTTTGCCCTATTTTTAGGTCCCGGATCATACGTCGTGAGCTGTTAAAAGGACGACAACCTGACTCGCGGTACATTAGAGGGCCCTACAATGTGCCGATATCACGTATTTTTGAGGATGCTGCGTCGTTGAAGCGGATGGGTTGTCGTTAAGCCCATTGGGCCTTTTGAATGGGCCATCAGTCTAGGTTGGGACTGTGAACCGTTAACACATATAGGAATTGTGCACTCAACATGACGGGTGCGATCACACCAGCACTAATACATCGGATCCCATCTAAACTCCGAAGTTAAGCGTGTTTGGACGAGAGTAGTACTAGGATGGGTGACCCCCTGGGAAGTCCTCGTGTTGCACCCCATTTTCAATTTTTTTTGCCTTGGTTAGTGTTGCCAAGATACTTTATCCACCAAATCTCTATGACCGAGTCCCACGGAACTTTGGGAAAGACAACTTCGCTTCACGTATTGGCCGGGACCGCAAACCAAGGGCGTAGGGTTTGTGACCAGGTCTCCGTCGCTCCGGTGCCCATAACTTTTGATCTGTAAGGAGGTACGCGGTGCACAACATACCGTTGCAAAGCTCTCTGAGAGCTCTACGACGGGGGTAGTGAGGTTACTCGTTGTGCCCATTTTTGGAGCCAAAAATCGAACGTTTTCATCAGTTTCAGGCCACTTTTCGTCTTTTGCCCTATTTTCCGTCCCGTATTGTACGTCATGAGCTGTTAAAAGGATGACAACTTGACTCGCGGCACATCAGAGGGCCTTACAATATGTCAATGTCACGTCTTGCGAGGATGCTGCATTGTTGAAGTGGATGGGTTGTCGTTAAGCCCATTGGGCCTTTTCAATGGGCCATCTCTCTAGGCTGGCACTGTGAACTCTTAACGCATATAGGAATTTTGCACTCAACATGACGGGTGCGATCACACCAGCACTAATGCACCGGATCCCATCAGAACTCCGAAGTTAAGCGTGCTTGGGCGAGAGTAGTACTAGGATGGGTGACCCCCTGGGAAGTCCTCGTGTTGCACCCCCTTTTCAATTTTTTTTGCCCTGGTTAGGGTTGCTAAGATACTTTATCCGCCAAATCTCTATTACCGAATCCCACGGAACATTGGGCAAGACAACTTCGCTTCACGTAGAGGCCGGGCCCGCAAACCGAGGGCATCAGTTTTTGACCAGGTCTCCGTCGCAACGTTGCCCATAAATTTTGATCCGTAAGGAGTTACGCGGCGCACATCATACCGTTGCAAAGCTCTATGAGAGCTCTACGATGGGGGCAGTGAGGAGACTCGTTGTGTCCGTTTTTGGAGCCTAAAATCGAACGTTTTCATCAGTTTCAAGCTACTTTTCTTCTTTTTCACAATTTTTCCGTCCCGGATTGTACGTCGTGAGCTGTTAAAAGGACGACAACTTGACTCGCGGGACATCAGAGGGCCTTACAACGTGTCGATGTCACGTCTTGCGAGGATGCTGCATTGTTGAAGCAGATGGGTTGTCATTAAGCCCATTGGGCCTTTTCAATGTGCCATCTTTCTAGGCTGGCACCGTGAACCGTTAACACATATAGGAATTGTGCCCTTAACATGACAGGTGCGATCACACCAGCAATAATGCACCGGATCCCATCAGAACTCCGAAGTTAAGCGTGCTTGGGCAAGAGTAGTACTAGGATGGGTGACACCCTAGGAAGTCCTCGTGTTGCACCCCCTTTTCAATTCTTTTTGCCCTGGTTAGGGTTGCCAAGATACTTTATCCACCAAATCTCTATTACCGAATCCCACAGAACATTGGGCAAGACAACTTCGCTTCACGTAGAGGCCGGGCCCGAAAACCGAGGGCGTAGGGTTTGTGACCAGGTCTCCGTCGCTCTAGTGCCCACAACTTTTGATCCGTAAGGAGTTAGCGGCGTACAGCATACCGTTGCAAAGCTCTCTGAGAGCTCTACGACGGGGGCAGCTAGCTTGCTCGCTATGCCCGTTTCTGGAGCCTAAAATCGAACGTTTTCATCAGTTTCAGGCCACTTTTCTTCTTTTGCCCTATTTTTCCATCCCATATCGTACGTCGTGAGCTGTTAAAAGGACGACAACCTGACTAGCGGGACAGTAGAGGGCCCTACAACCTGTCGATATCACGTCTTGCGAGAATGCTGCATTGTTGAAGCAGATCGGTTGTCGTTAAGCCCATTGGGCCGTTTGAATGGGTCATCTTTCTAGGCTGGCACTGTGAACCGTGAACACATATAGGAAATGTGCACTCAACATGATGGGTGCGATCATACCCGTACTAATGCACCGGATCCCATCAGAACTCCGAAGTTAAGCGTGCTTGGGCGATAACAGTACTAGGATGGGTGAACCCTTGGGAAGTCCTCGTGTTGCACCCCATTTTCAATTTTTTTTGCCATGGTTAGGGTTGCCAATATACTTTATCCACCAAATCTCTATTACCGAATCCCACGGAACATTGGGCAAGACAACGTCGCTTCACGTAGAGGTCGGGCCTGCAAACCGAGGGCGTAGGGTTTGTGACCAGGTCTCCGTCGCTCTGGTGCCTATAACTTTTGATCCGTATTGAGTTACGCGGCGCACAACATACCGTTGCAAAGCTCTCTGAGAGCTCTACGATGGGGGCAGCGAGCTTGCTCGCTGTTCCCGTTTTTGGAACCCAAAATCGAACGTTTTCATCAGCTTCAAGACACTTTTCTTCTTTTGGCCTATTTTTCCGTCCCGGATCGTACGTCGTGAGCTGTTAAAAGGACAACAACCTGACTCGCGGAATATTAGAGGGACCCACAACGTGCCTATATCACGTATTTTTGAGGATGCTATGTCGTTGAAGTGGATGGGTTGTCGTTAAGCCCATTGGGCCTTTTGAATGGGCCATCTCTCTACGCTGGGACTGTGAACCGTTAACACATATAGGAATTGTGCCCTCAACATGACGGGTGCGATCATACCAGCACTAATGAACCGGATCCCATCAGAACTCCGAAGTTAAGCGTGCTTGGGCGAGAGTAGTACTAGGATGGGTGACCCCCTGGGAAGTCCTCGTGTTGTACCCCCTTTTAAATTTTTTTTGCCCTGGTTAGGGTTGCCAAGATACTTTATCCACCAAATCTCTATTACCGAATCCCACGGAACATTGGGCAGGACAACTTCGCTTCACATAGAGGTCGGGCCCGCAAATAGAGGGCGTAGGTTTTGTGACCAGGTCTCCGTCGCTCCGTTGCCCATAACTTTTGATCCGTAAGGAGTTACGCGGAGCACAGCATACCCTTACAAAGCTCTCTGAGAGCTCTAGGACGGGGGCAGCTAGCTTGCTCGCTGTGCCCCTTTTTGAAGCCCAAAATCTAACATTTTCATTAGTTTCTGGCCACTTTTCCTATTTTGCCCTATTTTTCCGTCCCGGTTCGTATGTCGTGAGCTGTTAAAAGGACGACAACTTGACTTCCGCGACATCAGAGGGCCATACAATGTGTCGATATCACGTCTTGCGAAGATGCTGCGTTGTTGAAACGGATGGGTTGTCGTTAAGCCCACTGGGCCTTTTGAATGGGCCATCTCTCTAGGCTGGCACTGTGAACCGTTAACACATATAGCAATTGTGCACTCAACACGACGGGTGCGATCACACCAGCACTAATGCATCGGATCCCATCAGAACTCCGAAGTTAAGCGTGCTTGGGCGAGAGTAGTACTAGGATGGGTGACCCCATGGGAAGTCCTCGTGTTGCACCCCATTTTCAATTTGTTTTGCCCTGGTTAGGGTTGCTAAGATACTTTATCCACCAAATCTCTATTACCGAATCCCACGGAACATTGGGTAAGACAACTTCGCTTCACGTAGAGGCCAGGCCCGCAAACCGAGGGCGTCGGTTTTTTACCAGGTCTCCGTCGCTCCGGTGCCCATAACTTTTGATCCGTAAGGAGTTACGCGGCGCAAAGCATACCGTTGCAAAGCTCTCTGAGAGCTCTACGACGTGGGCAGTGAGGTTACCTGTTGTGTCCATTTTTGGAGCCTAAAATCGAACGTTTTCATCAGTTTCAGGCTACTTTTCTTCTTTTTCCCTATTTTTCTGTCCCGGATTGTACGTCGTGAGCTGTTAAAAGGACGACAACTTGACTCGCGGGACATCAGAGGGCCTTACAATGTGTCAATATCACGTATTTTTGAGGATGCTACGTCGTTGAAGAGGTTGGGTTGTCGTTAAGCCCATTGGGCCTTATGAATGGGCCATCTCTCTACGCTGGGACTGTGAACCGTTAACACATATAGGAATTGTGCCCTCAACATGACGGGTGCGATCATACCAGCACTAATGAACCGGATCCCTTCAGAACTCCGAAGTTAAGCGTGCTTGGGCGAGAGTAGTACTAGGATGGGTGACCCCCTGGGAAGTCCTCGTGTTGTACCCCTTTTTAAATTTTTTTTGCCCTGGTTAGGGTTGCCAAGATACTTTATCCACCAAATCTCTATTACCGAATCCCACGGAACATTGGGCAGGACAACTTCGCTTCACATAGAGGTCGGGCCCGCAAACCGAGGGCGTAGGGTTTGTGACCAGGTCTCCGTCGCTCCAGTACCCACAACTTTTGATCCGTAAGGAGTTAGCGGTGCACAGCATACCGTTGCAAAGCTCTCTGAGAGCTCTACGACAGGGGCAGCTAGCTTGCTCGCTATGCCCGTTTCTGGAGCCTAAAATCGAACGTTTTCATCAGTTTCAGGCCACTTTTCTTCTTTTGCCCTATTTTTCCATCCCGGATCGTACGTCGTGAGCTGTTAAAAGGACGACAACCTGACTCGCCGGACATCATAGGGCCCTACTGAAATATCCCACATCGAAAAATTAGGAAGTGAGAGAACTGGTTATAAGGGGGCGACTCCTTGTAACAGCCAAGAGGCCTTTTTCACGTGGGAGACCACGTGGAGAACAAATCCGTGAGAGTATTGGTTCCCTTCGGGGCTTGCTCAAAGCGGACAATATCTTGGTAGTGACGTACTCGTGCCCGTGATAAACCGTGGCGGGTGCGTTACAAATGGTATCAGAGCCTACCACGGGCGACCGTGGCGTTGGCCAGCGAGGACACTGGGTCCCCAGGGGAGGGCGGGTGAAATATCCCACATCGAAAAATTAGGAAGTGAGAGAACTGGTTATAAGGGGGCGACTCCTTGTAACAGCCAAGAGGCCTTTTCACGTGGGAGACCACGTGGAGAACAAATCCGTGAGAGTATTGGTTCCCTTCGGGGCTTGCTCAAAGCGGACAATATCTTGGTAGTGACGTACTCGTGCCCGTGATAAACCGTGGCGGGTGCGTTACACCTACAATGTGTCGATATCACGTCTTACGAGGATGCTGCATTGTTGAAGCGGATGGGTTGTCGTTAAGCCCATTGGGCCTTTTGAATGGGCCATCTCTCTAATCTGGGACTGTGAAACGTTAACACATATAGGAATTGTGCCCTCAACATGACGGGTGCGATCATACCAGCACTAATCCACCGGATCCCATTAGAACTCCGAAGTTAAGCGTGCTTGGGCGAAAGTAGTAGTATGATGGGTGACCTCTTGGAAGTCCTCGTGTGGTACCCCATTTTCAATTTTTTTTGCCCTGGTTAGGGTTGCCAAGATACTTTATTCACCAAATCTCTATTACCGAATCCCACGAAACATTGGGTAAGACAACTTCGCATCACGTAGAGGCCAGGCCTGCAAACCAAGGGTGTAGGGTTTGTGACCAGGTCTCCGTCGCTCCGGCGCCCATAACTTTTGATCCGTAAGGAGTTACGTGGCGCACAGCATACAGTTGCAAAGCTCTCTGAGAGCTCTACGACAGGGGCAGCCAGCTTGCTCGCTATGCCCCTCATTAGAGCCCAAAATTGATCGTTTTCATTAGTTTCAGGCCACTTTTCTTCATTTGCCCTATTTTTCTGTCCCGGATCGTACGTCGTGAGCTGTTAAAAGGACAACAACTTGACTCGCGTGACATCAGAGGGCCTTACAATGTGTCGATATCACTTCTTGCGAGGATGCTGCGTTGTTGAAGCGGATGGGTTGTCGTTAAGCCCATTGGGCCTTTTGAATGGGCCATCTCTTTAGGCTGGCACTGTGAATCGTTAACACATATAGGAATTGTGCCCTCAACATGACGGGTGCGATCATAGCAGCACTAATGCACCGGATCCCATAAGAACTACGAAGTTAAGCGTGCTAGGGCGAGAGTAGTACTAGGATGGGTGACCCTCTGTGAAGTCCTTGTGTTGCACCCCCTTTTCAATTTTTTTTGCCCTGGTTAGGGTTGCCAAGATACTTTATCCACCAAATCTCTGTTACCGAATCCCACGGAACATTGGGCAAGACAACTTCGCTTCACGTAGAGGCCAAGCCCGCAAACCGAGGGCATAGGTTTCATGACTAGGTCTCCCTCGCTCCGGTGCCCATAACTTTTGATCCGTAAGGAGTTACGCGGCGCACAGCATACCGTTGTAAAGCTCTCTGAGAGCTCTATGATGGGGGCAGCTAGCTTGCTCGCTATGCCCATTTTTGGAGCCCAAAATTGAACGTTTTCATTAGTTTCAAGCAACTTTTCTTCATTCGCCCTGTTTTTCTGTCCCGGATCGTACGTCGTGAGCTGTTAAAAGGACAACAACTTCACTCGCGGGACATCAGAGGGCACTACAACGTGTCGATATCACGTCTTGTGAGGATGCTGCGTTGTTGAAGCGGATGGGTTGTCGTTAAGCCCATTGGTCCTTTTGAATGGGCCATCTCTCTAGGCTGGCACTGTTAACCGTTAACACATATAGGAATTGTGCCCTCAACATGACGGGTGCGATCATACCAGCACTAATGCACCGGATCCCATCAGAAGTCCGAAGTTAAGCGTGTTTGGGAGAGAGTAGTACTAGGATGGGTGACCCCTTGGGAAGTCTTCGTGTTGCACCCCCTTTTCAATTTTTTTTGCCCTGGTTAGGGTTGCCATGATACTTTATCCACCAAATCTCTATTTCCGAATCCCACGGAACATTGGGTAAGAGAACTTCGCTTCACGTAGAGGTCGGGCCTGCAAACCGAGGGCGTAGGGTTTGTGACCAGGTATCCGTCGCTCTGGTGCCCATAACTTTTGATTCGTAAGGAGTTACGCGGCGCACAGCATACCGTTGCAAAGCTCTCTGGGAGCTCTACGACGGGGGCAGCTAGGTTGCTCGCTATGCCCCTTTTTGTTGACCAAAATCAAATGTTTTCATCAGTTTCAGGCCACATTTGTTCTTTTGCTCTATTTTTCCGTCCCGGATCGTACGTCGTGAGCTGTTAAAAGGAGGACAACCTGGCTCGCGGGACATCAGAGTGCCCTACAACGTGTCGATATCACGTCTTGCGAGGATGCTGCGTTGTTGAAGCGGATGGGTTGTCGTTATGCCCATTGGGCCTTATGAATGGGCTATCTCTCTAGGCTGCGACTGTGAACCGTTAACACATATAGGAATTGTGCCCTCAACATGAC
Organism: Ehretia macrophylla; assembly: GCA_037974665.1. Classification (NCBI taxonomy): domain Eukaryota; kingdom Viridiplantae; phylum Streptophyta; class Magnoliopsida; order Boraginales; family Ehretiaceae; genus Ehretia; species Ehretia macrophylla. Next base: position 79,383,467 of record CM075769.1, read on the forward strand.
GGGTGCGATCATACCAGTACTAATGCACTGGATCCCATCAGAACTCCAAAGTTAAGCGTGCTTGGGCGAGAGTAGTACTAGGATGGGTGACCCCTTGGGAAGTCCTCGTGTTGCACCCCCTTTTCAATTTTTTTTGCCCTGGTTAGGGTTGCCAAGATACTTTATCCACCAAATCTCTATTACCGAATCCCACGGAACATTGGGCAAGACAACTTCGCTTCACGTAGAGGTCGGGCCCGCAAACCGAGGGCGTAGGGTTTTTGACCAGGTCTCCGTCGTTCCGGAGCCCATAACTTTTGATCAGTAAGGAGTTACGCGGCGCACAGCATACCGTTGCAAAGCTCTTTGAGAACTCTACGACGGGGGCAGCTAGGTTGCTCGCTGTGCCCCTTTTTGGAGCCCAAAATTAAACATTTTCATCAGTTTCAGGCCAGTTTTGTTCTTTTGCTCTATTTTTTCATCCCGGATCGTACGTCGTGAGATGTTAAAAGGACAACAACCTGACTCGCGGGACATCAGAGGGCCCTACAACGTGTTGATATCACGTCTTGCAAGGATGCTGCGTTGTTGAAGCGGATGGGTTGTCGTTAAGCCCATTGGGCCTTTTGAATGGACCATCTCTCTAGGCTGGGACTGTGAACCGTTAACACATATAGGAATTGTGCCCTCAACATGACAGGTGCTGTCACGCCCCAACCCGGCCTATAAAGGTTAGACTGGGATATGATCTAAACATTCAAGTCACGTCTCGTACTTAACCATTCATGAAGATTTAACACTTAACGTCTTGGCCTAAACTCCAAAAATTTTCGGTAAACCGGCAGCATAACGGCTGTAATTGAGCTCTTTGGTTTGACTTAATTCTCTAAATGCCTCAATTATTCCAATCATTAATCCAATTCCATTAAGAACTCCTATTTGTCACCAACCGATTGGCCAACTAGTTTATCTTGAAAGTCTCGTTTGGTTAATAAGCCTAACATGATAACTATGTCCCGTTTATTTATCAATTTCCTATCATGCAAGTACCTATTATCCTTTAGTTTGCAAATGAGCACCTAAGTGAAATTAGATAGAATTAACTTAGTTGATTGTTCATCTAGTGGTTTGAATGCCTACGATGACTACTAATTAAGAAAACGAAAGCAAACAACCAAATAAAAGTTCATCCGGTTATAGATAGTACAATCCCAGAATTAGACCCAAATTACAATGGGGTCATTTACATCAATAAACAACGAGCAACATAAAAGAAATAGTCTTCAAGTAGCATAGTTCACAAATAACCATAATCACGCAAAGCACACAAGACAGGCAATCACTCCAAGGAATCATCGTTAGGCACGTTGTCCTCGGGTACCTGTTCTTGATCTTCTTCACCTGAGATGATAAAAGAGGGTGAGTCCTTATGAACTCAGCGAGGGGGAATGAGAAATAGGTTTTTAAAATCATTTTCCGGTTCAACTTATGAAAATCCTTTTTACAAGCATGAATATAACAATGATATAAGATACAGGAACAGGAATACCAGTCTTTCCTCCCCGAGGTTCTCCACGAACCAAGCGAGAGTACTTATACACATAATAAAAGGATACGGTGAGCTTTTGCTCTCAGATCAGTTTCAGAATTAGTTGTTGCGGCCGACTTCAAATCATCCCCCAAACACGCCAGGTGGGTGTACTCCGGATGTACCCCGAAATCCTATGACCCAACTCTCCGAGGAAGTCTAGCCCCCAAGCGAGAGAGGGAATGGGACCATGGTAGTCACGGGTGCACCGGCAAGCCCGATGCCGCCCGGTGTGCGTGATCGCTACCATGCCTACAGGAAAGGTTGCAACCTTGTATGCAATGCACATTTATGACATATAATATATCACAATAGGAGGACAACAAAGTAGGTTGCCTCCGGACGGTCATAAGATTTCACATTGACCAAGTAAACAGGCAGGGCACGATAAAATAAGTAATTTCACTTGAAAGGCATATAGAGTTATATGAAAATTAAACGGGCAGCCATGTAACACATGCAAAACAGGCCATATAACTCATTACGAAGCCCACGTGATCAAGTGAAAAGATTATTCAACATGCAATGACATCAACATGGGTTTCGGGTGCAAGAAAAGCTTATTTATTAACATGCAATGGTCAAAATCACATTTGAAGTTATAAGACATTTACGGGCAGCCCACTAAGCATATAATTTCCACACAATATCCAAATGATCAACACTTAGCAAGACTACCTAGTCATTAGGGTTTCCGTTTCATGCTTAACCGTGTGATTAAACCCTAAGTCAACTCAAAATCATTCTCAAGTCATGCATCATTCAATTCAAACATCTTCAAGTACTCAAAGTAGTCCACACAACATCCCAACACCACAATTCCAAGCAATTAGTACCACAAGAGAGGTTACAACAATTTTCCAAGCATATAAGTAAGTGAAACCTTTACTGCAATAGGCTGTTTTCTCACAATCAATAGGATAATAAAACAATCTCCAAATCCAGTGAATAAGATGTCAAATTAAATCTTAAGAAGTTAACTAAAATCAGAAACAAACCTTGCATCAATTGGAGTTCGGGATCATTAGATATAGCCGAAACAGTGGGATAGCACAAAACTGTCCAGATTTGCACACATTTCGATAATTGACGTTTTTGAGGTCCTTAGGGTCAGATTCAGCCTTAGTCCATTTCTGACAAAAATGTCCAGAACTGAAAAATATAGCAGCACACCAATTTTAATACAATTTTGACATCATTAACTAAGTCAAATCTGGTTCGTTCTACAAGATCAGTGCATCTGCCAAAGCCTGCTTCATTTTTCCAGATTTCCAGATTTGGACACATTTTAAAGATTTTCCATTTTGAGGACCTTAGCGTCCAAATTAGCTTTGGCCTATTTCTGTGAAAAATGTTCAAAACTGTCCAAACTAGTCACGTAACAATTTTCATGTATTTTAAACATCATTTTCCTAGCTAAACTTACCTCGAAACAAGCTGGTTAGAGAGCTGTCAACAATCCGACTTCACCTATCATCACTTTCAAGCCAAGATCTTGCCATGCATGGTTGTTTAAGCTTATGAACGAACATATAACTCAAGTACAGAAGAAATACACAAATTTATGAGCATGCATGTGGATTTTTGAAGAGTTTTCAAAGGTTTTAGCCCTCACCTTTGCAATCAACCACAAAGATGCACAAAAACTTGTTGAAGCACAATTTTCTTCTTCTTCCTTGCTTAGCCAAGACACCACCCGATTTCTCTCTATTTTTCCTAGCTTAGTGGCCAAGTTCTTAGTACATGCATGTGGTTAGAACAAGAAGGAAAGAAATGGAACCTAGTAAACTCACCAAGGCCAAAAATGGTGACTCAAAATGCTTGCATGTGTGTTTCTTGCATCCTAGCTTGATTGGGTGAGTTTCTTTGCTTGTGGTTTGTCTTGATACACCTTAGGATGATGAAGATGAGCTAAGGGGTGGAGAGAACTCAGCCAAAACCGAAATGGGGAGAGAAAATGAGAGGGAGAGAGAAAAATGTGAGGAGAGTGAGAGAAATGAGAGAAAATGAGGCTTTTTACAAAAGTTGATGCATGGGTTCAGCCTTGAGCTTAGCAATTCTGATTTTTATGTCTTCAAGAGGCATTTTGAAATTCCTAGCATGGGCAAGGAGCACTTGGTCGAAAATGGTGTGCATTGGGTAGGGTTTTGGGGCTATTTTATGCCTAGTGTCTTGTGTGTGTGTCATAGTTTGTCTAGGACTAATTTTTTATGCATTTGTGTCATTAGAATTGTCATAGGAATGTTGGTAAATTAGGGAATCTAGGTAGAATAAAATATAGAAATGTTTGTTGATGAGTTGAATTATGAATATAATAATAGATAGTAGGAAATGTAGGAATAGTTTAGTATTATTTTATTGTTAGTGGAGTTTGTAGAGAATTTGAATTAGGAATATAATATTGGTTAGTGGATTGTGTAGGATTATTTTATTGTCTTGTGCTTTGTGTAGGATTCTTTCTTGATTAACGTGGTGGCATGGATTCCTAGGTCTAGGGCACGAATTACAAGGAAGACACGAACTACGAGGCTAATGCACGTACTTCAAGACTAATGCACACAATCCTAGGTGAATGCACGTAAACCAATGCAAGGCACGTAATTCAATGCAGTGCTCGCAAATCAAGGCACGACTCTATATCCAAGTTAAGGCACACAGTTCAAGGTTAGGGCACACGAAACGAGGTAATGAACGTACATCGAGGTCAGGGCACGTATATCTAGGTATCGTACGTTAGTCGGGGATTAGGGCACATTATTCTAGGTCAAGGCACTTATGACAAGGTATGCACGAAAACCAAGACAAGACACGTAATCCAAGGTCGATCATATAATTAGGGGTCTATGGCACGCAAATCGAGGTATGACACGTTATTCGGGGTCGGGCCTCACAGGTGCCATCATACCAACACTAATGCACCGGATCCCATCAGAACTCCGAAGTTAAGCGTGCTTGGGCGAGAGTAGTACTAGGATGGGTGACCCCCTGGGAAGTCCTCGTGTTGCACCCCCTTTTCAATTTTTTTTGCCCTGGTTAGTGTTGCCAAGATACTTTATCCACCAAATCTCTATTACCGAATCCCACGGAACATTGGGCAAGACAACTTCCCTTCACATAGAGGCCGGGCCCGCAAACCGATGGCATAGGGTTTGTGACTAGGTCTCCGTCGCTCCAGTGCCCATAACTTTTGATCTGTAAGGAGTTATGTGGCACACAGCATACCGTTGCAAAGTTCTCTGAGAGCTCTACAACAGGGGTAGGGAGCTTCCTAGTTGTGCCCATTTTTGGAGCCCAAAATCGAACGTTTTCATCAGTTTCAGGCCACTTTTTTTCTTTTGCCCAGTTTTTCCGTCCCGGATCGTAAGTCGTGAGCTGTTAAAAGGACGACAACCTGACTCGCGGGACATCAGAGGGCCCTACAACGTGTCGATATCACGTCTTGCGAGGATGCTGCGTTGTTGAAGCGGATGGGTTGTCGTTAAGCCCATTGGGCCTCTTGAATGGGCCATCTCTCTAGGCTGGCACTGTGAACCGTTAACACATATAGGAATTGTGCCCTCAACATGACGGGTGTGATCATACCAGCACTAATGCACTGGATCCCATCAGAACTCCGAAGTTAAGCGTGTTTGGGCGAGAGTAGTACTAGGAAGGGTGACCCCCTGGGAAGTCCTCGTGTTGCACCCTCTTTTCAATATTTTTTGCCCTGGTTAGGGTTGCCAAGATACTTTATCCACCAAATCTCTATTACCGAATCCCACGGAACATTAGGCAAGACAACTTCGCTTCATGTAGAGGCTGGGCCCGTAAACCGAGGGTGTAGGGTTTGTGACCAGGTCTCCGTCGCTCCGGTGCCCATAACTTTTGATCCGTAAGGAGTTACATGGCGCACAGCATACCGTTGCAAAGCTCTCTGAGAGCTCTAAGACGGGGGAAGCTAGCTTGCCTGCTATGCCCATTTTTGGAGCCCAAAATTGAACGTTTTCATCAGTTCCAGGCCACTTTTCTTCTTTTGCCCTGTTTTTCTGTCCCAGATCGTACGTCGTGAGCTGTTAAAAGGACGACAACCTGACTCGCGGGACATTAGAGGCCATACAACGAGTCGATATCACGTCTTGCGAGGATGCTGCGTTGTTGAAGCGGATGGGTTGTCGTTAAGCCCATTGGGCTTTTTGAATGGGCCATATCTCTAGGCTGCCACTATGAACTGTTAACACATATAAGAATTGTGCCCTCAACATGACAGGTGCGATCATACCAGCATTAATGCACCGGATCCCATCAGAACTCCGACGTTAAGCGTGCTTGGGCGAGAGTAGTACTAGGATGGGTGACCCCTTGGGAAGTCCTCGTGTTGCACCCTCTTTTCAAATTTTTTTGCCCTGGTTAGGGTTGTCAAGATACTTTATCCACCAAATCTATATTACCGAATCCCACGGAACATTAGGCAAGACAACTTTGCTTCATGTAGAGGCTGGGCCCGCAAACCGAGGGCGTAGGGTTTGTGACCAGGTCTCCGTCGCTCCGGTGCCCATAACTTTTGATCCGTAAGGAGTTACATGGCACACAGCATACCGTTGCAAAGCTCTCTGGGAGCTCTAAGACGGGGCCAGCTATGCCCCTTTTTGGAGCCAAAAATCGAACGTTTTCATCAGTTCCAAGCCACTTTTCTTCTTTTGCCCTGTTTTTCTGTCCCGGATCGTACGTCGTGAGCTGTTAAAAGGATGACAACCTGACTCACGAGACATCGGAGCGCCATACAATGTGTCGATATCACATCTTGCGAGGATGCTGCGTTGTTGAAGCGGATGGGTTGTCGTTAAGCCCATTGGGCCTTTTGAATGGGCCATCTCTCTAGGCTGGCACTGTGAACCGTTAACACATATAGGAATTGTGCCCTCAACATGACGGGTGCGATCATACCAGCACTAATGCATCGGATCCCATCAGAACTCCGAAGTTAAGCATGCTTGGGTGAGAGTTGTACTAGGATGGGTGACCCCCTGGGAAGTCCTCGTGTTGCACCCCCTTTTCAATTTTTTTTGCCTTGGTTAGGGTTGTCAAGATACTTTATCCACCAAATCTATTTTACCGAATCCCACGGAACATTGGACAAGGCAACTTCGCTTCACATAGAGGTCGGGCCCGCAAACCGAGGGCGTAGGGTTTGTGACCAGGTCTCCTTCGCTCCGGTGCCCATAATTTTTGATCCGTAAGGAGTTACACGGTGTACAACATACCGTTGCAAAGCTCTTTGAGAGCTCTACGACGGGGGAAGCTAGGTTGCTCGCTGTTCCCCTTTTTGGAGCCCAAAATCGAACATTTTCATCAGTTTCATGCCACTTTTGTTCTTTTGCTCTATTTTTTCGTACCGGATCGTACGTCGTGAGCTGTTAAAAGGAAGACAACCTGACTCGCGGGACATCAGAGGGCCCTACAACGTGTCGATATCACGTCTTGCGAGGATGCTGCGTTGTTGAAGCGGATGGGTTGTCGTTAAGCCCATTGGGCCTTTTGAATGGGCCATCGCTCTAGGCTGGGACTGTGAACCGTTAACACATATAGGAATTGTGCCCTCAACATGACGGGTGCGATCATAGCAGCACTAATGCACCGGATCCCATCAGAACTCCGAAGTTAAGCGTGCTTGGGCGAGAGTAGTACTAGGATGGGTGATCCCATGGGAAGTCCTCGTGTTGCACCCCCTTTTTAATTTTTTTTGCCCGGGTTAGGGTTACCAAGATGCTTTTTCCACCAAATCTCTATTTCTGAATCCCACGGAACATTGGGTAAGACAACTTCGCTTCACGTAGAGGCTGGGCTCGCAAACCGAGGGCGTAGGGTTTGTGACAAGGTCTCCGTCGCTCCGGTGTCCATAACTTTTGATCCGTAAGGAGTTACGCGGCGCACATAATACCGTTCAAAGTTCTCTGAGTGCTCTACGATGGGGGCAGCTAGGTTGCTCGCGGTGCCCATTTTTGGAGAACAAAATTTAACGTTTTCATCAGTTTCATGCCACTTTTGTTCTTTTGCTCTATTTTTCTGTTCCGGATCGTACGTCGTGAGCTGTTAAAAGGACGACAACCTGACTCGAGGGACATCAGAGGTCCCTACAACGTGTTGATATCACGTCTTGCGAGGATGCTGCGTTGTTGAAGCGGATGGGTTGTCGTTAAGCCCATTGGGCCATTTGAATGGGCCATCTCTCTAGGCTGGGACTATGAACCGTTAACTCATATAGGAATTGTGCCCTCAACATGACGGGTGCGATCATACCAGCACTAATGCATCGTATCCCATCAGAACTCTGAAGTTAAGCGTGCTTGGGTGAGAGTAGTACTAGGATGGGTGACCTCCTAGGAAGTCCTTGTGTTGCACCCCTTTTCAATTTTTTTTGCCCTGGTTAGGGTTGCCAAGATACTTTATCCACCAAATCTCAATTATCGATTAATACAGAACATTGGGCAAGACAACTTCGCTTCTCGTAGAGGTCGGGCCCACAAACTGAGGGCGTAGGGTTTGTGACCAGGTCTCCTTCGCTCCAGTGCCCATAACTTTTGATCCGTAAGGAGTTACGTGACGGACAGCATACCGTTGCAAAGCTCTCTGAGAGCTCTACGACTGGGGAAGCTAGGTTGCTCGCTGTGCCCATTTTTGGAGACCAAAATCGAACATTTTCATCAGTTTCATGTCACTTTTGTTCTTTTGGTCTATTTTTTCGTACCGGATCGTACGTCGTGAGCTGTTAAATGGACGACAACCTGACTCGCGGGACATCAGAGGGCCGTACAACATGTCGATATCACGTCTTGTGAGGATGCTGCGTTGTTGAAGCGGATGGGTTGTCGTTAAGCCCATTGGGCCTTTTGAATGGGTCATCTCTCTAGGCTGGGACTGTGAACCGTTAACACATATAGGAATTGTGCCCTCAACAAGACGGGTGCGATCATAGCAGCACTAATGCACCGCATCTCATCAGAACTCCGAAGTTAAGCGTGCTTGGGCGAGAGTAGTACTAGGATGGGTGACCCCTTGGGAAGTCCTCGTGTTGCACCCACTTTTTAATTTTTTTTGCCCTAGTTAGGGTTGCCAAGATGCTTTATCCACCAAATCTCTATTTCCGAATCCCACGGAACATTGGGTAAGACAACTTCGCTTCACGTAGAGGCCGGGCTCGCAAACAGAGGGCATAGGGTTTGTGACAAGGTCTCCGTCTCTCCAGTGCCCATGACTTTTGATCCGTAAGGAGTTACGTGGCGCACAACATGCCGTTCAAAGCTCTCTGAGTGCTCTACGACGGGGGCAGCTATGTTGCTCGCGGTGCCCATTTTTGTAGAACAAAATTTAACGTTTTCATCAGCTTTAGGCCACTTTTGTTCTTTTTCTCTATTTTTCTGTCCCGTATCGTACATCGTGAGCTGTTAAAAGGAAGACAACCTGACTCGAGGGACATCAGAGGGCCCTACAACGTGTTGATATCACGTCTTGCGAGGATGCTGCGTTGTTGAAGCGGATGGGTTGTCGTTAAGCCCATTGGGCCTTTTGAATGGGCCATCTCTCTAGGCGGGGACTATGAACCGTTAACTCATATAGGAATTGTGCCCTCAACATGACAGGTGCGATCATACCAGTACTAATGCACCGGATCCCATCAGAATTCCGAAGTTAAGCATGCTTGGGCGAGAGTAGTACTAGGATGGGTGACCTCCTGGGAAGTCCTCGAGTTTTACCCCTTCTCAATTTTTTTTGCCCAGGTTAGGGTTGCCAAGATACTTTATCCACCAAATCTCTATTACCGAATAATACAGAACACTGGGCAAGACAACTTCACTTCACGTAGAAGTCAGTCCCACAAACTGAGGGCGTAGCGTTTGTGACCAGGTCTCCATCGCTCCGGTGCCCATAACTTTTGATTCGTAAGGAGTTACGCGGCGCACAACATACCGTTGCAAAGCTCTCTGATAGCTCTACGAAGGGGACAGCCAGCTTGCTCGTTGTGCCCATTTTCAGAGCCAAAAATCGAACCATTTCATTAGTTTCAGGCCACTTTTGTTCTTTTACTCTATTTTTCCATCCCGGATCGTACGTCCTGAGCTGTTAAAAGGACAACAACCTGACTCGCGGGACATTAGAGGGCCCTACAACGTGTCAATATCACGTCTCGGGAGGATGCTGCGTTGTTGAAGCAGATGGGTTGTCGTTAAGCCCATTGGGCCTTTTGAATGGGCCGTCTCTCTAGGCTGGGACTGTGAACCGTTAACACATATAGGAATTGTACTCTCAACATTACGGGTGCCATCATACCAGCACTAATGCACCGGATCCAATTAGAACTCTGTAGTTAAGCGTGCTTGGGCGAGAGTAGTACTAGGATGGGTGCCCCCCTGGGAAGTCCTCGTGTTGCACCCCCTTTTCAATTTTTTTTGCCCTGGTTAGGGTTGCCAAGATACTTTATCCACCAAATCTCTATTACCAAATCCCACGGAACATTGGGCAAGACAACTTCGCTTCTCGTAGAGACCGGCTTGCAAACCGAGGGCGTAGGGTTTGTGACCAAGTCTCCCGTCGCTACGGTGCCCATAACTTTTTATCCGTTAGGAGTTACGCGGTGCACAGCATACCGTTGCAAAGCTCTCTGAGAGCTCTAAGACGGGGGTAGCCAGCTTGCCCGCTTTGCCCATTTTTCGAGCCCAAAATCGAACGTTTTCATCAGTTTCAGGCCACTTTTCTTCTTTTGCCCTATTTTTTCATCCCGGATCGTACGTCGTGAGCTGTCAAAAGGACGACAACCTGAATCGCGAGACATCAGAGGGCCCAACAATGTGTCGATGTCACGTCTTGCGACGATGCTGCGTTGTTGAAGCAGATGGGTTGTTGTTAAGCCCATTGGGCCTTTTGAATGGGCCATCTCTCTAGGCTGGGACTGTGACCCGTTAACACATATCGGAATTGTGCCCTCAACATGACGGGTGTGATCATACCAGCACTAATGCACCGGATCCCATCAGAACTCCGAAGTTAAGCGTCCTTGGGTGAGAGTAGTACTAAGATGGGTGACCCCCTGGGAAGTCCTCGTGTTACACCCCCTTTTCAATTTTTTTTCCCATGGTTAGGTTTGGCAAGATACTTTATGCACCAAATCTCTATTACCGAATCCCACGGAAGATTGGGCAAGACAACTTCGCTTCACGCAAAGGCCGGGCCCGCAAACCGAGGGCGTAGGGTTTGTGACCAGGTCTCCGTCCCTCCGGTGCCCATAACTTTTGATCCGTAAGGAGTTACGCGGCGCACAGCATACCGTTATAAAGCTCTTTGAGAGCTCCACGATGGGGCAGCTAGGTTGATCGATGTGCCCAATTTTGGAGCCCAAAATTCAATGGTTTCATCAGTTTCAGGCCACGTTTCTTCTTTTGCACTATTTTTCCCTCCCGGATTGTACGTCGTGAGCTGTTAAAAGGACGACAACCTGACTCGCTGGATATCAGAGGGCCCTACAACGTGTCGATATCATGTCTTGTGAGGATGCTGCGTTGTTGAAGCGGATGGGTTGTCATTAAGCCCATTGGGCCTTTTGAATGGGCCATCTCTCTAGGTTGTGACTGTGAACCGTTAACACATATAGGAATTGTGCCCTCAACATGACGGGTGCGATCATACCAGCACTAATGCACCGGATCCCATCAGAACTCCGAAGTTAAGCGTGCTTGGGTGAGAGTAGTACTAGGATAGGTGACTCCCTGGGAAGTCCTCGTGTTGCCCCCTATTTTCAATTTTTTTTGCCCTGGTTAGGGTTGCCAAGATACTTTATCCACCAAATCTCTATTACCGAATCCCACTGAACATTGGGCAAGACAACTTCGCTTCACGTAGAGGCTGGGCACGCAAACCGAGGGCGTAGGGTTTGTGACCAGGTCTCCGTTGCTCCGGTGCCCATAACTTTTGACCCGTAAGGAGTTACGCGGCTTACTCCTTAACGTCGTAAAGCTCTCTGAGAGCTCTACGATGAGGGCACCGAGTTTGCTTGCTGTGCCTATTTTTGGAGCCCAAAATCAAACGTTTTCATCAGTTTTAGTCCACTTTTCTTCTTTTGCCCTATTTTTCTGTGCCGGATCGTATGTCGTGAGCTGTTAAAAGGATGACAACCTGACTCGCGGGACATTAGAGGGCCTTACAACGTGTCGATATTACTTCTTGCGAGGATGCTGCGTTGTTGAAGCGAATGGGTTGTCGTTAAGCCCATTGGGCCTTTAGAATGGGCCATCTCTCTAGGCTGGCACTGTGAACCGTTAAAACATATAGGAATTGTGCCCTCAACATGACGGGTGCGATCATACCAGCACTAATGCACCGGATCCCATCAGAACACCGAAGTTAAGCGTGCTTGGGCGAGAGTAGTACTAGGATGGGTGACCCCCTGGGAAGTCCTCGTGTTGCACCCCCTTTTCAATATTTTTTGCCCTGGTTAGGGTTGCCAAGATACATTATCCTCCAAATCTCTATTACCGAATCCCACGGAACATTGGGAAGACAACTTCGCTTCACGTAGAGGCCGGGCCTGCAAACCGAGGGAGTAGGGTTTGTGACCATGTCTCCGTCGCTACGGTGCCCAGAACTTTTGATCCGTAAGGAGTTACACGGCTCACAGCATACCGTTGCAAAGCTCTCTGAGAGCTCTATGACGGGGGCAGCCAGCTTGCTCGCTGTTCCCGATTTTGGAGCCCAAAATTGAACGTTTTCATCCGTTTTAGGCCACTTTTGTTCTTTTGCTCTATTTTTCCGTCCCGGATCGTACTTCATGAGCTGTTAAAAGAATGACAACCTGACTCGTGGGACATCAGAGGGCCCTACAACGTGTCGATATCACGTCTTGCGAGGATGCTGCGTTGTTGAAGCGGATCGGTTGTCGTTAAGCCCATTGGGCCTTTTGAATGGGCCATCTCTCCAGGCTGGGACTGTGAACCGTTAACACATATAGGAATTGTGCCCTCAACATGACGGGTACGATCATACCCGCACTAATGCACCGAATCCCATCCGAACTCCGAAGTTAAGCGTGCTTGGGCGCGAGTAGTACTAGGATGGGTGACCCCCTGGGAAGTTCTCGTGTTGCACCCCCTTTTCAATTTGTTTTCCCCTGGTTAGGGTTGCCAAGATACTTTATCCCCCAAATCTTGATTACCGAATCCCACGGAACATTGGGCAAGACAACTTCGCTTCACGTAGAGACCGGGCTCGCAAACCGAGGACGTAGGGTTTGTGACCAGGTCTCCATAACTCTGTTACCCGTAATTTTTGATCCGTAAGGACTTATGCGGTGCACAGCATACCGTTGCAAAGCTCTCTGAGAGCTCTACGACAGTGGTAGCCATCTTGCTCGTTGTGCCCATTTTGGAGCCCAAAATCAAACGTTTTCATCAGTTTCAGGCCACTTTTATTCTTTTGCCCTGTTTTTCCATCTCGAATCGTACGTCGTTAGCTGTTAAAAGGACGACAAACTGACTCGCGGTACATCAGAGGGCCCCACAACGTGTCGATATCATGTCTTGCGAGGATGCTGCGTTGTTGAAACGGATGGGTTGTCGTTAAGCCCATTGGGCCTTTTGAATGGGCCATCTCTCTAGGCTGGCACTGTGAACCGTTAACACATCTAGGAATTGTGCCCTAAACATGACTGGTGCGATCATACCAGCACTAATGCACCGGATCCCATTAGAACTCGGAAGTTAAGCGTGCTTGGGCGAGAGTAGTACTAGGATGGTTGACCCCCTGCGAAGTCCTCCTGTTGCACCCCGTTTTCAATTTTTTTTGCCCTGATTAGGGTTTCCAAGATACTTTATCCACCAAATATCTATTACCGAATCGTACGAAACATTGGGCAAGACAACTTCTCTTCATGTAGAGGTCGGGCCCGCAAACCGAGGGCATAGGGTTTGTGACCAGGTATCCGTCGCTCCAGTGCCCATAACTTTTGATCCGTAAGGAGTTACGCGTCGCACAGCATACCGTTGCAAAGCTCTCTGAGAGCTTTACGACGGGGGCAGCCAGCTTGCTCGCTGTTCCCATTTTTGTAGCCCAAAATCAAACGTTTTCATCAGTTTCATGCCACTTTTGTTCTTTTGCTCTATTTTGCCGTCCAGGATCGTACGTCGTGAGTTGTTAAAAGAACAACAACCTGACTCGCGGGACATCAGAGGGCCTTACAACGTGTCGATATCACGTCTTTTGAAGATGCTGCGTTGTTGAAGTGGATGGGTTGTCGTTAAGCCCATTCGGCCTTTTGAATGGGCCATCTCTCTAGGCTGGGACTGTGAACCGTTAACACATATAGGAATTGTGCCCTCAACATGATGGGTACTATCATACCAGCACTAATGCATCGAATCCCATCCGAACTCCGAAGTTAAGCGTGCTTGGGCGAGAGTAGTACTAGGATGGGTGACCCCCTGGGAAGTCCTCGTGTTGCACCCCCTTTTCAATTTGTTTTGCCCTGGTTAGGGTTGCCAAGATACTTTATCAGCCAAATCTCTATTATCGAATCCCACGAAACATTGGGCAAGAAAACTTTGCTTCACGTAGAGGCCGGGCCCTGGAAACCGAGGGCGTAGGGTTTGTGACCAGGTCTCCGTCGGTCCGGTGCCCATAACTTTTGATCCGTAAGGAGTTACACAGCGCACAACATACCGTTGCAAAGCTCTCTAAGAGCTCTACGACGAGGGTAGCCAGCTTTCTCGCTATGCCCATTTTAGGAGCACAAAATTGAACGTTTTCATCAGTTTCAAGCCAGTTTTCTTCTTTTGACCTGTTTTTCCGTCCCGGATCGTACGTCGTGAGCTGTCAAAAGGACAACAACCTGACTCTCGGTACATCAGAGGGCCCTACAATGTGTCGATATCACATCTTGCGAGAATGCTACGTTGTTGAAGCGGATGGGTTGTCGTTAAGCCCATTGGGCCTTTTGAATGGGCCATCTCTCTAAGCTGGCACAGTGAACCGTTAACACATATAGGAATTGTGCCCTCAACATGACGGGTGCGTTCATACCAGCACTAATGCACAGGATCGCATCAGAACTCCGAAGTTAAGCGTGCTTGGGCGAGAGTAGTACTAGGATGGGTGACCCCTTGGGAAGTCCTCGTGTTGCACCCTCTTTTCAATTTTTTTTGCCCTGGTTAGGGTTGCCAAGATACTTTATCCACCAAATCTCTATTACCGAATCCCACGGAACATTGGGCAAGACAACTTCGCTTCACGTAGAGGCTTGGCCCGCAAACCGAGGGCGTAAGGTTTGTGACCAGGTCTCCGTCGCTCCGGTGCCCATAACTTTTGATCTGTAAGGAGTTATACCGTGCACAGCATACCATTGCAAAGCTCTCTGAGAGCTCTACGACAGGGGCAGGGAGCTTGCTCGTTGTGCCCATTTTTGGAGCCAAAAATCGAACGTTTTCATCAGTTTCAGGACACTTTTTTTCTTTTACCCTATTTTTTCGTCCCGGATCGTACGTCGGGAGCTGTTAAAAGGACGACAACCTAACTCGCGGGACATCAGAGGGCCCTACAACGTGTCGATATCACGTCTTGCGAGGATGCTGCGTTGTTGAAGTGGATGGGTTGTCGTAAAGCCCATTGGGCTTCTTGAATGGGCCATCTCTCTAAGCTGGCACTGTGAACCGTTAACATATATAGGAATTGTGCCCTCAACATGACGGGTGCGATCATACCAGCACTAATGCACCGGATCCCATCAGAACTCCGAAGTTAAGCGTGCTTGGGCGAGTGTAGTACTAGGATGGGTGACCCCCTGGGAAGTCCTCGTGTTGCACCATCTTTTCAATTTTTTTTGCCCTGATAGGGTTGCCAAGATACTTTATCCACCAAATCTCTATTACCGAATCCCACGGAACATTGGGCAAGACAACTTCGCTTCATGTAGGGGCTGGGCCCGCAAACCAAGGGCATAGGGTTTGTGACCAGGTCTCCGTCGTTCCGGTGCCCACAACTTTGATCCGTAAGGAGTTACACGGCGCACAGCATGCCGTTTCATAGCTCTCTGAGAGGTCTACGATGGGGGCAGCTAGCTTGATCGCTATGCCCCTTTTTGGAGCCCAAAAACGAACGTTTTCATCATTTCCCGACCACTTTTTTTCTTTTGCCATGTTTTTCTATCCCGGATCGTACGTCGTGAGCTATTAAAAAGACTACAACCTGACTCGCGGGACATTAGAGGGCCATACAATGTGTCGATATCACGTCTTGCGAGGATACTGCGTTGTTGAAGCGGATGGGTTGTCGTAAAGCCCATTGGGCCTTTTGAATGGGCCATCTCTCTAGGCTGGCACTGTCAACCGTTAACACATATAGGAATTGTGCCCTCAACATGACAGGTGCGATCATACCAGCAATAATGCACCGGATCCCATCAGAACTCTAAAGTTAAGCGTTCTTGGGCAAGAGTAGTACTAGGATGGGTGACCCCCTGGGAAGTCCTCGTGTTGCACCCCATTTTCAATTTTTTTTGCCCTAGTTAGGGTTGCCAGGATACTTTATCCACCAAATCTCTTTTACCGAATCCCACGGAACATTGGGCAAGACAATTTCGCTTCATGTAGAGGCCGGGCCCGTAAACCGAGGGCGTAGGGTTTGTGACCAGGTCTCCGTCGCTCCGGTGCCCACAACTTTTGATCCGTAAGGAGTTACGTGGCGCACAGCATACCGTTGCAAAGCTCTCTGAGAGGTCTACGACGGGGGCAGCCAGCTTGCTCGCTGTGCCCCTTTTTGGAGCCCAAAATCGAACGTTTTCATCAGTTTCTGGCCACTTTTATTCTTTTGCCCTGTTTTTCTATCCCGGATCGTACGTCGTGAGCTGTTAAAAGGACAACAACCTGACTCGCGGGACATTAGAGGGCACTACAACGTGTCAATATCACTTCTTGCGAGGATGCTGCGTTGTTGAAGCGGATGGGTTATCATTAAGCCCATTGGGCCTTTTGAATGGGCCATATCTCTAGGCTGTCAATGTGAACCGTTAACACATATAGGAATTGTGCACTCAACATGACAGGTGCGATCATACCAGCACTAATGCACCGGATCCCATCAGAACTCCGAAGTTAGGCGTGCTTGGGCGAGAGTAGTACTAGGATGGGTGACCCCCTTGGAATTCCTCGTGTTGCACCCTCTTGTCAATTTTTTTTGCCCTGGTTAGGGTTGCCAAGATACTTTATCCACCAAATCTCTATTACCGAATCACATGGAACATTGGGCAAGACAAATTCGCTCCACGTAGAGGCTTGGCCCGCAAACCGAGGGCGTAGGGTTTGTGACCAGGTCTCCGTCGCTCTGGTGCCCATAACTTTTGATCCGTAAGGAGTTACGTAGCGCACAGCATACCGTTTCAAAGCTCTCTGAGAGCTCTACGACGGGGGTCGGAAGCTTGCTGGCTATGCCCCTTTTTGGAGACCAAAATCGAACGTGTTCATCTGTTCTAGACCACTTTTCTTCTTTTGCCCTATTTTTCTGTCCCAGATCGTACGTCGTGAGCTATTAAAAGGATGACAACCTGACTCGCGGGACATCAGAGGGCCATACAACGTGTCGATATCACATCTTGCGAGGATGCTGCGTTGTTGAAGCGGATGGGTTGTCGTTAAGCCCATTGGGCCTTTTGAATGGGCCATCGCTCTAGGCTGGGACTGTGAACCGTTAACACATATAGGAATTGTGCCCTCAACATGACTGGTGCGATCATAGCAGCACTAATGCACCGGATCCCATCAGAACTCCGAAGTTAAGCGTGCTTGGGCGAGAGTAGTACTAGGATGTGTGATCCCCTGGGAAGTCCTCGTGTTGCACCCCCTTTTTAATTTTTTTTGCCCAGGTTAGGGTTGCCAAGATGCTTTATCCACCAAATCTCTATTTCTGAATCCCACGGAACATTGGGTTAGACAACTTCGCTTCACGTAGAGGCCGGGCTCGTAAACCGACGGTGTATGGTTTGTGACAAGGTCTCCGTCGCTCCGGTGCCCATAACTTTTTATCCGTAAGGAGTTACGCGGTGCACAGCATACCGTTCAAAGCTCTCTGAGTGCTCTACGATGGGGGCAGCTAGGTTGCTCGCGGTGCCCATTTTTGGAGAACAAAATTTAACGTTTTCATCAGTTTCAGGCCACTTTTGTTCTTTTGCTCTATTTTTCTGTCCCGGATTGTACGTGGTGAGCTGTTAAAAGGACGACAACCTGACCCGAGGGACATTAGAGGTCCCTACAACGTGTTGATATCACGTCTTGCGAGGATGCTGTGTTGTTGAAGCAGATGGGTTGTCGTTAAGCCCAATGGGCCTTTTGAATGGGCCATCTCTCTAGGCTGGGCCTGTGAACCGTTAACTCATATAGGAATTGTGCCCTCAACATGACGGGTGCGATCATACCAGCACTAATGCACCGGATCCCATCAGAACTCCGAAGTTAAGCGTGCTTGGGTGAGAGTAGTATTAGGATGGGTGACCTCCTAGGTTGCTCGCTGTGCCCATTTTTGGAGCCCAAAATCGAACATTTTCATTAGTTTCATGACACTTTTGTTCTTTTGGTCTATTTTTTCGTACCGGATCGTACGTCGTGAGCTGATAAAAGGACGACAACCTAACTCGCGGTACATCAGAGGGCCCTACAACGTGCCGATATCACCTCTTGCAAGGATGCTGCGTTGTTGAAGCAGATGGGTTGTCGTTAAGCCCATTGGGCCTTTTGAATGGGCCATCTCTCTAGGCTGGGATTGTGAACCGTTAACACATATAGGAATTGTGCCCTCAACATGACGGGTGCGATCATAGCAGCACTAATGCACCGGATCCCATCAGAACTCCGAAGTTAAGCGTGCTTGAGCGAGAGTAGTACTAGGATGTGTGATCCCCTGGGAAGTCCTCGTGTTGCACCCCCTTTTTAATTTTTTTTGCCCTGGTTTGGGTTGCCAAGATGCTTTATCCACCAAATCTCTATTTCTGAATCCCACGGAACATTGGGTAAGACAACTTCGCTTCACGTAGAGGCCGGGCTCGCAAACCGAGGGCATAGGGTTTGTGACAAGGTCTCCGTCTCTCCGGTGCCCATAACTTTTGATCCATAAGAAGTTACGCGGCGCACAGCATGCCGTTCAAAGCTCTCTGAGTGCTTTACGACGGGGGCAACTACGTTACTCGCGGTGCCCATTTTTGTAGAACAAAATTTAACGTTTTCATCAGTTTCAGGCCACTTTTGTTCTTTTGCTCTATTTTTCTATCCCGGATCGTACGTCGTGAGCTATTAAAAGGACGACAACCTTACTCGAGGGACATCAGAGGGCCCTACAACGTGTTAATATCACGTCTTGCGAGGATGCTGCGTTGTTGAAGCAGATGTGTTGTCGTTAAGCCCATTGGGCCTTTTGAATGGGCCATCTCTCTAGGCGGGGACTGTGAACCGTTAACTCATATAGGAATTGTGCCCTCAACATGACGGGTACGATCATACCAGTACTAATGCACCGGATCCCATCAGTACTCCGAAGTTAAGCGTGGTTTGGCGAGAGTAGTACTAGGATGGGTGACCTCGTGGGAAGTCCTCGTGTTGCACCCCTTTTCAAATTTTTTTGCCCTGGTTAGGGTTGCCAAGATACTTTATCCACCAAATCTCTATTACCGAATAATACAGAACAATGGGCAAGACAACTTCGCTTCACGTAGAGGTCAGGCCCGCAAACCGAGGGCGTAGGGTTTGTGACCAGGTCTCCGTCGCTCCGGTGCCCATAACTTTTGATCCGTAAGGAGTTACGCGGCGCACAGCATACCGTTGCAAAGCTCTCTGAGAGCTCTACGAATAGGGCAGCCAGCTTGCTCGTTGTGCCCATTTTCATAGCCAAAAATTGAACGATTTCAATAGTTTTAGGCCACTTTTGTTCTTTTACTCTATTTTTCCATCCCGGATCGTAAGTCCTGAGCTGTTAAAAGGACAACAACCTGACTCGCGGGACATCAGAGGGCCCTACAACGTGTCGAAACCACGTCTCGCGAGGATGCTGCGTTGTTGAAGCGGATGGGTTGTCGTTAAGCCCATTGGGCCTTTTGAATGGGCCATATCTCTAGGTTGTCAATGTGAATCGTTAACACATATAGGAATTGTGCACTCAACATGACAGGTGCGATCATACCGGCACTAATGCACCGGATCCCATCAGAACACCGAAGTTAGGCGTGCTTGGGCGAGAGTAGTACTAGGATGGGTGACCCCCTCGGAATTCCTCGTGTTGCACCCTCTTGTCAATTCTTTTTGCTCTGGTTAGGGTTGCCAAGATACTTTATCCACCAAATCTCTAATACCGAATCCCACGGAATATTGAGCAAGACAAATTCGCTCCACGTAGAGGCTTGGCCCGCAAACCGAGGGCGTAGGGTTTATGACCAGGTCTCCGTCGCTCTGGTGCCCATAACTTTTGATCCGTAAGGAGTTACGCAGTGCACAGCATACCGTTTCAAAGCTCTCTGAGAGCTCTACGACGGGGGTAGGAAGCTTACTGGCTATGCCCCTTTTTGCAGCCTAAAATCGAACGTTTTCGTCAGTTCTAGACCACTTTTCTTCTTTGGCCCTATTTTTCTGTCCCGGATCGTACGTCGTGAGCTGTTAAAAGGACGACAACCTGACTCGCGGGACATCAGAGGGCCATACAACGTGTCGATATCACATCTTGTGAGGATGCTGCGTTGTTGAAGTGGATGGGTTGTCGTTAAGCCCATTGGTCCTTTTGAATGGGCCATCTCTCTAGGCTGGCACTATGAACCGTTAACACATATAGGAATTGTGCCCTCAACATGACGGGTGCGATCATAGCAGCACTAATGCACCGGATCCCATCAGAACTCTGAAGTTAAGCGTGCTTGGGCGAGAGTAGTACTAGGATGTGTGATCCCCTGGGAAGTCCTCGTATTGCACCCCATTTTTAATTTTTTTTGCCCAGGTTAGGGTTGCCAAGATGCTTTATCCACCAAATCTCTATTTCTGAATCCCACGAAACATTGGGTTAGACAACTTCGCTTCACGTAGAGGCCGAGCTCGTAAACCGACGGTGTATGGTTTGTGACAAGTTCTCCGTCGCTCCGGTGCCCATAACTTTTGATCCGTAAGGAGTTACGCGGTGCACAGCATACCATTCAAAGCTCTCTGAGTGCTCTACGATGGGGGCAGCTAGGTTGCTCACGGTGCCCATTTTTGGAGAACAAAATTTAACGTTTTCATCAGTTTCAGGCTACTTTTGTTCTTTTGCTCTATTTTTCTGTCCCGGATTGTACGTGGTGAGCTGTTAAAAGGACGACAACCTGACCCGAGTGACATCAGAGGTCCTTACAACGTGTTGATATCACGTCTTGCGAGGATGCTGCGTTGTAGAAGTAGATGGGTTGTCGTTAAGCCCATTGGGCCTTTTGAATGGGCCATCTCTCTAGGCTGGGACTGTGAACTGTTAACTCATATAGGAATTGTGCCCTCAATATGACGGGTGCGATCATACCAGCACTAATGCAACAGATCCCATCAGAACTCCGAAGTTAAGCGTGCTTGGGTGAGAGTAGTACTAGGATGGGTGACCTCCTAGGTTGCTCGCTGTGCCCATTTTTGGAGCCCAAAATCGAACATTTTCATTAGTTTCATGACACTTTTGTTCTTTTGGTCTATTTTTTCGTACCGGATCGTACGTCGTGAGCTGATAAAAGGACGACAACCTAACTCGCGGTACATCAGAGGGCCCTACAACGTGCCGATATCACCTCTTGCAAGGATGCTGCGTTGTTGAAGCAGATGGGTTGTCGTTAAGGCCATTGGGCCTTTTGAATGGGCCATCTCTCTAGGCTGGGATAGTGAACCGTTAACAAATATAGGAATTGTGCCCTCAACATGACGGGTGCGATCATAGCAGCACTAATGCACCGGATCCCATCAGAACTCCGAAGTTAAGCGTGCTTAAGCGAGAGTAGTACTAGGATGGGTGACCCCTTGGGAAGTCCTCGTGTTGCACCCCCTTTTTAATTTTTTTTGCCCTGGTTTGGGTTGCCAAGATGATTTATCCACCAAATCTCTATTTCCGAATCCCACGGAACATTGGGTAAGACAACTTCGCTTCACGTAGAGGCCGGGCTC